>CM071932.1:37123561-37723561 GCA_016081115.2 Rehmannia glutinosa | reverse complement strand
AATTGTCAAATAAGTGAAAATAGGTGTTATTAATATACACCATAAAATAAAAATGATTCTCGAGTATAAATGATGTGTCTACTAGTTAAATCAAGTAGTAATTAATTCAACAAATCAAGAATGATACACTTTGCTATTTCAATATAAAAGTTGGATTTTTAATAAAATAAGCCTCAAGTACTATTGTTTGAAAAATAGAAATTTTACTAAATGAGCTTTCAAGACAAGACATTGTATTTTTAAAATACTAATTTAGTAGTAGATAATTTTCGAAAATCATAAGGATGAAAAGGTTTGTTCGTAAGGTACAAAATATATTTTTTCGAAATAGTTTTAAGCACTAATATATGTTATGCTAAGAATTTTAAAATTTTAAAATACAAGTTTGATAAACCAAGATAATAGATTTTGAATAAAGATATTAACCGAGAAGGGTTTTGAGGATATTCCAAGTTTTAAATATTTCTTAGGACAATAAAAAATTATGGTAAATATAATTTTAGGAAAATCGCAAGTTAGGTACCCCATTTTCAAAAATTATAATTTTGATCCAAAAGTGATCTTTATCGTTAAGGACTCATTTCAAGTCCGATTGTTATGAAATTTGAACAAAAGGTCCAAAATATTATAATAAATAACTCAGTAAACCCTTGGGGTACCGGGACTGTCCAGTTTTGAAAATTATAGTTTGGTCCTTTGAGTTTTAAAATTTTACATTTTGGTATCAAGTTTATTCTTTATTGTATTTTCTTGCCCCGAAGGGTCTCCAAATCTTTTAAGTTACTTCATATATATGAATTCCAGTGTCTTATGTCCAAAATTTCAAAATTTTAGATGGGTCCTTTTCACAGTCTTTAATATTTGTATTTTTGGCCCTATATTTCACAATAATTGCAAAATGCCCCATGTTCGGATTTCTTTTTACCAAGTCACAATTCCAGAATTCATTTTAAATATAAAAATAAGATTAAAAATTTCTAAATCATATTTTGACATGCATGGCATCAAACGTCATAAATACACAACGATGAGAATGTTAACAACATTTTTGCAAGTAAAAGAATATCATACTCATCTTTTATTTATTTATTATATTTTTTTTTGAAATTTTATTAAAACGTGGCTCTCATAAATACATGTAAAATTTCATAAAACACAATAATATCACATGATCATGTATTTTTATGCAATTAGTAGACACAATTATGGATTTTATAGGAATATTTTTCACCCACCTTGTAGTAGTTTTTCAAGTAGATGTTAAAAGTGAAGATCTCTTCTAGAACCCAAGTCCTTGGTCCTAATAATCCAAGCTCAGCCCCTATATGTCACTAAAACAATATTTTTGGGGTTAAGGTTGAGGTCTCAAGTCAAACGAAAAAGTACCAAAACCAAATGGCTACTACTTACCTTAAGGTCTCAATACACCATTCAAGCCAAGTTCTTTTTCCTTCTTCTCCACATGAAGTCTTGAAATCTATGGGTTCTAAACTCCAAAGGGCAGTACCTAACAAGGTCCACACCACATGTTCAACCATCAACTTAAAGTGGGAACAAAGAACCTAAGAAAAATCTACTTTCATACCTCCTTGAAGACTAAGAGGGTTGGACTTGCTTCTTGATATTTCACCAGCAAAATGACATCTCCTCCTCCACTTTGAAGCTCACGGTCTTAAGCAAAAATAAGAAAGGAAGGTGGCTTTGTGTTTTAAATTGAAGAAGGTGAAAGTTGTTTCAAGAAGTAGAAGGATTGGAAAATAAATTCTCACATTTTGTTCTTGTTATTTTTGGCACTTAGCTTCAAGAAGAGGGGTATTTTTGCTTCTTATTTGGGAGAAAAATATGTCTAAGTATCGGAGGAAATGAGAGAGTGAAAGAGAGTGTAATAGCAAAAAAAAAAAGAATTCATTCTCTTCCATTAGCCTTGATGGACGATTACACAAGCGCACACATACACATTTTTTTTGTTTTGGTTGTCTTGTGTCTTGTATGGGGGGACAAAGAGGTGGTCAAATTGATGGGTAAATTTTATCTCGTTTGGAAGTTTGTTTGAATTAAGTTTAAAAAACTAGGAAATGGATGATGGGATGAAATAATTTAAGTGGTAGTGGGTATTTCAGAATCTAAAAGATTATGAATTAAGATTAATCGTCTTAAGCGAATCACAAGACACAACAAGGAAACTAGACTGCTGCTTGGAAGTCATTGCCACAGTCGTCCTGATATGGATCTTCACCCTCTGGTTGATAAAAACAGGCGGGGTGAGACAAAATTCTCAGTGGGTGGGTGTTGGTGTGCGAGTGTGGCTTACAGTTATGCAGGGAAAAATGGTTTCATGGAAATTAATGCATGAGAGTGCATGTAACATTAACTTATTATTTAAATAAGGTTTTCCATGAATCATTAAGTTAGATTGATTCAGAAATAGTTAGGTAGTAGTTGTTGCGCTATTTGACCACATGGTTGCGCACTTAAGTGTGACGCCAATATTTCTTTGTTCACTTGGTTGCGCACTTAAGTGTGACGCCAACCTTTCGTTTTTCACTTGGTTGCGCACTTATGTGTGACGCCAACATTCCCATCCTTATACATTGGGAACGTGTTGATCAAACATCGACTCCCTTAACACTTCTCTTTATCCCTCCAATGGATAGAGCCGTAGTCAGTATCCCACTAGGCACCACGTCTCCACGCTGGGGCTTGCAAGGCCCAAAGATCGTTATAATCATGATTATACCCAAAATCCTACGACCCAGTCACCCGTCAGACTCTCCTATCCGACTCGAGGTTGGGATTTGGACGACGGAGGTCGGTAAGGGGGTCACAACCGAGCTACCCATCCAATACATGACTTATCCATTCCACAATAATGGTTAGAAGTTAGGTCATTCGAATGATTTGTAACAAGTCAGTTAGAAAGCCATAGTGATCTTAGTCAAACAGTGTCCAGTATCTGATTTAAAATTCGCGGTCTAGTTATGGGATGGATAATCTAGCCGGACTCAACATTTGGTTTTGTGCATTATACTTAAGTTCGTATTTTAGTATTAGAGATTTATTCGGGCGAGAAAGTCGCCTCATTAATAGTGTATTTACTCGGGTAAGAAAACCCAACTAATAACTTAATTAAATAGTTAAAAATATAATTTTTCGTTAGATAATTATGAAAATTATATCTTAATATAATATAAGTAACTTAAATTTGAAAATATAAATTTCTAGGTCCGTAGTAAGTTTTTAAAAATAGACCCATTTTTACTAAGGAAGGTATTTTTCTTATCGGGTTTTAAAATTCCGGTAAGTTTCAATCCCGGATTCGAAAAAGAGTAAGGTCAGTTTCAGAATTTTCTACAAATTCCAGAGGGTTAGGTTTTTAGAAACTCGTGATCGGATTTTTGAAATTTGCTGATTTGCCCTTTAGTTTTCAGAATTACGGATTTTGATCCGATATTTTAAAAAATAGGTATCTCTTGAACCGGGAAGAGTTTTGAGATAATTACAAGTTTTAAATATTTCTTAGGACAATGATAAATTGTGTTAAAAACAGTTTTAGAAAAATCACAAGTTAGGTACCCTATTTTCAAAAATTACAGTTTTGACCCAAAAGTAATCTTTGTCGTTAAGTACTCGTTTCAAGTCCGATTGTTATGAAATTTGAACTAAAGGTCCAACATATCGTAATAAATAAGTCAGTAAAATTTTTGGGGTACCGGGACTATCTAGTTTCTAAAATTACAGTTTGGTCCATTGAGCTTTAAAGTTTTACATTTTGGTATCAAGTTTAATCCTTATTGTATTTTCTAACCCCGAAGGGTCTCTAAATCTTTTAAGTCACTATATATATATGAATTACGGGATTAGATCAAATGAGACCATATTTCTAGGGTAAGAGTGTGGACTAATCCTGGTCATTTATTTAATTTTTTCAATGGTTGAGATTTAATTGATTTTTAAGCCTTTTTATTTTATTTTAATTCGAATAAGGGTAGATTAGTTATTTGTCATATAATTGAGTCCTTAATTCATGGTCCTCACATGTTTTTGTTTGACAATTTTAATATGCAGTAAGTATGTGTTAATTATATAGTATAATAGTGTTAAATATGCAGTAAATATATGTTAAATATACAATATAATAATGAGCATGATTCTTTCTCTCTCTATAATTGATTCCTTAATTCACGGTCCCCACATGTTTTTGTTTTGACAATTTTAATATGTAGTACATATATGTTAAATATACAATATAATAGTGTTAAATATACAGTAAATATAAGTTAAATATACAGTATAATAATGAATGTGATTCACTCTCTCTCTCTCTCTCTCTCTCTCTCTCTCTCTCTCTCTCTATAACTGATTCCTTAATTTATTGTCCCCACATGTTTTTATTTGACAATTTTAATATGTAGTACATATATGTTAAATATACAGTAAATATATGTTAAATATACAATATACTACATCGCAAACATGAGCGTGGTTCTCTCTCTCTCTCTAGCGTAATTTTATCTCTCCCCATAACTGATTCCATATTGGACGGTCCCCACATGTTTTGTATGACAACTTTACCTTATTGGGGATTTAATTAATTGGTTAATGTATTATTATCCTATATTAATCCTAGCATTTGATGTATATAGGGGATGATTGAAATCAGTCCACACTGTCTCACCATAAAATGTGGTCTAATTGGATCGTCCCCTATGAATTACAGTGTCTTGAGTCCAAAATTTTGAAATTTCAGAAGGGCCCTTTTTGCAGTTTTAATATTTGTAATTTTAGCCCTATATTTTACAATAATTATAAAAAATGGCCCAAGTTTGGATTTCTTTGTACCAAGTCACAAGTCCAAAATTCAAGTAAAATATAAAAATTAATGTTCAACATTTGTAAATCATATTTTGACATGCATAGCATCAAACATCATAAAAACACAGTGATGAGCATTTTAACAACATTTTGCAAGTTCGGATTATTTCCTTCTATACGGACCTCTTCGCGGACACGGGACATACTAGTTCGGATTACACTTTGGTTGACCAGGTTATTTCTCCTACGGTTAGCACGGTTGATAATGCTCACTTGACGGCTATTCCTTCAGAGTTAGAGATTAAAGAAGCGGCTTTTGATATGGGTTTGGACAGTTCTCCAAGCTTGGACGGTTTCAACGGGAGGTTCTACCAGCACTTTTGGGACGTTATTTCTGAGGATGTGGTGGCGGTAGTCCGTTATTTTTTCGTTACTGCGTCCTTTCCGACATGATTGAATGCTAGTTTTACGGCACTCATCCCAAAGACTAAATAGGCGAATGCGATTGAGGACTTCAGGCCGATTGTGATGAGCAATTTGCTTTTTAAGATTATAACCAAGATTTTAGCGACTCGACTGGTTCTATTATTTCTTCTTATTTGTCTCCTACACGTTTGATTTATACCTAAAGGCGAGCGATTCATGATTGTATTGCTTTGGTTTCGGAAGGCTTCAATATTTTGCAAAAGAATGATGCCAATATGATTTTAAAGATTGATATCCGCAAGGCATTTGATCTCTTAATCGGGGTTTTCTCGATACACGCGTTTTACGTTGCTTTGGTTTTTTCGTGTGTTCGCTTCACTTGGATTGAAATTATTCTTCAATCTTCCGAATTTGATCCTTCAATGGGTCGCCTGTGGGTTACTTCTTCTGCTTTCGAGGGGTTACACAGGGGGATCGTTTTGATGAGGCGTTTTCGAGGGGTTACGCAGAAGACGTTCTGAGTAGATTTATTGATGAGGCGGTCACCCGGAATCAGCTTCAGCCATTCATGGCGCCTAAGCGGATCGTTTATCCCTCATCTATTATGTATGCGGATGATATTGTGATTATGTGCGGAGCCTCGACGACGAATGCACGCTCTATTATGCAGATTCTTAATCTCTACGCTGATATATCGGGTCAGATTTTCAATCCACACAAATCTAAAGCTTATTTTGGCAGTCGGGTCTCTAATCATGTGCGTGGCCGAATTTAGACAATTACGGGTATTCATATTGGGGCCTTCCCCACAGTCTATTTGGGCACCCCAATCTTCAAGGGTGCGCTTAAGGTGGCAAATGTGCAACTGATTTTTGACAAGTTCATTCTTAAGTTCAGAATGTGGAAAGGGACATCTCTGTCTATTGTTGGTCGCGTGTGCTTGGTTAATTAAGTGATTACCAGTTCCTTTGTGCATACAATGATGGTTTACAAGTAGCCTAGGTCTTTGTTACAGCAAATGGAAAAGGCCATGTGTAACTTCATCTGGACTGGTAATGTCACCTCTAAGGGGTCGGTGGTGGTTAACTGGAATCGTTGTTGTATGCCCTGGGCTGAAGGTGGACTGGGCGTCCGTTCCATTGTTGTTGCCAACAATGCTTTCCTTATGAAGATGGGTTGGAAGATTATGACTTCAAACTCTTTGGTCTACAATATTTTTGACATCAGTTGGATCTCCACGCTGTTTGTTCATCCCCTCTTCCATCTGCTGCGGGATTCGGCCGGGGATTTCGGGTTTCTTGGAGGACTCTCCTTGGATCCCCGGAGGGAATTCTGTCATTTTATTTTGGCTTGACAACAGGCTGGGTTACACCATTGCCGATAGGATTGGTATTCCGCAAGAGTACAGGCATCTATTTCGGCATCGCATTTCGGATTACTTTTATGACGGGTCTTGGCACTTCACTTTCTCGTTCATAGAGGCATATTTTGATATGGTCCGGGATATTGTTAGAGTCCCCATCACTCCAACTTTGACGGATACGCGTGCTTGGTTACATTCTGAGGATGGGATTATCACTTCGAAGTCGGCTTACTCCTACTTGCGCCCTCATTCCCCGGTGGTTCAATGGGGTTCCTGGATTTGGTCACCTCACATTCCGGAACGACGTTCGATTGTAGCATGGAGAGCCATCCATAATCGACTGGCGGTATTGGATGTTATGCATTCGCAGGGTTCCTTCACAGGCCCATCGGTTTGTGGGCTATGTTGTGCAGATGCTGAATCTGTTGATCATTTGTTCGTTTCTTGCATTTTTTCAGGGGCTCTTTGATGGTGGATTTTTGACTCTTTTGATATCCGCTATTGGCTTATAGCTTTAATGAATTCCTGGTGCGTTTAATGGGTTTCCATTTCAGTGAGCAGGTGGCTTTCTTAAGGCGAGTTGCAGTGTTATCACGTATTTGGCTCATCTAGCAGATCAGGAATGACTTGACCTTCAACGACAAGTACTGGACAGTGGAGACGGCCATCCTTCGCCTTCGTGTTCTTATTCTGGAGTCTTCTTCCTTAGACCGGGGTTGCATGCATAATGATCAGCATGATCTATTTATTCTTCGCAGACTTCGTGTTCCTGGGTGTCCAAGACAGTCTCCGAAGATTGTGCATGTTACTTGGCAAAAACCCTTGCCAGGCTGGATCAAAGTCAACACGGACGGCAGTGCCTCAGGGGCGCCGGGGCGTCTCACAGCTTCTGGGGTTTTTCGAAACTGCAGAGGCTTCTTTCACGGTTGCTTTATGGAACGATGTGGTTCGGGTTTTGCCTTTAAGGCGGAGTTGACGGCGGCCATGCGGGTAATTCATTATGCTTTTGCGAAAGGCTGGAATCAGCTTTGGCTGGAGTCGGATTCGGTATATGTGGTTGAGTTGTTGCGGAAGAGATCCGCGGAGGTACCTTGGTGCCATCTTAGCATGTGGCGATACACTCTGCACCTTCTTTCTCAGATGGATTTGATGGTCTCTCACATTTTTCGGGAAGGCAACCGGCTGGCAGATATTCTTAGCAATGTTAGATAAATGTTTTTATCATGATTTTGATGATTTTGTTTTTACACCAAAACAATGTTTTTAAATATTTTCCAAATACTCCTAAATGATTTAAAATGTTTTTACTAATTTCTCGGAGTATTTCTTAAAGTTTATTTTCGACAAAAATCGAACAACACTTTTGATGATTTTATGTTAATGTGTTTTTACACCAAAACAATGTTTCTAAATGTTGTCCAAATACTCCCGATCGGTCTAAAATATTTTTACTATTTTCTCGGAGTATTTCTTGAAGTTCATTTTCGACAAAAATTGGACAACTCCTTTGTTTTGATGTCAACCGGTCACCCTATAGGGCAACCCGTATCTGAAAGTTGTGCAAAACAAAGAACATCATGTTTGCTGAAAAAAGGGAGGTGGACCGGTCACCCTATAGGGCGACCGGTGGCGTCGACCGGTCGCCCTATAGGGCATCCGGTGTCTGAGTTTGGTTCGAATTTGGCAAACTTCTTTGTATTGCATTTTTGAAGAGGGCAACCGGTCCAAGGGATGTCGACCGGTCGAACCCCATGGTGACCGGTCGCCCTGTGTAAAATCTCAATGTTTTCAAGGTTTTCTCATTTCTACGCGACCGGTCGCCATACGGTTTTGACAACAAATTCTGACCGTTGTGCAGCAGACAACCTTTCCTCAATTTATGGTGTTGATCTCTAACAGCTATATTCTTCAATTGTCTTGCAATTGTTTACAGATTTTCAATCCCCAAGAGGAGCCTATCAAGTTCAAGACATTCTCTATAAATAGATTAAGAATTGAATCAATACAAGAAGAGAGAATACTACAACACAACAAGATACATTCAAGCAAACACTTTTGTTCTTCAATTTCTATATTCTTGTTGTAATAGCCTAAAGTCTTTCACTTTCACATCTTGAGGTCTAAGCCTTATTCTTGATTACACTTGCACCCAAAATAGTATTATTCATTATCGAATTGTAATCTTGAATTTGGGTTCGTCATTCAACACAAAATATCCTTCTGAGTGTTCTTGTGGTAAGAGCACACTTGGGTGATCTTAGGTGTTAGGTGTAAGAAGATTGTGGTAATCTTCTTGTGGAAGAGTTTGGTGCTCTTCGAGGTGTTGAAGAATTTGGTATTCTTCAAGTCGGAAGATTGTGGTAATCTTCACAAGGTGCCGTAGAAGATTGTGGTAATCTTCAAGGTGGGAGATTGTGGTAATCTCCAAAGAGGTGTTGTAAGGTGGTGATGTATTAATTGTGGTAATTAATAAAATCTTTTTTAAATCCATCCCGGAGATACTGGGGTGGTAGAGGATTAGGCCCTAGGTGGGTTGAACCTCTATAAATCGACGCTTGTTGTTTACTTCTCGTACTTCCATTCTTGTCTTGGCTTATTTATCCGAAAAAGAGGGCATAATCGAAAAAATGGGCATAATCTATTCACCCCCCTCTAGATTATCGTATCAAAGACAAACTCTTTGGCAAGCTCATTCCACATCGCGAGTAAGGAGGAACAATCAATGGCTACGAATGAACTCTACCTTACCCGCGCCTCCACCAACACGCCACCACTATTTGATTTCAAAAATTATACATTTTGGAGAAAGATTGGAATGCTTTTTTTTTTGAATAAATTCGAGTAATATATAAAAAATGAAAAAGAGAGTTGTCCTAATCACAGGCTGATCAGGTAACCAAGAGTAAGCCTGAGAATAATGTCATAAAACCAAATGAAATGGTCACAAGCCGACCAAATGGTGAATGGTTGGGGCCTCGTTAAAACCTTCCAAGGTAAAACCCACCCTTGTGGGAAAAACCCTTGAAGGAAAAAGAGTACCCCGAGAAAGAACAGTGCCCAAAGTAATGGGAAAAGAAACCTGAAAGCTGGCGCACTAAGTAACAAACCTATAGTTGGATTGGCCAACATATAGTCATCGCGAGATATTGCGAAAGATGCAATTCATTGAGACAAAGGGGGGTGGCGCCGTGATGAATGCACGATAAAAACAGGTGTGTGGTGCATTGCAGAGTCTGACGATTGAGAATGACCCACTTCATCTGCATAATTTGCCCATCTCTTAGAAGCTACAAAGTTCATCTCGTGTGGTTCTGAGCTCTCCGGTTCGATAGTAAAGTCATGAACTAGGGGCGCGGCCAGAGACGTAACCTTCCTGGGAGAATTATATCTTTAGCCAAATCTAAGAAGTTGTCCCGGAAAGCATGGCTCAGAGCTCGAATAGGCTTCCCCAAAGGATACTGAACCGTAATAGGCATAATGGTGGAGACCGTGCCGGTGTTGGAAGTATTAGCCTGGGGATATGACTCCCTAGCTGGATAATCGGCCTGGTAATCTGCGGATTGCTGATCCTAAGAGTCGACTGAACCAAGAGCCTCAAAGGTGTTACCCAGATGGATGTCCGTAGAGCAAGTGACTATTGCGCGAGGAGGAGATCCTGCACGCATAGCCGAACCCGTATTTCCCATTGAGTCATCAACGGCCTTGCCCTTGTCTTGCTGCACAGGACGATAAACTTTACGAACCTTGGAACGCACTCACTGCACTGAATTAGGGCGAGTAGCAGGCGCCCGTGAGCATCCCTGGGCAGGTGATGCACGCCTTTCTGTAGCCGGATTACCCGCATTGTTAAGACGGCAAGTAGCTGTCGAATGTCCCGTAACACTACACCTCGAACAAAACTCAGGGAGTTTCTCATAATTGACTGAAACAAAGGAGCATTTGCCAGTGTGTTCCACCATGATGTGGTCCTCCAACGGCTTAGAAGGATCGAGGTCCACCAGAACCCGAGCGAAGTGACCCAAAGTACCATCAAATGAATGCTGATCGATTTGTAGGGGATTTCCGAGAGCACTGGCAATCCCCAGGATGGTATTGGGGTTCCAATATTCCAAGCTGAGCTCGAAGATTCGTACCCAAACGCTAGCAACAGAGGTCTGCACTTTGTAAGGGTTGAAATCCGGCACCCACGGAGATAGACGGATAGTCGCCAGATTGAGCGTCCAGTTGGTACATTGTTCAGCTCGAGATCGATCATGCGCATTAAATAGCTTGACACAAAAAATCCCTTGCCCAAGGGAATTAATTTCTAGTCGTTTTTAATACCCCATAAATCGGATAGGCGTTTGTGCAAAAGCATAGTCGCCCATGGCTTGTTACCTTTTCCCAAAATAACCTTTCCAATTAAAGAATAAGAAAATTTCGCAAGGCGTTGTTGGTATACGTTATCATCGATTGTCACGGAATAGTAATCTCCCTTTCTAACCGGTTTAGGGATAGAATGGGATTTACCAGAAATCATCTGGGAAAATGATGTGAAGTTACCTGGTGCCCGAGAAGTGGAATCCATATGATGCGTACATGCAACAATGTTAGCAAAAGTGTTTCCAAAATTGGATTTATCATTGGAATGATGAGTCGAATGTCGCAGGTTAGTTTCATAATTGGATGTCGTTGGTGGAGATATTCCAGCAATTTGAGGAGCATTCCTGTGATCAACAGAAGGATGTGGGCTTGAGGATGGGCATGCAGGAGGAACACCATGAGGATGGGAGACTGTGGCCCAGGGGTCATCACTCCCCTGGGAGGGGACCACTCTAGAAGATATAGTGGCCGCCGGCCCCCAATGGAACAGTTGGAGGGGCCGACCCCCCATGGTGAAGGGCAGCCATGGGGGTAAGTGTGGACGCTGCATCATGTGATGGGGGTGCCCACCCCCTGGAGCTCTCCCATATGGTCGCCGGCGGACAGGTAGAGAAGGTGAAGACTCCCTGGTTGTGAGACGCCGTTGTCTTAGGCGGAAGGAAATTCCACGTCACGCCGTAGAAGGATGACGAACCCAAAGCGTGTGGAATTCCGGCGCCGGAGTGGCTATGCTGCACGAAGACATGGTGCTGCGAGGAAGGAGACGCCTGAGGGTGATGCAGAGCATGCTCATCGCCGCCGGAGACCTGCAACACATGCCTGCGATCGGGGATGAAGGTTGGGTTGGTAACGTACGGGTAGGATGAGGTGGGATGAGTCATGGACGATGGTAGGTAGAAGTGGGCTGGAGTTGGGGTCACGTGCGAGGGGACGAGATTCAATGAAATCCCGTTTGCTGCAACCTGTGAACTCGTCGGAGTAGGAGACACCGACGAAGAAGATGAAGAACCTGCATGTTGAAGAAGTATATTTTGCGTGTTGATTGCGGCTAAGGTGGTGATCGTAGGTGTCGTGGAGGATGAGGGCGGCCGTTGATATGGCCTGAAATTAGACGTGAGCCCAAGAAGCTTCGTCATGGGACCGCCAGAGCAAGAACTCAGGCAACGGAGATGTGATGTTACACGCAGTAGAGGTGTAAATCTCACACACTAGGGTTTGTAGAGAGAGAATTTCCCTTATATGTCAAGATTGGAATGCTATTTACAAAGTTACGGGTTCGATATTTGGAACACGGTCATTAATGGAGAATCCATCCCGATGAAAGATGGACCACTCACCTCCAAAGTCCTCAAGGAGCTCAATGATGAAGACAAGGAAATTCTATCCTTAAATGGTAAAGCTCTGAATATTCTTCATTGTTTACTTACTTCTTCGGAATACGATCATATTCGAGAAATACGATCGGCACATGAAGCATGGGAAAAATTAGAAGCTATCTATGAAGTATATGCAAATGAAAGGAGCAACTCAAAAGCATCTACCTCTCAAATGGATACAACATCAAATCCAACAACATGGGATGAGCTTCTCACAACTTCCAATGATGAAGAAGCCGAGCAATGTTTAATGGGCATCGACGAAGACAATGAGGTACGCTCCAACTCTTCTATTTATTTTAGTAATGAAATACACGATGATTATGATGATTTACAAAAGGATTTTGATGAGATTCAAAATGAATTCCAAAGCTTGCTCTTTAAATACAGAAATTTTAAAAAGGAATTCTATACTTTGAAAAATGATAAGGATAGCTTATTTACTTCCTATTAATCACTCTCATGTGCTCACACCACCACACTTGATAAGATTATAAACCTTGAAAAGGAAAATATTACTCTTGTTGAGGATATTAATTGCATGAAAAATGATTTATTAAAATTCAACTTGAGTACCGATAAAATGACCAAAATTGTTGATGTTCATAGTTGTGATAATTTGAAACTTGGACTTGGCTATAAGCCTAATGTTATTGATGATAAGAAAAAGAACCAAGTCCCTATGCATGTTGGTCACTATGCTCCTAAAATTATTACTTGCTTCTATTGTGGTAAAAAGGGTCACACGGCTAATTCTTGTTGGGCTAGAAATAACTCTAATTATTTTTGGAGACCTAAAAGTCTCAAAGCTAATCCCAAAGGACCCAAACACTTGAGGGTACCACAAGAAAATTTTATGATAGGTAGTTGGCGCAATAAAAATCAAAGAAAATTCAAATTGTCAAATCGACAACAAACATTTGCGCCACTTGATCAAGGAAGAAGATATTATCAACAAAATCAAATTCCAAGAAGAAACTATGATCAAAAATGGGAAGGACACAATCCTTGGAATTGGCAAAATTGGAGAAGACATCATCAACAAGATGATTTCCCAAGAGGAAGATACTACCAACAAAGGGAAAGACATAACCCGTGGAAATGACGAAATTGATAAACCGTATCTCCTTATTTAAATACGCATAATATTTTATTACTAGGTATGCTTGTATTCTTGCTTTAATTGTCATAATGATTTTTTCAAATATTTTTTTGTAAAAATTTGAGGTCTTCACTAAATACTCTTATTTTCTTAACTCTTTTGAAAAGAAGACCTTGTATATTGCTTGTCTAAACTCTTGTGTATTTACAACAACTTATATATTCATTATCTCTTATGGATTTATATAGCATAAGTATATTTGTGACATCTCTTATTACTTTAGCCTACACTTTTATTACTATGCTTTGTGCAAGATTTGTTTAAGAATTGTGTAGGATATATATATCTTCTTCAATGGCTATCTATGTCATAATATGTCAAGAGTGACATAAACTATCGAGGTACGCTCACCATTGTTATTCATCTCATAGACTCGATATATTTTTGCAATATGCCTATGTGCTTGCTTTCCAAGATATTTCAAAATATCTCATACAAGTGCCATTAAGAGGATTTTTCGATTTTTGAAAGGCACTATTCGATAAGGCTTGTTTTATCCGAGACTTATAAAGGATTATGTTTTGTTTTGATAAAACATTCGATTTTTATCCTCCTCTCAAATTATGCATTTGATTGCATATTTTCATGTCCTTATTCTTGTTTTGCTTTGTCAAAACTCTTTTTTTTTAATACTTCTTATAAATGAGATCTCAACTATATGCTCTCGGATTTTTCAAATTTCAAAAGAGACCTTATATAGCTTTCTTCAAGCATATTTGAACTTACATGTCTTATCAAACTCTTGATGATTTTTTTTTGGCATAGTATGTGTTACTTGTTATAGTGTCTATATTATTCGATATTACTATGCCCTTGTGCAAGATATCTTGTTAAGATTTTGCAGAATTTTTTGGTATTTTGGAACACGCTTGATGATCAAGGCAAGACTAGTAGCTCAATGGTATTGTCAAGAAGAAGAAATTTTCTAAGTTAATGGAAGGTGAATTTAAGATGAGCATGATGGGGGAGCTCAACTTCTTCCTTGGACTTCAAATTAAGCAATGCCAAGAAGGTATTTATATTCCACAATCAAAGTATACAAAAGAGCTTTTGAAGGAGTTCGACATTGAAGAAGAAAGGACCGTCACTACTCCTATGGCAACCAACATCAAATTAGATAAAGATGCTAAAGGCATATTGGTTGACAAACAAATTCGAGGTATGTTTATCTACTTTTATTACTCCCATAGACTCGACATTTTGTTTTGGCCTTATGTCTATATGCTCGACTTCAAAACAATCCCAACGAATCTCATTAAGGTGTCGTTAAAAGAAATTTTTAAATATTTGAACGGCACTTCTTCTTATGACTTGTTCTATCTAAAGTTTTCAAACGTTTTTATTTTTCGGGATAACAAGTCCGGTATATATTATTTCTCTAAATACAGTTATTCGTATTCGAACTAAACATATTGTGATTCGATATCCTTTTCTAAGGGATTGCGTTTCTTAAACAAAAAAAAAATGAGATGTGTTTAATTCCGTCTCAAGGATAACTCGCGGACATTTATTTTTAATCGTTAACCGACGAGTCTTTTACCTCATTTCGAGCTTGATTAGACATAATGTATATTGAATGAGGTCTATGTTTGCATTTCGTTCGTTTTTAAAACTTAGGGGTGAAAAATTGAATTTTTGGTTCAAAATTTGGACGGAACCACAAAAAGAGATCCAGGGACCCGTTTGAGGGAGGGGGACCAGTCGACCTACACCTGGACCGGTCGAACCCTCTTGGACCCGTCGCCCAAAGCAATTTCAGTGTTAAAATGAGTTATGTCCAATACTTAGCCGTTTTGTGTTCTACTTTTTCAAATTCGGACCCCTTTGCAAATTTCACACACAATTCACTCAAAATAATTTCTTTCTTGAAAATTACGTATTTTTGAGTTTATACTATTGTTATATCATCCATGATACCCGACCTCTCCGATTAATTGGTAAGAATTCTTCTTCTTTATCTCAATTGGGTTGAACCCTTGAGAATGTGCTTCATCTTTAATATTTTGTTGGAATTCTTATATATTTGTATTGGGCATGATGATTGTTGTTGGATGATATCTGTAAAATTGCTTTTGGTGATGAAATATTTGGTTTGATTAATCTTAGAAGTGGTACATACATCTTCTTTATTATTTGACGTCCGCCAAATGTTCGATAAAACGTTTCAAAAGTCTTATTCTCTCGATTTCAAAAGTCTTATATATTTATGGAGATCATGTTTTGCAAATCAAATGAGCTTTTACGAGCTTTTACAAGTCATATGATCAACTCTTTCCTTAGCTTTTGGAATTTTAAGCTTAATGCTCAATTGCTCGATATATTGGTTAAATTACGCACTTTGATATGGATATATGATGTTTTTATCTTGGTAACATTCTTTTTGATGATTCCAAAGGGGGAGAAACAGGGTATAAGCTCTTTAGCTCAAAGAAGCTAAAATAAGCTCACGAAAAAAGCTATAAGCTATTGCTCTTTAAAGCCAAAAGCTGTGAAGAACACTTAGTCCATTGGAGGTATTATGGACTTATATGCATGTTTAATGATTGTTTTTGACAGGGGGAGTTTCTAAGCTCATGATATTCTTGTTCACATTGTAAAAGCTGAGCTTTTAGCTTTTGGTTGATTGCTTCTATATTACTCTTGTTGTGCATGTTGATAGGGGGAACATTTGTAAAATGCTTTTGAAAATCTCTACTCCCATCCTTGAGATTATTATGCATGGAATGTTGCCGCTCTCAACGGATAGTTCATTTTTAACCGTAAAATTGTTTTGTTTTCAAAATCGACCTCTTTAAATTATTTTGGTTTGTAATCATCAAAAAGGGGGAGTTTGTTAGATAAATATTTTTATCATGATTTTGATGATTTTGTTTTTACACCAAAATAATATTTTTAAATGTTGTCCAAATACTCCTAAATGATTTAAAATACTTTTACTAATTTTTCGGAGTATTTCTTAAAGTTTATTTTCGACAAAAATTGGACAACACTTTTGATGATTTTGTGTTAATGTGTTTTTACACCAAAACAATGTTTCTAAATATTGTCCAAATACTCCCGGTCAGTCTAAAATATTTTTACTATTTTCTCGGAGTATTTCTTGAAGTCATTTTCGACAAAAATTGGACAACTCCTCTGTTTTGAGGTCAACCGGTCGCCCTATAGGGCAACCCGTATCTGAAAGTTGTGCAAAACAGAAAACATCCTGTTTGCTGAAAAGAGGGAGGTGGACCGGTCAATCTATAGGGCGACCGGTGGCGTCGACCGGTCGCCCTATAGGGCATCCGATGTCTGAGTTTGGTTCGAATTTTGCAAACTTCTCTGTATTGCATTTTTTAAGAGGGCAACCGGTCCAAGGGGATGTCGACCGGTCTAACCCCATGGTGATCGGTCGCCCTGTGTAAAATCTCAGTGTTTTCAAGGTTTTCTCATTTCTACGTGACCGGTCGCCATACCGTTTTGACAGCAAATTCTGACCGTTGTGCAACAGACAACTTTTCCTCAATTTATGGTGTTGATCTCTAACAGCTATATTCTTCAACTGTCTTGCAATTTTTACAGATTTTCAATCCCCAAGAGGAGCCTATCAAGTTCAAGACATTCTCTATAAATAGATGAAGAATTGAGTCAACACAAGAAGAGAGAATACTACAACACAACAAGATACATTCAAGCAAACACTTTTGTCCTTCAATTTCTATATTCTTGTTGTAATAGCCTAAAGTCTTTCACTTTCACATCTTGAGGTCTAAGCTTTATTCTTGATTACACTTGCACTCAAAAGAGTATTATTCATTATCGAGTTGTAATCTTGAATTTGGACAACTCTTTTTCATTTATATATATATATATATTCGCATTTATTCAAAAAAAAAACAACATTTTGCAAGTTAAAGGATATCATACTCATCTTTTTAATTTTTTGAAATTTAATTAAAATATGACTCTCATAAATACATGAAATATTTCATAAAATACTATTGCCACATGAGCATGCATTTTATGCAATTAGTAGAAAGAATCATGGATTCTATAGAAATATTTTTCACCCATCTTAATAGCTTTCAGGTAATACTTCAAAATGGACAATATGATTTATTGAAATATTGAGTCAAACCACATAAAAATGGACTTGAAACTCAAATGATATTTTGAACCTTTAGTTCACATTTCATAACAATCGAACTTGAAAGAAGTACTTAACGACAAAAATCCCTTTTGGGTCAAAATTGTAATTTTCGAAAATGGGGTACCTAACTTGCAATTTTCTAAAATTATTTTTACCAAAACTTATTATTGTCCTAATAAATATTTAAAACTTGGAATCACCTCAAAACTCTTCCCGATTTAAGAGATACCTATTTTTAAAAATATCGATTCAAAATTCGTAATTTTGGAAACTAGACGGAAAATTAGCAAATTTCCAACATATGGTAAGAAAATACATTCCTTAGTAAAAGAAAATAAAGATTTTATTTTAAACTAAGGACCCAAAAAATTTATATTTCCAAATTCAGGTTTCTTATATTATATTAAGATATATTTTTCATAATTATCCAACGAAAAATTATATTTTTAACGATTTAATTATGTTAATAGTCGGTTATTTTACCCGAGTAAATACACAATTAATAAGGCGACTTCCTCGCCCGAATGACTGAAATACGAACTTAAGCATAATGTTTAATGTCGTGGAGTACATGGAACATCTAATGTCGTGATATTTATAAAAATATAAGAAAACCTAATTTCCTTAGAAAACTGAAATTTTGCTCACCTTTGACTCATATGTGCTTTAATGATAAGCGCAATGATGGTGCAGGTTGCAAGTCCTAGTTGTCGGGTTTGATCTCGTCTCCTGCACTTTATTAATTATTATTATTAGCTTTGACCTCGTTTCTATAGAGGTCCAGATAATGATCAGATATTTATTAACCAATATGATCCTTTGATTTATTAATAGTACTTTAATAATTCTTAAACGAAAAAATGGACAATTAACCCTTAAGTAGTAAGAATAAGATTCAGTTCCAACTTGAATAGATTTACTAAATTAATCCCCTGATAATGTCAAGGTCAATCCGAAATTTCGGCAATTGTATCAGCTCTTAAGGTTTTTAAATATCCCTTATATTCCAATTAGTCACTATTCAACTTCAGAATTAATCTGGATATAAATACCAATTTCCCAAATTAGTCTTTTGAATATATATAGGCAATGGATTACAATCTGGAAATCAGTCTTTTACCTACACCGTTTATTCCTTTAATAGTTGTGGCTAGTAGTCTAAAAATCAGTCTACTAATTGGGGTTTTGTTTCAAGTCTTTTTTTTAATCATTATTATTATTATTAACACAAGATCATAAGACTAAAAAAAAATCCAAAAGTCAAGAAAGAATGAGAACCAGACTGATGTGTGTACAACAATTCTGATTTTCTTTATTTTTCTTCCAAGTTTTATTAAATAAATTATGTACCCACATTTGATAAACCAAGATCTTCCCTTCCAAATTGCAACTGCAACTCAAGCCTTCTTGAGAAATTGAGCCCAAATCTTGTACCAGATTGATTACTAAATAGCTAATTGGTAGGTTAATGCCCAAACCTGGTTGTATAGGAATTGGAAGTATCCAGTTCTATGTGTAGGAAAAAATTAAAAGGAGAAACTCAATCTCTCTATCTCAACTGTTGGTCGAGCACCGGAGTAAAAACAGAGAGAGGGGTTTGGTGTGTTCTCGTGTTTGAGAGACAAAAGTGAGAATTGGGTTTTGGCTTGGATCACTATTTAATGGGCTAAGAGATAAGTACAAGAAATGGGTCTTCACTTCTCTTTAGCCAATTATGGATAAGCATAAAGGAAAACTAAAATTGTAAATTGTGAGGATATCTTAAAATTAATAATTCCTCTAGAAATCAAATGAGTTGGCCTCCCAACAGGCCTTGACTTATTGATAACAAATGCGTATGCTAAGTTTCGGCATGCTTCCCACAACTTAATGATGATGCTGCAAATTTAAGGCGGCGTAACTTCTTCAATCTAGAAAATGGTTATAAAGTACTTTTGAAAAGCTATGTAGTAGGTTATTTAAGTTACTCTAATTAAATTCATTATCAGGTTCTAATTAAATTAAGTCCTTAACAACATATTGGTTTGATAGCCGTAAAATTACCGTATGTGTCCTAATAATCCCTAAATATAAATATAACCATAAATCCCTCATATTTGAGCTAATGGAAATATCATTCTCGAAATATTATAAATAATTAAGGAATAATTGGATTAACACAAAATCACAAAATATATTCATATAATTATATCCAAATATTATATTTCGTCAACTATATCATTATTTACATATAGGGTCTCACATTCTCCCCTCCTTAAAAGAATTTGGTCCCAAATTCATTCCTTAAATATTTCTGGGTAATTCTTAACCCTCAAAATCTAATGATAAGTCCATACTCAAGTCAACCCACTTTGTTACAAGTTAGTACAAAACCCAAACTTTATATGTATATAGAAGAATCTAGAACATTTAAGCATCACTAGTTTAATCTTATCACATAAATCACAAACTCTTATATTAATCAATTATTTCTATCATAATCTCCTTAAAAAATTATATCTTGTTTATAAGATCAAAGATCTTACTCTGATTAAACTCTATACTCATTGTTCACTCTTATAGTAATAATCTAAATCGCAAGGAAAAGTCTCGGTTCACATCTCTAAAGGTACCAAAACTTATAAACCAATTATTAGTTGGAAATCAATAGACAGTCAGTAAGAGATTGAAATCTAATTGCAAAGTACTTTATTCCTATCAATATCTTTATCACCTTAAAAATAAGTTTCCTATTAGTTTCTCTTGAGCCACGACGAGTAAACACTTAAAGTTTTATAACAAAATTTAAACTCATAACTTAGCCGTCAGAAACATAATGAGTTAGAATAACTAGCAACGATTTCTACTACTGGTCGCCCAAGCACACACAGTCCTAATATTATCATGGATCACTCTTCTCCTGTATTATATAAACTCAAGTATCAGTAGTAAAATTACATTCCTTAAATTGGTACGATAATTAAACAAAATATAACCCAAGAAATAGTTATGCACAAGAGGGATTCCTACACCTTATTATAATATATATACATTATTTCCGTAGTCATTCATATATAATCCCAAAATGGCATACATGTGTCGTGTTATACCCAACATAAATATCGTTTATCTAGATCAAATGGCTATCTTTATCGTGGACAATACTTTTACGCATGCACTCGTGCATATATACTACCTAATCAATTACACATACAAAATTTTAAAGTCATATTCCTAACCAAAGGGTCTCATCACAATGTGCTTCATCATTCACCTCATTTATCATCTTCTCTTTCGCTTATTTATTCTCTCGAGACCCTTTTAGTTATTTGTTGATTGTTGTTTCTTATAGGGCAATCTCACACCGATCCGATCATTGTTGCCACATCTAAGACATTTTCCCAATTTTTCCAATATCTGCGATAGTTCATGTCTTTTTCCATTACAATAAGAACAAAACATCATTGGTACTTCCTCGGGTTTCTTTTCTTTTTCAACATCACCAATCATTTCGTGATTTATCTTCCAATTTTCTTTCCACGCTCACGCCTGGTTGGACGATGATGGTTTGAATTTTTCACTTGTCTTGTTCTCACGCTTTGATGTTCATTATCATTTTGATCGAAAGTACCATGAGGTGCCTCGGTTTGGATGACAAAAGGATCACATGATTTTTTCTTCCTCGTGTATAAGTGTTTGCAAGATATCAACTTGTTTCAAAAGAAAGACAACTATATGTTCTTTTTGTTGTTGGTTTATTTATTCGCTTGCTGCAGGCTTTGTATCAACTGCTAGCTTTGCAGATACAAAATAGAGTTCTCATGGTTTAATTCCTCTACGAGGTTTTCCAAATTGAAAATACGATCTCGCATCATTTGCATTTCCTCACTAGAATTGGTGTCAAGTCTTGAATTCCATATAAACCGTTCCCTTCATGAGGCCATTCCTAAACACAAACAATACCTTAGTTAATATGTCAATCAAATAATAAAGCAAATATGATGTACATACATTTACTATATTGGCTAATATTTGAGTGCTACTTTAAATCAGCACTCGATGCGGCACGATCACGACCCAAACCTAGACAACATTCCAATATCAAATGACCAATAAACCAATTTAATATTTAAGAAAACTCATTAGCCACTTAGATGTATCTCAACTAATATATCCTCTATTAAGCCTCCGAATACTAATACACCAAGCCAACAATTATAGGACTAATAATGATAAAAAGGAATTCAACTCTCAACAAGAAAAGAAAGGTGCTACACTCTTTAATTAAGGTTATGCACAAGTAAAGAGCGAACGAAAATTAATATCTCAAATACCAAGTTACAACAAAGGTTTCAAAACAACAAAGCACTCGAAAGGCGAGACGAAATACAAAGTGTTGTTAGCGAGAAGTTAAATGCAAATTCAATAAAAAGAACTAACATGGGCAAGGATAATGATTTCCAAGAGATTAACAAAAGATTCAGAATCAAATTGGACTACCTTAAGAGTAGATGTGTTAAAAGAACTTAACATTCAGAAGACAAAAATCAAGGAGAGTGAACAACCGATAATTTCATAAGCAAATGTTGATGCCAAAAGTGAGGGAAAGTGATATCATAATTCACTAAAATTCAAGAAAACTACAATCATGAGTGTGTAGAGGTGATTGCATGATAAATCGGCACCAATAATTGAAAACCTACACAATTCAGTGGAAAAGGTTCTGATGAAGGATCAAGATGTTGCTCCAATAAGCATTATCTCCCTACAGAGAAAGAGAAGTCAATTGAGATCTTGACGATACAATAGACATTGTCATTCTTGAGAGAATCATAAAAATGATATTCTTCTTAAGATAGATATTCTGGTGCCTAGAAGAAATTAAAATCGTGAATCACTTGATGAGATTAATAAATAGCCACTAAACCCATTGAGTGACTTGAAGGACGTAGAGCAAAAGTGCATCTATAGGGAAAAATTAAGAAGGAAGAAAGTGATACTAGATAAAGAAGGGAAATCCAAAAGATGAAGGTACATATAAAGCATCAGAAATGAACCACTTAGTCAGTGAAGACGCAAAACAAGTTACAATCTAAAGATGGTTCAGGTTTCATTATAAATAGTTCTGTCGCGAATGAAAGCCAGGCATGTAATATGCAAAACATACAAACTCGTGGAAAAAATGAAAGTTTGCAAAGCAATTTGGATGAAATTCATTGAATCAAATTAAGTTAGCTACAAAGTATCTATAATCTGTCTTAGGAGTTTGCAACGTGACATTATATCCTTGATTTCTGCACAAGTTTCTAATGATCTCCAAACAGTGATATGATGTTATACTCGTAAAGAAGGAACTAGAGCTCAAGGAAGTAGTAATATTAAGATAAAATATGTAAAATCAGATGTTCTTTAATATAGAAGATGCATTTTTCATGCTTAACAATCCTAAAGATAGACAATACTCATACTAACCAATCAAACACTAAGATTGCGAGTACCTACTCCTCAAACTCACAACATAAAACCCAAATTCATCACTCAAACTCAATTCTTAGGTCTCAAAATCATAGTAACCCAACTATAAACCGAAGATCATATCCTCGGGTCACCGGGTGTAGATCGTTTTACACCCAAACTTTGATACCATATCTGTCACGCCCCAATTTACAAACCCAATAAAATAGAATAGCATCCAATAGGGGTACAACCCAAATATTCAACCACTTAGGTTCATCAAGAGCTATTATCTAAGTACAAACCACTAAAAAAAATATAAATACAGCGGAAGTCTATAAATCATAACATACAATTATAATAGAGTTGTAACTCACCTAACTATTACAAGATCAAATAGTTATATTGTTCAAGCAATCGACGGATAAGCCCTTCAAGTAGAAACTTTGTTAGGAAATTTATTTGTTAGATTTTTATGATACCATGTAAAACTTAGACTAGGAAGTTGGCACCCTATCTTTTCTTGTAATTCTGCATTGTAATAGATATGACTGAAAGAGCTGAGTGAATTCAGCTAAGTCAAGAATGCAAGAAGCCAACTGCAGACTAGAGTGAGGACTCTGCTGTGTGTCAGCTGAGTATGGCCATGAAGGAAGACAAGGACTCGACTGAAGGAGAATCAGCTGAGGAACAGATGTGTGAAGTGTCAGCCAAGTCAATGAAAGGAGCCAAGTCTATCAGTTGAAGTGATAGTTGAGTCAATCTTATGATTGGAGCAGACTCAAATCACAAGGGGTAAAGGCAGCAGTCAAGTTGAGACAACTGACATTGATCTGTTGGAAGGAAGTCAAGAATATTACTCGATATAGTAATATGTCCAAGCTGCCAGGTCTTAAAGTGTTTGGCCCAGAAACATGCAAAAGGAATAAGCCAATGGGAAACACTGAAACTTGTGTCAGGCCCTGTAAAAGCTGCAAAGCCATTTAATACGAGGAAGGCTCAACATCACAAGTGCTGCAGACCAAGAAAAGACAAGCCAACGAACAAGAAGTGTCATTTCAAATTAGCCAATCTTTTCAACGGGTAAATTTCAAATGAGCACTATAAAAGGCTGAGGAAGCAATTGAGAAAAGGTTAGCTTGATTACCTGAACCTAGTAAGAACAAAGCAATATTCAAGCAAGCATAACCTGCAATATTCTCAAAGCTTATCATAGGATTCCTCAAGCCTAAAACTCGAAGAAACTCGATCCAACACACGCTGTGAAGGAAAGACAACTTCAACCAGTTGAAGAGGAAACATTTGAAGAACAAAAAGGGGTCTACTCTCCAAGTTGGAGGAGTTGTAGAAAGGTTCAAGGTCGAACCAAGAGATTCAAGTTTGTTGGAAGGTTGTGTGAACAAATCCAAGGACTTGAAAGTGAGCTGAAGTAGTAAGGCAGCTGCCTCGTGAAGAAGCTGAGTCGCAGGAGAAGCTAGCTGTGTGATCAAGGCTGTCTCTAGACTGTTCACTGCTTTTTAACTTGATTTGTTACTTAGTGGATTTCTCCAGGAGTTGGAGAAGAGTGGATTAGAGGAATTACCCCATCCTCGAACCACTATAATAATTACTTGTGTTAATTTACTTTTAGCACTTACATTCCTGCATATACTTTTATATATGTTGTTAGTTAAATCTGTTATCCAACTGATAATAACAAGTGCTAAAACAAGTGTTAAAAACAAGCCTTAATCAATCTAAATGGTGTTAAGACTTCCGCTGTTAAAAAACAAATCAACTAAAGTTAAGTGTTAGCTTAAGCAGCCGAGTTATACTATCAACAGCTCTATCGAGTCTATTGAGTGGGTAACTTAGTTGAATATAGCCAACCTAGCTGTCCCCCAAGGACACAACTGATTTGAGTCAACTCTGTTGAAAATCTTAAAAAGACTAAAAGTGAAAATTTGGTAAGGTTTATTCAACCCCCCCTTCTAAACCTTACACCACACCCGTTGGGACCTACAAGTGGTATCAGAGCGGTTGGTTCATTGAGTCTTCCGTACTGGTTACTGAACTAGATCTCAATCTTTTTCAAAAGGTTTGACACTTGTGTTTTTCAAAGTCTTTCATTTTTTAAGTAAAGTTATTATCATGGAAACAAATCTAACTCGTATTCTAATGTTCACTGTGGAAGAGTTTGATGGCTGGAAGATTCATATGCAGGCTCACCTATCCGCTTTACATGATGAAATGTGCTTGTGATAGAGGATGGGCCATTGGAAATACTTAAAGTCAATACGACTGTAAGAAGAGCAGCTACAGCTGAGGGAGAGGAAGATGTTGCTGAAGCTAGACCAGCCATGGTTGAAAAGCCACGCACTGAATGGACAAATGAAGATCGAAAGAGGTATAACCTGTAAAATGTGGCCAAGGATATATTCTACAAGACGTTGGACAAGGCTATGTTCAACAAAGTCAAGTCGTGCAAATCAACCAAAGAAATCTGGGATAAGCTGACCCTGATTTGTGAAGGATTAGAACAGATTAAGGAGAATAAATTAACTGTTGCTGTTCAAAAATTAGAAAATTTGAAAATGCTTGCAGGTGAGAGTCTGGATCAGCTAGATGCCAGATTCACAGAGATGACAAATGAGCTTTCAGCTCTTGGGAAAGAACACACTCAGAAGGAGATGTGTATGAAGATATTAAGAGCCCTCCCAGCTAAATGGGAAATGAAGGTCATGGCCCTGAGACATTGAATGGACCTCTCAAAAACATCTAATCATGAGCTATTCTCAGACCTCAAAGCTTATGAGTTTGAACTGAGAAGGAAAGAGCAAGAGGAAACAACTGTACCAAAGACAGCTGCATTATTGGCCAGTGATGGGAAGAAAGCTGAGCCAAAGGAGACCATTGACCAGGAGGAGATTGCCCTCATGGTAAAAAGATTCAACAAGTTCTTTAACAAGAACTATAAAAGAAACAAGGGTGAAACCTCCAGAAGACATTCATCACCTTCCAAAGCAAGGGAGGACAGGCCACCCAAGAGAGTTGAACATCAAAAAGCTGATTATCAGAGAGCTGATAATCAAAGGACCGACAGAGCTGATCAAAGAGCTGAAAACCTGTGTTAGAATTGCAGACAACCAGGACACTTTGGTGTTGACTGGTGGAGAGCTGATCAAAGAGCTGAAAACCTGTGTTGGAATTGCAGACAACCAGGACACTTTGGTGTTGACTGTTCTTATCCACCAGTCAACACATACAGAAATGAGGAAGAAAGAAGAGTCTTCAGAGAAAGAAGATAAGAAAAGAAGAAAGCCATATTAGTTGTTGAGACTGCTGAGCCAGCCAAGTGCAAAGAAGCAGCAGACTCAGATAGTAGTGAAGCTGACTACTCAAGTGATACAGAGGAAGAGGCTTTGATCTGCCTCATGGACAAAGAACATGATCAACAAGATCAAGAAGAGGAGGTATATTCTAACTCATCTCATTCTGATTCAGGTGATAGTGACTGTGATACACACACTTCATCACCCACAGATCTTTATGATTCATTAGGCAAAATGATGAAAGATCTTGAGCACATTAAAACCTCTCACACACTTTTGAATGAGGAAAACAGCAAGCTTAAAAGCCAAAACTCACAGCTGACAAAAGAGCTGAGTACTCTGAGTCACATAGCTGAAGAGAACACTAAGTTGAAGGCTGAAAATACCAAGATTATATCAGAGTTAGCTGCTACAGAAAAGAGAGAAAATGATCTCAAAAATGTGATTGCCTCATTTACAAAAGCATCCAAATCATTAGATGAACTTATTATGAGTCAAAAAGGATGTGGAGACAAGACAGGCATAGGATTCAATTCCTTTGTGCATAGTCAAACTCCAAGAGTGATTTTGGAAAAAGGATCTTCAAGCAATGAAGGAATCCAAAAACCCAAAACACCACATGTTGCACCCACATTCACACCAAAGCACAGTTACAATCATACTGACTTTGGTTATAAAGGAAAAGGAAAGAAGTCAGTAGAGTATGCTGAAAGGACAGCTGAGAAGAAATCCAGACAGGTCCATCAGCAAACTCCTAACAGAAAATACTCTGTGAGAGCCAAACAGAGCTACCAAAAGCCCCAGAAATTTCATCAAAGAAATAGATATGATGGTAATGGTAGAAACTATCCAAACCAAGCTGATTGGAATAATGTGAAATATCAACAAAGACCTATGGGATACCACCAGCCATTTGGCCTAGTGGTATCACTCCCTCCATTGTGTGGGAGGTCAGGGGTTCTATCCCCAGTGAAGTGTGTGTGCGTATCCTCAAAAGAAAAAAAACAAAGACCTATGGGATACCAGCCAAAATGGCAAAGACCTCAACCTCAGCAAAGGTCATTCCCAAGGCAAAAGAGTTATTATCAGCACACTTATGCATCCAAGCACTGCGCTCAGAAATTTCACAACTATCCCAAGAAAGCAATTGCTAAAACAAACACACAGGCATACAGACAAAAGAGACAGATGTATGATCCTAAAACCCCCAAGCAATTTGCTAATGTGCATTATGATTATGGTACTAATAGATGGCAACCACTTAGAGTCAGATCATCTGGCTACAGGTTGGTTGGAACATCTTATAGCACTAACCCCCCAGGACCCAGGCAAGTATGGTGCCTAAACACTGATTTCCTTGATTGCAGGTTAGAGGAATAGCTGAGTGCCAAGGAACCTGGTACATGGATAATAGTTGTTCCAGACATATGACAGGGAATAAAAGAAATATGTCAAGATTCAAGGAGATTAAAGGTGCTAAAGTCATATTTGGAGGCAATGAAGCTCCAGGGGAGATCAAAGGCACAGGATCCATCAAGAAGAATGGACTAAAAATCACAGATATTGCTTATGTTGAAGGTCTCAACTTTCACCTGTTAAGCATCAGCCAACTCTGTGACAAAGGCTACAATGTAGGATTCAACATGGGGATATGCCAGCAAAGATGCTGAATCAAATGAAATTGTGCTGCAAGGAACAAGACAAAAGAATATGTATGTGGTAGATTGGTCTACTGCTACACCAAGCACATGTCTGCTAGCAAGGAGCACAACTGAATCCAGTTGGCTGTGGCATAAGAAGCTGAGTCACCTGAATTTCAAGACAATTAACAAGCTGGCAAGGAGTCATCTTGTGGAAGAATTGCCAGACTTAGTGTACAAGAAACAAAGCATATGTGATGCATGCCAAATGGGAAAGCAAATCAAATTATCATTCAAGGATAAGCCAAGTCCTTCTTCAACCAGAATATTGCATCTGTTGCATATGGATTTATTTGGTCCAATTTAGCCAGCTAGCATTAGTGGAAATAAATACACCTTAGTGGTGGTGGATGACTATTCAAGATATACATGGACAATTTTCATGTGTAAAAAGAAGGAAACACTGCAGAAATTGCCCCTGCTGATGAGAAGAGTTCACAATGAGAAGAGTCAAACCATTATAAAGATAAGATCTAACAGGGGAACTGAGTTTGTCAATGGAATAATAACTCAGTATTGCGTTGAAAATGGTATTGCTTATGAGTTATCAGAAGCAAGGACTCCACAGCAGAATAGAGTAGCTGAAAGAATGAACAAAACTCTCAACGAAGCTGCAAGGACAATGTTAGCTGAAGATGGATTGCCTAAGAGATTTTGGGCTGAAGCCATAAATACAACATGTTATACTCAAAATAGATGCATGATAAACAGGAAATTGACCAAGACTCCCTATGAGATTTGGACAGGGTGAAAGCCAAATGTTGGATATTTCAAGATATTTGGATGTAAATGCTTCATCCACAACAATGGCAAGGATAATTTGAAGGCTTTTGATGCTAAAGCTGATGAAGGTATCTTTTTGGGATACTCAGCTGAGAGCAAAGTCTACAGAGTGCTGAAGAAGAGGACTATGGTCACAGAAGAGTCTATCAATGTGGTTTTTGATGAACCTAATATGAATAGAGAAGACATTGATGAATTAGCTGATAAGTTGAATCAGCCAACTATGCAGAAGAGTCCTTATATTGAAGTAGAAATGAAAGCACTCAACCCTAATGATGATGAGATAGTTGAATCTCAAAGACAGCTTGGAAGGTCTACAACTAATGAAGATGAAGAAGTTGTTCACGACAACTTAGTCAAGCGAGACGGTGAATCCAATGAGACTTACTCCAACCTGATGTGAGATGGCCGAGAGGCCATCCACCCGAGCTAATCATTGGAGATGTTAGAGATGGCGTAAGAACTGGTCCAGAGCACAACATGAAGCAATGTTCACTTGTTTTATTTCCCAAAGAACTAGAGTATCAAAGATGTGTCTTTCTAAATGGACTATTGAAGACACACATTGATTCAGCCATGCAAGAAGAGTCTAAAGCTCAAGAAAGCATTGAAAGAGAAACAAAGACACATTGGTGTAATACATTGTCTCAGTTTCTAATTGACATTGGATTCACCAAAGGCAAGGTTGATAGAACACTCTTCAGATTCAAGATGGAGAAAGTATACTTGTTCAAATATATGTGGATGATATTATTTTTGGATCCACAAACAAAGAGTCAGCGTGACAAGTTCTCAAACCTCATGCAAGGCAAATTTGAGATGAGCATGATGGGAAAGCTAACTTTCTTCTTAGGACTTCAAGTCAAGCAATTGAAGGATGGAACCTTTATAAGCAATACCAAGTATACCAGAGATTTAATGAAGAAATTTGGTATGGAAGAGAAGTCATCATGAAGATTCCTATGAATACATCATCAAGATGGACATGGATGCATGGCAAAGTCATTGATCAAACCATATATAGAGCCCTTATTTGATCACTTCTCTATCTAATAGCAAGCAAGTCAGACATCACCTTTGCAGTAGGTGTATGTGCCAGATTTCAATCTGCACCAAAAGAGAGTCACATAACGCTAAGAGAATCCTAAGATATTTGAAGGGATGTCAAGAAGTCGGCTTATGGTATCCAAAGGAAGGAGGATTCAAGCTGGTAGGATACTCAGACTCAGACTATGTAGAGTTGACAAGAAGAGTACTTCAGGTACATGTCAAATGCTTGGAAATAGATTAGTTTCTTGGTTCAACAAGAAACAAAATTCAATAGCTACATCCACAGCTGAGGTAGAGTACATAGGCGGGCAAACAAGCAGCCCAAGTCTTATGGATGAGACAACAAAAAAGACTATGATATTGAAGAAAGAGAGATTGCAATTATGTGATGATAACACTAGTGCTATAGCAATCACTCGAAATCCATTATGTGCACTCAAGAACAAAGCACATGCATTCAAGAACAAAGCACATTGATGTCACACTTGAATATATCTCAACTGATAAGCAGTTAGCAGATATATTCACAAAGCCATTATGTGAATCAAGGTTTGAAGAGCTTAAGAATGAGTTAGGGTTAATTGAGCTGAGTTAGGATACTCAGAAGACTCAATCAGCAGAGACAAAAGAAGAGAGAATGGAAAATGAGCAAGCTTCACATCTTTAGCCAAGTGAAAAAAATTTAGTCGGGAAGTCACCAGACGAAGTTAGGTGACAACAATAAATGATTTCATGTGAAGAGAGAAGCAGAGTTAAGTCACTTTAAAATGAAAGCTAAATTATTTATGAGCTAAGTGACAAAAACTTAGTCATTTTATTCGAGCGAGAATGTTTTGAAGGATGAAGTCAGCGTAATTATGACTGTTAGTACAAAAGCTGCACAGTAAACCATATGATTGGATATAAATGATGCTGCATTTAATGTGGGAAAATTAATGCGGTTTTGAAGAGTCAATCCTGACCGTTGATCTTGATCAAATTTTTTAAATTCCAAAAAGCGTCCTTTCGAGTCCCATTTATACCAAAATTCGTTTTCTCTCTCCTCACACAAACACTCTCGTCTTCAGCAAGCAAGACAGATTTCTCTCTCCAAACTGTTCGAAACCCTACTCTCTAAAATCAAGTTTTTCGCTTATTTCACCGTTCGATCATTCTAAAAATGGCTGCTAATCATGATTTCGCAAAGCTTTCTGAGAAGATCCACTCTGGTGCTTCAGTGGATTTTAAAGAGATGATCAAGCAGGACGCTGATGAGGCCCTAGTGAAGAAGATCGCCGACAAGTTTGAGAAGTCCGGTTTGAAGGACTTTCTCTCGATGGAGTTCACCCATACGTACCTGGAAGAGGTGGCGATGTTTTACGTGAACGCCGAGGTTTATGATGATGAGATTCGCTCATCCGTCCACGGCAAGGCCATCAAGATGACTGCTAAGGACCTTGCTGAGCACTATTTTCTACCTTCGAAGGTTTGAAGGATATCGCTGAGAAAGACGTTAACTTGGCTGCAGCTTGGAAGGAAGTTGCAAAGCCCGAGTATGCTGCGAAAGCTATGTATACAGCTAAGAAGGATTTTATTAAAGATGATTACCACAAGTTGATGGACATCGTGTCCAATTGTGTGGATATGAAGTTTGGGAGCTTCAACCAGCTATCACGGACAAAGCTGATTGTGATGGCTATGATTATGCAGGACAAAAAAGTGAACTGGGCTGAGTTCGTCTTCAGCCGCGTATGCCAGAATGTGATCAAAAAGTCCTACAAGGAGGATGAGACTTTTGGTTGTTCCCTGGGGCATGGCCTTATCATTGGCCATTTGATGGAAGTTAAGGGAATTGCACTGCGCCATGGGAAGCCCTTCCATATGAATAAGAGGATGTTCAAGGCGAACCTCTCTGGCGCACAGAAGAAAGCCCATGCAAGGAAAGCTGATACCAGTGAGTGGGAATCAGCTGACCCAGAAGAAGAAACAGATTCGTCCGCTCCAGCTCTCTCGCCGAAGCCTATTTCTAAGAAGAGAGCCGCAGACAACTAAACCCGCTCCGCCCCAAAGATTCAAATCCAAGAAGGCACTCCGCCTGCAAGCAGCCAAACCCCAAGCACCTGCCCGAGCAGTCGATGCCCCTACAACCAAGACTGAGGAGGAACCCCTACCTTTCTCTCCAGTCGTGAAGAAAAAGCGATGCCAAATCTCTAAGCGCTTGCATCAAGAAGGATGGTATTGAAACACATGCCTTCACCCTTGAAGAGACTCAAAATGTTGAACCAAAGATTCTTTTGGTTTCCGCTAAGAGAAGATGGTTGTTCAAGAGGTCGAATGGAAAGATAGCCGAGTCCTGACTCACCGGAGAAGACCGTTGAGAGAGATCACCGATGCTCAAGAGGAGAAATTATCAAGAGAAAGTGGATGAGACCCAGCTGTCCGGGAAACAGCTGTGGAGATGGAAGGAACTGAGACAGCCAAGACCTAGGAAGAAAAGATTATCTCACCCCCTCAGACCGATGCTTCTGAACCTGAGGAAGAGCAAGCTCCATTGGCTACTATTCCGGAGGCCAGAGATGATGATGATGACGATCTAATTATGTACTCTCCAAGTTTTGGACATCCAACAGAGGCTAAGGAATTGGAGAGGTTGGAAGCTAGATAACCCAGCATGCAGCTTCACTCGTCCGGAGTTTATCAACGAAGAAGTGGAACTTCTCGGCTTCCTAGGGAATGTATCTATCCAATATGCCCTGGATGAAAATTTATGCATGGAGGCCCTCCGTACTATCAAAGAAGATGAAAAGGAGAAGGCCCTGGAGAAAGCAAAAGCCTTGGAGAAATCCAAGATGTGTATGTAGACTGGAACCCATGAACATCTCATGGAGTCCACTGACAGCAGCGATCTTGAGGAGATGGACCCTACTACTACAGTCAAAAAGGCTGAGTTACAACAGGTCGTTAGAGAATCCCGAGCCACGCACGAGCAAAACCTTTAATAGGGTCCAGGAGAGTTTTCCAAAATCTCTACTCGATCTGACCCATTGGGAGTGGCACAGGAGATTGCAACCGTCATTGCAGCGACCACGTCCCCCGTGCATTCTCAAGATGGCTCTCAGGGGAATGGCGATGAAGCTGGGAACGCGGGCACCCAAGCCAAGCCTACCCCCATAGAAGGTGTTGAGACACCTGCCCCAACGACTGATTACTCAACAAGAAACCCAACCGTGTCTTAGGAGCTGAGTAACCCCACTATCGTTCACTCAGCTGGTGCGCCAGTTGAGGGGGAAGCTCTCTCCACCACAGCAGGGTCGGAGGATGCTATGGGAGACAACTCAATGAAGTTTGGAGGCGACGGAAAGAACACAACTGAGAAGCAGAGTGAAATTAACGACGCTCGGACAGTTGAGACTGTCTCAGCTAAGATTTCCTCTGATGTGCAAGCCGATGAAGCTGCTGATGCATCTAAGGCAAAGGATGGAAAGGAGGCCACGAGAGTTGAGACTCTTGGCCATGAAAGTGCAATCCTAGGAGTTGAGACTCCAAAGGATGGCATTGAAGACCCAAGACAAATTGAGTCCTGTCGAAGAGAATGTAGAAGACTCAAAGACAAATTTGAGTCTCAGTCAAGGGATTGTAGAAGGCTCTATGGCGGTTAAGACTGGAAGAATGCCTAAAGGAGGTTGAGACTTCCTTAGGTAAGGAACCGAATAAGAGAGCATTCCTCGTGTCGAAGGAGTCGATGAGAAGAGGAGATCAACACCCTTCATGATTCCCAAGAACATATTGATACATCTTTTTTGGGATCCGATGATGAAGCCGAGTCCACTCACAATGAAGATTCTACGATGGATGAGGCTGAGGATGTTCTTAACTCACGGAGTCATGTTAGTGACAAGACAACTCTGATGAGATTCAACTTTGATGATGAGCCATTGCCTCAGGCCACATCACACTCCAAGGATGCTATTAAGACAGCCGAGGACCCATTACCTCAACAGGACAAACCCACTAAGATCAAGACACTGTTAAGAGAGCAGAGGCTCGATCCCGAAAGCAAACATACAATCGCTTCCAAATAAAAACACAGTTACAACAAAGCTACCACAACTGCAATAGTAACGACTCCAACAGTTGCGTTATCTACAGATGATGCTAGCTCAGCCGAGGCACAGAGAGCTGAGAAATTGCAACAAGAACAAGGAAAGCCCCCCCAACATGGACCCTCGAGGATTCGTTTCGTTCGAGACGATGCCTTTGAAGATATTTTTCCCTTCAATGTTGAACTGCCTGACATGGAAGCTGAGTCTGCCCGTGAACAAGAGAAATACACCATGCAGGAAGAGCCCATCATTCCAACTAATATGATTGCGCCTACGGGTTTTAATTTTGATGCAGTGTGGCCAGAAGAAGAGTTGGCTTCGACAGCCGAGTTCCGTATTGCTTTCAAGAAAATATATGATGAAATAGTGAATGGAATGCCACCATGCATCGATGGATCTTCGATTGGACAATCATGACGCAACCTTAGCGTGACATTAGATGAGTTGTCCTTCGTGATCGTGGAATGCGGTCCGCACAACAAACTCGTCATGCGCTCGAGCAGTCCGTTACTTCAAGGCTTTATTTGCAAAGATGTTGGTATGGAGTGCGGATACGTCAAAGTTTCAGCATAGAATGAAGGAATACATAGTCAGAATGGAAACCTCACACAAGTCGGACAAGGAGTTGCTTAAGCTGCACCACCAGAGCGAAATTACACACCTAGAGGACAACATGAACCAGAAGTTTAGTCTTCTAATGGCAGAGATGAAGTTGGTGGCAGCTGAGTCGAAGGCTACCAGGTCAGAGTTCCGAACAGCCCACTCCAGAGTAGATATCAAGCATAATTTTAACCATCAGCCGACTGGATTTCCTTCTCGATTTATTATTCCTGGCCTAACCCTTCCATTTGGTGATGATACCAAAAAGGGGATGATGAGGCCTTAAAGGGACCAAGGAGGAGAAAGGGAGAAATAAGGAGGCGAAGAGATGTGACACAGCTGAGGGGGAAGGAAGTTCGCAAAATCTTCCTTTGAAACTCGTGTATGCTGAAACCCCACATCATAGAGATGTCACTACTTCGTTTCTCAACAAATTTCCAAAAGAGCTGTCTGTCGAACAGAAAGCTGAGATGGCTGTGAAAGAATCTAGGAAGGCCATTCAAGCTGCATTCGAGAAAGTAACTGAGAAGCAATCAGCGCGCATCCAAGATATCAGAAAATAGTATGATGGTCCTCCAGCCGGAAAGGATTACCCAGCAATAAAGCCCCCAAGAGAATTTGTAATGCCTGATGCTGGATCTAAGCCCAGATCTCTAGAGGAATTCCAAACTCAAGAAGCAGAAGGTTATTTTAAAGATATGACTCTACCTCAAGCATAGGATCTGTACTGGGAGAAGGTAATTGAGCTATGCAAGACGGCTGATAAGCAGCCAAGTTCCAGCAGTCACTCGGCTGGAAAATCAAAAGCTCCAGTGCAATATACTCCCAGAGAAAGGGAAGCTGAGTCAGGAAGGGGTAAACATGGTGGCAGTTGAAGAAGTAGTCAACCACGACCAAGACTAGAAGATATCAAGTATGTGGATCCACAGAAGAAGGGACTAATATACTGCACTGGATATGACCGTGTTGCTAACATGGAAGTTGCTCGCAAGATTGCTGAAGCAAAAAAGAGGCAAGAGGAAGAGAATGAAAGGGTGAATCGCGAATGGAAGGAGAGGCAGCGAAGGGGTGACCCTGCTGCTAAGCGAGCCTATGAAAAGAAGAAAGAGAAATAAGAGAGGAAGAGGAGGAGAGCTGAAGATGACATGAGGAGAGCTGATGAAGAAGAGAGAAGAAGGAAGCAACAAATGCGTTGAAGACAACTGCGAGTTTTCCTTGTAATAGCTCTGAGAATTTCCTTCTAATGTTCATTCTCCTTGTAACTTAGCTTAGATACACGTTGTAATGATATACTTGTATTACTGTTATCTATTGTAAACAGCTTTGTAAAGGACAAGAATGCTATGATCAATAAATTGATTATTCAAAAGCATACATTCTTTATTACTGCACTGCTTGTGTTTGTTGTTTACTTATTTTTGTTTGTTTTAAGTTTTGGCATCATCAAAAAGGGAAAAATTGTTAGGAAATTTATTTGTTAGATTTTGATGATACCATGTAAAACTTAGACTAGGAAGTTGGCACCTCATTTTTCCTTGTAATTCTGTATTGTAATAGATATGACTGAAAGAGCTGAGTGAAGTCAGTTAAGTCAAGAATGCAAGAAGTCAATTGCAGACTAGAGTGAAGACTCTACTGTGTGTCAGCTGAATATAGCCATGAAGGAAGACAAGGACTCGGCTGAAGGAGAATCAGCTGAGGAACTGCTCTGTGAAGTATCAGTCAAGTCAATGAAAGGAGCCAAGTCTATCAGTTGAAGTGATAGTTGAGTCAATCTTTTGATTGGAACAGACTCAAATCACAAGGGGTAAAGGTAGCAGTCAAGTTGAGACAACTGACATTGATCCGTTGGAAGAAAGTCAAGAATATTACTCGATATAGTAATATGTCCAAGTTGCCAGGTCTTAAAGTGTTAGGCCCAGAAACATGTCTTAAAATCGTTAGGCCCGTAAACATGCAAAAGAAATAAGCGAATGGGAAACACTAAAACTTGTGTCGCCCCGTAAAAAGCTACAAAGCCATTTAATACGAAAAGGGTCAACATCACAAGTGCTGCAGGCTAAGAAAAGATAAGCCAACGAACAAGAAGTGTCATTTGATATTAGCCTATCTCTTCAACAGGCAAATTTCAAATAAGCACTATAAAAGGCTGAGGAAGCAATTGAGAAAATGTTACCTTGATTACCTGAACCTAGCAAGAACAAAACAATATTCAAGCAAGCATAACCTGCAATATTCTCAAAGCTTATCATAGAATTCCTCAAGCCTAAAACTCGAAGAAACTCGATCCAACACACGCTGTGTAGGAAAGACAACTTCAACCAGTTGAAGAGGAAACATTTGAAGAACAAAAAGGGGTCTACTCTCCAAGTTGAAGGAGTTGCAGAAAGGTTCAAGGTCGAACCAAGAGATTCAAGTTTGTTGGAGGGCAGTGTGAACAAATCCAAGGACTTGAAAGTGAGCTGAAGTAGGAAGGTAGCTGCCTCGTGAAGAAGCTGAGTCGCAGGAGAAGCCAGCTGTGTAATCAAGGCTGTCTCCAGACTGTTCACTGCTTTGTAACTTGATCTGTTACTAAGTGGATTTCTCCAGGAGTTGGAGAAGAGTGGATTAGAGGAATTACCCCATCCTCGAACCACTATAAAAATTACTTGTGTCAATTTATTTTCAGCACTTACATTCCTGCATATACTTTTATATCTGTTGTTAGTTAAATCTACTATCCAACTGATAAATAACAAGTGCTAAAACAAGTGTTAAAAAACTAGCTTTAATCAATCTAAAGGGTGTTAAGTCTTCCGTTGTTAAAAAGTAAATCAACTAAAGTTAAGTGTTAGCTTAAGCAGCCGAGTTATACTATCAACAGCTCTATGGAGTCTGTTGAGTTGGTAACTTAGCTGAATATAGCCAACCTAGTTGTCCCCCAAGGACACAGCTGATTTGAGTCAACTCCGTTAAAAATCTTAAAAAGACTAGAAGTGAAAATTTGGTAGGTTTATTCAACTCCCCCCTTTCTAAACCTTACACTACACCCCTTGGGACCAACAAACTTCTATGTAGAGTCAATTCTGAGCTAGAAGTCTTATGTCAATCTCACCGATCTCAAAATATTCGGTCTCTGAAAAGTTTTTTATGAAAACTGTGGGGTGAGCTAAATGAGCTCAATGGGTTGGGGTAGAGGAATGCAATATTTGTTTAATGAAAGATGAAGTATTTTTTTGAGAAAAGTACTTAGTGTGCCTGAACATATTTATGTATATTTGATAATGATGCACATAAGAATTATTTGTCAGCATGATGAAGAACATATTGCAACTCAATAATGATATATTAATTTTTGATGCCATTAGTGATGCAACGTATATTGCACAATAGTTAGTCAAGTATAGTAAAAGTTTTATTTTTTAGGAACACAATAGATATCCCAATTTTTAAAATAAATTGTAGATATCTAGTTTTAAAAATAAAGTTGTTTTAATATAAACAATTAATCAATTAGTTCGGCAGCCCGAAATAAGAAACGTAGGATCGCATTGATCGGACATCGACACCGTCCGCTCTCCTTATTACTTCAAACTATATTTGGCTGAAGCCCTGTCAGCTTATCCCTCCCCATACGCTCGACGTCTCTTTACACCCCCCAGGAAGGACACTCGTCCCAAAAAAAGATCTTACCACCGCTTTAATATCCACCTCAATCGTGTCCCAACAATGTTTGAAAAAATGTCCACCAAATCCGTCAGGGCGCTATATGAACTCATCCCGAAAATAGTCTCTTTGATTTCATCATCCCTAGGGATGGCACATAAAAAATTATTCTCCGTGTCAGTCACTGTGTGAATCACCTCATCAACCTTGGAGTAGTCAAGCCCCGTGTGTTGTTGCTCTACGAAGAGATTCTCATAAAAATAAAGAATGTGATTGCGAATTAATTGCCTATCCTCCGTAAGAACACCGTCAACCATCAGCTACCAAAGCACCCCCTTAGCTCTTTTCGTACAGAGCTTCATGTGAAAGAAATTGGAGTTTCGATCACCGTCTTTCAACCAATTTAGCCGACTCTTCTGACCGCTTTAAGCTTATTCTGAACCTCCTCCACCTTCCGATGAATATCTCCAAAACTTGTCCACCACATCCCGAAAACCCTTGTGTTGTAACCACATAGATTGAAAACGAAATGGGATCACCCCCGTCACGCTAGCCAAGTCACATCGCAAAATAATGGGATGGTGATCTGAACCATGACGCACTCCCACATACCCTTTCACCGTATGCCAATAAATCAAAAATTGTTGGGTCGCCAAAATTCTATCCAACCTGGCTTGAACTAACCCCCGAGAAGATCGAAAAGAACTCCACGTAAATATGTTACCATCCGTAGGAACCTGAGATAAATCATTATCATCAATAAACTGCCTAAACTCCCTACAGGCCGTCCCATAAGGCAGAGACCCTCCCTGACATTCATGAGCACCCAAAATAGCATTAAAATCACCAAGTAGCACAACGTTTGTAAGCCCTAACGACTGGACATCTAGCCATAATTGAAAATCACCTGAAATTGAAAATTAGGAGAGCGAGAGAAAATCCAAATATCCGGAATACCATTAGATCTGAAAGACTCGCCCACCAGATTCATACTGACAGATTGCCAAAAATTATGATTGATAGAAGAAAATTGCACCATAGGCTCCGCAATAGCAATAATATCAGGTTTATGAACACGAGACAATTCCTTAAGCATAGATTTAGAGGAATTGTTGCCAATCCCTCTAATATTCCAATACATGCAATTCATTGAGCGGGGGAAGAGTGGGGACGCACCTGCGTAGTATCATTAATACTGTCCATAAATCTTTTATTTTGTTCTTCCTCATCAGGAAGGAGGATTACTTTTTGAAATAGCCTCGATAGCCCTGTAAAGAGATTCCTGACCCTGCTGATCAAGACGATCATAAACCACTATCGTGCTTCCCTCATTGACGTCTCCATTAATAGGATTATAAACCACCATTGTGGGATCGTTGTTCACTGGAGCAGATGTATGAGCTCGAGCAACACCATGCAAATCCTTATCTATAGAATCCCTCTGTTCAAGAACTATTGTATCCGGTTCCTCCAATATATTGAACGAGTTCCACGTAGAAATCCCAGACGAAGAAGCATTGTTGACCTGTGGGTTTTTATAGCTAAATGAGGAATATATAATAAAAAAGAAATGTTAATGGTGTTGTTTACAATGCCAAACAGCTAGCAAAAAGGAAACAGAGAAAACCACAAATTATGAAGTGAAGCCGAGTAATAAAAACCAAAGGAGCGCAGGTCACAAGCTGACCCGGTAGGTAAATGGGGGCCTCGTTAAAACCTACCAAGGTAAAGACCTCACAAGAGTGTTGAAAGCTCTCTAAATATTTGCCCTACGTTCGCCTGCGCGTCCGTGCCAGCCTCCGTCGCCGGCGTCGTCTCCGGTGATCTGGTCGGCAAATCATCATGACGAACTCACCTTCTTTCCTTGGCCTGACTTCGAATTACCTACCCGCTCTGGTTTGTCCTCTGAATGATTCAACGTCGCCTGTGCCACCCTCCGCTGCGGTTTCTCCGATCAAGAAGGTTGGTTCGTCGGAATCTACGCCGGCGTCGTCTACCAGCTTCTCGTTATTTGGTATTTTGACATCCTTTGTTCCATTGCGAGTCTCACACTAAAGCTCCGCCCCCATGCAGCTAGGGCTCGTTCCGCCTGAATCCTACCTGCCTTCGACAACATCCACGCCCACGCCTACCCCGCTGCACGAGCAGCTTCCTTCCCAATTACCAGCAGCAGCCGCGTCGTCGTCGCTCCAATATGCACCTGCTCGTGCAGGCCTCATTCCCGCGCCTGCTGCCACCAGCGTGGTCCCCCCCTCGCCCGTCCTTGCGCCCGCTGCTGCTCATGGGGCATCCTCCATGGGGGGACCACTCCAACCGCTTATGCCAGGCGGTTATTTTGGGGGCGCCACTCTCTTCCCCCCCTCCCATGGCCGCTGAATGCCTTGGGGGGACCAGCCCCCCTTTGCCATCCCTTGGGGGGCTGGCTACCATGTCCACTCCAAGCCCGCCCCCCCAGGGGGGTGATGACCCCTGGGCTACCGTCTGCCATCTGCCGTCTGCCCGGGATCCCAAGCACATGCCTCCATCAGAATTCGACTTCAACGACCTCCGTTTATGAAGCGAACCTACGACATTCGGCTCATAATTTGAATGATCAACCCAATTTTGTACATTCTTTTGCTAATATTGTCTTAGGTTCTAACCATCCGGATTCCACGTCTCAGGCTCCAGGTAATCATACCTTATTTTCCACAGTAGTTTCTGGTAAAAATCATTCTATCCCAAAACCGGTTCGTAAAGGTGATTACTTCTCTGTTACCATCGACGATAATGTTTACCAGCAACGTCTTGCTAAATTTTCCTACTCGTTGATTGGAAGGGTTCTTTTAGGAAAAGGTAACAAGCCATGGGCGACTATGCTTTTGCATAAACGCCTTACTAAATTATGGGGTATTAAAAATGACTGGAAACTAATTCCCTTGGGCAAGGGATTTTTTTGTGTCAAATTGTTTAGTGCGCAGGATCATTCTCGGGCTCTGCAGCGTATTAATTGGACGCTTAACCCTGGTACTATCTGCCTATCTCCATGGGTGCCTGATTTTAACCCTTACAAAGTACAAACTTCAGTGGCCAGCGTTTGGGTCCGCATTTTTGAACTTAGTCTGGAATAATGGGACCCCAGTAACATTATGGGGATTGCCAGTGCACTTGGGAATCCATTACAGATTGATCAGCGTTCTCTGGATGGCTCTTTGGGTCATTTTGTTCGAGTCCTGGTGGATATTGATCTCTCCAAGCCTTTGGAAGAACACATTATGGTTGAACGCACTGGCAAATGCTCTTTTGTTTCCGTCACTTATGAAAAACTCCCCGAGTTTTGCTCGAGGTGTGGCGTTATGGGACACTCAACTGCTTCATGTCGTTTTAACAATGTAGGTAACACGGCCGCAGAAGGGCGTATGTCTCCGGCTCAGGGACGTCCACGTGCCCCGGGTACCCGTCAGAATTCCGTGCAGCGCGGTCGCTATAGGGTTCGCAAGGTTTATCGTCCTGTTCAGCAGGATAAGGGCAAGGTCGTCGATGACTCAATGGGAACTACGGGTTCGACTATGTGCGCAGAATCTCCACCTCGCGCAATAGTCACTTGCTCTTCAGACATCCATCTTGGTAACACCTTTGAGGCTCTTAGTTCAGTCGACTCTGAGAATCAGAATTCCACAGATTATCAATCCGAGTACCCGGCTAGGGAGCCTTCCCCAAAGGTCACTACTTCCACTACGGGAACAGTCTCCACCATTATGCCTATTACGGTTCAGTATCCATTGGGAAAGCCTATCCGTGCTTTGAGTCGTGCTTTTCGGGACAACTTCTTGGATTCGACTAAAGATAAAATTCTCTGGAAAGTTACATCGGGACCGTCGCCACCTATTTATGATGTTACTATCGAACCGGAAAGTTAAGAACCACACGAGATGAACTTTGCTGCTACTAAGAGATGGGCAGATTATGCAGATGAAGCAGGTCATTCTCAATCGTCAGACCCCGCTACGCATAACACGCCTGTTTTTACCGTGTGATCGTCACGGGCGCCATCCCCCCACCGTCTCAATGAATTGCATCTTCTGGAACATCCGAGGGATTGGGAATGTTGCATCTCACAATGTTCTTGTCAAAAGCATAAACCTTCGATTTTGGGTATTTGTGAACCTAAGGTGGACATTTCACCCATTTCTGATTTTTATTGGAGTAGCTTGGGGCTTCGGTTCGTTGCTCAAAGCTTCCGGGCGAATGGGCGCCCAGATATTTGGGTTTTTTGTGACGCCAGCATTTCAGTACATAACCAGGTATGGTCTTCTTCTCAATGTCTGATTCTGCAAATTCAATTCGGCTCTATGATTTTCCATGTTGGTTTTGCTCATGGTTTGTGTGATCATGTTGCTCGTCGTGCTCTTTGGTCGGACTTGAGGAATTTGGGTCTTACTGATCTGCTGCTTATTGGAGATTTCAATGCGGTGTTGGGACATCATGAGCGCTCTGGGACTAGCGTTTTATCCCAAGCTTCTTGTAAGGACTTCAGGGATTTCTTGGAGGATGCTGGTCTATCTGCTATGCCGACTACGGGGAATTCATTTACTTGGTGCTCCCCCAAAGGCCTCTATCTCTACTTCAGGCTAAGCTGGATCGCGCCCTGGCAACTAGTCAATTCTTCTCCTTTTGGCAAGTTGTTAAGGGCTTAGTTCTTCCGCGTATTGGTTCCGATCACCATCCCATCATTGTTTCTTGCTCTTCTATCGCAAGGGGCCGTCTCCTTTTCGATTTCAGCGCATGTGGGTTAATCATCATTCTTTCCAGAGCATAGTTACTACCTCTTGGGCTCTCCCGCGCGTCGTACAACCCTCTTGTGCGTCATGTGGAAGCTCAAGAGGTTGAGACAGACGATTAAGGTTTGGAATAAGGAAGTATTCGGAGATGTTCATCGTCAGGTGGATTATCATATTGGAAAGATCCATAAGATTCAAGCTGATATTGAATCCGAGGGCTTCACGGAGGCCCTCAGGGAATTGGAATTTGAGGCACAGACTGCATTGCCTAGTACGTTGCAAATGCAGTCCAAATTTCTTCAACAGAAATCACGTTCAGCTTGGTTAAAGGATGAGGACCACAACACGGCTTTTTTCCACCGTCACTGCCAGATTCGAAATGGGCGATCCAGGATTCAGGGTCTGATGGTCGACGACAACTACACAGAGGATCCAGTTGCTCTTGGGAATCATATTATTTCATTCTATACGGATCTTTTCGCAGACACGGGGCACACCAGTTCAGATTACACTTTGGTCGACCAGCTTATCTCCCTTACAGTAAGCACAGTTGACAATGCATTTCTGACAGCTATACCTACAAAGTCCGAGGTGAAAGAAGCGGTGTTTGATATGGGTTTAGACAGTGCTCCGGGTCTGGACGGTTTCAGTGGAAGATTTTATCATCATTTTTGGGATCTAGTTTCAGACGAGGTGGTCGCAACCATCAGATATTTCTTTGTCACGGCTTCCTTTCCGGTGGGTTTGAACGCCAGTTTCATGGCTCTCATCCCCAAGACCAAGGAAGCTAATGTGGTGGAGGACTTTAGGCCGATTGTCATGAGCAACTTTCTCTTCAAGATCATTACCAAGATTCTGGCGACGCATTTGGGCGCAATCATCTCCTCATACTTGTCGCCTACTCAATTTGGTTTTATCCCGGGCAGGCAGATTCATGATTGTATCGCTTTGGTTTCGGAGGGTTTCAAAATTTTGCAGGGACAGAACGATGCCAATATGATTCTAAAGATTGATATCTGAAAGGCCTTTGATACGGTTAATTAGGGTTTTCTGATACACGTGTTACGTCACTTTGGTTTCTCTGAAGTGTTCATTCATTGGATTCAGATTATCCTTCAATCTTCAAGAATCTCGGTCCTTCTCAATGGGTCGCCAGTGGGTTATTTCTCTTGCTTCAGATGGGTTCGACAGGGGGATCCGTTATCTCCTCTGCTCTTTTGCATTGCGGAAGACGTATTGGTAGATTCTTTGGGGAGGCGATTAACAGGAATCAACTACAACTTTTCCCGGCGCCCAATCAGGTGGTCTTTCCCTCGTCGATCATGTATGCAGATGATATTGTGATTATGAGTGGGGCCTCCACGAGCAATGCACGTACTATTATCCAGATGCTTAACCTCTACGCGGATATTTCGGGCAGGTTTTCAATCCAAACAAATCTAAAGTTTATTTTGGTCGATGGGTTTCTAATTATGTGCGCGGGCGTATTCAAACGATCATTGGGATTCACATTGGCACTTTTCCTACGGTTTATTTGGGCGCCCCCATCTTCAAGGGTGCGCCCAAAGTGGCAGATCTACAACCGATTTTCGACAAGATTATTCTCAAGTTCAGAAGGTGGAAAGGGACTGCTTTGTCTATTGCTGGCCGTGTTTGTTTGGTAAATTCGGTGATCACCAGCTCCTTTTGTGCATACGATGATGGTGTACAAATGGCCCAGAACTTTGTTGCGGCAAATGGAAAAGGCCATGCGTAATTTCATCTGGACTGGGAATGTGAACTCTAAGGGATCAGTGGTAGTTAATTGGAGGCGCTGTTGCACGCCCCTGGCATAGGGGGGTCTAGGCGTCCGCTAAATCGATGTGGCCAATAATCCTTACCTTATGAAGATCGGTTGGAAGATTATGACTTCAAACTCTTTGGTTTTTCACATTCTTCAAAGCACTTTTTGGCCAATGATGGTTCTCCACGCCTGTCAGACATCCCCTCCTCCATTTGGAGAGAGATTCACTGGGATATCGGTTTCTTGGATGATTGTTGTGGGTCCCGATTATAATTCCAGCATCTATTCTCGCGCTAACAATGGGTGGGCTACTCCATCGCAGACAGGATTGGGATCCCGCAGGAGTACAGGTACTTATTCCAACATCGCATCTCTGACTATTTCTACGACGGGACCTGGCACTTCACGCTCTCGTTCGTTGAGGTTTATTTGGATATGGTTCGAGATATTGTTAGAATCCCCATCGCCCCAGCAACGTCAGATACCCGGGCCTGGATCCATTCTGATGATGGGAGTATTACTTCGAAGACGGCTTATACGTTTCTGCGTCCTAATTCACCGGTGGTTCAATGGGGTTCCTGGATTTGGTCCCCTCACATTCCGGAAAGACGCTCGATTGTGGCTTGGCGGGCTATCCATAATCGTCTGGTGGTTCTAGATATATTGCATCCGTAGGGCTCCTTCACGGGCCCCTCGGTCTGCGGTCCTTGTTGTGTTGACTCGGAATCTGTTGACCACTTGTTTGTTTCATGTGGTTTTGCAGGGGCTCTTTGGCGGTGGATCTTTGATGCTTTTAATGTCAATTACTTCCAGGCATATAGTTTCAATGAATTCCTGGTGCGTTTAATGTGTTTTCATTTCAGTGAGCAGGTGGCCTTTCTCTGGAGAGTGGCAGTGTTATCCGGTATTTGGTTCATCTGGGAAATCAGAAATGACTTGACTTTCAACGACAAGAACTGGACACTGGAGGCAGCCATCCTACGCCTCCGTGTTCTAATTCTTGAGTCATCTTCCTTGGACCGAGGTTGCATGCACAATGATCAATAAGACCTTTTCATTCTTCGTAGACTTCGGGTTCTTGGGCGCCCACGATAGGCCCCGAAGATTGTGCAGGTTACAAGGCAGAAGCCTTTGCCGGGATGGATTAAGGTTAACACAGACAGAAATGCTACTGGGGCGCCCGGTCGCCTAACAGCCTCCGGTGTTTTTCATAACTGTAGGGGGTTCTTTCGGGGGTGCTTCGTGGAACGTTGTGGCTTGGGTTTCGCTTTTGAGGCGGAGCTAGCAGCGGCCATGCATGCCATTCACTACGCTTCTTCGAAGGGTGAAATCAACTCTGGCTAGAGTCGGACTCGGTCTATGTGGTGGAGTCGCTATGGAAAAGATCGACAGTGGTGCCTTGGCGCCATTTGAGTAGGTGGCGGTTCACTCCACCTTCTCTCTCAGATAAATTTCATGGTCTCGCACATCTTTAGGGAAGGCAACCGGGTAGCGGATATTCTTAGCAAGACGTCGCACAAGGATACTTGGTGGAGGACGGCCCCAGCGGCTATTATCCCATCCCTAACTCGGGATTATGTTGGCCAATCTAATTATAGGTTTGTTAGTTAGTGTGTTTGCTACTTCTGCTCTGTTAATTGGGCGCACTTTCCTATGGGGGGGTACTCTTTTTCCTTCTAAGGGTTTTTCCCACAAGGGTGGTTTTACCTTGGAAGGTTTTAACGAGGCCCCAATCATTCAGCCATCTGGTCGGCTTGTGACCATTCTGTTATCTGCTTTGACTTCGCTTACAGGCTTTACTTTGGCTACCTGATCAGCCTGTGATCGGGACGACTCTTTTTCATTTTTATATATATTATCGCATTTATTCAAAAAAAAACCTACCAATGTAAAACCCACCCTTGTGGAAAAAACCCTTGGCAGGAAAAAGAGTACCCCCAGAATAGAAAAAGAAAAACCAACGAACGCGTCGAGCCCCAAAATAATTCCTCGTCGGAGAGTGGATTACTTGCTAGACCATGCACGGACCGTGCGAGAAAGCACGACCTGACTGTGCGTGATGCCGAACATTAAATGTTGTAGACAAAAGACTCACGGGACATGCGTTCTCGCACAGACAGACCGTGTGTGATTGCGAAGAGACAAGGTCCAAGGTCAGGGGACGTACTAGTCGTGCCACTACGAACGGGCAGACCGTGCATCCCTTCGAAGCATGAAATCCCCATAGAGCTATCGAATCCTGTAGAAACAATTGCCCATCGCGTCCGCATGGAGGTCCATCAAAATCAAATCTGGGGGGATGTGTGACCACGAAATCTCCCTATCCATTTTAGATAAAATATCTGCAACCAGATTCCCTTCCCTATAGATGTGAGATACCAAACATTCCATCTTCGATATGTAGTATAGAGTAGTCTGCCAGCGTGCATAAAACTTCCAGGGTACCTACAAAGAACCAGAGGAAAAAAGACCACAAACATAAGTAGAATCCGATTCAAACCACAATTTGCGCCAACCCCGTTTGTAAGCCCTATCAATAGCAGTCATTGCAGCCACTAATTCTGATTCGAAAGCATATCCTGTACCAATCCGATTAACGAAGCATCTAGTAAAAAACACCCTACAGTTTCTAAATACTCCTGTCACTACACACTGACCCGGAGCACCAAGGGCACAACCATCCGTATTCACCTTAGTCCATCCTGGAATGGGGGGTTGCCACCGCACCTCTTGCATCATAGGTGCTGGCCGTACATGACCCTGAACTGCAAGACGTCTAAGACACAATAGATCATGAACCGTATTCAACATGTAGCCTGAATTAAAGGATGATGATTCGATGATGAACACACAAATCAAGGCGATGGCTGTTGATGTGAGAGGGATACATCTTTGAGAATCCAGTTATTGTGAATGTGCCATATAACCCAGACTGCCGAAATAATAGCCACTTTCCAAAGGAAATTAATCTGCGGACTAAATTTATGATGGATGGCAAAAATGAACATCTGGTTAATACACAAGTCCAACGGCATTCTCACTTGAAAAGTATCCTGAATCAACTCCCAAATCAGTCTCGTAAAACCACATTCTGCAAACAAATGATCAATAGATTCCGATGCCAAATAGCAAAAAGGACACGCAGACGGACTACAAGTACCTCTGATGTGCAAATTATCCAATACGGCTAAATGATTGTGGATCGATCTCCAAGCGACAATGGACCTCCAAGCGACAATGGATCTCCTTTCCGGAATATGAGGAGACCAAATCCATTTTCCCCAACTAACCTCCGGGAAAGATTCTTGAACATAATTATATGCCACTTTTGAGGTAACTCTACCATCATCCGAGTTAATCCGGATGCGACGATCAGTAGCGATGGGTGCAATTGAGTCGCAGAGAATATTAATAACGATCGGAGTATAAGCCATCAAGAATTCCGCTGTAAAAATGCCACACCCCATCAAAATAATAATCTGAAAATGGCTTGAGAAAAGCATGACCGGAGATGGAGTGGGATCCCGATGCGATCAGCAATAGAATACCCAAGCCAGTTATCAAGCCAGAAGCTAATTGTCGAAACATATCCAGGGAGCCACCGAGATTGCGATTCCAAAGCAAACACAAATGGGCATAAACCAGGCACCGTCGCCGAAGAATAGAAAGCAACTCATCCTCCGAATTAATCAACTTCCACACCATCTTCATCATAAAAGCCTTATTAGCTGTCAATAGCGACCGATCCCCTAAACCACCCTCATCTTTTGGCGCACAACATCTAGCCCAATTAACAGTGACACTCCCTTTCTTGTTGATGTCCCCAGACCAAATAAAATTCTGAATCACCGCTTCCATATCCTTGAAAGAGATAGTGGCCATTTATATATAAGCATTGAGTGAACAAACGAACTGGTGATAATCGAGTTAACCAATGTAATCTTATCTGCTTGAGATAGAGAACTACCCTTCCAAGTGCTGAATTTGCATAAGATTTTATCGTACATAGGCTTAAAAATTGGAACTTTAGGCACTCCTTTAAACAACGAAACCCCAAGATAAGCAAAGGGAACGATCTCTTCCAGATCCGTAAGTGATGTTGGATTCTCGTAATAAGTCTATTAGAAGTAGAATACCTGAAGTAAACTTTAGACTTACTAGGATTAAAGATCTGGCCTGAGATCTCCCCATACGGCTCAATAATCTTCCAAAGCCATTGACAATTCTGCCATAAAGCCGCACTCAAGATCAAAATATCATCCGCATAAAGCAAGCATGGTGGAAATTGAATATTTCCTAGGCGCCTAAACTATTCGAACATAATATATTTGAATAGCATTCTCCGAGTGGCGAGCAAAACTTCCTCCGCTACTACGAGAATAGAAGGGGAGAGAGAGGGTCACCTTGTCGGACCCCTCTTGTGCAATGGAAATATCCTTTTGGGCTACCATTTATTAGAATCGAGATGCGGGCTGAGTTAAATATTGTAGATACCCAACTCACAAACTCCTCAGCATACCCCATACGGCGGAGGACGTAGATAATAAAATCCCACCGTAAAGTATCAAAATCCTTTCTAATATCAATTTTAACAATCATGTTGGGGCTAATGTTCCTGCTTAAAAGACAATTCACACCCTCCGAAGCCAGAGAAATGCAATCATGAATCTGTTTTCCTGGAAATGAATCCAAATTGCCCTTTATAAATGGGAGTCTTTAAAATAGCACCAAATCATTGCGAAATTTTGGTAACCGTTTAAAGATGAAATTTCTCAAAATGATCGATCTAAAGTCCTCCACACAATCAGCATTCTTTGTTTTCGGAATGAGCACCATGAAATTAGAGTTACAGCCAGTTGGAAGTCGTCCCATGGTGAAGAAGGATCGAACCACTGCGAGGACGTCTCCTCCAACAATATCCCAACAATGATGATAAAAATGCTCGCCAAAACCATTCGGACCGTGTCGCACTATCGTCGGGCTAAGGTTAAATATTGCTTCATTGATTTCCTCATCAGTAGGAATTGCACAAAGCCTATTGTTATCCTCCACGGAAACTAAATGGTGAATAACCTCATCAATCTTCGATAAATCAGTGGATGAATTTGTATTGTGCGAAAACAGGTCTTCATAGAAATTAATAATGTGAGCTTGATAGCCTGTAAGTCCGTTGTGATCGCCCCATTCACCAAAAGCTGACGGATAAACCCCCTAGAACGCTTGGAGCGTAATTTTTGATGGAAGAACCCGGTATTGCGATCTCCATGTCAACTTGCCTATGAATATTTCCAAACACCAAAAAATTCCAATCTTTGAGCTTCATCGCCGCAATCTCTTGAGTTTCAACATGACCGGGACCATATGGTTCGTAGATCGAACAATTGCGATCCCAAGAATTTTTCACAATTGTTTTAAAATTATCATCTCAAATCCACGTAGATTGAAATCAAAATGGAATCAGACCAGGAGAACAATCTGAGAACAACTTAGGAACCTGCCACTTGTCCATGAAAGCTTGGGCAGCCAAAATTCTATCCAAACGAGCCTAAATCAATCTCGAAGCCGAAAAATACCCTAAGTAAAAGGATTTCCCATCATAGTGATTTGAGTAAAATCATTAACATCAATGAACTACTGAAATTCCCGACAAGAAATATTGTGTGTGAACGAACCGCATTAAATTCCCCCATCAAAACCAAGTCAAGTAAGCCAAGACTCTGTACCTCAGCCTTTGTCTACGCCAATCCGCGTAAAAACAATGTGCATGCACAAAGCCCATGTGAAAACTAAAATTCTGAACTTCCAATTTACAAACCAGAATTTGATCCGAAGAGTAGATATGATGCACACGAAGTGGACCGGATTTAGCTAATACCCAAATGTCTGGTAAGCCATTAGAATGAAAATTCTCCGCCACCAACGTCATGTTCATAGTATGCCAAAAAGGAATGGGAATAGAGTTAAAATGAGTCATTGGCTCCGCAATAGCAATAATATCAGGTTTATGTACACGACATAAATCCTTAAACATGGATTTAGAAGCATCATTGGCAATGCCTCTAATGTTCCAAAACATGCAATTCATGAGGAAAGAGAGGGGGGAAGAATACGCACCTTGTGCGAATCGGAGTCTATGTCCTCAAGAAATTTTTCAGCTTGGTTCTCTTTTTCTTCCATGTCAGTCCACCTTTGTGGGGCCGCAACTGCCATAGTCCGAAAATTCAACAAATTATCATTGTCAATGATGTAGTCACTAACGGGCCCACTTTTGGAAACCGTAGCCATAGCTCTGTTTAAATTTGTCGTGTCCTGATCACCAGAATCCGTAGTTTTATCCGCATGTCTCATAGTCGCACCTTCTGGGGTATATGCGACCATACGTTGTCTTTGTTAACCTTCCCCGTATCCCTCTCAACTATTTTGTTGGTACAATCATTTGGTGGCATATTGATATTAGCTTGTTCCGAGTTAGTCACCGTATTTTTTCCATCTCGTAAGATATAAAAAGTGTTAGTGATTGGTATGCCTGTAGAAGGCGAACCCCTCTCCACGTTCCTACCTATCCTCCGTTTCACTTGCACCCATTCCGTTTCCACCGTCTTCCCTTTGGTCCTAATATTTTGTTCCCGGACAACTGACCGCCCACGAACTAGACTAGCTTCCCGTTTCCCTTTGTCCGTGCTGGCGCTTCATGTTCACTTGGCGACATTGATTAATATTGTGTCGACAATCCGAGTGCACGCACTTTTATTTTTCACTTGTACCCAGTGGCGGTAGCCGTCGCCTTCTCCTTTCGATGCCGGGACCGTCCCCTATTATCATTCCGATCTATGGAAAGACTCCTATCCCTTGTTTCCTCTTCCGACTTCTTGACCTCGTGAGTTGCGGATTTTTGACATTTATTGATGTTGTGACCCACAATCCGCAATGCACGCAAAATTCCGAATATTCTCATAACCAATTGAAACAAAGGAGCGTGCTTGACTCGTTCAAACATTATGCATTCCTAAATTGGAGCACTAAGATCCATTTCAACAAGGACCCAAACAAAATGACCAACCTCTCCCGTTATTCAAGACTAAGCTCATAAATACGAACCCAAACCTGAGCTTTGGACGTGTTAATCTTATAGGGGTTGAAATCCGGGATCTAGTTCATAAGGAGTATTGAACCCGGAGATAAATTCCATGCAGATTTTTGGAAAAATTCTATTGCGCTCTATCATATCCATAAATTGAATGTTGTAGTATCCTTTGCCCAAGGGAATGAGCTTACGGGGGGATTTGATATTCCATACCAATGCTAGTTTCTTTCTGAGTTCGTCCCATACATGAGGTTTCATATCCTTCGTGTATATCACATGACCAATGAGAGAATTTTTTAGTTCTGCCATGCATTGTTGATAAATATCCTCGTCCATCGTAACCGAGAAGTAGTCTCCTTTCTTTACTGGTTTTGAAGAATCCTCCAGCGAGAGGGTTTGGACGAAAGAAGGCTTACTTGTAGTCCAAGTTCCTCGAATTTGTGGCTGCTCTTCTTGAATTGTTTGTTGATGAACCACAACAGGCTGATCAAGGTCTTTGAGGTGGAAAAATCCCCTACAGCAGTAGGTTTCGAACCAGACGCTACGTCATGCGCGAACGAAGGGGGGTTAGGGTTAGGGTTTACTACAACCACTGTCGTTAACCCTAGCGGCATTGCGAAGGGAAGTCTCACGGGGGCTACAAACTGGGATGTGATTGGTGCCTTATATTCTTGCATCGAGGATTAACTCTCCCATCGATTGGAGAAGGAGGAATCGTGCAAACAAACCATCGAAGGTTGATGTTGCGCCCCATGCGAAGCAATTCGCGGTCGGTTTTGTGAAACAATTTTGATCTTGTTCGGGAGAAGGATCTCATCGAGATCCATGGATGATTGGGACTGTCGTCGTCGGCGATCGAGATTATGATTCAGCGTGGAAAAGGATGAAGATCGCAAGAGTCGTCCGATTTTTTAGGAGCATCTTTTTTTTTTCAAATTAGGGATTATTTGCTTACATGTTTTTTCTTTTTTTTTATTTGGTAAAATATTTCAATCTTGGATTAGTTATCAATTGAATTCAAATCTTTATCTTAAATTGAGTGTTTTTCCAAGTGCTTCAAGATTTACGTTTCTTGTTGCAATTATCGACTTATCAGGCAATAATCCATAATTGCTTGTGGCGTCTTCGCATACCGAGGTTCTTGCTTTGCTAAGCAATGGGTCGAGGTTATTTCATCATCTTTAACCGAACTAGTGAAGATCTTGGGTTAACAACACATTGTTGTTTGGAGCCCCCAGAATCATCCCTGTCACTTGGCACCTTCCTCTTCCCGGTTGGATTCAGGTTAATACAGATGGCAGTGCTTCTGGCTCTTCGGGACGTCTAGTCACAGCAGAGGTTTATCATACGGCTAGGGGCTTCTTCAGAGGTTGCTTTGTCGAGCAATGCGGATTTGGATTTGCTTTCGAGGCCAAGTTAATTGCTGTTATTAAGGCAATTTCCTACGCGCATCATAAGGGTTGGACGCATCTTTGGGTGGAATCGGACTCTACTTTTGTGGTTGACCTCTTTCATAATCGCGATGGATCTGTCCCGTGGTGTCTTCTTGGTCACTGGAATCACTCAATGCATTTGGCCTCCCAAATGAATTTTGTAATTTCTCATATTTATTGGGAGGGTAATCGTGTGGCGATTGTCTCGAAATTCTCGGAATCCAAGTGGTGGGATGCGCCTCCTGCTGATATTATTACTTTACTCAACGATGATTATGTTGGTCGTAGTCAGTATAGATTTGTCAGATAGCCTGTGTTTCTGTTGTAGATTGTGTTTCTGTGTTTATTCTGTTTCTTATGGATTTTTCTCGCGGGGGTACTCTTTTCCTACTGGGGATTTTTCCCACAAGGGTGGGTTTTACTCCGGTAGGTTTTTAACGAGGCCCCAAACATTGCGCTACCTAATCGACTTGTGATTAGGGATTTTTTTTTCTTCTATAATATTTTCGAGCTTATTAAAAAAACACATTGTTGTTTGGGTCGTATGTACGCTCGTTGATACGGTTCACATCAGTTGGTAATCAGAGCCATCTAGCAAGGTTAAATCTATCCTTGTTTCTTTAATCCTTTGTTATTTTCCAGATTTTCTTATAAACCCTAGTTCTTCAAGGGTACAAAAAAAAATTCAAAATTGCACAAAAAATCAGCAGGTAAAGAATCATAATCTGCGTGCATAAAAAAAGAAGAAGAAATTCAAAAATTCTGGAAAATCGGGATTTACAAACCCTAGTCTTCAAATTTCATCTTATCGAGATTTGTTGTTTGCTTGGCGATTGTCATGGTTTGTTGAGGCGTACTTGCGATTGACTGATTGGTTTATAATCGTAACAAGTGCGGGTACTTGGAAATTGTGAGTTGAGTGATACACGAGCGTATACACGTGTGGGAGTGGATCAACCATGTCTGAGGAAAACTGACAACCGTTGGATTTAGGTAATAAGTTACATATGGAGGCACTTGCAAGCCTCATGAAGAAAGTAATGATTGAGATGTACGGGGATCCCAGTGAGGCGCTGAAAATAGAGGAGTCTGTTACTAGGGCACGGAGGCCTAGGAGGTTCGAACTGGAGGAATGGGTGGATGAGATGGATGATTTTGATTCCGAAAGGGAGCAAAATTACAATCCGGGCATATGTCGACGTGGAAATTTAGGTGATAGGGGACGTGAGAATGGCAATTTGAGTAACATCAAAATGCAAATTCCATCATTCCAAGGAAAGAGTGATCCCGACGCCTATTTGGATTGGGAGAGGAAAATCGAGAATGTGTTTGAGTGCTAGAATTATTTCGAACTGAAAAAGGTGAAGTTGGCCTCAACTGAATTCTCGGACTAAGCAAGTATTTGGTGGTTTCAATTAATGGTCTCGAGGAGGAGAAGCGGCAAGCGGCCCATTTCCACATGGGAAGAGATGAGGAGTTTGGTGCGATGTTATTTTGTACCAAATCATTATTACCGAGGCGTCTATCAAAGGTTGCAGAGATTGACACAGGGGTCTAAGAGTGTAGAGGATTATCATAAAGAGATGGAGATGCTGATGGCAAGGGCTAATATAGAGGAGGATCAGGAGGTTACGATTGCGAGATTTATCGCAGGATTTTTGAATGAATCAGATATATAGTAAATAATGAAAAAGAGTAATCAGTCACAAGCTGATCAGGTAGCCAAAGAAACAAGACAAAAATCAAGTCCGAAACAAAATCGAAATGGTCACAAGTCGACCAAATGGTTGAATGGTTGAGGCCTCGTTAAAACCTCCCAAGGTAAAACCCACCCTTGTGGGAAAAACCATTGGCAGGAAAAAGATACCCCCATAATAGGCGACCAAAGATAAATAAATAAAGAACAAGACGCATTATATATCAAATCTATAAATGGATTGACCAACATAGTCTTCCGTGAGAAAAAGAACAATATCCGCAGGAGGGACTCCCCACCAAGTCGTCGATTGTGACTTCTTGCTCAGAAGGTCTGCCACTCTATTTCCTTCACGATAGATATGCGAAACCACCAGGTTCATTTGTGAAAGCAAATGAAGAGTATATCGCCATTTGCTAAGATGACGCCAAGGGACAACAACGGATCTCTTGTGAAGCAAGTCCACAACTTAAATAGAATCTGACTCAAGCCAAAGTTGAGTCCAGCCCTTAGGGAATGCATAATGAATGGCCCACATTGCTGCCATCAATTCAGCCTAAAAAGGTTACCCAGTGCCACAACATTCCACAAAGCACCCCCGAAAGAAGCCTCTGCAATTCCGGAAGACCCTAGAAGCTCTAAGGCTTCCCGGCGCCCCCGAAGTGCTACCATCAGTATTCACTTTGATCCATCCCGGAAGGGTTTTTTGCCAATTAACTTGCACAATCTTCGGAGCTTGTCTAGACCGCCCAGGCACACGAAGATGTCTTAGGATGAAGAGATCGTGTTGATCATTATTCATGCAACCTTGATCAAGCGAAGAAGATTCAACAATAAGCACCCGAAGATGGGTAATGGCCCGTCTACCGTCCAGAGTTTATCGTTAAAAACCAAATCATTCCGGATATGCCAAATGAGCCAGATGCAAGACAAATCTGCCACCCACCATAAGAAAGCAACTTGCTCACTGAAACGGAAATTCATTAAGCGCACCAGGAATTCATTAAAGCTATGAGCTATAAAGAGGTGAACATCAAATGAGCCAAAAATCCATCGCCAAAGAGCCCCTACAAAGACACAAGTGATCAACGATTCAACGGATGCACAACGAAGACCACAAATCGAGGGGCCAATAAAACTCCCCTAGACGCAATAAATCCAAGACCGCCAAACGATCATGACTAGCTCGCTGGACCACAATCGAATGGCCTTTCGAATGTGAGGGGACCAAATCCAAGAACCCCAATGGACCATAGGAGATTGTGGCCGAATATGCGAATATGCCGCCTTTGAGGTAATATTCCCATTATCAGAGTGCATCCAGACCCGCGTGTCCCTCGAGGAGGAAGCGATGGGGACACGAACAATATCCCGGACAAAGATCCAAATAAGCCTCAACAAATGAGAAGGTGAAATGCCGGGACTCCTCATAGAAGTACTCAGAAATATGTTGCCAAAATAGATATTTGCCTCAATAACCCAACCAGTTATCAATCCAAAAAAGTACCTCGGAATTACACCCAGGGATCCATCGAGACTCAGCTAAACATTCTTCAATACGAGGCCTAATCCCAACCCAGATCGAAGAAGGAAGGAATGACCTGCGAATCAAACCGTCTGATGTAAAATAATGTTTCCTTAGAATCTGGAAAACCACATAATCCGAAATCATAACCTTCCAACCCAGTTTCATCAGAAAAGCATTATTAGCCACAGTAATCGAGCAAACACCAAGACCCCCTTCTGCCCAAGGCATACAACATCGCGCCCAATTCACCACCACCGAACCGTTGGAGTTTACATCCCCATTCCAGATAAAGTTACGCATGGCCTTCTCCATTTGCTTAAGCAAGGATCTCGACCCCTTGTAAGCCATCACTGTATGCACAAAGGAGCTAGTAATGACAGAATTAACCAAGCAAACCCTACCAGCAAGAGATAATGCCGTCCTTTTCCAACGTCGAAATTTCAGGATAACCTTGTCAAAAACGTGCTGCAAGACCGCGGCCTTTGGAACACCTTTAAATATTGGGGCTCCTAAATAAACCGTAGGGAAAGCTCCTAACTGAATACCCATAATAGACTGAATACGCCCACGCACATGAGTAGAAACCCAGGTGCCGAAGTAAACTTTTGATTTACGAGGATTGAAGGCCTGACCCAAATTATCAGCATACATCATGAGGATCCTAAGAAGGGTACAGGCATTAGCCAAGGAGGCCCCACTCATAATTACAATATCATCAGCGTAAAGAATCGAGGAGGGAAAGATAATATATCTAGGTGCACTAAACGGTCCTAGCTGATTCTGAGTCACTGCTGCCTCAATAAATTTTCTCAAAACCTCCTCCGCAATGCAAAAGAGTAAAGGAGATAGAGGATCACCTTGTCTAGCCCCTCTAAAACAAGAAAAGTACCCCACAGGCGAACCGTTAAGTAAGATCGAAATCCTGGAGGACTGAAGAATAACTTCAATCCAATGAACGAAGATTCCGAGAAGCCAAACCGATGCAAAACATGTATCAGAAAACCCTAGTTTAAAGTATCAAAAGCCTTACGGATATCAATTTTCAGGATCATATTATCATCAAGCCGACCATGTCGGACATTGAAGCCTTCAGAAACCATAGCAATATGTTCATGAATCTGCCTGCCCCAGATAAATCCAAATTGTGTAGGAGACAAATAAGGAGGGATGATCGATCCCAACCGAGTAGCCAAAATCTTAGTAATAACTTTGAAAAGAAAATTACTCATAATGATCGGACAAAAATTGTCAATAGTATTCGCATCCTTAGTCTTCAGAATGAGAGCCATAAAACTAGCATTCAACCCTGAAGGAAGGGTCGAACTAGTGAAGAAGAAGTGGACCCCTGCAATAATCTCTGCTAAAATAATGTCCCAACAGTGTCGATAAAATATCCCATTGAAACCATCCGGGCCAGGAGAACTATCCGGAACCCAGATCAAAAACTGCATCCGGGCCAGGAGATTTATCGTAGGATTGAATACTCCTATTGCAGATGCCGTCGACTTACATCATTGTGTCGATCTTGAGGAGATGGAGCACATGGCAGTGAAAGTTGAGCAGCAGCTCAAGAGGAGGGCTTTCAACTGACAAGCACCAAGTTCTAACTCCAATGCATGGAAGTTGAACACTAACAAAAAGAGGAGCGAGTTCGAAAACAACGAGTAAAGGAGGAGGGCTCACAGAGCTTAAACCCGCGGTAAATTCGAACCCTCTACTACTCGAACAAGGGATATCAAATGCTTTAAGTGTCATGGGCTTGGGCATATTGCTAGTCAATGTCCAAATAAAAGGGTGTTGGTTTTGTGTGATAATGGGGAATTGGAGTCAGAAAGTGAGGAAGAGCCGGATTAGAGTGATATGCCGGAGTTGGAGGATATTATGGAGGTAGTAGAGCCAGCGAGGGGAGAGATATTTTCTTAGTATCTCGGAGGGTGCTGAGTATTCAGCCTAAGTCACATTAGGGAGTCCAGTGAGAGAACATCTTTCACACAAGGTATTTTGTCTATGGAAAGGTGTGTAGCGTCATTATAGACGGTGTAGTTGCACCAATGTAGCTAGCACGAAATTGGTATAAAACCGGGATTCCAACGATGAAACATCCACAACCATATAAATTGCATTCGTTGAGTGATTGTGGGGAGATGCGAATCACTAAGCAGGCGAAAGTAGCATTCCAAATAGGGGGATATAAGGATGAAGTGTTGTGTGATGTTGTGCCGATTCAGGCGGGGCACATTTTGTTGGGTAGACCGTGGCAGTTCGATAGGAGGGTACAACATGACGGTTACACCAACCACTATACTCTTTTGTTCATAATCAAAAGCGTTTTGTACTTGTGCCTTTGACTCCAAAGGAAATTTATGAGGATCAAATAAAATCAAGGGCAGGAGAGGCAAAAAAAAAGAGAGTTTGGCTAGTGAGAAGAAAAAACAAAATAAAGCCGAGAAAAATGAGAGCTTGAGGGAAAATAAGAGTGAGGGTCTGGCTAAGGGTAGAAGTGAGGCATGAGAGATAGCCGGAAAAAAGAAAAGTAACATTAATGAGAGGGCCGAAAAATAAAAGGGGGGGACGAATGGCCTTGAGGTTAGAAAAGAGGAAAAAATAAATTTAATGGCAAAAATGAGTGACCTTAGGAAAGCCACAACGAGTGGTTGTTCGATGATACTCTTGGTTTACAAGGGCACTTATTTATCTACTGATAGTCTTAGCCATGATTTGCCTAGTTCTGTGTTATCTTTGTTGTAGAAATTCGAGGATGTGTTTCCAGACGAGATGCCGGATGGGTTACCGCCTATTCGGGGGATTGAGCACTAGATTGACTTCATCCTGGGGGCATCCTTACCAAACCGACCAGCGTACATGTCCAACCCGGAGGAGACCAAGGAATTGCAGCGGCAAGTTGATGAATTGCTGAGTAAAAAACTCATTCGGGAGAGTATGAGTCCGTGTGCAATTCTGGTGTTACTAGTTCCAAAGAAAGATGGATCGTGGAGGATGTGTGTGGATTGTCGGGCTAATAATAACATCACTATTAAGTACCGACACCCCATACCTCACTTGGATGATATGTTGGACGAGCTCCATGGGTCTAGCATCTTCTCCAAGATAGATTTAATTTGATGCGGGAAGGAGACGAGTGGAAATTGGCTTTTAAAACCAAGCATGGTTTGTATGAATGGGTTAGTTATGCCGTTTGGGCTAACTAATGCACCGAGCACATTTATGAGATTGATGAACCATGTTTTGAGGGCTTTTATTGGGAAGTTCATCGTGGTTTACTTCGATGATATCCTCATCTATAGTAAACCATTGTACAAACATTTAGATCACTTGCGGGTCGTATTAGAAGTGTCAAGGAAAGAGCAACTATATGCAAATATCAAGAAGTGCACATTTTGTTCCAAGCAACTGATATTCTTGGGATTTGTAGTGAGCTCGAGGGGAATCACTGTGGACGAGGAGAAAATTAAGGCTATTCAGGATTGGCCTAAGCCAACATAGGCCAGTCAAGTCCGTAGCTTCCATGGGCTTGAGAGTTTTTATCGGAGGGTTGTACGAGATTTTAGCACTATCGCAGCGTCATTGACGGAGACAATTAAAAAGAGTTGTGTGTTTTAGTGGGGTGAAGCCCAAGACAAGGCGTTTGAGTTGCTTAAAGAAAGGCTAACACATGCACCTTTACTAGTATTGTCGGATTTCACCAAGGTTTTCGAGATCAAGTGTGATGCATCGGGAGTTGGGATTGGAGCCATATTGATGCAAGAGGGGCGGCCGAATGCGTTCTTTATTGAGTAGGGTGGCCTTGAACTACCCGACGTACGACAAGGAGTTGTATGCTTTAGTCCGGGCCTTGAAAATGTGGCAGCATTATCTATGGCCAAAGGAATTCATAATTCTTATTGATCACGAGTCATTAAAGTATCTCAAGGGGTAGCAAAAGTTGAACAAGCGACACGCGCGCTGGCTTGAGTTCATCGAGATGTTTCCTTACGTCATCCGGTACAAACAAGGTAAGACTAACGTTGTAGCAGATGCACTATCTCGGAGGAACACTCTTATCTCTACTTTAGATGCTAAAACTGTTGGGTTTGAACATATTAAAGAGTTGTACTTGCATGATCTTGATGTGTCATTTGTTGCATGCGAAAAGGGGGCGGTGGATAAATTTTATCGACATGGTGGTTTTTCTATTTCGAGAAGATAAATTGTGCATTCCCGAATGTTCATTAAGGGACTTACTAGTGAGGGAATCACATGGTGGGGGTCTTATGGGACATTTTGGGGTAGCCAAGACCTTAGCTGTCTTGTAAGAGCATTTTTATTGGCCACATATAAAGCGTGACGTTGAACGTATTTGTACTAGATGCGTACTTGTAGGCAAGCTAAATCTCGAGTTCAAATCTTTACGCATCCTTACCCATACCGACAACACCTTGGGTTCATATTTCTATGGACTTTGTTTTAGGATTTCCGAGAACTAAACATGGGTCCGATTCGATATTTGTTGTCGTAGATTGTTTTTCAAAGATGACACATTTTATTCCTTGTCATAAAACTGATAATGCATCTTTGATTGTTGACTTGTTCTTTAGAGAAGTTGTGAGATTGCATGGTATGCCTAGGACCATTGTTCCGGATAGGGATGCTTATTCTTAAGTTACTTTTGGAAGACCTTGTGGGGAAAACTAGGAACTAAATTGTTATTTTCTACTACGTGTCATCCCCAAACGGACGGTCAAACTGAAGTAGTAAATAGAACTTTGTCCATGTTGTTAAGGGCTATCATTAAAAAGAATATTAAAAAGTGGGAAGAGTGTTTACCGCATGTTGTGTTTGCTTTTAATTGTGTTGTTCATTCTGCATCAAAGTTTTCACCATTTGAACTTGTTTATGGTTTTAATCCGCTAACCCCATTGGATTGATCACCTTTACCTGTTTCTAAGCATGTTAACTTAGATGGGCAGAGGAAAGTTGACTTTGTGAAACAGTTACATGAGAAGCAAGGCTCAATATCGAATGGCGAACAGAGCAGTACACAGCGCAGGCTAACAAGCATCGTAAGAAGATGGTGTTTGAGCCGGGTGATAGGGTTTGGGTACATATGCACCCCGAATGATTCCCGGCCCAACGAAAGTCCAAATTGCAGCCTCGTGGAGATGGTCCATTCCAAGTGCTTGAGCGGATCAATGATAATGCTTACAAGATTGACTTGCCGGGCGAGTATGGGATTAGTGCTTCTTTTAATGTTGCTGATCTTAGTCCATTTGATGTAAATTTGGATTTGAGGAAAAATCCTTCTCAAGAGGAGGGGAATGATGAGAATCCATGGACGAAAGACCCAATAACAGTGCCAGTTGGTCCGGTGACGAGGGCTCGAGCAAGAAAGTTCAAGGAAGCAGTCAATGGGTTGATGTAAGTCATTCAAAAGGAGACCAAGAGTGTGTTGCCAATGGAGGAAGATGTTCGGGTGGTCCATTTGATTCACGTCATCAACATTCAAGAGTCCACCGCAGACCGAGCAAGCGAAGGATGCCATGAATACAAGTCATTTTGCATCTTGAAGACTTTGTAATCAAGTTCTCAATAGTGTCTTGTATTTGTCTATCTTAGTTAGTCGTAGTCTGTTTTGTTTTGAGTCGTTTTTATGTTTTGGAGGCCAAATAAACCTTTAAGCCGCGTCTTAAGTTGATATTTCGAGTTGGGGACGAGCAAGGGTCAAATTCGAAGATAAAGTCGACGGGGGGTGTTCGACTTGATGCACTGGCAGCCCATGCACCATAGCACGGCCCTTGCGCATATGTGAATGAGAAATTGAGTGTTCGATTTGACGCACGGGCAGCCCGTGCGTCTAGGGACTTCGCATACCGAGGTTCTTGCTTTGCTAAGCAATGGGTCGAGGTTATTCCATCATCTTTAACTGAACTAGTGAAGATCTTGGGTTAACAACACATTGTTGTTTGGGTTGTATGCACATTTGTTGTTATGGTTCACATCAATCCGTATTTGATGACTCTTTGGAGGTGGTTGGCTTTTTGGAGTAGAAAGCTTTTTCTTTTGCTTTTTAGGAATATCAAGTGGAATACTTGAAGCCATACCAAAATAAGTAGGATAATATGGAGGAGATATAGGAGGTGATTCATATTTGGAACTAAAAACTGGGAAAGAAGAATAAGGACGTGCTTTTTTGCTTTTATCCTTTTGATTTCGAAAGCTCCTTCTTTAGTCTCCTAATCTCGCTTTCTTTCTACATGAACTCCGCTCCAAATTGGTTTTGTTCAATAAGGCTCCTCACATCTTTGTCCAGCCGATTGATATTATCCTTCAGCTTTTCATATATTTGCTGGAGTTGGTTTTCTACATTACTAACCTTGGAATGGTTAGATTGAACTGTTGTGAGAATTTGTAAGACCTTAGAGTCTATCATTTTCAGAGACTTGTTACACAAAAGGCTTGGATGTAATCCTATGTTGAGTGTCAACCTTTCGTTCTAGGGATGCAAACCCTGCTTCATATTTTAACATAAAACAAGGTTGAAGAACAGGAGGAGTAGGAAGAGAAGGTGTCTTAACATCTTTCTGACACCGTACTTTTCCTTTTGAAGGATAGTCAACCTTTTTCAGTAACATGGTAAGGGTTGTGGACTTGGATCCTCCGTCAAGTTGATCATTTGGCCTGCAATGTGGTCGCCTTGTGTTTTGCTTCTTTCTGCTTCTTCTCCGTATATGTTCATCTTCATCGAGTCGATTCTTCTCCACAAGAAAATTCTGGACCCGCGATGGATGGATCAACATCCCATACAAAATGATCATTAGTTCTGTCAGTACAAATATGGGATCCATCTGGGCAAATCGTGCGATTGGGATGTTTGTAGACGCATAACCTCAATTGGATAAACCATGAAGGTCTTGTGCTAGATGGTGTTTGGTAGATCGTCTTGACACGTCCATCTTTCAACCTTTGGAACTTAAAGTCGGCCGCTTGGACCGTTTAATTGTTGGTGAAGGTACTCATAGTCGGTGATCCATTCTTTTGGAACTAATTGCTCCAAGTCTTTTCTCTTTGTTTATGCAATCGGGCGATTGTAGGGGCGTCAGATCCGGACTCAACAAGGACCATCAAAGCACCTTTTATGCCTTGATTTTGTTGATCTAGACTGTGATCTTGCAACATGTATACAACTTGGTGATGAAGGGTTGCTATGATGGAATTTGAGATCTGATATGCTCCAGAAAGTTGAACTTGCACCTTGAAGGCCGATGCAAGGGTTGGATCACTCAAAGATACTGCAAAGTTGGGGAATAAGGTGACCACAACACTTCCGGTGTTGAGTGTGGAGAGAACTGTACCAATAATCGCATCCTCATATTGGAGAAACCGAGTATCTAAGAGAGCAATTGTTGTAGATCTTTGGAAGACCTTTTCTTCCATGGTAAGAGAGAACAAGTCATACAGCTCCAAGGTGGAGATGAGTATAACCTTCAAATCTTCATCGTGTGATGAACTCAGGTAGAATAGACAGTGTGATGTACTCCTTTGGTCGAGTACTCTTGTTGAAGATAATAGATTTGATGTGTTTGGGTCAAGACCCGTGAATTCTGTATATATTATATGACTAACATCTGGAGGAACAATTTGTTCTATAACAACATTACTTGGGATAGTAGAGTATTTTATGGTATTTTTGATATGACTAGTAGAAAATCTAGGTCAGGAAAGAGAAGAAGATATACTATGTATCTGACTAAAAGGGATATCAAGAGAGCTATTCGAGGATTGGGATTCCATATCAAGGGGAACGCTTTTCTACTCACCACCTTAACTGGATCTAACCATTCTCTAACAACTTCTCCGGGGGCAAGAGAGAACAGACCTGGCTCTGATACCACGAGGTGCCGGGAGCCCCACAAACCCTTACCCTTAGGCAGTGTTAGCCACTCCCAGAGGTTTAAAAAAACATGACACCAACCATGGGATCTCGTGCACCTTAGCCTAGCGACACACCTTGCTTGGACGGCTTTCCGGCAGAACCTCGTAGGAAGGTCATTCATTCAAAACTTCAAAGAATTCTAATCACCGTATGGATTGAGGGGACCGTACCTAATAATATTATGCCAGGTGCTTCAATCATGGTTCTGATGCACAGGATCTCAAAGAGGCAAGTACATGGCATACTTTATGAAGAAGATCGTAGAATTTGAAAGATAATTGTAGACTAGCTAAGAGGCTTTTGAAGAGACATAAAAGAGAATTAGAAACTCATATTTTGTAAAAGGAAGATTTTATTTGGATTTCCGTCTGAGTTTTCCATACAACTCACTTGCTTTCGCGGCCGGCGGCTACTCTTAGAAATCTCCGGTCGTCTTCTCCGTTGCCCCCATGGCGGGGCCTCCGTGGTATGGGCTTACTTCCAACTTTGCGCCACCCTCTCATCCCCGACAGCGAGAAACACCACCTTCATCAAAAGCGTCGCACCACCAAACCCTAAACAACACACCAAACCCTAGACAGCATGCCGCATTCCCAACGTACGTTGATCACATGCAATTTTCTGCTCCTTCCAGTGAGAACTCAACGACAGCGGACGGTCTCTTATTCCCAGAAATTAATGACTTCGTTCGCGACCTAGGGCTGGTTCCTCACCATATGGCTAAAGAAAGGGGGGAGGCGCCCCTACATCACCGCCCAGCGCTTCTTGCGCCCTTTACCCCCATGGCTGCCAATAGCCATGGGGGCCGGCCCCTCCCATGCTTCCTTGGGGCCAGTGCCACCACTCGCCCTCCGTAGTGGTCCCCCTGGGGAGTGATGACCCCAGGCTACGTCTCCCATCCTCGAGCACTCCTCTTGCATGTCCACCAATGAATGCTTCTCACCTTGCTTTGGATGCTCTGCCACCATGGGCCATCCCAACTCGTCAACCCAACAACCTCCGGCTAGTAACATGGGTCATCAAGTTTATTCTTTTGCGCAGGTGGTTTCAGGAAACCCCCATCCGACAGACTCAACTTTCACACAGGCTTCAAGTATCAAACAAATGGATTCCAAGACTCAGGCCCCAGGTAATTCTAATTTGTTTTCTACAGTGGTCTCTGGTAAAAATACGATCCCCAAACCAGTTCGCAAAGGTGATTACTATTTCGTAACTATTGATGATAACATTTACCAGCAATGTCTCGCTGAATTTTCCTACTCATTAATTGGACGGGTTATTTTAGGAAAAGGTACCAAGCCATGGGCTACCATGCTTTTACAAAAACGCTTATCTGAATTATGGGGCATCAAGAATGAATGGAAACTAATTCCCCTGGGCAAGGGATTCTTTTGTGTCAAATTGTTTAATGCGCATGATCGTTCTCGGGCCCAGCAACGCACCAATTGGACGCTTAACCCTGGTATTATCCGTCTATCTCTGTGGGTGCCTGACTTCAACCCTTACAAGGCTCAGTCTTCAGTAGCCAGTGTTTGGGTGCGGATTTTTGAACTCAGCCTGGAATACTGGGACCCCAATACAATCATGGGGATTGCCAGTGCTCTTGGGAACCCATTGCAGATTGATCAGCGTTCTTTGGATGGTTCCTTGGGCCATTTTGTTCGGGTTCTGGTGGATGTTGACCTATCCAAACCTTTGGAGGAACATATTATGATTGAACGCACCGGCAAATGCTCTTTTGTTTCCGTCACTTATGAAAAACTACCGGCATTTTGCTCGGCGTGTAGTGTTACGGGCACTCTACAGACTTCTTGTTGTTTTAACACGAGTGGGTAATACGAATAAGGATGGGCGTACGTCACCGGCCCAGGGACGGCCAGGGGAGCCTGACAACCGCAACACTTCTGTCCAGCGAGGGCGTTCCAGGGTTCGTAGAGTTTATCGTCTTGTTCAGCAGGACAAAGGCAAGGCCGTTGATGACTTAATGGGAAATACGGGTTCGACTACGCGCACAGGATCTTCCCCTCGCGCCATAGTCGCTTGCCCTCCAGAAATCCATCTTGGTAACACTTTCGAGGCGCTTGGTTGATTGAATCCCGGATCAAGCAACAACCCACGATGACTACACCGAGTATCCAGACAGGGGGTCATCGCCCAAGGTCAGTACTTCCAGTACGACAACCGTTTCAGCCTCCGCAATTATGCATATCACAGTACAGTATCCTTTGGGGAAGCCTATTTGTGCTCTGAGTCGTGCCTTCCGGGACAGCTCTTTGGATTCAGCCAAAGATCGAATTCTCCAGAAAATTACATCGGGACCGACACCCCCCGCTCATGACATTACTATTGAAACGGAAAGCTCAGAACCACACGAGATGAACTTCGCAGCATCCAAAAAATGGGCCGATTATGCAGATGACGTGGATCCTCCACAATCATCAGACTCTGTTATGCGCCACACGCCTATTTTCACCGTGCGATCGTCACGGGCGACTCCCCCTCAACCGTCTCAATGAATTTCATCTTCTGGAACATCCGGGGGATCGGGAATGTTGCATCTCATAATGTTCTTAAGGCTTTATGTCACAAGCATAAACCTTCCATTATGGCTATTTGTGAACCTAAGGTGGACTTTTCGAATATTTCCGACTCTTACTGGCAGAGCATGGGTTTGACACTTGCGGGACAAAATTTTCGAGTTAATGGGCGGCCAGACATTTGGGTTCTTCACGACTCCACTATCACAATTCTTAATCAGGTCTGGTCTTCTACCCAGTGTATTGTTTTCCATGTTCAATTTGGCTCTTTGATTTCATGTTGGATTTACTTATGGTTTGTGTGATTACATTGCACGCCGTGAGCTATGGTTGGATTTGCGGAATTTGGGTCTGGCTGATCTGTTGCTTGTTGGGGATTTCAATGCGGTTTTGGGGCACCATGAACGCTCGCGCAATGACACTCTTTCCCAAGCCTCGTGCCAGGACTTCAGGGATTTCATAGAGGACGCCAATTTGTTTGCGGTTCCGACGACGGGGAATTCATTTACTTGGTGCTCTCCACGGAGACCTCTATCTTTACTTCAGGCTAAGTTGGACAGAGCCCTAGCTACTTGCCCTTTTTTCGCTCTTTGGAAGGAGGTCAATGGCTTAGTTCTTCCTCGCATTGGTTCCGATCATCACCCCATTTTGGGTACTTGTTCCTCGACCACTACTGGGGGTCCGGTCCCATTTCGTTTTCAGCGTATGTGGATTCACCATGATTCATTCCGAGATTTGGTTACAACTTCTTGGGGCTCTCCATGTGACACGCACAACCCTTTACTGCGAGTCATGTGGAAGCTCAAGCGGTTGCGATATGCTATTAAAGATTGGAACAGGGATGTGTTTGGGGATGTTAACTGCAGTGTGGACAGCCAGATGGAGCTCCTTCGTCAGATTCATGCAAATATCGAGGCTGTGGGCTATAACCTCCTCTCTCCGGGATAGAGAGCTGGACGTCCAGTTGAAGCTTTCGCAGATGTTGCAGTCACAGGTTGAATTCCTTAAGCAAAAGGCCAGAACTGCCTGGCTTAAGGATGGCGACCGAAACACAACATTTTTTCATCAGCGTATTCAGATTCATACTCGACGCAAGGGGATTCAGGGACTTATGGTGGCAGGGAACTTCACTGATGATGCCACGATCCTTGGGAATCATATTATTTCATTTTACGAGGAGCTCTTTGCGGAAAATGGGAGCTCCACCACGAATTTCTCGCTGGTCGACCAGGTACTCACTCCAATGGTTGGGGTGCGGGACAATGCTCCCCTAATAGTCATTCCCTCCGATTAAAGTGCGGACGGTGTGTTTGATATGGATCCGCATAGCTCCCGGGGCCTGATGGGTTCAATGGGCTTTTTACCGCCATTTAAGGAAGTCATATCTGGCCGAGGTAACAGACGTTGTTCGCTATTTCTTTAACAATTCGTCTCTACCTGCTCGGGATTGAATGTCGCTTCATGGCGCTCATCCCTAAGACTAAGGATGCCAATGTCATTGAAAACTTCCTCCCTATCGTCATGAGCAACTTCCTTTTCAAGATTATCACGAAAATATTGGCTACGCGCTTGGGTTCTATTATTGCTGACTATTTATCCCCGACTCAGTTTGGTTTTATCCCAGGTAGACAAATTCATGAGTGTATTGCCATGGTATCTGAAGGGTTTAATGTCTTACGGGGGCGCACGTTCGAATATGATCCCGAAAATAGATATTCGTAAGGCATTCAACACATTGAGATGGGATTTTTACTTTATGTCTTGCGGCGTTTGGATTCTCCGAGACGTTCGTGTGTTGGGTGGAGGTGGTTCTTCTGGTCGTCCGAGAATATTAGTCTTTGTTGAATGGGGCGCTTTGTTGGTTATTTTGCCTGTTCTAGAGGGGTCAACCAAGGGGATCCTTTATCACCCTTTTTGTTTTTTATTGCGGAGGAGGTCCTGGGTCGGTTTATCACATCAGCGATGGATCGATCCCAGTTATCTGCCTTCACGGCGCCAAGGAGTATCATCTTCCCAGCATCCATTCTTTATGCAGATGATATCGTCATCATGTGCGGGGCGTCTTCTTCCAACGCCCGGGCCTTGCTTCAAATTCTTACTCACTATGCTGATATCTCGGGTCAAGTGTTTAAGTCCTCAGAAATCCAAGGCTTATTTTGGGGCGCAGGTTTCGCATTATGTACATGGGAGGGTGCAACATATTTTGGGGATTCATCCAGGGACGTTCCCCACCATCTACTTGGGCGCTCCAATTTTCAAGGGAGCCCCAAAGGTCGCAGATTTACAGCCCATTTTTGACAAGATAATCCTTAAGTTCCGACGATGGAAAGGCTCGTCCCTTTCCCTCGCTGGTAGGGTTTGCCTTGTTAACTCGGCGATGATCAGTTCTTTCGTGCACTCCATGATGATTTATAAATGGCCTGCCACGCTGCTAAAACAAATGGAAAAAGCCATGCGTAATTTCATATGGACGAGAGATGTGAATTCTAAAGGAAAAGTAGTGGTCAACTGGGATACATGCTGCACACCCAGGGCGGAGGGAGGATTGGGCGTGCGATCGCTCAAGGCTGCTAACAAGGCTTTCTTAATGAAATTGGGCTGGAAGGTTCTGAACTCGGACTCGTTGGTTTTCAAGACCCTCAGACAACGACACTTTACTAGAAATGGGGACATCCGGAGGTCCTTCTTTCCTTCTTCTATATGGCCTGGGATTAAACCCTGTATTTCTGACTGCGTGGATGATTCTCGTTGGATACCAGGCGCCAATTCTGAGGTATTATTTTGGATTGATAATTGGTTGGGATATTCCATTCTTGTGAAATTGGCATCCCAGAGGATTATTATAGGTATTTATTCCGGCGAGCGTATCTCGATTACTTTTATGATGGATCCTGGCATTTCACCCTCCCCTTTGTGGAGGCTTATTTGGAGCAGTTCGAGCTATTGTGCGTGTCCCAATTGCGCCTACATCTCGGGATACTCGTGTTTGGATGAACTCGAGGATGGTTCATTACCTCGAAGACGGCTTATAAATTTTTACGCCCTCGGCGCCCGGCGCTTAGATGGGGTTCTTGGATTTGTCTCAAAGATATCCCGAATGGCGATCGGTGGTGGCATGGAGAGCTATACACAACGATTGGCGATCCCGGGATTCTTTACGAGCTAGGGAAGTTTCTACGGCCCTTCGGTTTGTGTTCTTTGCAGGGTATCGGGGGAATCGGTCGATCAATTATTTGTTTCTTGTGCTTTTGCAGGGCATCTTTGGCGTTGGATCTTCCAAGCTTTTCACGTCCCTTCCAGGCTTACAGTTTCAACGAACTGCTGGTACGGCTCATGGCATTCCACTTTAGCGACCAGGTCACTTTCCTTTGGCGTGTGGCAATATTATCCTGCATCTGGCTTCTTTGGCACATCCGTAATGAGCTGATTTTTCACAACAAAATCTGGACTCCGGAGGCGGCTCTCATTCGCCTAGAGGTTCTCATTGTTGAATCAGCATCTTTAGACCGGGGATGCATGAATAATGATCAGCAGGACCTCTTCATCCTGCGTGGTTTAAGAGTCCCCAGACGAGTTAGACGTGCTCCGAGGATTGTGGAAGTCCAATGGCAAAAACCCCTCCCAGGTTGGATCAAGGTTAACACGGATGGCAGCGCTTTAGGGGCGCCGGGCAATCTTACAGCATCCGGTGTCTTTCGAAATTGTAGAGGATTCTTTCGCGGATGCTTTGTCCATCGTTGTGGTTCAGGGTACGCATTTGAAGCGGAATTGGTTGCGGCAATGTGGGTGATTCATTACGCATTTGTAAAAGGATGGACGAAACTTTGGCTGGAATCGGATTCGAAATATGTGGTGAACCTACTGGAGAAGAGAACGATGGAGGTCCCATGGCGCCACCTCGGATATTGGCGCCAAACGTTGCATTTACTCAGTGGCATTGATCTTGTAGTCTCTCATATCTTTCGCGAAGGCAATCGGGTGGCAGACATGCTGAGCAAGAAGACGGAGAGTGGCGTCTGGTGGGGCGTCCCGCCCACAGACCTGCTTCAATACATCACAGATGATTATGTTGGCCAATCCACTTATAGGTTTGTTAATTAATGTGCCACTACTTCAGGTTTCTTTTTAGACGCCTTATGTTTCCTGGGGGGTACTCTTTTTCCTTCCAAGGGTTTTTCCCACAAGGGTGGGTTTTATCTTGGAAGGTTTTAACGAGGCCCCAACCATTCAGCCATTTGGTCGGCTTGTGACCACTGTGTACTTTGATTGTTGTCTTTATTTCCAGGCTTTCATTTGGTTACCTGATCTGCCTGTGATCAGGATTATTCTTTTTTCATTTTTATATATATTCGTAATTATTCAAAAAATTGGGCCTCATGTACAAAACAAGAAAGTGACACATGTCCCTCTTATAAGATACCTATGCTAGACATGTGTTGCCTTATTAGACCTTCTTCATGAGAACCAGACATGTGTCCACTAACAAGACACCAATCATGTACACATGTCATCTGCATGGACACCTTAAACACCAAGCTGACATGTGTCCACTAAAGGACACTTACAACAACAAGCTGACACATGTTACATTATAAGGATAAGTAACTGACACGTGTCCAATAAAAGGAGACTTACAACCATAAACTGACATGTGTCCACTAAAAGGAAACTTAATATTACAAGCTTACATGTGCCCATTATAAGGACACCTATATAGTGCTGACATCATCCTTTCATCATGGATTGTAGTGGTAGTCGTAGTATTCCTTTGACCAGGGTTCTGTCCAAAACAATCCAAAGATGTCCCAATCATGTCTTCATATTCAACAAGCACAGGTCTTGGGAGTCCGGCTCGAATATCTGAGTATCTGTGTCACCTTCTTGATTATCTTCTTGTTGGTGACTCGACTCTGGTTCATCAACACATGGGTCTATCATGAGTGATGTATATATAGGCTCCGGTCTAGGTGGGTTCAGTGGAAGTTTGTTTATAACTAGGAGATGCATACATAATTCATTAACCTCATGATTGTTCCTGATAAAACCTTCCATTTTGAATACCATGTCAATATATAAATCGGGAACATCTTTGTTATGATCCATTTCTGCTTATACCATTTCCTTCCAATTTTGAATCTTGTCATACCATTCAAGAAAGGTCCAGATATTGGACGGTTGGTTGATTGGATTTTGGAGAAATGATAACATACTTCTAATCGGACCCCATAGAAAGGTTTATTTGGATAAAAGCACGCCCTCTCGAAAGGGAGATTAACTTGAACAACAAATTTGGCTATGTAATACAACATGAAATGTTTTGGGGAAATTGGCCTTCAAGATACTAGTTGTAATGGTTGTGATCTGGACAGATAATCTGGAACAAGATTGTGATTTCCTTTAATATGTTGAACTGTAAATTGATACTTGGAAAACCAATCTGTAAGTCGCAACAATTGTTTCTCTGGAACACCCTTGTTCTTGAGCTCCATAATTGTTGGAAATGATGTATTATCCATCTGGATTATGAAATGGTGACCAATAAGATGAAATTCAAACTTCCTGATCTCATTTTTCATAGCAAGGATTTCTTTGTAGACAACATGGTAATGCTTCTCGGAATCTTTGAACTATCCACTTGCATGTCCATATTAAAAGATTTTCCCATCTTCTTTTCCAAGCAAAATGGCTCCCCAATATTCATGATCTCTTAACCTCATGGAGTGGTTAAGACTGCCTAAGGGTGTGGGTTTGGGGTTCCCGGTACTTCATGGTATCAAAGCCAAGTCTAATCTCTCATCCCCCAGAGAATTTGTTAGAGAATGGTTAGATCCAGCTAAGATGGTGAGTAGAAGAGGCGTTCCCTTTGATATGGAATCCCAATCCTCAAATAGCTCTCTTGATATCCCTTTTAGCCAGATACATAGTATATCTTCTTTTCTTTCCCTACCTAGATTTTCTACCAGTGATATCGAAAATACCATAGAATACTCTACTATCCCAAGTAATGATGTTATAGAACAAACTATTCCCCCAGTTGTTAGTCCATATCATATATACAGAAATCGTGGATCTTGGCCCAAACATATCAAATCTATAATCTTCAATAAGAGTACTCGACCAAAAGAGTATATCCAATCGTCCAGAATGGATCAATGTGGTCTTTCTTCAACTCAACAAGTGTAGTACATCACACTGTCCATTCCACCTGAGTTCATCACACGATGGAGATTGGAAGGTTACACTCACCTCCACCTTGGAGTTGTGCGACTTGTTCTCTCTTACCATGGAAGAAAAGGTCTTTCAGTATCTGTAAGAATTGCTCCCTTACATACTCGGTTTCTCCAATATGAGCATGCAGTTATTGGTACAGTTCTCTCCACACTCAAGGCCTGAAGTGTTATGCTAACCTTCTTCCCAACTTTGCAGTATCTTTGAGTGATCCAACCCTTTCTTCGGCCTTCAAGGTGAATGTTCAACTTTCCAGAGAAGATCAGATCTCAAATTCCATCATAGCAACCCCTTCATCAACAAGTTGTATACAGGTTGCAAGGTCACAGTCTAGATCTGTAGAATTAAGGCATAAAAGATGCTCTGATGGTCCTTGCTGAGTCTGGACTGACGTCCCTACAATCGTCCAGATACCCAGACAAATCAGGAGAAAAGACTTAGAACAATTAATTCCAAAAGAATGGATCACAACCTATGAGTCCCTTCACCAATAGTCAGAAATGGTGCAAGCAACCGACTTTAAATTTCAAAGGTTGAAGGATGGACGTGTCAAGACAATCTACCAAACACCATCCAGCACAAGACCATCAAATCCCAAATTCCAGTTGATGTTTATCCAGTTGAGGTCGAGGCATCTACAAACGTCCCAATTGCACGATTTTGCCAAGATGTATCCCATATTTACACTAACAGAGTTAATAGTCATTTTGTATGGGATGCTGATCCATCAATGTGTGATCCAGAATGTTCTTATGGAGGAGAATCAGACTCTGATGAAGAAGAGCATATACAGAGAATAAGTAGAAAGAAGAAAAATGCAAGGCGACCACGTTGCAGGCCAGATGATCAACTTGACCCTCCGGATCCAAGTCCACAACCCTTACTATGTTACAAAAAAGGGTTGGATATCCTTCAAAAGGAAAAGTACGAGTGTCAGAAAGAAGTTCAGACACCTTTTTCTCCTACTCCTGTTGCCCAACCTTATTTCATGTTCAAATATGAAGCAGAGTTTCCACCTCTAGAACGGAAGGTTGACACTTAATAGAGAATCACATCCAAACCTTTTGTGCAAAGCACCACTGTGGAACATGACGGACAAATAAAAGGTCCTACTCAAGTAGGAAGTGCCAAATTGGCAAACTGCCAATGCTTGTGCCCAAAACAAGTCTCTGCAAGTGATAGACTCTAAGGTCTCACAGATCCGTCTCAACAGTTCAATCTAACCAGTCCAAGGTTAATACCGTAGAGAATTAGCTCTAGTAGATATATGAAAAGCTAAAAGATAATATCAACCGGCTGGACAAGATGTGAGGAGCCTTATTGAACAAAACAAATTTGGAGCGGAGTTCGTGCAGAAAGAAGCTAAGATTAGGAGATTAAAGAAGGAACTTTCTTAGATCGAAAGGGATAAGAGCTGTCAAAGTAAGTCCTTATCTTTCTTTCCCATTTATAGTTCCAAATATGAATCACCTCCTATATCTCTTCCAAATTATCCTACTTATTTTGGCATGGCTTCAAGTATTCCACTTGATATTCCTAAAAAGCAAAAGAAAAAGCTTTCTACAACAAAAAACCAACCACCTCCAAAGAGTCGCGAAACACATCCATCCTCTTCCAAGACTGAAAAGAAAAAACCAACAGAATCATTCATGGCTAGACCATCTCAGATCCCAGAAAATATTCCAATACCACTTTCTGAAAAATCAGATCCTAAAGAAAGCACCTCTTCCCAATCTAAAAATCAGATTCTAAGGATGCCAAATCATCCCTATCGGAGAATAATCCTATGATGAACCAGTATCAGAAAGTTCTGAAGAAGATATGGAACCAGAAGCAGAAGAACCACGTCCCCGTCCTTCAGATCCATCCTCCAAAGTCCAAACCAATAAATGGTCCATGGTTCTCTTTTGATGATGTTCCAATTCAGAAGAGAAGAGAAAGATTACACTATTTTGCAGCATGGATTGATCTCCAGCTAACAAAAGAAGGGCGAATCTGAAGCAAATTCTTGTGGAATTCTCTTCAAGATTTGTTGGTATCCTACGCGAATGGTTTCAAAGCCTTGGTGAGTATCGACAACTCCAGCTTTATAATGCTTCAACTCCATCACTTGTTCTTGGAAAAAATTCACCAAGGGTTTATTAGAGATATTACTATTATCAACAAGTTGGCAGAGAAAGAATATTTTGCCATGAGATGTTGTTCTGACACAAAAATATTTGGATATACATTTCAAAAGAAAGTCTGAAAAGTTCTACATGTTGAAAGAATAAAATGATCCAAATCTCAAACATGTCTATCTGGCATCTCTACTTAAAACTTCAAGGAGGGAAGTCTCAAGATTCAGTCTAGGCAAAATCCACCAGATGATATTTACAACCCTAGACAAAATGTGTGAACAACAAGTCTTCATCAAGGATGTTCTTGATAAAAGAACTCTCCTCAAATCTGTATGCAAAAATGCTCATTTGGAGATAAAGTGCAAAGGAAAGGAGAATTGCACTTGTTCATCTTTGTCTTCCCATAAAAAGATCAAAAAGATCAAGAAGAATGTGAAAAGAAATAAAGTTTATCGGTTCTTCAGAAGGAAACCATTCAGAAAGAAGTCGACGAATAGGTGTTTCCTATGTGGAAAAAAAGGGCAACTTTGCGAAGAATTGCCCTAATAAGAAAGACAAAGCAGCAAAGTTGGCATCTCAAGCATTCCAGCTTAATTATGCCAACATGGATGATGCTGATATTGAATCTTTATTTTTTGAACAATCCGAGCAAGATGAAGACACTGCATTCGGAATACAATATTCGACTGATGACCAAGGACCAGAAGAAGAAGAAAAAGAAGAAGATTCATCCTCAGAGCTCCCAGTCTTTATTATGCTCAAGTCACAACCATCATTTAAGACAAGCTCCTTGATCCAAGAAGTGATGCCCTATCCAAATATTGAAGTGCAAATTCTACCATCCAAGTATGATAGACCAATCAAAGCTATTGGGGTATTCGATACAGGAGCAAGAAAGTCAATGATGAATCCAGATATACTTCCTGAAGATGCTTGACAAAGTCATCACGAATACTTCTATGCAGCTGATGGACAGACTTTTCATACCTCACTCATTACAAAGAAGTTAGTTGGAATTCAACTCTTTTCGGACTGCACTATATGGATAAAGATTATTGGCAGCAAACCCATGGACAAGATATCATGATGGGTTTTGATTTGTTCTTCGAAACTAAAAGCCTACAGATTCTACCTCATGGGTTGAAGTACAAAAGACAATTCCATCCTTACACCATCATCCAGAAGCTGTTTACTCTATCAGAAGCACCTCCAAAATTGATCATCTCAATGTCCCTTTGGCATGTGGCCTCTGTTACATGCATTCTGATACAATTGATCATCTCTTTGTTTCTTGTGCTTATGCAGGGACTCTGTGGAAATGGGTTGTGGATACCTCCTCAGGAATATCATTCCCTTACTCACGGATTATTATGGTGTTTTTTGTCGTTTATGATACTTTTTCCAGCTTACTCTTTTCCCGCCGAGGGTTTTCTCCACAAGGGTCGGGTTTTACCTTGGTAGGTTTTTGACGAGGCCCCAACATTATGCTACCTGATTGCCTTGTGATTAGTATTCACTCTTTTCTTTTCTTTTTTTATTTTCCATTTCAATAAAAAAATTGAGTTGAACAAATAAGGAAACCCTATTCCTTATGAATGAATGATATGAATTTAAGAGCCATCAGAAAGGAAGATTTTCGGCCCTAATCTCTTTTCATAAGTGCTATTTAGAACAATGAAAATAGAACACAACTTTTGAAGAATACTAATCTGGTCCCAAGGGTACACCTCACATTGCAGGAACATCTAACGCTAATCCCAATTTTGGACACTCTTTTGCTAACATTGTTGCAGGTCCCAATCGTCTGGATTTCACATCTCAGGCTCCAGGTAATCCTACTCTGTTTTCCACAGTGGTTTCTGGTAACTCATTCCCAAAATCGGTTCGAAAAGGTGATTACTATTCCGTCACAATTGATGATAATGTTTACCAACAACGCCTTGCTGAATTTCCTATTCTTTAATTGGACGGATTCTTTTTGGAAAAGGTAACAAGCCATGGGCGACTATGCTTTTGCATAAACGCCTATCTGAATTATGGGGCATTAAGAATGACTGGAAATTAATTCCCTTGGGCAAGGGATTCTTTTGTGTCAAATTGTTTAGTGCGCAGGATCGTTCTCAGGCTCAGCAACGCACTACTTGGACGCTTAACCTCGGCACTATCCGTCTATCTCCATGGGTGTCGGACTTCACCCCTTATAAGGCTCAGACCTCCGTGGCAAGCGTTTGGGTATGCATTTTCGAACTCAGTCTGGAATACTGGGATCCCAATAACATCATGGGGATCGCCAGTGCTCCTGGAAACCCATTACAAATTGATCAACGCTCACTGGATAGTTCTTTGGGTCATTTCATCCGGGTTCTGGTGGACATTTATCTCTCTAAGCCGCTAGAACAACACATCATGGTCGAACCACTGACAAGTGTTCTTTTGTTTCCGTCAGTTATGAAAAACTACCTCAGTTTTGCTCGAGATGTAATATTACAGGGCACTCAACCGCTTCTTGTCATCTTAACAAAGCGTGTAATACGAATACGGAAGGGCGTGTACCACCGGCCTAGGGATGCCCATAGGAGCCTGCACCTCGTCACAATTCAGTTCAGCGAGGGCGTTCCAGGGTTCGTAGAATTTATCGTCCTGTTCAGCAGGATAAGGGCAAGGCCGTTGATGACTCAATGGGAAATGCGGGTTCGGCTACGCGCGCAGGCTCTCCTCCTCGTGCCATAGTCACTTGCCCTTCAGACATCCATCTTGGTAACACCTTTGAGGCTCTTGGCTCAGTCGACTCCTAGCAAGGGAGTCATCTCCCAAGGCAAGTACTTCCAATACGAGAACAGTCTCCACCATTATGCCTATAGTACAATATCCTTTGGGGAAGCCCATTCGTACTCTGAGTCGTGCTTTCCAGGACAGCTCATTGGATTCAGCTAAGGATCAAATTTTACAGAAAGTTACTTCAGGGCCGTCGCCCCCTGCTCATGGTGTTACTATTGAAACGGAGAGTTTAGAACCACACGAGATGAACTTTGCAGCTTCCAAGAGATGGGCAGACTATGCAGATGAAGTGGGTCATCCTCAATCATCAGACTCTGCTACACACCACACGCCTGTTTTCACCGTGCGATCGTCACGAGTGCCTCCCCCCCAACCTTCTCAATGAATTGTATCTTCTGGAACATCCGGGGGATTGGAAATGTTGCATCTCGCAATGTTCTTAAGGCATTATGTCAAAAGCATAAGCCTTCGATTTTGGCTATTTGTGAACCTAAGGTGGACATTTCAACTATTTCCAATTCATATTGGCATGGCCTGGGTTTGATTTTTGCGGGTCAAAGTTTCCGTAGCAATGGACGGCCAGACATTTGGGTTCTTCACGACTCCACAATTTCAATACTTAATCAGGTTTGGTCATCTACCCAATGTATTGTTCTCCAAGTTCAATTTGGTGCTATGATTTTTCATATTGGCTTTACTCATGGTTTGTGTGATTACATTGCACGACGTGAGCTTTGGCGGGATTTGAGGAATTTGGGTCTTACTGATCTGTTACTTGTTGGGGATTTTAATGCTGTCCTGGGACATCACGGGCGCTCGCGCAATGATACTCTTTCCCAAGCATTTTGTCAGGATTTCAGGGACTTCATGGAGGATGTTGGTCAATTTGCGGTGCCAACTACTGGATAGAGCCCTATCTTTACTCCAGGCTAAGCTGGATAGAGCCCTTGCAACTTGCCCATTTCTGACTCTTTGGCAGGCTGTCAAGGGCTTAGTTCTTCCTCGTATTGGATCTGATCACCACCCCATTTTGGTTTCATGTTCTTCGTCCAGTGGCAGGGGTCCGACTCCATTTCGTTTCCAGCGTATGTGGGTTCATCACAATTCATTCTGAGATTTGGTAACTTCTTGGATTTCTCCATGTGACACGCACAACCCCCTATTGCGTGTCATGAGAAAGCTCAAATGGTTGCGACAGGTTATTAAAGAATGGAACATGGATGTTTTTGGGGATGTAAATCGGAAGGTGGATAGTCAGATGGAGGAAGTTTGCTAGATTCAGACAGACATTAAGACATTGGGCTATTCCGCGGACCTCTGGGATAGGGCGTTGGACGCCCAGCTGAGGCTCTCGCGGACGTTACATTTGCAATCTGAATTCCTTAAGCAAAAGGCCCGCACTGCCTGGCTTAAGGATGGGGATCGTAACATGACATTTTTTCATTGGCGTAGCCAGATTCGTAAGGGCCGTGCGGGGATTCAGGGGCTTATGGTGGCAGAGAATTTCACTGATGATGCCACGGTCCTTGGGAATCATATTATTTCATTTTACGAGGAGCTCTTTGCGGACATCGGGCGCTCTACTGCGGATTTCTCGCTAGTCGACCAGGTGCTCACTCCACTGGTTGGGGCGCGGGATAATGCCAGCCTAACAACCATTCCCTCGGATTCTGAGGTGCAGGCCGCGGTGTTTGATATGGACTCAGACAGTTCTCCAGGGCCTGATGGGTTCAATGGGACTTTTTACCGCCATTTCTGGGATGTCATTTCTGCTGAGGTAACAAACGTTGTTCGCTCTTTCTTTATTAATTCGTCACTACCTCTGGGATTGAACGCCAGTTTCATGGCGCTCATTCCTAAGACTGAGGATGCTAATGTCATTGAAAATTTCCGCTCGATCGTCATGAGCAATCTCCTTTTCAAGATTATCACGAAGATATTGGCTATGCGCTTGGGTTCAATTATTGCTGATTATTTATCTCTGACTCAGTTTGGTTTTATCCCGGGCAGACAAATTCACGAGTGTATTGCCATGGTATCTGAAGGGTTCAATGTCTTACAGGGGCGCACGGATTCGAATATGATACTAAAAATCGATATTCGCAAGGCATTCGACACATTGAGGTAGGATTTCTTACTACATGTCTTGCGCCATTTTGGTTTCTCCGAGACGTTCGTGTGTTGGGTGGAGGTGGTTCTTCGGTCGTCCAGAATATCAGTGCTGTTGAATGGGACGCCGGTTGGTTATTTTGCCTGTTCCAGAGGAGTCAGACAAGGGGATCCTTTATCACCCTTATTGTTTTGTATTGCGGAGGAGGTCCTGGGTCGGTTTATTGTAGCAGCGATGGATCAGTCCCGGTTATCTTCCTTCACGGCACCAAGTAGTATTATCTTTCCATCATCCATTTTATATGCGGATGATATTGTCATCATGTGTGGGGAGTCTTCATCCAATGCCCGGGCCTTGCTCCAGATTGTTACTCATTATGCAGATATCTCGGGTCAAGTGTTTAATCCACAGAAATCCAAGGTCTACTTTGGTTCGCAGGTTTCGCCATATGTCCGTGGGAGGGTGGAACACATTTTGGGGATTCATTCAGGGGTGTTCCCTACTGTGTGTTTAGGCGCTCCAATCTTTAAGGGCGCTCCCAAGGTTGCATATTTACACCCGGTTTTTGACAAGATAATTCTCAAATTCAGAAGATGGAAAGATTCGTCTCTTTCACTTATTGGTAGAGTTTGTCTTGTTAACTCAGTGATTACAAGTTCCTTTGTACACACCATGATGGTCTATAAATGGCCGCGTACGCTGCTCGAGCAAAAGGAACGAGCCATGCGCAACTTCATTTGGACCGTGGATGTGAATTCAAAAGGTAAGGTGGTGGTCTGTTGGGATAAGTGCTGTACGCCGAGAGTAGAGGGGGGAATGGGCGTGCGATCTATTGTGGCTGCAAACACTGCTTTCTTGATGAAATTGGGTTGGAAGATTTTGAACTCGGACTCTTTAGTCTTCAGAACCCTCAGACAACGGTACTTTACAAGAAATGGGGAGATTCGACGGTCCTTTATTCCTTCTTCAATTTGGGCTGGGATTAAACCCTGCATTTCTGATTGTTTGGATGATGCCCGTTGGATCCCAGGCGCCAATTCGGGAGTTTTTTTCTGGATTGATAATTGGTTGGGGTACTCTATAGCTGACAGGATTGGCATCCCAGAGGACTATAGATACTTATTTCAGCAGCGCATTTCTGACTACTTCTACGATGAGTCATGGCACTTTACCTCCCCTTTCGTGGAGGCCTATTTGGAGTTGGTCCAGCCATAGTGCGAGTCCCTATCGCACCAAAGTCCCGGGATACACGTGTTTGATTGAACTCGGAGGACGGTTTGGTTACCTCGATGGGGGCTTATGATCATATTCGCCATCAGCGCCCGACAGTTAAATGGGGTTCTTGGATTTGGTCACAGCATATCCCGGAACGGAGATCGGTGGTGGCATGGAGGGCCATACACAACCGATTGGCTGTCCAGGATTCTCTACGAGCTAGGGGAAGTTTTACTGGTGATGAAGGTCATCCCGCAGTTACAACTCAAGGAAATAAAGAACCGATGATGATTCATGGAGGGCCAATCACGAGAGCAAGAGCTAAACAAATTAAGCAAGCTTTGATGACTCTTGTTGCTGAAATTAAAGAAAATGTGCAAGGGAGCTCAATAGAAGGCCAAGTAATGAATGTTATTCAAGTTGTTGGGCCAGAATGCATCTAATAAGTTGGGCTCAAGCATGGAACTGAATTGAAGACTTAATTTGGAGTTTATGGGCCATGATTTTCGTCCAACACCTCAAACCCAAGAGGAGTGATGTTTCATTTTGCTTAAAATGGTCAATTTTCAGCATTTTGTTAGTCAAAGTGTCTTAGTTAAGTTAATCAAGTATGATTATTCAATAAAGTAAGTCTAGTAGTCATTTTCCAAGTCTAGAAAGGTTGTCTAGTCTAGTAATCATTTTCCAAGTCTAGTAAAGGTGGTCTAGAGTGTCTCTTCACATGGGGGAGTCATTTTCTATGTTGTAAGACTAGAAAAAGGGGTCAAGAATGCCTCTTCAAATCCCATGAAAAGCCAATTCGGGATTAACATTGAAGCATCATAGTGTAACTATAAAAGCATGGCAGCCCATGTAAGAATGGAAAATTGATTGATATATTGAAATTGGCATTTGCCTTTGTGAGTTGAAATTCTCTTTGTAGAGTTTTCAATTGTTTAAGAACTTATCAAGATACTTGAGCAATATCTTGTGGTGTTCATCATACCAAGGTTCTTGGCTGACCATATAGCCAACGGGTCAAGGTTATAAAGCTCTAGGTAAGATCAAACTAGATCATCGATCTGGAATATCCGCTGCATACTTGTATACGTTGGGTTCTTGAATCGATATATCCAATGGGTCCTTCGTACAATCCGTATCAGTTTGGTATCAGAGAAATCTGGTATTGATCTGATTTCCTATCATTTTATCCATATTCTATCTTCTAGTTTCAAAAAAAAAAAAAAAAAAAAAAAAAAAAAAAAAAAAAAAAAAAAAAAAAAAAAAAAAAAAAAAAAAATCTGAATTCCTCCTCCATTCAATCTTGAGAAGTACATACAAAAAAACAAAAAAAAAAAAAGAAAAATCTTGTTGTGGGATCCTAAAGACTCCACCACCAAAAGAAAATTGTATCTTGTTTCTTAGAAAAAAATACTTATTGATCTTTTTGTACACGGGCATATCATTTGTTGAACGTGACTTGGAATTGCTTGTCTTGATTTGTTCTTATTCTTATTGAGCCTACATATGAGAATTTGAGTGGTAAAAGGCATTGAGTGGTGAGATCATTAGAGGGGAGGTAAAAGCCAATTGAGTGAATCATCTTGAGTGATACACGAGTGTTTTGTGAGGAATATATCATGGAGGATACTTCGGGCAACAAGGTTGGGGAAAAAGATTTCACTATTGAGGCTATGCAACTACAATTTGCAAGATTTACAAATTCTTGAAAATATAACGGATCGTTGGAGAGGCTTGAACAACCAACAGCTAGGAGGCGTGAGATTCCTCAACCAAATCAATGGAGACGTAATGAGGAGTGGGAATCGAGGAGGAAGAAGAAATGGAGCCGCAACACCATGGAAATAGACGAGGTGGGAGAAGGCAAAATAATGAAGTTGATCGGGATTTAGGGAACATCAAATTGAATATCCCCGCATTCCATGGAAGAAGTGATCCCGGCATATTTAGAGTGGGAGAGAAAGGTGGATCTTATTTTCGAATGCCACAATTACTCCGAGGAAAAGAAGGTAAAGCTTGCTGCAATTGAGTTCACCGACTATGCATTAGTTTGGTGGGATCAATTAACCACAAATCGAAGGCGTTACGGAGAAAGATCGATCACTACTTGGGCTGAAATGAAGACAATCATGCGTAGGAGATTTGTACCATCTCATTATTTTCGTGACTTGTATCAAAAACTCCAAACAATGACTCAAGGTAGTAGATCAGTGGATGAGTATTACAAGGAGATGGAGATTTCAATGATTAGGGCCAATATTGATGAAGATAGGGAGGCTACCATGGCAAGATTCCTAAGCGGGCTGAATAGAGAGATTGCTAACATAGTGGAATTACAACACTATGTGGAGCTTGAAGACATGGTGCATACAGCCATAAAGGTGGAAAGGCAACTCAAGAAGAAGAGTTCATTTCAAAAGAGTTACGTATCGAATTTTCAGTCTTCCAACAAGATGAAAGAAGGAATGTTGAAAGCAAGTGTTGGAACAACCTCTAAAACTCAAACTGAGGCGTTCAAAACCAAGTACAATGAGGTTGATAAGGGAAAGGGTCTCAACTCCAATTCTCGAAATCGAGATATCAAATGTTTTCGTTGTCAAGGGTTTGGACATATTGCATCTCAATGTCCAAACAAGAGAGTGATGATCATGAAGGATAATGGAGAGATAGAATCTGAAAGTGAACATGAAGAAGAACAACTTGAAGAGACCATACCCGAACATGGCGAGCTTTTGGTTGTTAGAAGAGCTCTAAACATGCAAACAAAGATGGAAGAAGTTGAACAACAAAGGGAGAACATCTTCCACACAAGGTGTTTAGTTCAAGGTAAGGTGTGCATGTTAATTGTTGATGGAGGGAGTTGTGCTAATGTTGCTAGTTGTGAAATGGTGGAAAAACTGAATTTAGCTACCACGAAGCACCCCAATCCATACAAGCTGCAATGGCTTAATGATTGTGGAGAAATTCGTGTGACTAAGCAAGTTTTGGTATCATTTTCAATTGGCAATTACAAGGATGATGTTCTATGTGATGTGGTACCAATGCATGCTAGCCATATTCTATTGGGGAGACCATGGCAATTCGATAGAAGGGTGATGTATGATGGTTTTCTTAATCGATGCACACTCAAGCATCGTAATAAAAATATCCAGCTTGTTTCTTTGACTCCACAACAAGTGCAAGAAGATCAAATCAAAATGTCCCAAGCAAGAAAAATACGAGAGGCCGAGAGAAAAAAAAAAAAAAAGAGTAAGGAAGAGGGGCAAAATTCGAGTGAAAAAAAGAGTGGAGATAATGATAAGAGGAATGAATTGAGTGTGAATGAGGGAGAAAAGGTAGAGGGCAAAAAAGGCTGAATTTCTATGCAAAAGCAAGTGAGTTAAAAAGGGCATTAGTTGAAGAAAAGAGTGTGTTAGTAATGGTGTTTAAGGAGTCCTATTTGAACACTAATGAGCTAACACCATCTTTGCCAAGTTCTTTTATTTCTCTTTTGCGGGAATATAATGATGTCTTTCCTAAGAAGAGCCAAATGGATTGCCGCCACTAAGAGGAATTGAACATCAAATTGATTTCATCCCCGAGCGGTGCTTCCAAACCGACCAGCATACCGAGCCAACCCGGAAGAGACAAAAGAAATTCAAATGCAAGTGGAGGAGTTGTTGACAAAGGGTAAAATTAGAGAAAGCATGAGTCCTTGTGCCGTACATCAAAGATCGTGGTACCAAAAAAAGATGGAGCGTGGAGAATGTGTACAGATTGCCGTGCCATCAATAAAATCATCGTAAAGTATCGCTATCCTATTCCTAGGTTAGATGATATGCTTGATGAATTACATGGTGCTTTGTAGTCTTCACTAAAATTGATTTAAAGAGTGGATATCATCAAATTCGAATTAAAGAAGGTGATGAATGGAAAACTCGCCTTTAAAACAAAGTATGGTTTATATGAGTGGTTAGTAATGCCTTTTGGTTTAACTAATGCTCCAAGCACTTTCATGAGATTAATGAACCATGTTTTGCGTAACTTTATAGGCAAGTTTGTTGTAGTTTATTTTGATGACATCCTTATCTATAGCAAAAGCTTAGAGGAACATCTTGATCATGTGCGTGAAGTGTTAAACACTTTAAGAAGAGAGTCTTTGCATGCTAATCTGAAAAAGTGTTCTTTTTGCATGGACAAAGTTGTTTTTCTTGGATTTGTAGTAAGTGCTAATGGAATTGAAATGGAAAAGGAAAAAGTCAATGCTATTTTAGATTGGCCAATTCCTAAAAGCATTGCTGAAGTGAGAAGTTTTCATGGTCTTGCAAGCTTCTATAGGAAGTTTGTAAAGAATTTTAGCACCATTGCTGCACCATTGAATGAAATAATAAAAAGGAAGTTGGTTTTCATTGGGGAGAAAAACAAAGAACATGCATTTGAACTCCTTAAAGAAAAACTAACTACTGCACCTATTCTTGCATTACCTAATTTTGATAAATCATTTGAGCTTGAATGTGATGCATCCGGAGTGGGTGTAGGTGCTGTTCTAATGCAGGATGGAAGACCAATTGCTTACTTTAGCGAGAAGTTGAAAGGAGCACAATTGAACTATCCGACGTATGATAAAGAGCTCTATGCTTTGGTGAGAGCATTGGAAACTTGGCAGCACTACTTGTGGCCAAAGGAGTTTGTGATTCATACTGATCATGAGTCTTTAAAATATCTCAAGGGCCAAGGTAAGTTGAACAAGCGACATATCAAATGGGTGGAGTTCATTGAATCATTTCCTTACGTGATTAAATATAAAAAGGGGAAAGAAAACATTGTAGCTGATGCATTATCTCGGAGGCATGCCTTAATCACTACATTGGGTTCTAAGCTTCTTGGTTTTGAGTCAATAAAGGAAATGTATGACAATGATTCTGATTTCTCTTCTATTTATATAGCTTGTGAGCATGCTGCATTTGGAAAGTTCTATAAACATGAAGGATACTTATTTCGCGAAAACAAACTTTGCATCCCCAAATGTTCTATTCGAGAGTTACTTGTTAGAGAAGCGCATGGGGAGGTTTAATGGGACACTTTGGTGTGCATAAAACCTTGGAAGTCCTACGTGATCATTTCTTTTGGCCTTGTATGCGTGTTGATGTTGAAAGAATTTGTGAAAAGTGCATAACTTGTAAACATGCTAAATCAAAATCACAACCTCATGGAATGTATAAACCTTTACCTATTCCAAATGAACCTTGGGTGGACATATCTATGGACTTTGTTTTGGGTTTACCTAGAACAAGTAAGGGTAGAGATTGTGTTTGTGGTTGTTGATAGATTTTCTAAAATGGCACATTTCATTCCTTGTCATAAAAGTGATGATGCTACTCATGTTGCTGATTTGTTCTTTAGAGAAATTGTGCGTTTGCATGGAGTTCCAAGAACAATTGTGAGTGATAGAGATGCAAAATTTTTAAGTCACTTTTGGCGTGTGTTATGGAGCAAATTGGGAACTAAACTTCTATTTTCTACTACTTGCCACCCACAAACTGATGGGCAAACTGAAGTAGTAAATAGAACTTTGTCTCAACTACTTCGAACTTTGATCCAAAAGAACTTAAAGAATTGGGAAGATTGTTTGCCATTTGTTGAGTTTGCATATAATAGGAGTGTGCATTCTGCTACTAACTTTACTCCTTTTGAAGTTGTTTATGGATTTAATCCATTGAGTCCACTTGATCTTGTTCCTATCCCTGTTGAAGAGCAAACAAGTCTTGATGGAAAAGCTAAGGCAGAATTGGTAAAGAAGTTGCATGAAAAGGTGAAACTTAATATTGAGAAGCAAACCGAGCGATATGTTAAACAAGCCAACAAGGGTCGAAAGCAAGTAATATTTGAACCAGGAGATTGGGTGTGGCTGCACTTGAGAAAAGAAAGGTTTCCAACAAAGCGAAAGTCCAAGCTACAACCAAGGGGTGATGGGCCATTTCAAGTGATTGCAAAGATCAATGACAATGCCTACAAGATTGATCTTCCAAGTGAGTATAATGTGAGTGCTACTTTTAATGTGTCTGATCTATCTCCTTTTAATGCAGAATCAGATTCGAGGACGAATCCTTTCGAAGAAGAAGGGAATGATGAAGGTCATCCCGCAGTTACAACTCAAGGAAATAAAGAACCGATGATGATTCATGGAGGGCCAATCACGAGAGCAAGAGCTAAACAAATTAAGCAAGCTTTGATGACTCTTGTTGCTAAAATTAAAGAAAATGTGCAAGGGAGCTCAATAGAAGGCCAAGTAATGAATGTTATTCAAGTTGTTGGGCCAGAATGCATCTAATAAGTTGGGCTCAAGCATGGAACTGAATTGAAGACTTAATTTGGAGTTTATGGGCCATGATTTTCGTCCAACACCTCAAACCCAAGAGGAGTGATGTTTCATTTTGCTTAAAATGGTCAATTTTCAGCATTTTGTTAGTCAAAGTGTCTTAGTTAAGTTAATCAAGTATGATTATTCAATAAAGTAAGTCTAGTAGTCATTTTCCAAGTCTAGAAAAGGTTGTCTAGTCTAGTAATCATTTTCCAAGTCTAGTAAAGGTGGTCTAGAGTGTCTCTTCACATGGGGGAGTCATTTTCTATGTTGTAAGACTAGAAAAAGGGGTCAAGAATGCCTCTTCAAATCCCATGAAAAGCCAATTCGGGATTAACATTGAAGCATCATAGTGTAACTATAAAAGCATGGCAGCCCATGTAAGAATGGAAAATTGATTGATATATTGAAATTGGCATTTGCCTTTGTGAGTTGAAATTCTCTTTGTAGAGTTTTCAATTGTTTAAGAACTTATCAAGATACTTGAGCAATATCTTGTGGTGTTCATCATACCAAGGTTCTTGGCTGACCATATAGCCAACGGGTCAAGGTTATAAAGCTCTAGGTAAGATCAAACTAGATCATCGATCCGGAATATCCGCATACTTGTATACGTTGGGTTCTTGAATCGATATATCCAATGGGTCCTTCGTACAATCCGTATCGCTTTGTATCGAGAAATCTGGTATTGATCTGATTTCCTATCATTTTATCCATATTCTATCTTCTAGTTTAAAAAAAAAAAAAACAAAAGAGAAAAAAAAAAAAAAAAAAAAAAAAAAAAAAACAGAAAAAAAAATCTGAATTCCTTCTCCATTCAATCTTGAGAAGTACATACAAAAAAAAAAAAAAAAAAAAAGAAAAATCTTGTTGTGGGATCCTAAAGACTCCACCACCAAAAGAAAATTGTATCTTGTTTCTTAGAAAAAAATACTTATTGATCTTTTTGTACACGGGCATATCATTTGTTGAACGTGACTTGGAATTGCTTGTCTTGATTTGTTCTTATTCTTATTGAGCCTACATATGAGAATTTGAGTGGTAAAAGGCATTGAGTGGTGAGATCATTAGAGGGGAGGTAAAAGCCAATTGAGTGAATCATCTTGAGTGATACACGAGTGTTTTGTGAGGAATATATCATGGAGGATACTTCGGGCAACAAGGTTGGGGAAAAAGATTTCACTATTGAGGCTATGCAACTACAATTTGCAAGATTTACAGCAATTCTTGAATATATAACGGATCGTTTGGAGAGGCTTGAACAACCAACAGCTAGGAGGCGTGAGATTCCTCAACCAAATCAATGGAGACGTAATGAGGAGTGGGAATCTGAGGAGGAAGAAGAAATGGAGCCGCAACACCATGGAAATAGACGAGGTGGGAGAAGGCAAAATAATGAAGTTGATCGGGATTTAGGGAACATCAAATTGAATATCCCCGCATTCCATGGAAGAAGTGATCCCAAGCATATTTAGAGTGGGGAGAAAAGGTGGATCTTATTTTCGAATGCCACAATTACTCCGAGGAAAAGAAGGTAAAGCTTGCTGCAATTGAGTTCACCGACTATGCATTAGTTTGGTGGGATCAATTAACCACAAATCGAAGGCGTTACGGAGAAAGATCGATCACTACTTGGGCTGAAATGAAGACAATCATGCGTAGGAGATTTGTACCATCTCATTATTTTCGTGACTTGTATCAAAAACTCCAAACAATGACTCAAGGTAGTAGATCAGTGGATGAGTATTACAAGGAGATGGAGATTTCAATGATTAGGGCCAATATTGATGAAGATAGGGAGGCTACCATGGCAAGATTCCTAAGCGGGCTGAATAGAGAGATTGCTAACATAGTGGAATTACAACACTATGTGGAGCTTGAAGACATGGTGCATACAGCCATAAAGGTGGAAAGGCAACTCAAGAAGAAGAGTTCATTTCAAAAGAGTTACGTGTCGAATTTTCAGTCTTCCAACAAGATGAAAGAAGGAATGTTGAAAGCAAGTGTTGGAACAACCTCTAAAACTCAAACTGAGGCGTTCAAAACCAAGTACAATGAGGTTGATAAGGGAAAGGGTCTCAACTCCAATTCTCGAAATCGAGATATCAAATGTTTTCGTTGTCAAGGGTTTGGACATATTGCATCTCAATGTCCAAACAAGAGAGTGATGATCATGAAGGATAATGGAGAGATAGAATCTGAAAGTGAACATGAAGAAGAACAACTTGAAGAGACCATACCCGAACATGGCGAGCTTTTGGTTGTTAGAAGAGCTCTAAACATGCAAACAAAGATGGAAGAAGCTGAACAACAAAGGAGAACATCTTCCACACAAGGTGTTTAGTTCAAGGTAAGGTGTGCATGTTAATTGTTGATGGAGGGAGTTGTGCTAATGTTGCTAGTTGTGAAATGGTGGAAAAACTGAATTTAGCTACCACGAAGCACCCCAATCCATACAAGCTGCAATGGCTTAATGATTGTGGAGAAATTCGTGTGACTAAGCAAGTTTTGGTATCATTTTCAATTGGCAATTACAAGGATGATGTTCTATGTGATGTGGTACCAATGCATGCTAGCCATATTCTATTGGGGAGACCATGGCAATTCGATAGAAGGGTGATGTATGATGGTTTTCTTAATCGATGCACACTCAAGCATCGTAATAAAAATATCCAGCTTGTTTCTTTGACTCCACAACAAGTGCAAGAAGATCAAATCAAAATGTCCCAAGCAAGAAAAATACGAGAGGCCGAGAGAAAAAAAAAAAGAGTAAGGAAGAGGGGCAAAATTCGAGTGAAAAAAGAGTGGAGATAATGATAAGAGGAATGAATTGAGTGTGAATGAGGGAGAAAAGGTAGAGGGCAAAAAAGGCTGAATTTCTATGCAAAAGCAAGTGAGTTAAAAAGGGCATTAGTTGAAGAAAAGAGTGTGTTAGTAATGGTGTTTAAGGAGTCCTATTTGAACACTAATGAGCTAACACCATCTTTGCCAAGTTCTTTTATTTCTCTTTTGCAGGAATATAATGATGTCTTTCCCAAGAAGAGCCAAATGGATTGCCGCCACTAAGAGGAATTGAACATCAAATTGATTTCATCCCCGAGCGGTGCTTCCAAACCGACCAGCATACCGAGCCAACCGGAAGAGACAAAAGAAATTCAAATGCAAGTGGAGGAGTTGTTGACAAAGGGTAAAATTAGAGAAAGCATGAGTCCTTGTGCCGCATCAGGTGATCGTGGTACCAAAAAATGGAGCGTGGAGAATGTGTACAGATTGCCGTGCCATCAATAAAATCAATCGTAAAGTATCGCTATCCTATTCCTAGGTTAGATGATATGCTTGATGAATTACATGGTGTTGTAGTCTTTACTAAAATTGATTTAAAGAGTGGATATCATCAAATTCGAATTAAAGAAGGTGATGAATGGAAAACTGCCTTTAAAACAAAGTATGGTTTATATGAGTGGTTAGTAATGCCTTTTGGTTTAACTAATGCTCCAAGCACTTTCATGAGATTAATGAACCATGTTTTGCGTAACTTTATAGGCAAGTTTGTTGTAGTTTATTTTGATGACATCCTTATCTATAGCAAAAGCTTAGAGGAACATCTTGATCATGTGCGTGAAGTGTTAAACACTTTAAGAAGAGAGTCTTTGCATGCTAATCTGAAAAAGTGTTCTTTTTGCATGGACAAAGTTGTTTTTCTTGGATTTGTAGTAAGTGCTAATGGAATTGAAATGGAAAAGGAAAAAGTCAATGCTATTTTAGATTGGCCAATTCCTAAAAGCATTCTTTGAAGTGAGAAGTTTTCATGGTCTTGCAAGCTTCTATAGGAAGTTTGTAAAGAATTTTAGCACCATTGCTGCACCATTGAATGAAATAATAAAAAGGAAGTTGGTTTTCATTGGGGAGAAAAACAAAGAACATGCATTTGAACTCCTTAAAGAAAAACTAACTCTTTGCACCTATTCTTGCATTACCTAATTTTGATAAATCATTTGAGCTTGAATGTGATGCATCCGGAGTGGGTGTAGGTGCTGTTCTAATGCGAGGATGGAAGACCAATTGCTTACTTTAGCGAGAAGTTGAAAGGAGCACAATTGAACTATCCGACGTATGATAAAGAGCTCTATGCTTTGGTGAGAGCATTGGAAACTTGGCAAAGACTACTTGTGGCCAAAGGAGTTTGTGATTCATACTGATCATGAGTCTTTAAAATATCTCAAGGGCCAAGGTAAGTTGAACAAGCGACATATCAAATGGGTGGAGTTCATTGAATCATTTCCTTACGTGATTAAATATAAAAAGGGGAAAGAAAACATTGTAGCTGATGCATTATCTCGGAGGCATGCCTTAATCACTACATTGGGTTCTAAGCTTCTTGGTTTTGAGTCAATAAAGGAAATGTATGACAATGATTCTGATTTCTCTTCTATTTATATAGCTTGTGAGCATGCTGCATTTGGAAAGTTCTATAAACATGAAGGATACTTATTTCGCGAAAACAAACTTTGCATCCCCAAATGTTCTATTCGAGAGTTACTTGTTAGAGAAGCGCATGGGGAGGTTTAATGGGACACTTTGGTGTGCATAAAACCTTGGAAGTCCTACGTGATCATTTCTTTTGGCCTTGTATGCGTGTTGATGTTGAAAGAATTTGTGAAAAGTGCATAACTTGTAAACATGCTAAATCAAAATCACAACCTCATGGAATGTATAAACCTTTACCTATTCCAAATGAACCTTGGGTGGACATATCTATGGACTTTGTTTTGGGTTTACCTAGAACAAGTAAGGGTAGAGATTCTGTGTTTGTGGTTGTTGATAGATTTTCTAAAATGGCACATTTCATTCCTTGTCATAAAAGTGATGATGCTACTCATGTTGCTGATTTGTTCTTTAGAGAAATTGTGCGTTTGCATGGAGTTCCAAGAACAATTGTGAGTGATAGAGATGCAAAATTTTTAAGTCACTTTTGGCGTGTGTTATGGAGCAAATTGGGAACTAAACTTCTATTTTCTACTACTTGCCACCCACAAACTGATGGGCAAACTGAAGTAGTAAATAGAACTTTGTCTCAACTACTTGAACTTTGATCCAAAAGAACTTAAAGAATTGGGAAGATTGTTTGCCATTTGTTGAGTTTGCATATAATAGGAGTGTGCATTCTGCTACTAACTTTACTCCTTTTGAAGTTGTTTATGGATTTAATCCATTGAGTCCACTTGATCTTGTTCCTATCCCCGTTGAAGAGCAAACAAGTCTTGATGGAAAAGCTAAGGCAGAATTGGTAAAGAAGTTGCATGAAAAGGTGAAACTTAATATTGAGAAGCAAACCGAGCGATATGTTAAACAAGCCAACAAGGGTCGAAAGCAAGTAATATTTGAACCAGGAGATTGGGTGTGGCTGCACTTGAGAAAAGAAAGGTTTCCAACAAAGCGAAAGTCCAAGCTACAACCAAGGGGTGATGGGCCATTTCAAGTGATTGCAAAGATCAATGACAATGCCTACAAGATTGATCTTCCAAGTGAGTATAATGTGAGTGCTACTTTTAATGTGTCCGATCTATCTCCTTTTAATGCGAAATCGGATTCGAGGATGAATCCTTTCGAAGAAGAAGGGAATGATGAAGGTCATCCCGCGATTACAACTCAAGGAAATAAAGAACCGATGATGATTCATGGAGGGCCAATCACGAGAGCAAGAGCTAAACAAATTAAGCAAGCTTTGATGACTCTTGTTGCTAAAATTAAAGAAAATGTGCAAGGGAGCTCAATAGAAGGCCAAGTAATGAATGTTATTCAAGTTGTTGGGCCAGAATGCATCTAATAAGTTGGGCTCAAGCATGGAACTGAATTGAAGACTTAATTTGGAGTTTATGGGCCATGATTTTCGTCCAACACCTCAAACCCAAGAGGAGTGATGTTTCATTTTGCTTAAAATGGTCAATTTTCAGCATTTTGTTAGTCAAAGTGTCTTAGTTAAGTTAATCAAGTATGATTATTCAATAAAGTAAGTCTAGTAGTCATTTTCCAAGTCTAGAAAGGTTGTCTAGTCTAGTAATCATTTTCCAAGTCTAGTAAAGGTGGTCTAGAGTGTCTCTTCACATGGGGGAGTCATTTTCTATGTTGTAAGACTAGAAAAAGGGTCAAGAATGCCTCTTCAAATCCCATGAAAAGCCAATTCGGGATTAACATTGAAGCATCATAGTGTAACTATAAAAGCATGGCAGCCCATGTAAGAATGGAAAATTGATTGATATATTGAAATTGGCATTTGCCTTTGTGAGTTGAAATTCTCTTTGTAGAGTTTTCAATTGTTTAAGAACTTATCAAGATACTTGAGCAATATCTTGTGGTGTTCATCATACCAAGGTTCTTGGCTGACCATATAGCCAACGGGTCAAGGTTATAAAGCTCTAGGTAAGATCAAACTAGATCATCGATCTGGAATATCCGCTGCATACTTGTATACGTTGGGTTCTTGAATCGATATATCCAATGGGTCCTTCGTACAATCCGTATCGCTTTGGTATCGAGAAATCTGGTATTGATCGATTTCCTATAATTTTATCCATATTCTATCTTCTATTTTAAAAAAAAAAAAAAAAAAAAAAAAAAAACGAAAAAAAAAAAAAAAAAAAAACAAAAAAAAAAAATCTGAATTCCTTCTCCATTCAATCTTGAGAAGTACATACAAAAAAACAAAAAAAAAGAAAAATCTTGTTGTGGGATCCTAAAGACTCCACCACCAAAAGAAAATTGTATCTTGTTTCTTAGAAAAAAATACTTATTGATCTTTTTGTACACGGGCATATCATTTGTTGAACGTGACTTGGAATTGCTTGTCTTGATTTGTTCTTATTCTTATTGAGCCTACATATGAGAATTTGAGTGGTAAAAGGCATTGAGTGGTGAGATCATTAGAGGGGAGGTAAAAGCCAATTGAGTGAATCATCTTGAGTGATACACGAGTGTTTTGTGAGGAATATATCATGGAGGATACTTGGGCAACAAGGTTGGGGAAAAAGATTTCACTATTGAGGCTATGCAACTACAATTTGCAAGATTTACAGCAATTCTTGAAAATATAACGGATCGTTTGGAGAGGCTTGAACAACCAACAGCTAGGAGGCGTGAGATTCCTCAACCAAATCAATGGAGACGTAATGAGGAGTGGGAATCTGAGGAGGAAGAAGAAATGGAGCCGCAACACCATGGAAATAGACGAGGTGGGAGAAGGCAAAATAATGAAGTTGATCGGGATTTAGGGAACATCAAATTGAATATCCCTGCATTCCATGGAAGAAGTGATCCCGAAGCATATTTAGAGTGGGAGAGAAAGGTGGATCTTATTTTCGAATGCCACAATTACTCCGAGGAAAAGAAGGTAAAGCTTGCTGCAATTGAGTTCACCGACTATGCATTAGTTTGGTGGGATCAATTAACCACAAATCGAAGGCGTTACGGAGAAAGATCGATCACTACTTGGGCTGAAATGAAGACAATCATGCGTAGGAGATTTGTACCATCTCATTATTTTCGTGACTTGTATCAAAAACTCCAAACAATGACTCAAGGTAGTAGATCAGTGGATGAGTATTACAAGGAGATGGAGATTTCAATGATTAGGGCCAATATTGATGAAGATAGGGAGGCTACCATGGCAAGATTCCTAAGCGGGCTGAATAGAGATTGCTAACATAGTGGAATTACAACACTATGTGGAGCTTGAAGACATGGTGCATACAGCCATAAAGGTGGAAAGGCAACTCAAGAAGAAGAGTTCATTTCAAAAGAGTTACGTGTCGAATTTTCAGTCTTCCAACAAGATGAAAGAAGGAATGTTGAAAGCAAGTGTTGGAACAACCTCTAAAACTCAAACCGAGGCGTTCAAAACCAAGTACAATGAGGTTGATAAGGAAAGGGTCTCAACTCCAATTCTCGAAATCGAGATATCAAATGTTTTCGTTGTCAAGGGTTTGGACATATTGCATCTCAATGTCCAAACAAGAGAGTGATGATCATGAAGGATAATGGAGAGATAGAATCTGAAAGTGAACATGAAGAAGAACAACTTGAAGAGACCATACCCGAACATGGCGAGCTTTTGGTTGTTAGAAGAGCTCTAAACATGCAAACAAAGATGGAAGAAGCTGAACAACAAAGGAGAACATCTTCCACACAAGGTGTTTAGTTCAAGGTAAGGTGTGCATGTTAATTGTTGATGGAGGGAGTTGTGCTAATGTTGCTAGTTGTGAAATGGTGGAAAAACTGAATTTAGCTACCACGAAGCACCCCAATCCATACAAGCTGCAATGGCTTAATGATTGTGGAGAAATTCGTGTGACTAAGCAAGTTTTGGTATCATTTTCAATTGGCAATTACAAGGATGATGTTCTATGTGATGTGGTACCAATGCATGCTAGCCATATTCTATTGGGAGACCATGGCAATTCGATAGAAGGGTGATGTATGATGGTTTTCTTAATCGATGCACACTCAAGCATCGTAATAAAAATATCCAGCTTGTTTCTTTGACTCCACAACAAGTGCAAGAAGATCAAATCAAAATGTCCCAAGCAAGAAAAATACGAGAGGCCGAGAGAAAAAAAAAAAAGAGTAAGGAAGAGGGGCAAAATTCGAGTGAAAAAAGAGTGGAGATAATGATAAGAGGAATGAATTGAGTGTGAATGAGGGAGAAAAGGTAGAGGGCAAAAAAAGGCTGAATTTCTATGCAAAAGCAAGTGAGTTAAAAAGGGCATTAGTTGAAGAAAAGAGTGTGTTAGTAATGGTGTTTAAGGAGTCCTATTTGAACACTAATGAGCTAACACCATCTTTGCCAAGTTCTTTTATTTCTCTTTTGCGGAATATAATGATGTCTTTCCGGAAGAAGAGCCAAATGGATTGCCGCCACTAAGAGGAATTGAACATCAAATTGATTTCATCCCCGGAGCGGTGCTTCCAAACCGACCAGCATACCGAGCCAACCCTAAGAGACAAAAGAAATTCAAATGCAAGTGGAGGAGTTGTTGACAAAGGGTAAAATTAGAGAAAGCATGAGTCCTTGTGCCGTACCAGTGATCGTGGTACCAAAAAAAGATGGAGCGTGGAGAATGTGTACAGATTGCCGTGCCATCAATAAAATCACCAGAAAGTATCGCTATCCTATTCCTAGGTTAGATGATATGCTTGATGAATTACATGGTGCTTTGTAGTCTTCACTAAAATTGATTTAAAGAGTGGATATCATCAAATTCGAATTAAAGAAGGTGATGAATGGAAAACGCCTTTAAAACAAAGTATGGTTTATATGAGTGGTTAGTAATGCCTTTTGGTTTAACTAATGCTCCAAGCACTTTCATGAGATTAATGAACCATGTTTTGCGTAACTTTATAGGCAAGTTTGTTGTAGTTTATTTTGATGACATCCTTATCTATAGCAAAAGCTTAGAGGAACATCTTGATCATGTGCGTGAAGTGTTAAACACTTTAAGAAGAGAGTCTTTGCATGCTAATCTGAAAAAGTGTTCTTTTTGCATGGACAAAGTTGTTTTTCTTGGATTTGTAGTAAGTGCTAATGGAATTGAAATGGAAAAGGAAAAAGTCAATGCTATTTTAGATTGGCCAATTCCTAAAAGCATTGCTGAAGTGAGAAGTTTTCATGGTCTTGCAAGCTTCTATAGGAAGTTTGTAAAGAATTTTAGCACCATTGCTGCACCATTGAATGAAATAATAAAAAAGGAAGTTGGTTTTCATTGGGGAGAAAAACAGCAACATGCATTTGAACTCCTTAAAGAAAAACTAACTACTGCACCTATTCTTGCATTACCTAATTTTGATAAATCATTTGAGCTTGAATGTGATGCATCCGGAGTGGGTGTAGGTGCTGTTCTAATGCAGGATGGAAGACCAATTGCTTACTTTAGCGAGAAGTTGAAAGGAGCACAATTGAACTATCCGACGTATGATAAAGAGCTCTATGCTTTGGTGAGAGCATTGGAAACTTGGCAGCACTACTTGTGGCCAAAGGAGTTTGTGATTCATACGATCATGAGTCTTTAAAATATCTCAAGGGCCAAGGTAAGTTGAACAAGCGACATATCAAATGGGTGGAGTTCATTGAATCATTTCCTTACGTGATTAAATATAAAAAGGGGAAAGAAAACATTGTAGCTGATGCATTATCTCGGAGGCATGCCTTAATCACTACATTGGGTTCTAAGCTTCTTGGTTTTGAGTCAATAAAGGAAATGTATGACAATGATTCTGATTTCTCTTCTATTTATATAGCTTGTGAGCATGCTGCATTTGGAAAGTTCTATAAACATGAAGGATACTTATTTCGCGAAAACAAACTTTGCATCCCCAAATGTTCTATTCGAGAGTTACTTGTTAGAGAAGCGCATGGGGAGGTTTAATGGGACACTTTGGTGTGCATAAAACCTTGGAAGTCCTACGTGATCATTTCTTTTGGCCTTGTATGCGTGTTGATGTTGAAAGAATTTGTGAAAAGTGCATAACTTGTAAACATGCTAAATCAAAATCACAACCTCATGGAATGTATAAACCTTTACCTATTCCAAATGAACCTTGGGTGGACATATCTATGGACTTTGTTTTGGGTTTACCTAGAACAAGTAAGGGTAGAGATTCTGTGTTTGTGGTTGTTGATAGATTTTCTAAAATGGCACATTTCATTCCTTGTCATAAAAGTGATGATGCTACTCATGTTGCTGATTTGTTCTTTAGAGAAATTGTGCGTTTGCATGGAGTTCCAAGAACAATTGTGAGTGATAGAGATGCAAAATTTTTAAGTCACTTTTGGCGTGTGTTATGGAGCAAATTGGGAACTAAACTTCTATTTTCTACTACTTGCCACCCACAAACTGATGGGCAAACTGAAGTAGTAAATAGAACTTTGTCTCAACTACTTCGAACTTTGATCCAAAAGAACTTAAAGAATTGGGAAGATTGTTTGCCATTTGTTGAGTTTGCATATAATAGGAGTGTGCATTCTGCTACTAACTTTACTCCTTTTGAAGTTGTTTATGGATTTAATCCATTGAGTCCACTTGATCTTGTTCCTATCCCTGTTGAAGAGCAAACAAGTCTTGATGGAAAAGCTAAGGCGAGAATTGGTAAAGAAGTTGCATGAAAAGGTGAAACTTAATATTGAGAAGCAAACCGAGCGATATGTTAAACAAGCCAACAAGGGTCGAAAGCAAGTAATATTTGAACCAGGAGATTGGGTGTGGCTGCACTTGAGAAAAGAAAGGTTTCCAACAAAGCGAAAGTCCAAGCTACAACCAAGGGGTGATGGGCCATTTCAAGTGATTGCAAAGATCAATGACAATGCCTACAAGATTGATCTTCCAAGTGAGTATAATGTGAGTGCTACTTTTAATGTGTCCGATCTATCTCCTTTTAATGCGGAATCGATTCGAGGACTAATCCTTTCGAAGAAGAAGGGAATGATGAAGGTCATCCCGCGATTACAACTCAAGGAAATAAAGAACCGATGATGATTCATGGAGGGCCAATCACGAGAGCAAGAGCTAAACAAATTAAGCAAGCTTTGATGACTCTTGTTGCTAAAATTAAAGAAAATGTGCAAGGAGCTCAATAGAAGGCCAAGTAATGAATGTTATTCAAGTTGTTGGGCCAGAATGCATCTAATAAGTTGGGCTCAAGCATGGAACTGAATTGAAGACTTAATTTGGAGTTTATGGGCCATGATTTTCGTCCAACACCTCAAACCCAAGAGGAGTGATGTTTCATTTTGCTTAAAATGGTCAATTTTCAGCATTTTGTTAGTCAAAGTGTCTTAGTTAAGTTAATCAAGTATGATTATTCAATAAAGTAAGTCTAGTAGTCATTTTCCAAGTCTAGAAAGGTTGTCTAGTCTAGTAATCATTTTCCAAGTCTAGTAAAGGTGGTCTAGAGTGTCTCTTCACATGGGGAGTCATTTTCTATGTTGTAAGACTAGAAAAAGGGGTCAAGAATGCCTCTTCAAATCCCATGAAAAGCCAATTCGGGATTAACATTGAAGCATCATAGTGTAACTATAAAAGCATGGCAGCCCATGTAAGAATGGAAAATTGATTGATATATTGAAATTGGCATTTGCCTTTGTGAGTTGAAATTCTCTTTGTAGAGTTTTCAATTGTTTAAGAACTTATCAAGATACTTGAGCAATATCTTGTGGTGTTCATCATACCAAGGTTCTTGGCTGACCATATAGCCAACGGGTCAAGGTTATAAAGCTCTAGGTAAGATCAAACTAGATCATCGATCTGGAATATCCGCTGCATACTTGTATACGTTGGGTTCTTGAATCGATATATCCAATGGGTCCTTCGTACAATCCGTATCAGTTTGGTATCAGAGAAATCTGGTATTGATCTGATTTCCTATCATTTTATCCATATTCTATCTTCTAGTTTCAAAAAAAAAAAAAAAAAAAAAAAAAAAAAAAAAAAAAAAAAAAGAAAAAAAAAAAAAAAAAAATCTGAATTCCTTCTCCATTCAATCTTGAGAAGTACATACAAAAAACAAAAAAAAAAAAAAAAAATCTTGTTGTGGATCCTAAAGACTCCACCACCAAAAGAAAATTGTATCTTGTTTCTTAGAAAAAAATACTTATTGATCTTTTTGTACACGGGCATATCATTTGTTGAACGTGACTTGGAATTGCTTGTCTTGATTTGTTCTTATTCTTATTGAGCCTACATATGAGAATTTGAGTGGTAAAAGGCATTGAGTGGTGAGATCATTAGAGGGGAGGTAAAAGCCAATTGAGTGAATCATCTTGAGTGATACACGAGTGTTTTGTGAGGAATATATCATGGAGGATACTTCGGGCAACAAGGTTGGGAAAAAGATTTCACTATTGAGGCTATGCAACTACAATTTGCAAGATTTACAGCAATTCTTGAAAATATAACGGATCGTTTGGAGAGGCTTGAACAACCAACAGCTAGGAGGCGTGAGATTCCTCAACCAAATCAATGGAGACGTAATGAGGAGTGGGAATCTGAGGAGGAAGAAGAAATGGAGCCGCAACACCATGGAAATAGACGAGGTGGGAGAAGGCAAAATAATGAAGTTGATCGGGATTTAGGGAACATCAAATTGAATATCCCCGCATTCCATGGAAGAAGTGATCCCGAAGCATATTTAGAGTGGGAGAGAAAGGTGGATCTTATTTTCGAATGCCACAATTACTCCGAGGAAAAGAAGGTAAAGCTTGCTGCAATTGAGTTCACCGACTATGCATTAGTTTGGTGGGATCAATTAACCACAAATCGAAGGCATTACGGAGAAAGATCGATCACTACTTGGGCTGAAATGAAGACAATCATGCGTAGGAGATTTGTACCATCTCATTATTTTCGTGACTTGTATCAAAAACTCCAAACAATGACTCAAGGTAGTAGATCAGTGGATGAGTATTACAAGGAGATGGAGATTTCAATGATTAGGGCCAATATTGATGAAGATAGGGAGGCTACCATGGCAAGATTCCTAAGCGGGCTGAATAGAGAGATTGCTAACATAGTGGAATTACAACACTATGTGGAGCTTGAAGACATGGTGCATACAGCCATAAAGGTGGAAAGGCAACTCAAGAAGAAGAGTTCATTTCAAAAGAGTTACGTATCGAATTTTCAGTCTTCCAACAAGATGAAAGAAGGAATGTTGAAAGCAAGTGTTGGAACAACCTCTAAAACTCAAACTGAGGCGTTCAAAACCAAGTACAATGAGGTTGATAAGGGAAAGGGTCTCAACTCCAATTCTCGAAATCGAGATATCAAATGTTTTTCGTTGTCAAGGGTTTGGACATATTGCATCTCAATGTCCAAACAAGAGAGTGATGATCATGAAGGATAATGGAGAGATAGAATCTGAAAGTGAACATGAAGAAGAACAACTTGAAGAGACCATACCCGAACATGGCGAGCTTTTGGTTGTTAGAAGAGCTCTAAACATGCAAACAAAGATGGAAGAAGTTTAACAACAAAGGAGAACATCTTCCACACAAGGTGTTTAGTTCAAGGTAAGGTGTGCATGTTAATTGTTGATGGAGGGAGTTGTGCTAATGTTGCTAGTTGTGAAATGGTGGAAAAACTGAATTTAGCTACCACGAAGCACCCCAATCCATACAAGCTGCAATGGCTTAATGATTGTGGAGAAATTCGTGTGACTAAGCAAGTTTTGGTATCATTTTCAATTGGCAATTACAAGGATGATGTTCTATGTGATGTGGTACCAATGCATGCTAGCCATATTCTATTGGGGAGACCATGGCAATTCGATAGAAGGGTGATGTATGATGGTTTTCTTAATCGATGCACACTCAAGCATCGTAATAAAAATATCCAGCTTGTTTCTTTGACTCCACAACAAGTGCAAGAAGATCAAATCAAAATGTCCCAAGCAAGAAAAATACGAGAGGCCGAGAGAAAAAAAAAGAGTAAGGAAGAGGGGCAAAATTCGAGTGAAAAAAAGAGTGGAGATAATGATAAGAGGAATGAATTGAGTGTGAATGAGGAGAAAAGGTAGAGGGCAAAAAAGGCTGAATTTCTATGCAAAAGCAAGTGAGTTAAAAAGGGCATTAGTTGAAGAAAAGAGTGTGTTAGTAATGGTGTTTAAGGAGTCCTATTTGAACACTAATGAGCTAACACCATCTTTGCCAAGTTCTTTTATTTCTCTTTTGCGGGAATATAATGATGTCTTTCCTAAGAAGAGCCAAATGGATTGCCGCCACTAAGAGGAATTGAACATCAAATTGATTTCATCCCGGAGCGGTGCTTCCAAACCGACCAGCATACCGAGCCAACCCGGAAGAGACAAAAGAAATTCAAATGCAAGTGGAGGAGTTGTTGACAAAGGGTAAAATTAGAGAAAGCATGAGTCCTTGTGCCGTACCGGTGATCGTGGTACCAAAAAAGATGGAGCGTGGAGAATGTGTATGCAGTTGCCGTGCCATCAATAAAATCACCATAAAGTATCGCTATCCTATTCCTAGGTTAGATGATATGCTTGATGAATTACATGGTGCTGTAGTCTTCACTAAAATTGATTTAAAGAGTGGATATCATCAAATTCGAATTAAAGAAGGTGATGAATGGAAAACGCCTTTAAAACAAAGTATGGTTTATATGAGTGGTTAGTAATGCCTTTTGGTTTAACTAATGCTCCAAGCACTTTCATGAGATTAATGAACCATGTTTTGCGTAACTTTATAGGCAAGTTTGTTGTAGTTTATTTTGATGACATCCTTATCTATAGCAAAAGCTTAGAGGAACATCTTGATCATGTGCGTGAAGTGTTAAACACTTTAAGAAGAGAGTCTTTGCATGCTAATCTGAAAAAGTGTTCTTTTTGCATGGACAAAGTTGTTTTTCTTGGATTTGTAGTAAGTGCTAATGGAATTGAAATGGAAAAGGAAAAAGTCAATGCTATTTTAGATTGGCCAATTCCTAAAAGCATTGCTGAAGTGAGAAGTTTTCATGGTCTTGCAAGCTTCTATAGGAAGTTTGTAAAGAATTTTAGCACCATTGCTGCACCATTGAATGAAATAATAAAAAGGAAGTTGGTTTTCATTGGGGAGAAAAACAGCAACATGCATTTGAACTCCTTAAAGAAAAACTAACTCTGCACCTATTCTTGCATTACCTAATTTTGATAAATCATTTGAGCTTGAATGTGATGCATCCGGAGTGGGTGTAGGTGCTGTTCTAATGCGGGATGGAAGACCAATTGCTTACTTTAGCGAGAAGTTGAAAGGAGCACAATTGAACTATCCGACGTATGATAAAGAGCTCTATGCTTTGGTGAGAGCATTGGAAACTTGGCAGCACTACTTGTGGCCAAAGGAGTTTGTGATTCATACTGATCATGAGTCTTTAAAATATCTCAAGGGCCAAGGTAAGTTGAACAAGCGACATATCAAATGGGTGGAGTTCATTGAATCATTTCCTTACGTGATTAAATATAAAAAGGAAAAGAAAACATTGTAGCTGATGCATTATCTCGGAGGCATGCCTTAATCACTACATTGGGTTCTAAGCTTCTTGGTTTTGAGTCAATAAAGGAAATGTATGACAATGATTCTGATTTCTCTTCTATTTATATAGCTTGTGAGCATGCTGCATTTGGAAAGTTCTATAAACATGAAGGATACTTATTTCGCGAAAACAAACTTTGCATCCCCAAATGTTCTATTCGAGAGTTACTTGTTAGAGAAGCGCATGGGGGAGGTTTAATGGGACACTTTGGTGTGCATAAAACCTTGGAAGTCCTACGTGATCATTTCTTTTGGCCTTGTATGCGTGTTGATGTTGAAAGAATTTGTGAAAAGTGCATAACTTGTAAACATGCTAAATCAAAATCACAACCTCATGGAATGTATAAACCTTTACCTATTCCAAATGAACCTTGGGTGGACATATCTATGGACTTTGTTTTGGGTTTACCTAGAACAAGTAAGGGTAAGGTAGAGATTCTGTGTTTGTGGTTGTTGATAGATTTTCTAAAATGGCACATTTCATTCCTTGTCATAAAAGTGATGATGCTACTCATGTTGCTGATTTGTTCTTTAGAGAAATTGTGCGTTTGCATGGAGTTCCAAGAACAATTGTGAGTGATAGAGATGCAAAATTTTTAAGTCACTTTTGGCGTGTGTTATGGAGCAAATTGGGAACTAAACTTCTATTTTCTACTACTTGCCACCCACAAACCGATGGGCAAACCGAAGTAGTAAATAGAACTTTGTCTCAACTACTTGAACTTTGATCCAAAAGAACTTAAAGAATTGGGAAGATTGTTTGCCATTTGTTGAGTTTGCATATAATAGGAGTGTGCATTCTGCTACTAACTTTACTCCTTTTGAAGTTGTTTATGGATTTAATCCATTGAGTCCACTTGATCTTGTTCCTATCCTGTTGAAGAGCAAACAAGTCTTGATGGAAAAGCTAAGCGCAGAATTGGTAAAGAAGTTGCATGAAAAGGTGAAACTTAATATTGAGAAGCAAACCGAGCGATATGTTAAACAAGCCAACAAGGGTCGAAAGCAAGTAATATTTGAACCAGGAGATTGGGTGTGGCTGCACTTGAGAAAAGAAAGGTTTCCAACAAAGCGAAAGTCCAAGCTACAACCAAGGGGTGATGGGCCATTTCAAGTGATTGCAAAGATCAATGACAATGCCTACAAGATTGATCTTCCAAGTGAGTATAATGTGAGTGCTACTTTTAATGTGTCTGATCTATCTCCTTTTAATGCGAGAATCGATTCGAGGACGAATCCTTTCGAAGAAGAAGGGAATGATGAAGGTCATCCCGATTACAACTCAAGGAAATAAAGAACCGATGATGATTCATGGAGGGCCAATCACGAGCAAGAGCTAAACAAATTAAGCAAGCTTTGATGACTCTTGTTGCTAAAATTAAAGAAAATGTGCAAGGGAGCTCAATAGAAGGCCAAGTAATGAATGTTATTCAAGTTGTTGGGCGAGAATGCATCTAATAAGTTGGGCTCAAGCATGGAACTGAATTGAAGACTTAATTTGGAGTTTATGGGCCATGATTTTCGTCCAACACCTCAAACCCAAGAGGAGTGATGTTTCATTTTGCTTAAAATGGTCAATTTTCAGCATTTTGTTAGTCAAAGTGTCTTAGTTAAGTTAATCAAGTATGATTATTCAATAAAGTAAGTCTAGTAGTCATTTTCCAAGTCTAGAAAAGGTTGTCTAGTCTAGTAATCATTTTCCAAGTCTAGTAAAGGTGGTCTAGAGTGTCTCTTCACATGGGGAGTCATTTTCTATGTTGTAAGACTAGAAAAAGGGGTCAAGAATGCCTCTTCAAATCCCATGAAAAGCCAATTCGGGATTAACATTGAAGCATCATAGTGTAACTATAAAAGCATGGCAGCCCATGTAAGAATGGAAAATTGATTGATATATTGAAATTGGCATTTGCCTTTGTGAGTTGAAATTCTCTTTGTAGAGTTTTCAATTGTTTAAGAACTTATCAAGATACTTGAGCAATATCTTGTGGTGTTCATCATACCAAGGTTCTTGGCTGACCATATAGCCAACGGGTCAAGGTTATAAAGCTCTAGGTAAGATCAAACTAGATCATCGATCTGGAATATCCGCTGCATACTTGTATACGTTGGGTTCTTGAATCGATATATCCAATGGGTCCTTCGTACAATCCGTATCAACTGGCCCTTCAGTTTGTGTTCTTTGTAGGGAATCGGAAGAATCGGTTGATCACTTATTTGTCTCTTGTGCTTTTGCAGGAAACATTTTTTTTTTGAATAATTGCGAATATATATAAAAATGAAAAAAGAGTAATCCTGATCACAGGCAGATCAGGTAACCAAATGAAAGCCTAGAAATAATATCAACAACCAAAGTACGTAGTGGTCACAAGCCGACCAAATGGCTGAATGGTTGGGGCCTCGTTAAAACCTTCCAAGGTAAAACCCACCCTTGTGGGAAAAATACTTGGAAGGAAAAAGAGTACCCCCCAGGAAACATAAGGCGCCTAAAAAAGAAACCTGAAGCAGTGGCGCATTTGGCGCATTAATTAACAAACCTATATGTGGATTGACCAACATAATCATCCGTGATGTATTGAAGCAGTGCGTGGGTGGGGCGCCCCTGCACCGGCGCCACTCTCCGTCTTCTTGCTAAGCATGTCTGCCACCCGATTGCCTTCGCGAAAGATATGAGAGACTACAAGATCAATGCCACTGAGTAGATGCAAGGTTTGGCGCCAATAGCCAAGGTGGCGCCATGGGACCTCCATCGTTCTCTTCTCCAGTAGGTTCACCACATACTTCGAATCCGATTCCAGCCAAAGTTTCGTCCATCCTTTTGCAAATGCGTAATCAATCGCCCACATTGCTGCAACCAATTCCGCTTTGAATGCGTACCCTGAACCTCTACGATGGACAAAGCATCCGCGAAAGAATCCTCTATAATTCCGAAAGACACAAGATGCTGTAAGATTGCCCAGCGCCCCTGAAGCGCTGCCATCCGTGTTAACCTTGATCCAACCTGGGAGGGGTTTTTGCCATTGGACCTCCACAATCTTCGGAGCACGTCTAACTCGTCCGGGGACTCTTAAACCACGCAGGATGAAGAGGTCCTGCTGATCGTTATTCATACATCCCCGGTCCAAAGATGCACGTGAAAGGCTTGGAAGATCCAACGCCAAAGATGCCCTGCAAAAGCACAAGAAACAAATAAGTGATCGACCTATTCCCCCGATTCCCTGCAAAGAACACAAACCGAAGGGCCAGTAAAACTTCCCCTAGCCCGTAAAGAATCCTAGACTGCCAATCGGTTGTGTATAGCTCTCCATGCCACCACTGATCGCCGTTCCGGGATATGCTGGGACCAAATCCAAGAACCCCATCTGACTGTCGGGCGCTGAGGGCGTAAGAATTTATAAGCCGTCTTCGAGGTAACTGAACCATCCTCAGAGTTCATCCAAACACGAGTATCCCGAGATGTAGGCGCAATTGGGACACGCACAATAGCTTGAACCAGCTCCAAATAAGCCTCCACAAAGGGGAGGGTGAAGTGCCAGGATCCATCATAAAAGTAATCAGAGATACGCTGTTGGAATAAATACCTATAATCATCTGGAATGCCAATTCTGTCAGCAATGGAATATCCCAACCAGTTATCAATCCAAAATAATACCTCGGAATTGGCGCCTGGTATGCAACGAGAATCATCCATGCAGTCAGAAATGCAGGGTTTAATCCCAGGCCAAATAGAAGAGGGAAGGAAGGACCTCCGGATGTCACCATTTCTAGTAAAGTACCGTTGTCTGAGGGTCTTGAAAACCAACGAGTCCGAGTTCAGAACCTTCCAGCCCAATTTCATTAAGAAAGCCTTGTTAGCAGCCTTGAGTGATCGCACGCCCAATCCTCCCTCCGCCCTGGGCGTGCAGCATGTATCCCAGTTGACCACTAGAATTCACATCTCCCGTCCAGATGAAATTACGCATGGCTTTTTCCATTTGTTTTAGCAGCATGGCAGGCCATTTATAAATCATCATGGAGTGCACGAAAGAACTAGTTATCACTGAGTTAACAAGGCAAACCCTACCAATCGAGGGAAAGGGACGAGCCTTTCCATCGTCGGAACTTAAGGATTATCTTGTCAAAAATAGGCTGTAAATCCGCGACCTTTGGGCTCCCTTGAAAATTGGAGCGCCCAAGTAGATGGTGGGGAACGTCCCTGGATGAATCCCCAAAATATGTTGCACCCTCCCACGGACATAAAGCGAAACCTGCGCCCCAAAATAAGCCTTGGATTTCTAAGGACTAAACACTTGACCCGAGATATCTGCATAGTGAGTAGGAATCTGAAGCAAGGCCCGGGCATTGGAAGAAGACGCCTCGCACATGATGACGATATCATCCGCATAAAGAATGGATGCTGGGAAGATGATACTCCTTGGCGCCGTGAAGGCAGATAACCTGGACTAATCCATCGCTGATGTGATAAACCGACCCAGGACCTCCTCCGCAATACAAAACAATAGGGGTGATAAAGGATCCCCTTGTCTAACTCTTCTGGAACAGGCAAAATAACAAACAGGCGTCCCATTCAACAGCACTGATATTCTGGACGACCGAAGAACCACCTCCACCCAACGCACGAACGTCTCGGAGAATCCGAAACGTCGCAATACATATAGTAAAAAATCCCATCTCAATGTGTCGAATGCCTTACGAATATCTATCTTCAGGATCATACTTGAATCCGTGCGACCCAGTAAGACATTAAACCCTTCAGATACCATGCAATACATTCATGAATTTGTCTACCCGGGATAAAACCAAACTGAGTCGGGGATAAATAGTCAGCAATAATAGAACCCAAGCGCGTAGCCAATATTTTCGTGATAATCTTGAAAAGGAAGTTGCTCATGACGATAGGGAGGAAGTTTTCAATGACATTGGCATCCTTAGTCTTAGGGATGAGCGCCATGAAGCTGGCATTCAATCCCAGAGGTAGAGACGAATTGTTAAAGAAATAGCGAACAGCGTCTGTTACCTCAGTAGATATGACATCCCAGAAATGGCGGTAAAAAATCCCATTGAACCCATCAGGCCCCGGGGAGCTGTCTAGATCCATATCAAACAGCGTTGTCTGCACTTCAGAATCAGAGGGAATGACTGTTAGGGAAGCATTGTCCCGCGCCCCAACTATTGGAGTGAGCACCTGGTCGACCAGCGAGAAATCCGTGGTGGAGCTCCCGTTTTCCGCAAAGAGCTCCTCGTAATAAGAAATAATATGATTCCCAAGGACCGTAGCATCATCAGTGAAATTCCCTGCCACCATAAAGTCCCTAAATCCCCATGCGTCCAGTACGAATCTGGCTACGCCGATGAAAAAATGTTATGTTTCGATCTCCATCCTTAAGCCAGGCAGTTCTGGCCTTTTGCTTAAGGAAGTCAGCCTGTGACTGCAACATCTGCGAAAGCTTCAACTGGACGTCCATCTCTCTATCCTGGAGAGAGGAGGTATAGCCTAAAGCCTCAATATCTGCCTGAATCTGACGAAGGTGCTCCATCTGGCTGTCCACACTGCGGTTAACATCCCCAAACACATCCTTGTTCCAATCTTTAATAGTATATCACAACCGCTTGAGCTTCCACATGACTCGCAATAAAGGGTTGTGCGTGTCACATGGAGAGCCCCAAGAAGTCGTAACCAAATCTCGGAATGAATCGTGGTGAATCCACATATGCTGAAAATGAAATGGGACCGGACCCCTAGTAATGGTCGAGGAGCAAGTAACCAAAATGGGGTGATGATCAGAACCAATGTGAGGAAGAACTATGCCCTTGACCTCCTTCCAAAGAGCGAAAAAAGGGCAAGTAGCCAGGGCTTTGTCCAACTTAGCCTGAAGTAAAGATAGAGGCCTCGAAGGTGTTACCAAGATGGATTTCTGGGGGGCAAGTGACTATGGCGCGAGGGGAAGATCCTGCGCGCGTAGTCGAACCCATATTTCCCATTGAGTCATCAACGGCCTTACCCTTGTCCTGCTGAACAGGACGATAAACTCTACGAACCCTGGAACGTCCTTGCTGGACAGAATTGTTGCGATTATTAGGCTCCCGTGACCGTCCCTGGGCCGGTGACGTGCGCCTATCCTTATTCGTATTACCCACTGTGTTAAAACGACAAGAAGATGTAGAGTGCCCCGTAACACTGCACGTCGAGCAAAATGGCGGTAGTTTTTCATAAGTGACGGAAACAAAAGAGCATTTGCCGGTGCGTTCAATCATAATATGTTCCTCCAGAGGTTTGGAGAGGTCAACATCCACCAGAACCCGAACAAAATGGCCCAAGGAACCATCCAAAGAACGCTGATCAATCTGTAATGGGTTCCCAAGAGCATTGGCAATCCCCATGATGGTATTGGGGTCCCAGTATTCTAGGCTGAGTTCAAAAATCCGCACCCAAACACTGGCTACTGAAGACTGAGCCTTGTAAGGGTTGAAGTCAGGCACCCACGGAGATAGACGGATAATACCAGGGTTAAGCGTCCAATTGGTGCGTTGCTGAGCCCGAGAACGATCCTGCGTATTAAACAATTTGACACAAAAGAATCTCTTGCCCAGGGGAATTAGTTTCCATTCATTCTTGATGCCCCAAAATTCAGATAAGCGTTTTTGTAAAAGCATGGTAGCCCATGGCTTGGTACCTTTTCCTAAAATAACCCGTCCAATTAATGAGTAGGAAAATTCAGCGAGACGTTGCTGGTAAATGTTATCATCAATAGTTATGGAATAGTAATCACCTTTGCGAACTGGTTTGGGGATTGGATTTTTACCAGAAACCACTGTAGAAAACAGATTGGAATTACCTGGGCCTGAGTCGTAGAATCCGTTTGTTTGATACCTGAAGTCTGTGTGAAAGTTGAGTCCGTCGGATGGGGGTTCTGAAACCACCTGCGCAAAAGAATAAACTTGATGACCCATGTTACTAGCCGGAGGTTGTTAGGTTGACGAGTTGGGATGGCCCATGGTGGCAGAGCATCCAGCAAGGTGAGAAGCATTCATTGGTGGACATGCAGGAGGAGTGCGCTGAGGATGGGAGACTGTAGCCCAGGGGTCATCACTCCCCTGGGAGGACCACTCGGAGGGCGGTGGCGGCCCCAAGGTAGCATGGGAGGGGCCGACCCCCCCATGGCCATTGGCAGCCATGGGGGTAAAGGGCGCAAGAAGCGCTGGGCGGTGATGTAGGTGCGCCTCCCCCCTTTCTCTAGCCACATGGCGAGGACACTGGGATTCTTTGTTGCGGCAAGGACGTCAATATAGGATCTTTGCGTGGGCGCAGCTACTGGTACGAGGAGGCGAGATTGCAGGTATGAGGACTGATTGCTCCATGTACGAGGTTGCGGTATTGGTATGTCGTTGACGATGAGCATCTGACTGGTAACCTTGAACAAAGCAATTAATTTCTGGGAATAAGAGAACCTCCGCTGCCGTTGAGTTATCGCCGGTAGTAGCAACGACGTGCATGTGGTCAGCGTGAGACGGGGAGGACGTAGTCGGCTGTCTAGGGTTTGGTGGATGTGAGAAATTAGAAGTGTAAACATGCCATGGAGGCTCCGCCATGGGAGCGACCTGTGGGAGACGACCGGAAACGGAGGAGGACGGCTGCCGGAGAATACCTCGAGGACGAAGGCAAATCTCACGTAGTGGAGGTGAGATTGCACGTAGTATCTCAGTCCGACCGCCCCTTTAACATATATATCTCCCCGAGAATTGAGCTAATTACCAAAAAAATTAGAGATGTTTCAAAATTACAAAAAAAACAGCTTTTGCAGGAAACATATGGAGTTGGATTTTTCATGCTTTCCAAGTCCACTCTCTCCAGACTTACAGTTTCAACGAGCTTCTTGTGCGGTTAATGTCTTTTAATTTCAAAGACCAGTCGCTTTCCTGCGGCGTGTGGCGATTCTTTCTGCATCCTCGTGATCTCGCCTTATACGGCATATCCGCAACGAGCTCATTTTTCACAACAAATCATGGATACTGGAGGCGGCGATCATTCAACTACAGGTTCTCATTGTCGAATCATCATCTTTGGATCGGGGATGCATGAACAACAGTCAACAAGATTTCTTTATCTTGCGCGGTATGCGGGTTCATGGGCGAGTCAGACAGGCTCCGAAGATTATGGAGGTAAAGTGGCAAAAACCCCTCCCGGGTTGGATCAAGGGGAACACGGATGGCAGCACTTTAGGGGCGCCGGGCAGCCTCACAGCTTCCGGAGTCTTCCGGAACTGTAGAGGTTTCTTTCGAGGATGCTTTGTCCATCATTGTGGTTCAGGATACGCGTTTGAGGCTGAATTGGTTGCAGCAATGTGAGCGATTCAATATGCCTCTGCGAAAGGATTGTCGCACCTTTGGCTGGAATCGGATTCAATGTATGTGGTGAACCTACTGGAGAAGAGAACAATGGAGGTCCCATGGTGCCACCTCAGCTCTTGGCGCCAAACCGTGCATCTGCTCAGAGGTATTGACCTTGTAGTATCTCATATTTTTCGGGAAGGTAATCGGGTTGCGGACATGCTGAGCAAGAAGACGGAATGCAGCACATGGTGGGGCGTCCCGCCCACAGAGCTCGTCCAATACCTCACTGATGATTATGTTGGCCAATCCAACTATAGGTTTGTTAATTAGTGCACCACCGCTTCTGGTTTCTTGTCCCATTTTAGGCGCCTACTTTTCCTGGGGGGTACTCTTTTTCCTTCCAGGGGTTTTTCCCACAATGGTGGGTTTTACCTTGGAAGGTTTTAACGAGGCCCCAACCATTCAGCCATTTGGTCGGCTTGTGACCATTTCGTTTGGTTTTTTGACATTATTTCCAGGCTTTCCTTTGGTTATCTGATCAGCCTGTGATCAGGATACTCTTTTTTCATTTTTTATATATATAATCGAACTTATTCAAAAAAAGTTGTAGAGGCTTCTTTCGAGGATGCCTTGTTCATAATTGTGGTTCGGGCTATGCGTTTGAAGCTGAATTAATCGCAGCAATGTGGGCAATTCAGTATGCTTTTGCTAAGGGTGGGACAAAACTTTGGCTGGAGTCGGACTCGTCGTATGTGGTGAACTTGCTGGAGAAAAGACCGACGGAAGTCCCGTGGCGCCATCTTAGCTATTGGCGCCACACACTTCACCTTCTCACACACATGGATCTCGTTGTCTCACATATTTTTCGGGAAGGCAATCGGGTTGCTGACATGCTGAGTAAGAAGACGGAGGGAGGCACATGGTGGGGCGTCCCGCCCGCAGAGCTTTTGCAATATCTCACTGATGACTATGTTGGTCAATCCAACTATAGGTTTGTTACTTAGTGCGCCACTGCTTCAGGTTTCTTTTCCTATTTTTGAGCGCTTGTTTCTTTCCTGGGGTGTACTCCTTTTCCTTTCAAGAGTTTTTCCCACAAGGGTGGGTTTTACCTTGTGAGGTTTTAACGAGGCCCCAACCATTCAGCCATATGGTCGGCTTGTGACCATTTTGTTCTTGACAGTATTTCCAGGAACCTTTTTGTTTATGATATTATTTCCAAGCTTATTTTTGGTTACCTGATCAGCCTGTGATCAGGACAACTCTATTTTCATTTTTTATAATATTTTGCATTTATTCAAAAAAATTAAGCTAAACAAATAATGGGCATATATGTATTATCCAGAATGAATAGTAAAGGAGAAACCCTAATGCTCTCTTCTCTCTCTTCACTCCCGTCCGACCGTCCTATTTAACGTCGTCGGTGCCTTCGCCGGCCAGGATCATGTTACCCTACTACAGGATCCCATTGAATTTTGTGCCATCTAAAACCCCTTCAGGGCCGACCTCCATGCACTCGTACGTTGGGTTGGTGCCGCCGAGGTGTGCAGGCCCATGTAGGTGGATGAAATTAGGGGGGCGGCTCCCCCCACCTCCTTGAATGTAGCGGCCCTTGGGGGGCCTATTCTTCCCCCTATGGCTGCCGCTAACCATGGGGGGGCCGGCCCCTTTGTGTGCTATTATCAGGGGCCGGCCGCTTTGTGTGCTATTATGGGGGGCCTAAGGCATCATCTCCCTCCAAGGCCGCCCCCTCCCAGGGGGTGATGACCCCTGGGCCGCTGTTTGCCATCTTCAGGGCATCCCTCCTGCATGTCCTCCCAAGAATACTGCTCAAATTGCTGGAAGCTCCTCCACAGTGGCCTCCTCCCATGAATGTTAATGCTCATACTAATTTGGGTAACACTTTCGCTAAAATTGTTTCAGGTAATCCACACCCTATGGATTCAGCTTTTCCCTAGGCCCCAGGTAATCTTTCTTCATTTTCTCATGTCTTTTCGGCCAAGATTAATTCTATCCCTAAACCTATTAGGAAGGGAGATTACTACTCTGTGACTATTGATGAAAACGTTTATCAGCAGCGTCTTGTTGAATTCTCTTATTCTTTGATTGGGCGGGTTATTTTGGGAAAGGGCAACAAGCCATGGCCTACTATGCTTTTGCATAAATGGCTCTCAGAGCTATGGGGCATTAAATCTGATTGGAAACTAATCCCCTTGGGCAAGGGCTATTTCTGTATTAAATTTTCTAATATGCAGGATCGATCTCGTGCTCAGTTGTGTATCAATCGAGCGCTTAACCCGAGGACCATTTATCTCTCTCCCTGGGTTCCGGACTTCAACCCTTACAAGGTTTACACTTCTATTTCCAGTGTTTGGGTTCGGATTTTTTAGCTTAGTCTGGAATACTGGGATCCCAATACTGTTTTGGGGATCGCCAGTGCTATTGGCAATCCGGTGCAAATTGATCATCGATCACTAGATGGCTCCCTTGGTCACTTTATTCGCGTATTGGTTGACAGAGATCTTGCTAAGCCGTTGGAGGATCATATTATGGTTGAGTGGGTTGGCCAATGTTCATTTGTGTCGGTTAGCTACGAGAAACTCCCTGAGTTCTGCTCTAAGTGTAATATTATGGGACACTCGACTGCTTCCTATCGTCTTACTTCTACGGGATTTCGGCTCCGAAGAGACGACTTTCTTCAACTCAGGGACGTTCTGGGGCTCCGGATGGACGCCACACATCAGTCCAAAGGGGTCGTTCCAGAGTTCACAAAGTTTATCGTCCAGTGCAGTAGGTTGCGGACAAGGGCAAGGTCGTTGATAACTCAATAAATAATACGGGTTCGACTATGTGGCCTGTTTCCCCATCTTGTGCCATAGTCACTTGCCCTAATGACATCCATCTTGGTAATGCTTTTGAGGCTCTTGCCTCGGATGAGTTCCCTGACCAGCACTCCCCGGATTCCCCTTCGGTTCTCCCAACTCGCAATCCAGTTCCCAAGGCTTCGGTCTCTAATACTGGCTCCTTTTCTACAAGTCTGACTCTCACGATACAACACCCGTTGAAAAGCCAATCCGCACTCTTAGTAGAGCATTCTGTGACAGCTCCCTCGACACGGCCAAAACTAGGATACTTCAGAATATGGTGCAGGGGCCATCTCTGGCTATTCATGACCTCACCATTATTTCGGATCCTACAGGACCCAATGAGTTAGATTTTGCGGCTTCTATACGATGGGCGGATTATGCTGACGAGGTTTCCAATGCTCAAATGGTCGATTCTGAGAAAATTTTTACTTTTGACTCTACCGTGCGTTCGACATAGGCTGCCCCCCCTCCGTCTCAATGAATTGCTTCTTCTGGAATATCCGGGGAATTGGGAACATTGCTTCTTGTAATGTTCTTAAAGCTCTATGTCAAAAGCATAAGCCGTCTATTTTGGCTATCTATGAGCCTAAGGTGGACATTACTTCGATTTCAGCTTCTTATTGGACCAGTTTGGGTTTGAGTTTTGTGACTCAGAATTTTCGTTCTAATGGTCGGCCGGATATTTGGGTTTTCTATACTGCTGCCATTTCTATTTTACAACATGTTTGGGTTTCCTCTCAGTGTGTTGTTCTTCAGGTTCAGTTGGGTTCTCTAATTTTTCATGTTGACTTGGTTCATGGTTTATGTAATCATATTGATCGTCGCACGCTTTGGCTGGATTTGAGAAATTTGGGTCTTGATGACTTATTGCTTATTGGGGATTTTAGTGCTGTTTTGGGTCATCATGAGAAATCGGGTAGTGGCACATTATCCCAGGCTTCTTGTAAGGACTTCAGGAATTTTTTGGAGGATGCTGGTTTGTTTGTTGTGCCAACTACGGGTAATTCTTTTACTTGGTGCACCACCCGTACGCCTCACTCTCTTCTTCAGGCTAAATTAGATCGTGCCCTTACCACTGGTCAATTTTTCTCTTTTTGGCAAGCGGTTAAAAGTTTGGTTCTTCCTCGTATTGGCTCGGACCACCATCCTATCTTGGTTTGTTGTTCGTCCTCTTTCACAAAGGGTTCGGTTCCGTTTCGCTTTCAGCACATGTGGATTTGTCATGATTCGTTTTGGGAAACGGTTGTCTCTTCATGGACTTAGCCGTGTCCCTCCCCTAACCCTCTTTTGCGTATCATGTGGAAGCTCAAACGGTTGCGTCAGGCTATTAAGGTTTGGAATAAAGAAGTGTTTGGTGATGTCAATCGTCAGGTGGATAGGCAGATGGAAAGAGTGCCGCAGATTCAGGCGGAGATTGAGACTTTGGGTTTCTCTGCTGCCCGTCGGGAATTGGAATTTGAAGCCCAAAGTGCTTTATCCAAAACGTTGCTTTTGCAATCTGAATTCCTGAGGCAGAAGGCGCATTCTGCCTGGCTTAAGGATGGGGATCATAATACAACATTTTTTCATCATCGCTGTAAGATTCGGGAGAGCCGTTCGGGGATTCAAGGTTTGATGATTGATGGCAACTTCTCGGATGATCCGGTTGTTCTTGGGAATCACATTACTTCTATAAGGAGCTTTTTTCTGATGCTGGGGGTCCCAATCCGGATTATTCTATGGTGGATTGGGTCATATCTCTGACAGTGGAGACAACGGATAATGTCATTTTGACGGCTATCCCCTTGGATTCAGAGATTCGGGATGCAGTTTTTGAGCTAGGTTCGGATTGTTTTCCTGGCCCGGATGGGTTCAATGGGGTATTCTATCATCACTATTGGGACATTATTTCAGCAGAGATTATTGTCGGGGTCCGTTCCTTCTTTACTATCTCGACCCTTCCTTCGGGGTTAAACGCTAGCTTTATGGCTCTGATTCCGAAGGCTAAGGATGAGAACACTATTGACAATTTTCGTCCAATCGTTATTAGTAATTTCCTTTTCAAGGTTATTACTAAGATTTTGGCAACTCGGTTGGGCTTGATCATTTCTCCATATTTGTCTCCTACACAATTTGGTTTTATTTCGGGCAGGCAGATTCATGACTGTATTGCTATGGTTTCTGAAGTATTCAATGTCCTGCATGGTTGGCTTGATGATAATATGATTTTGAAAATTGATATCCGAAAGGCTTTTGATACTTTAGACTGGGGTTTTCTAAATACACGTTCTGAATTGGTTCGGCTTCTCGGAGATCTTTGTTCATTGGGTTGAAGTTATTCTTCGGCCATCCAGGATTTCGATATTGCTTAATGGTTCGCCTGTGGGATACTTTCCTTGTTTTTGTGGGGTTAGGTAGGGCGATCCTTTATCTCCTTTACTTTTTTGCATTGTTGAGGAGGTTCTGAGCAAGCTTATTGGGGCAGCGGTGTCTCAGAATCAGCTTAGGCCGTTCATTGCGCCTACGCATATCATCTTTCCATCTTCGATTCTCTACGTTGATGATTATTGTTATTATGTGTGGCCTCTTTGGCTAATGCTCATACTCTCCTTCAGATTCTCACTCGATATGCTGATATTTTGGATCATGCTTTCAATCCTCGTATGTCAAAGGTTTATTTCGGCACCCAGGTTTCTTCTTATGTGCATAGGCGTATTCAGGATATTATGGGTTTTCAGTTAGGGGCCTTTTCTACGGTTTATTTAGGAGCTCCAATCTTTAAGGGGACTCCAAAGGCCGTGAATTTGTAGCATGTTTTTGATAAGGTCGTCCTAAAGTTTCGTAGATGGAAAGGGACGGCACTCTCTCTTGCTGGTAGAGTCTGTTTGGTTAACTCGGTGATCACTAGCTCCTTTGTGCATACGATGATAATTTACAAGTGGCCGCGATCCTTGCTTAAGCAAATGGAGCAAGCCATGCGTAACTTTATTTGGGTTTGGTGATGTAAACTCTAAGGGTTCAGTGGTGGTCAATTGGGCTCGATGTTGTATGCCTCGGGCGGAGGGAGGTCTGGGCGTCCGCTCGATTATTGTGGCGAATAATGCTTTACTGATGAAGCCGGGATGGAAGGTTGTGGCTTTGGATTCTATGGTTTTCCAGGTACTCCGCAAACGCTGTTTGACATTGGACGGGTCTTTACGAAGATTGTTCCTTCCTTCTTCGATCTGGACTGGTATTAGGCCTTGTATTGCGGATTATTTAGATGAGTCTCGATGGATCCCTGGGAGTAATTCCGATGTATTATGTAATACCCGAGCCTCTCACTACTCACTAGGCCAATATAGTTCATGCATTACATGTTTATTATGTGCTATCGGCATAATCTGATTATTTTATATGACATGGTTAGTTTTATGGTTTTGGAACTCACCTACAGTGTTAGTCGTCGGATTATTGATTTAGGTAGTTAAAAAAAAGTATTTATTTGTTGGACTAATAGATGATAGCTACTAAGTTACACGTGGTAAATTTAGAAATGGGATGTTGGCAACAATTTGAATATCAGATTGAGATATAATAGGTGAAAAATAAAAATGATATAATTATAAAAAAGGGGACGAATTTATAATTAAGAAATAAAGTACGGTCTTATAAGTAAATATCAAAATTAATTGCTAAGTTTTAAAATTCATATATAAATAATTTAATGCTTATCTTTTATAAAGGTATCAATATAGCTTATATATATATACATACTAATACTAATATTCAACTCCAGATACATAAATGTGTGTGTGCTTATATTTAAAATCATATATATGTTTACCATACATGTGGCGGTGATTCACCACCAATGACATTATAGAAATGCATATTTGCAATTCAAATATGAGATAAGTTAATTATACTACTACTATTATACTAACCACCGCCTTATGAGTCAAGCACAAAGGATAAATACATACATGTATATCTCTATTATTGGGAACAAAAACACACACACACATGAAGTCACACACAAGTATGCGCGAGCAACGTAGGTGCAGCAGTTCCATGGCCAAGCGCAGCAGCGACGTCTGCAGTTGGGGCGCTGGGGTATGCCGTGGCGCGCTGCAGCTGTTCCGGAGGACAAGCGGGAATAGCTTGGTTGTGCGACGTCGAACCCAAGTATACGTCTGGGGAAACAAGCACTAGGTGCGTGGGAGCGGGGCCTGGGACAGATGATCTCGAGGGGATGAAGGAAGATGGTATCCCATAGCTTAACCAGGATGACGACGCTGGGAAAGGCGACTCAATAACAGGCGCCGGCGTGGTGGAGGCAACATGGGGCGTTTGCGACGTGGATGTGTTCAGGGGGCGAACCGGTGGACATAAATAATTCAATGTTAACCCGTGGAACTCGTTGGATAACGTCATGATTATTCCTGTCGGCAAGGGCGCCGGCGACGAGAGAGAAACGGGCAGAAGATGATCACCGGCGATGGTGATATGTAGAGAGAGAAAAATCTTAGAGACAGATTAATTGGACTTTTTATTAAATACTCTTACTCTTTATAAGAAAACAGTGTTAAATATTTAAGAACATATTTTAAGAGTTATTGTATACCGATTGTAATGTTGCAGCAAATTATAAAAATAATAATAATAATAAAAATAAAAAAAACAATAGTTTGATGTATCCAGAATATCTTATTGGGTTAAGTAATGTTGGTTTACAATTAGAGCCGAGGCCCTTGTATGAGATGTGAAGCCATAGTCAATTGAGAATACCCAATTAATAATATATGTTTTTACATATAGTTTTATGCATAGATTCGAAAAGCATCACCTAATTTGCAAAGACTAAGAAGTTATCCAGTTGAATTCAAAATTTGAGGGTTTTATCGATATTCGGTGTTCATGTGGATTTGGATAAATTTGATACCCAATTTTTCTGACAGATTGTTCTACACCTAAGTCCGAGGGTTAATTTCCCATAACGTATATGTAAGTGAGACAGAACTCGGCACAAGGCAAGTAAAAATCTATTTGCAACTGTAATGCATGAATATAGTATTGTTTGAATTGATTGTATTATATGTGACTGTGATGGTATCTTGTTGAATATACGTGGATATTATATGTTGCACAATTGGCTTGTATGATGTTGCAATATGGTGCTTGGTGAGCCATTGAGCATGTCATTCACAACATTTGCATGTGCATTCATATTACAAGAGGATGTTCGCATGCACGAAAATATTTTCAGAAAGAAAATGGATGTTTGCTGACCACTGCTAGTGCATGCTGGGCATGCTTATGATATATGTTTGGGTATAGAAAAGTGGGATACTTCCTAGTGAACATAGGGCTAGATAGGAGATGGGCTCTTGGTGGGTCACAGGAGGATGGTTCATTTGTGAGTACATATGTATGGCCCTGCGGGGTGGGATACTTCTTGGAGGACACAAGGGACGCAAGTAGGGGACCCTTGGCTGGGCTGCGGGAGGATGGTCCACACATAGATCCATACTGATATTATTGGCCATTTGATTATTACTGTGTGCAGAGCTCTTTTCCGGTGCATAGTAGTTGGGTCAGGGGCCCAAATGAAAGAAAATAATTTTGAATAAAGTATTTTGATTCATGGATTTTACATGTTAGCATTACATGTTGGAAAAACATCATTATTCTTTGGATATGCATGATTTTTACTTGCTGAGCTTTAGCTCATGTAGTTCATGCATTGCAGGTGAGCATAGGAATGCCTGAGCTTTTGACTTCTTGTGCGATCTTTGGAGTTCCTTCAGGTTTTGAGGATCATGGATATGGATGACGACCCTGTTGGTCTATGTTAATGGGTCACCTTTCCCTTTTTGGTCTGTATTATATTTTGGTTTAGGGTTGTACCCTCTTTTGAAAACTCTTATGTAAATATGTACATGTAAATAATCTGGGTGATGTGGGTTATGTGTTTGGTCATATGGATGCCTTGTGTTTTAATAACGGGGTTTGTCACCTCTTTGCTTGTGGATATGGGTTGTCATTTTCTTACAAGTAAAGTGATCTTGCTTGTTCGTCGTTAAAATGTCATAGGAAAAAAAATGTACAGGTATATAGGGTTTACGCCGTCAAATTTCACGTTTTATACTGCTTAATAGTGTGGTAGTAGGGGTGGGCGTCACAGAGTGGTATCGAGCCCGACTACGTGTTTCAGAGACTATCCATGTACATGAACTCAAAACTTATGGAGCGCAAAGAATGCCGATAAGTTTTATTTTATTAATCGATGCATTTTATGTTTCATGAGATTATATTGGCCATGTGTTATTAGGTTATCCTAAGACAGCGTTTCAGTCATGGTGAGAACTAGAGGTGAGAGTAGTGGTGGGGATATAAATCAAGGAGGGGAGACCCCTATATTAACTCGTGATCGAGATAATGTCATAAATCAACTCACGGAGCTCATCCAGCGACAGTTTGAACAAATTCAACAACTCATCCATCAGAGAGATATAGCTGGGGAACAAAGAGCAGAAATGAATCAACCACACCAAAGGGCAGATCACATCGAGATAGTGGGGGAAAGGTTCCAAAAGCTAAATCCACCAACCTTTGAAGATGCAGTAGATCCTACAAACAGAGGATCGGTGAGGACTTTAGATAACATGTTTCAATACAAAGAGGGTCCCGAAGAAGAAGAAAAAGTAATGTGTGCCTCGTTTATGCTTCGTGGAAGTGCGGGACATTAGTGGGATACGATGAGAAGCATAGAAGATGTTATGACAATGACGTGGGCAAGATTCAAAGAACTATTCAGAAACAAGTAATTCACGGCTCCTGTTCGTGTAATGAAGATGAACGAGTTCATACAATTACGTTAGGGAACTATGACGGTCGGGGATTATATTCGCAAATTTGAAGAATTATCTAGGTTTGCCACTCATATGGTTAGCACTGACGCACTAAAAGTAGAGATATTCCTTGAAGGACTGAGGCCAGAACTGTATAGAGACGTCAGCATGGCAGGAATTCAGGGAATAACCTATTCACATGTTGCTGAGAGAGCACTAGTGGCAGAACAAGCTGAATTAAGGATTTTTCATGCCCAGGAGGCCAGACCTCAATTCAAACAGGGGACATGGGACAGAGATGGGTTGGAAGCCCGAAGAAGAGAGCTTTCAAGTTCAAAGGCGACAACGGATGACCTAACTTTCAACCCCGCCAAGGACAACAACAGTGGGAGCAAATTAAGCGCCAAAGAGCTGATCAGGGTAAGGCACATATACCACTACCTTTTTGCCCTAGGTGCAAAACTCAACATACTGGAAGTTGCACGGTAGATACAAGGAGATGTTTTACGTGTGGGATGCCAGGACATTTTGCTAGTGCGTGCCCAAATAGGTTGAACTCTACAGACAAAAGAATATGCCAGCCAGAGGATTTACTATTACCAGAGCAGACGCAGAGGTGAACTCATCGGTGGTGACAGGTAAACTTCTTATCTTTGACACCCCAACATTCGTACTATTTGATTCGGGAGCATCACATTCATTTGCATCCACCGAGTATGTGAGGAGACTGGGTAGGACACCTGATGTAGTGGAAGTGGGTTACAATGTAACAATTCCCTCGGGAGATTCCAAACGAACAAATCAAATTTTGAAAGCTTGTGCTATTCCAATCGAAAATAGAGAACTTTATGCTGATCTAATTGTGTTAGCCATGAATGACTACGATATCATTTTGGGTATGGATTGGTTATCAAAGTATGGTGCTACAATAGATTGTCAGAAAAAGACAGTAACCTTTCGACCTCAAGGGGAAGATCCATTCACCTTCGTTGGAATCACGACCCGTTTTAGATTTCCAATGATATCAGCATTAAAAGCACAACGTTTACTGGACGCTGGTTGTGAAGGATACCTAGTAAGTGTCATGAGCGTCGATGAACAACACCAACCAACCCTTGATGAAGTTCCAATAGTGAGAGAGTATTCCGATGTATTTCCGGATGATCTTCCCAGATTACCACCGACCGCGAGATCGAGTTTGTTATTGACTGATTCGGGAGCGTCTCCAATCTCTAAAGCCCCATATCGCATGGCTCCATTGGAACTGAAAGAACTAAAGACACAATTGCAGGAGTTGTTAGATAAAGGCTTCATTAGACCTAGCTTCTCGCCATGGGGTGCGTCGGTCTTATTCGTACGAAAGAAGGATGGTACGATGAGATTGTGTATCGACTACCGAGAATTGAACAAAGTCACAATTAAGAATAAATACCTGCTACCTCGATCGATGATTTGTTCGACCAACTTCAAGGTGCAACAGTATTTTCGAAGATCGACTTACGATCCGGGTACCATCAACTGAAAATAAAAGAAAATGATATACTGAAGACAACATTCAGCACGAGGTATGGACACTATGAATTTTTGGTGATGCCATTTGGGTTAACGAATGTCCCGACTGCTTTCATGGACTTGATGAATTGGGTATTTAGAGATTTTCTAGATAAATTTGTTATTGTGTTTATCGATGACATCTTGATTTACTCTAGAACGAAAGAGGAGCACGGTGAACATTTGAGAATAGTATTAGAGGTCTTGAAAGAAAAGCAATTATATGTTAAATTCAAGAAATGTGAATTTGGAGATCGAGTAGTATTCTTGGGACATGTTGTGTCCGGAGCAGGAATCTCAGTTGATCCAAGTAAAGTAGAAGCTATCAACGATTGGCCACAACCTAAAAAATCCTTCAGAAGTACGTAGTTTTCTGGGTTTAGCTGGCTATTATCGTCGGTTTGTGGAAGGATTCTCCAAGATTGCTTCACCTCTAACACAATTGACCAGAAAGAGTGTCTCATTCAAATGGATGGAAGCATGCGAACAAAGCTTTCAAGAACTAAAGAAGAAATTGACTTCAGTACCTATTTTATCAATTCCATCAGGTACTGGAGGTTTTGTAGCTTATAGTGATGCTTCAAAGAATGGCTTGGGATGTGTATTGATGCAGAATGGTAAAGTGATTGCGTATGCGTCTAGACAATTGAAGGACTATGAAAAAAATTACCCTACACATGATTTAGAGCTTGCTGCAGTAGTGTTTGCACTTAAGATATGGAGACATTATCTATATGGGGAACGATGTGAGATCTACACAGATCACAAGAGTTTAAAGTACTTCTTCACGCAAAAAGAACTAAATATGCGACAATGTCGATGGTTGGAATTAGTGAAGGACTATGATTGTGTAATCAACTATCATCCTGGTAAAGCCAATGTTGTAGCAGATGCGTTGAGCCGAAAATCAACACAAAGCAATGCAATTGCGATTCGCATTTGGAAGCCAGAGTTAATGGATCTTCAGAAAATGAACATAGAGGTTGTATCATTAGGGTCAGTTGATGCTAAATTAGCAGCATTAACACTCCGACCTACGATACTTGATCGAATTCAACAGGAACAACAAGATGATGATTATTATGCTAAAGTGAAGAATGATATTGCCTCAGGAGCATCTTCTGACTTCAAGATACCTGAGGATGGAGTACTTCGATATAAAGAACGGTTATACGTGCCCAACGGGGAAAATCTCCGAGAGGATATTCTAGCAGAAGCGCATTCAACGCCATATTCTGTACATCCAGGAGCTACTAGAATGTACAGAGGTTTGAAGATGCATTACTGGTGGCCAGGAATGAAAGGGGATATCGCCCAATACGTGGAACAATGTTTAACATGTTAACAAATAAAGGTGAAACACAAAAGTCTAGCTGGAACGTTGCAACCTCTACCTATTCCAGAATGGAAATGGGAAAGGATCACCATGGATTTTGTGACAGGTTTGCCCAAAACAGTCAAGGGACATGATGCTATTTGGGTAATCATAGATAGATTAACAAAATCTTCTCATTTCATTCCCATTTGTTCTACTTATTCCATGGATCGATACGCACAACTTTATATACAGGAAGTGGTTAGACTTCATGGTGTGCCACTACCTATTGTTTCAGATAGAGACTCTAGATTCTTATCTAATTTCTGGAGGAGTCTACAGAAAGCACTAGGACACGATTATTGTTTAGTACTGCTTATCACCCTCAAACCGACGGACAATCAGCGCGAACGATACAAACTCTAGAATATATGCTTAGAGCTTGTATTCTAGATTTTCAAGGACAGTGGAGTAAGCATCTACCTTTGATAGAATTCTCCTATAACAACAGCTATCAAGCCACAATTGGGATGGCTCCCTATGAAGCACTGCACGGTAGAAAGTGTAGATCACCGGTACATTGGGACGAAATTGGTGAAAAGAAAGCTTCTAGGACCAGACATGATTTGAGAAATGACGGCTGTGACACAAATTCGACAAAGGATGGGAACTGCTCAGAGCCGACAGAAACGTTATTCAGATCAAAGAAGAAGAATGCTAGAATTCTCCGTAGGAGACCAAGTGTTTCTGAAAGTGGCACCAATGAAAAGAGTAATGCGATTTGGAAAGAAAGGAAAACTTAGTCCTAGATATATTGGTCTGTTTCATATTACCGAGAGAATTGGTAATGTGGCTTATAGACTTGACTTACATGCGTCAATGTCTTAAATTCATGATGTATTCCATGTTTCTATGTTGAGGAAATATGTTGCAAACTAATCTCACAATTTGACAAACGAGCCGATAGAGTTGAAAATAGATTTGAGCTACGAAGAGATACCTGTGAGGATATTGTTACGAGAAATAAAGAAACTCAGGAATAAGAAAATCCCATTAGTTAAAGTACTCTGGAGGAATCAATCAGTAGAGGAAGCTACATGGGAAAGAGAGGCCGAGATGAGAGCTAAATATCCTGATTTATTTCGGTAAGTAAAATTTCGGGGACGAAATTTTCTATAAGGAGGGGAGGATGTAATACCCAAGCCTCTCACTACTCACTACACCAATATAGTTCATGCATTACATATTTGTTATGTGCTATCGGCATAATCTGATTATTTAATATGACATGGTTAGTTTTATGGTTTTGGAACTCACCTACAGTGTTAGTCGTCGGATTATTGATTTAGGTAGTTAAAAAAAAGTATTTATTTGTTGGACTAATAGATGATCGCTACTAAGTTACACGTGGTAAATTTAGAAATGGGATGTTGGCAACAATTTGAATATCAGATTGAGATATAATAGGTGAAAAATAAAAATTATATAATTATAAAAAAGGGGGCAAATTTACAATTAAGAAATAAAGTATGGTCTTATAAGTAAATATCAAAATTAATTGCTAAGTTTTAAAATTCATATATAAATATTTAATGCTTATCTTTTATAAAGGTATCAATATAGCTTATATATATACATACTAATACTAATATTCAACTCCAGATACATAAATGTGTGTGTGCTTATATCTAAAATCATATATATGTTTACCATACATGTGGCAGTGATTCACCACCAATAACATTATATAAATGCATATTTGCAATTCAAATATGAGATAAGTTAATTATACTACTACTATTATACTAACCACCGCCTTATGAGTCAAGCACAAAGGATAAATACATACATGTATATCTCTATTATTGGGAACAAAAACACACACACACACATGAAGTCACACACAACAAAAAGGAAATTGATGCACGAAGGGGAAAACTGGTACGTACTCGTCTTCCTTTGAAATCATTATATTTCTTTTATCTAGTTTAGTCACTGAAATGGGTTAATACTCTACAATAAATATAATTAAATGTTTATATAAGCTATATGTAATATGTATGATAAACACTTAAATTACATATAATAAATTGTTAATGAGTTACGAGGTATCTAATATATATATATATATATTTTTTTTTGAATAAATGCGAATATATATATAAAAAATGAAAAAAGAGTACTCATGATCACAGGCTGATCAGGTAACCAAAAGAAAGCCTGGAAATGGTGTCAACAACCAAAACGAAGTGGTCACAAGTCGACCAGATGGCTGAATAGTTGGGGCCTCGTTAAAACCTTCCAAGGTAAAACCCACCCTCGTGGGAAAAACCCTTGGAAGGAAAAAGAGTACCCCCCAGGAAAGAAGGCGCCTAAAAAAGAAACCTGAAGCGATGACGCATTAAGGAACAAACCTATAGTTGGATTGACCAACATAATCATCAGTGAGGGAGTCAAGAAGGTCTGTGGGCAGGACGCCCCACCAGGTGCCACTCTCCGTCTTCTTGCTCAGCATGTCTGCCACCCAATTCCCTTCTCGAAAGATATGAGAAACTACAAGATCAAGAGCAGATGCAGGGTTTGGCGCCAATAGCTAAGATGGCACCATGGGACTTCCATAGTTCTCTTCTCCAGTAAGTTCACCACATACATCGAATCTGATTCCAGCCAAAGTTGCGTCGAGCCTTTTGCAGATGCGTATTGAATTGCCCACATTGCTGCAACCAATTCAGCCTCAAATGCGTACCCTGAACCAAAATGATGGACAAAGCATCCACGAAAGAATCCTCTGATTCGGAAGACTCCGGAGGCTGTTAGGTTGCCCGGCGCCCCTGAAGCGCTGCCATCCGTGTTAACCTTAATCCAACACGGGAGGGGCTTTTGCCACTGGACCTCCACAATCCTCGGAGCATGCCTATCCCTTCCAGGAACTCTCAAACCGCGCAGGATTAAAAGGTCTTGTTGATCATTGTTCATGCATCCCCTATCCAAAGATGCTGATTCTACAATGAGTACCTGTAGATGGATGATCGCCGCCTCCAGAGTCCAAATTTTGTTATGGAAAATCAGCTCGTTACGGGTGTGCCAGATAAGCCAGATGCAGGAAAGAATCGCCACACGCCAAAGGAAAGCAACCTGGTCACTGAAATGAAAAGACATTAGCCGCACCAGCAGCTCATTGAAACTGTATGTCTGGAGGGGTCGCACATGGAAAGATTGGAAAATCCAACGCCATATATGTCCTGCAAAAGCACAAGAAACAAATAAGTGATCAACCGATTCTTCCGATTCCCTGCAAAGAACACAAACCGAAGGGCCAGTAAAACTTCCCCTAGCACGCAGAGAATCCTGGACAGCCAGTCGGTTGTGTATTGCCCTCCATGCCACCACCGATCTCCGTTCCGGGATATGCTGGGACCAAATCCAAGAACCCCATCTAACTATCGGGCGATGGGGGCGTATATAATTGTAAGCCGCCTTCGAGGTAACCAAACCATCCTCCGAGTTCAACCAAACACGAGTATCCCGGGATGTTGGCGCAATTGGGACGCGCACAATTGTACGAACCAGCTCCAAATAGGCCTCCACAAAAGAGAGGGTGAAGTGCCAGGACCCATCATAAAAATAATCAGAGATACGCTGATGGAATAAATATTTATACTCCTCTGGGATGCCAATTCTGTCAGCTATGGAGTATCCCAACCAATTATCAATCCAGAATAAAACTTCGGAATTGGTGCCTGGGATCCAACGAGCACCATCCAAGCAATCGAAAATATGGGGTTTAATCCCAGACTAAATAGAAGAAGGAATAAAGAACCAATGGATATCCCCATTTCTAGTAAAGTACCGTTGTCTGAGGGTCCTGTAAACTAACAATTCTGAGTTTAAAACCTTCCAGCCCAATTTAATTAAGAAAGCCCTGTTAGTAGCCACAATCGGTCGCACGCCTAGACCTCCTTCTGTCCTGGGCGTGCAGCATGTATCCCAATTGACCACCACTTTTCCTTTAGAATTCACACCCCCCGTCCAAATGAAGTGTTGCAGGCCATTTATAAACCATCATGGTGTGCACAAAAGAACTAGTTATCACCGAATTAACAAGGCAAACCCTACCAGCAAGGGAAAGAGATGAACCTTTCCATCGCCGGAACTTAAGGATTATCTTGTCAAAGATAGGCTATAAATCCGCTACTTTTGGAGCTCCCTTGAAGATTGGAGCGCCCAAATAGACAGTGGGGAACGCCCCTGGACGTATCCCCAAAATGTGTTGTACCCTCCCACGGACATAATGCGAAAAAGGAATACATTAAAGCTATGGGCCATAAATAGATGAACATCAAAAGCACCAAAAATCCAACGCCAGAGAGCCCCTGCAAAGACACAAGAGACAAACAAATGATCATCAGCTTCAGCAGAAGCACAACAAAGAGCACATGTCGAGGGGCCAATGAAACTCCCCCTAGGACGTAATAAATCCAAGACCGCCAAAGGATTGTGAATAGCCCGCCAGACCACAATCGAACGATGTTCCGAAATGTGAGGAGACAAAATCCAAGAACCCCAATGGACCATAGGAGAATGGGGCCGAATGCGAATATGTCGTCTTCGAGGTAATAGTCCCATTGTCAGAGTGCATCCAAACCCACGTGTCCTTCGAGGATGGTGCGATGGGGACGCGAACAATGTCCCGGACGAGATCCAAGTAAGCCTCAACGAATGAGAAGGTGAAATGCCAAGACTCTTCATAGAAGTATTTAGAATAATATGTGATGCCCACCCAGTTATCAATCCAAGTATTTAGAAATATCAAAGCAATGCAAAGATCCCAACCAGTTATCAATCCAAAATAATATGTGACGCCCACCCCTATTAAGCAGTATAGAACGTGAAATTTGACGACGTAAATCCTATATACCTGTATATTTTTTTTCCTATGGCATTTTAACGACGAACAAGCAAGATCACTTTACTTGTAAGAAAATGACAACCCATATCCACAAGCAAAGAGGTGACAAACCCTGTTATTAAACACAACAGACATCCATATGACCAAACACATAACCCACATCACCCAGCTATTTACATTTACATATTTACATAAGAGTTTTCAAAGACCAACAGGTCGTCATCCATATCAATGATCCTCAAAACCTGAAGGAACTCCAGCACTGCACAGTAAGTCAAAAGCTCAGGCATTCCTATGCTCACCTGCAATGCATGAACTACATGAGCTAAAGCTCAGCAAGTAAAAATCATGCATATCCAAAGAATAACGATGCTTTTCCAACATGTAATGCTAAGATGTAAAATCCATGAATCAAAATACTTTATTCAAAATCATTTTTTTTCATTTGGGCCCCTGACCCAACTACTATGCACCGGAAAAGAGCTCTGCACACAACAATATCAAATGGCCAATAATATCAGTATGGATCTACGTGTGGACCATCCTCCCGCAGCCCAGCCAAGGGTCCCCTACTTGCATCCCTTGTGTCCGCCAAGAAGTATCCCACCCTGCAGGGCCATACATATGTACTCACAAATGGACCATCCTCCTGTGACCCACCAAGAGCCCATCTCCTATCTAGCTCTGTGTTCACAGGAAGTATCCCACTTGCTATACCCAAACATATATCATAAGCATGCCCATCATGCCTCGGTGCACTAGCAATGGTCAGCAAACATCCATTTTCTTTCTGAAAATATTTTCGTGCATGCGAACATCCTCTTGTAATATGAATGCACATGCAAATGTTGTGAATGACATGTTCAATGGCTCACCAAGCACCATATTGCAACATCATACAAGCCAATTGTGCAACATATAATATCCACGTATATTCAACAAGATACCATCACAATCACATAGCTTATTTGGCATATCCAAAATGATTTGGTTTTTAATGATCTAGACGGTGGACACGGCGATTACCCATCTCAGGGTTTTTATTGTTGAATCGCCTTCTTTAGATAAGGGCTCCATGGGCAATGATCAGAAAGAACTCTTCATCCTCAGGCGACTTTGCGTTCCTGGGAGAGCCAGACAAGCTCCCAAGATCGTGTAAGTTAATTGGCAAAAACCCCTTCCGAGGAGGATCAAAGTGAATACGGATGGCAGCGCCTCGGGGACGCCGGGTAGCCTTACAGCTTTTTGGGTCTTCCGGAACTACAGAGGCTTCTTTCGGGGTTGCTTTGTGGAACACTGTAGTGCTGGGTATGCGTTTGAGGCCGAGTTGGTGGCGGCTATATGGGCCATTCATTACACATTCGCTAAGGGCTGGACTCAACTTTGGCTCGAGTCAGATTCCATTTATGTTGTGGACTTGCTTCGCAAGAGATCCATTGTTGTACCCTGGCGTCATCTTAGCAGATGGATACTTACTCTTCATTTGCTTTCACATATGGATTTGGTGGTTTCGCATATCTATCGCGAAGGCAATCGAGTAGCGGACCTTCTGAGCAAACGGTCACAATCGGCGACTTGGTGGGGTGTCCCTCCTATGGATATTATACCTTTTCTCATGGAGGATTATGTTGGTCAATCGAATTATAGATTTGTTAGATAATGTGTCCTGGCCCTTTGTTATTTATTTATGGACGCTTCTTTTATGGGGGTACTCTTTTTCCTGCCAAGGGTTTTTCCCACAAGGGTGGGTTTTACTTTGGGAGGTTTTAACGAGGCCCTAACGAGGCCCCAACCATTAGCCATTTGGTCGGCTTGTGACCATTCTGATTTTTCTGGATTTGCGTTTTCTTCTGGTTACTTTGGCTACCTGACCAACCTGTGTCAGGATCACTCTTTTTCATTTTTTAATTTATCTTTGATACATTCAAACATTAAGCTAAACAAATACCACAAGCTTGTTGCTCAAGTGGTATCACTTACCCTTTGTAAGGGTGTTGACCGAGGTTCGAACCCGGTATCTCTCAGTTTGTTTGAAATTTATCCCCTCCCCTCCAACCAGTACTCCCATCTTATTAAAAAAAATGAGCTAAACAAATATTTTTCTAAATGGCTCTTCGATGGTATATTTTTCTTGCACTCGGGTTGTCCATCAGGGGGACCCTCTGTCTCCTCTCTTCGTCTGCATTGCACAAGAAGTGCTCTGGAAATTTATCTCGTGGTTGGTTTCTACACTCTCCTCACGCCTTTTACTGCTCCATGGGGTACTATTTTCCCTTCCACAATGTTATATGCGGACGACATTATGATCCTTTGTGCGGCCATTTCGACTATTGGAAGACAAATTTTTCATATCCCATATGCTTCTTTATCGGGGCAGATGTTCAATCCAAACAAATCTAATGTGTTTTTTGGGACCAAGGTTTCTCAGCATGTTCAGAGTCGTATTCAGAATATTATGGGGTATTACGATTGGCACTTTTCCCACCACATATCTTGGGGGGGCCATCTTCAAAGGCGCCCCCCAGCAAGGAGTTTTGCAATCTTTGTTTGACAAAATCATTCCCAAGTTCAAACGTTGGAAAGGTTCTTTGTTGTCGATAACGGGTCAAATTTGCTTGGTAAATTATGTTATTGCGAGTTATTTGGTTCACACCATGCTCAGTTATAAGTGGCCGATTGTCGTACTTAAATAATTGGAAAAAGCAATGCGTAATTTTATATGGACTGGTGATGTTTCGCAGAAAGGTGCAACTATTGTCAATGGGGCTCGTTGTTGTGAACCAATGCAAAAAAAGGTGCAAGTAAAACTAAGGCATTGATAATATTGATTTTAGTCTAGAATGATCTCTTCTCTCTCCTCTATCCCGTCCGACTGTACTGTTTAACGGCGCCGGCGCCTTCGCCGATCATCTTCACCATGACGTCATCGGATTTGTTCTATGGTTTAACATCAAATTTTACGCCTCATCATGATTGTCCCCAACCTTCCATTCCTTCTCAATCGACTTTGACGCCGGCTGCAAATTCTCCGCTGCCCGCTCGAAGCCTTGCTCGCTCAGCCGTTTCGATATTAGATTCTATTGGTGATGGGTCTTCATCATTGTCCTGCTATGGGTTACCTCGGAATTTTGTGCCGCTGAAAACTCCCTCAGATTCGTCCTCCATCTACACGTGCATTGGGTTGGTGCCGCCGGAAGTGTATCTGCAGCCCATGATCATGGATAAGGTTAGGGGGACGGCTCCCCCCACCTCTTTGAATGCGGCTGCCCTTGGAGGCCTTCCCCCCATGGTTGCCGCTAACCATGGGGGGCCAGCCCCCTTGTGTGCCATTATGGGAGGCTGGCGGCCATATCCACCTCCAAGGCAGCCCCCTCCTAGGGGGGGGCGCTGTCTGCCATCCTCAGGGCATCCCTCCTACATGCCCTCCCACGAATGCTACTCAAATTACTGGAAGTTCATCCACAGCGGCCAACCCCTATGAATCGAACCCTCGACTTTCGGCTCATAATGCTAATGCTCATAATTATTTGGGTAACACTTTCGCTAAAGTCATTTCAGGTAATCCCCAACCTATGGATTCAGTTCTTCCCCAGGCCCCAGGTAATTTTTCTTCCTTTTCTCATGTCGTTTCGGGCAAGATTAATTATATCCCTAAACCTGTTAGGAAGGGAGATTACTACTCTGTGACTATTGATGAGAATGTATATCAGTAGCGTCTTATTGAATTTTCTTATTCTTTGATTGGGCGGGTTATTTTGGGCAAGGGTAACAAGCCCTGGCTAACGATGATGCTGCATAAATGGTTATCCGAGCTATGGGGCATTAAAAATGAGTGGAAATTAATTCCCTTGGGCAAGTGGATACTTTTGTGTTAAATTATTTAATGCGCAAGATCGAACACGTGCTCAGTTATGTATCAATTGGGCGCTTAATCCAAGTACTATTCGGCTTTCGCCATGGTTCCGGACATTAACCCCCTACAAGGTTCACACTTCGGTAGCTAGTGTTTGGGTTCGCATTTTTGTGCTCAGTTTGGAATACTGGGATCCTAATACCATTTTGGGGATCGCCAGTGCTATTGGTAATCCAATTCAAATCGATCAGCGATCTCTAGATGGGTCTATGGGACATTTCATTCGTGTGCTGATTGATATAGACCTTGCAAAACCACTGGACGATCACATTATGGTGGAATGGGTTGGCCAGTGTTCTTTTGTGTCAGTTAGCTATGAGAAACTCTTCGAGTTCTGCTCCAAATGCCATGTTACGGGACATTCGACTACTTCTTGCCGTCTTACTACAGGGACTTCAACTCCGGTAAAACGTTCTAGTCCCACTCTAGGGCGTTCCAAGGCCCCGGATGGACGACATACTTCAGCACCAATGGGTCATTCCAGAGTTCGTAAAATTTACCGCCTAGTGCAACATGCTACAGACAAAGGCAAGGTCGTTGATAACTCAATGGGAAATGCGGCTTTGACTATGCGACTGTGTTCTCCTTCTTGTGCCATAGTCACTTGCCCTAACGACATTCACCTGGGGAATGCTTTTGAGGCTCTTGCCGCAGACGACACACCAAAACAGAATTCCCCAGATTCTCCTCCGATTCTCCCCAATCGTCATCCGGTTCCTAAGGCCCCACCTCGACACCGCTCCTTTTCTACGAGTCTACCTCTTACTATTCAAAGACCCATTGGAGAAGTCCATCCGGGCTCTTAGTCGAGCTTTTGGGACAGCTCCTTGACGCGCCAAATCCAAGTTAATTCGAGAATGTTGCTCGGGGCCCTTCTCCGCCATTCATGACCTCACGATTGAGTCGACCACCACCATGAGCCCAAGGAAATAGATTTTGCGGAAACGATGGGCGGATTATGCTGATGAAGTTGCTAATGCTCAATCGCCGGATTCTGCGACACACCACACACCTGTTTTTACCGTGCGTTCGACACGGGCTGTCCCCTCCCTCCTCTCAATGAATCGCATCTTCTGGAATATCCAGGGGATTGGGAACGTTGCTTCTCGTAATGTTCTTAGGGCTTTATGTCAGAAGCATAAACCTTCTATTTTGGCTATCTGTGAGCCTAAGGTGGATATTTCTTCGATATAGGCTTCCTATTGGAGTAGTCTGGGTTTGAGTTTTGTGACTCAAAACTTTCGTTCTATTGGCCGGGTTGATATTTGGGTTTTCTGTGATCCTGGCATCTCTATTTTGCAACAGGTTTGGATTTCTTCTCAGTGTATTTTTCTGCAGGTTCAGCTGGGTTCTGTGATTTTTCATATTGGCTTTGCTCATGGTTTATTTAATCATATTGCTCGGCGCATGCTTTGTCTAGATTTGAGAAATTTGGATCTTGATGATTTATTGCTGATCGGTGATTTTATTGCTGTTTTGGGTCATCATGAGAATTTGGGCAGTGGTATTTTATCTCGGGCCTCTTGTCAGGACTTTAGGGACTTTTTGGAGGATGCTGGCTTGTTCTCTGTACTGTCTACGGGGAATTCATTCACTTGGTGCTCTCCCCGTACGCCTCTATCCCTGCTCCAGGTTAAATTGGACCGGGCCCTAGCAACGTGTCGTTTTTTCTCTCTTTGGCAAGTTGTCAAGGGTTTAGTTCTTCCTAGCATTGGCTCGGATCACCATCCGGGTTCGGTTCCATTTCGTTTCTAGAGTATGTGGGTTTATCATGACTCATTTTGGGATTTCATTACTTCTTCTTAGGCCCTTTCATGTGCATCGCCTAACCCTCTGTTGCGTGTCATGTGGAAGCTTAAAAGGTTGCGACAGACTATTAAGGTTTGGAATAAAGACATCTTTGGGGATGTTAATCGTAAGGTGGATTGTCAGATAGACAAAGTACATCAGATTCAGGCGGATATTGAGACGTTGGGTTTCTCTGCTGCTCATCGCGATTTGGAATTTGAGGCCCAAAATGATTTGTCCCACACGTTATTATTGCAATCTGAGTTCCTGAGGCAGAAAACTCGTTCGGCTTGGCTTAAGGATGGGGATCGTATCGCTTTTTTCATCGACATTATCAGTTCGGAGTAGCCGCTGGGTATTTGGGGTTTGATGATTGATGGTAATTTTTCTTACGATCTAGGTGTTCTTGGGAATCACATCACCTCCTTTTATAAGGAGCTTTTCTCGGACCCTGGGGGCACCATTTTGGATTATTCTATGGTTGATTAGGTGATTTCTCTGAGGGTGGGGGTAGTGGATAATGCTCTTTTAACAGTTATTCCTTCGGACTCGGAGATTCGGGAAGCGGTGTTTGATATGGGATCGGACAGCTCTCCAGGCCCAAACGGTTTCACTGGGACTTTTTATTGGCACTGTTGGGACATTCTATCGGCAGATGTTATTGCAGCGATTTGGTTTTTCTTCACTAGCTCGACCCTCCCTTCGGGGTTGAATGCTAGCTTTATGGCTCTTATTCCGAAGACGAAGGATGCTAACACTATTGACAACTTTAGTCCGATCATTATGAGTAAGTTTCTTTTTAAGATTATTACTAAGATTTTAGTTATGCATTTGGGTACTATCATCGCTGACTATCGGTCGCCCACACAGTTTGGATTTGTCCCAAGCAGTGCGATTCATGACTGTATAGCTTTGGTCTCGGAGGGCTTTAATGTCTTGCATGGCCGGAATGATGATAATATGATTTTAAAGATTGATATCCACAAAGCGTTTGGCACGTTAAAGTGGGGTTTTCTGCTTCACGTCTTGCATCGGTTTGGTTTCACGGAGATTTTTGTCCATTGGATTGAGGTTGTTCTACAGTCTTCAAGAATTTTGATTTTACTAAATGGAACGCCCGTGGATACTTCTCTTATTTTAGATGTGTTAGAGAGGGAGACCCTCTATCTCCTTTACTCTTTTGCATCGCAGAGGAGGTTCTGAGCAAATTATTGAGACCGCGGTTATTCCGAAGCAGTTAGGGTTGTTCATTGCGTTGAGACATGTTATTTTTCCATCTTCCATTCTTTACGCTGATGACATTGTTATTATGTGTGGGGCCTCTTCAGCGAACGCTCGTATCCTACTTCAGATCCTCACATTATATGCTAATATCTCGGGTCAGGCTTTCAATCCGCGAAAGTCAAAAGTGTACTTCGGCACCTGGGTCTCGAATTACGTGCGCGGCTGCGTTCAGACAATCATGGGTATCCAGTTAGGGGTCTTCCCTACGGTTTATTTAGGAGCCCCTATATTTAAAGGCACCCCTAAAGTTGCGAATTTACAGCCCATCTTTGATAAAGTGATTCTAAAATTTAGAAGATGGAAAGGGACCTCTTTATCTCTTGTTGGTCGTGTCTGCCTGGTTAACTCGGTGATTACTAGTTCGTTTGTGCACAAGATGATGGTTTACAAGTGGCCTAGATCCTTGCTCAAAAGCAAATAGAAAAGGCCATGCGTAATTTTATTTGGAATGGGGACGTTAACTCCAAAGGTTTGGTGGTGGTTAATTGGAATCGATGTTGCACGCCTCGGGCTGAAAGGGGCTTGGGCGTGCGGTCTATTATTGTGGCTAATACTGCCTTTTTGATGAAGCTGGGTTGGAAAGTTATGAATTCATACTCGGTGATTTTCAAAACTTTGAGGAAATGCTACATGACTTCGGACGGTGCTCTCCGTAGATCGTTCATCCCTTCTTCTATTTGGACTGGGATTAGGCCTTGCATTGTGGATTGCTTGGACGATTCTCGTTGGATCCCTGGGTGTAATTTTGAGGTTTTATTCTGGCTTGACAACTGGTTGGGTTACTCTATAGCCGATAGAATTGGTATTCCGCATGAGTACAAACATTTATTTGGGCATCGCATTTCGAAATACTTCTACGATGAGTCCTAGCACTTCACCTTCTCATTTGTGGAGCCTTACTTGGATCTAGTGCGGGATATTGTTTGTGTCCCCATCGCATCTTCCTCGCGAGATATGCAGATCTGGTTGAACTCTGATGATGGGAATGTTACATTGAAAGCCGCGTATTCTCATTTTCGTCCCCATTCCCCGGCAGTTAAATGGGGTTCTTGGATTTGGTCACCACACATTCTGGAATGCCATTCGGTTGTGGCATGGAGAGCCATCCACAATCAGTTGGCAGTCTTGGACTTATTGTGTACTAGGGGGAGTTTCACCGCCACCGGGTCTCAGGTTCTTTGTTGTGCCTAGGCGGAATCAGTTGACCATTGGTTTGTCTCTTGTGTCTTTGCAGGGGCTATTTGGCGATGGATTTTTGGTTCATTTGACATTCACCTTTTTATGGCTCATAGCTTTAATGAATTCCTGGTGCGTTTAACGAATTTTTGTTTTTAGTGAGCAGTTGCTTGCTTATGGCATGTGGCTGTTCTATCCTGCATCTGGCTCATTTGGCATATCCAGAATGAGTTGGCTTTTAGCAACAAACTCTGGATGGTGGACGTGGCAATCCTCCATCTTCGGGTTCTTATCGTCGAATCATCTTCTTTAGATCGGGGCTGCATGCACAATGATCAACAAGACCTTCTTTTCCTTCATAGGCTGCGTGTTCCTGGGCGGGCTAGACAAGCCCCAAAGATTGTGGAAGTTAATTGGCAAAAACCCCTTCCGGGCTGGATCAAGGTGAATATGGACGGCAATGCTTCGGGGGCGCCTGGAAGTCTTACAGCTTCCGGGGTCTTCCGGAATTGCAGAGGCTTCTTTTGGGGTTGTTTTGTGAACCATTTTGGTGCGGGCCATGCGTTTGAAGTTGAGTTCGTGGCAGCGATGTGGGCCATTCATTATGCATTCGTTAGGGGCTGGACACAACTTTGGCTTGAGTCGGATTCGATTTATGTGGTGAACTTGCTTAATAAGAGATCCGTTGAGGTTCCATGGCGTCACCTTAGCAAGTGACATTACACTCTTCATCTGCTTTCACAGATGGATTTGGTGGTTTCACATATTTTTTGGGAAGGCAATCTAGTGGCAGACATGCTGATTAAGAAGATGGACTATGGGACTTGGTGGGGCATCCTGCCTGAGGACCTCGTGCCTTTTCTCACTGATGACTATGTTGGTCAATCAAATTATAGGTTTGTTAGTTAATGCGTCGGGGATTCTATTGCTGTATGTTTGGACGCCTTCTTTCTTTTATGGGGGGTACTCTTTTTCCTGCCAAGGGTTTTTCCCACAAGGGTGGGTTTTACCTTGGGAGGTTTTAACGAGGCCCCAACCATTCAGCCATCTGGTCGGCTTGTGACCATTTTGATTTTCAGCCATCTGGTCGGCTTGTGACCATTTTAATTTTCTTTCGAACTTATTTTCAGGCTTTCTTCTTTGGATACCTGATCAGCCTGTGATCAGGATAACTCTCTTTTTCATTTTTTATATATCTTCCAATTCATTCAAAAAATGGGGCTCATTGTTGCACTCCAAGGAACGAGGGAGGTCTTGGCGCCCATTCTATTATTACTGCTCAACGAGCATTCCTTATGAAATTGGGATGGAAAGTTCTGACTTCTGACTCGATTGTATACACTACTCTCCGCCGCCCTTTTTTTCTGCTAGATGGATCTATCAGACATACTTTTCTGCCTTGTTTGGTTGGGCCGGCCTTCAACTAATTGTTGAAGATTGTTTGACTGATTCTCAATGGACTCCCGTGGATGCATCAATGGTCATGTTCTGGACTGATAACTGGCTAGGCTATGTTATTGCAGACAAAATTGGTATTCCTCATCAGTATCAAGTTCACTATTGCCATCACCTTTCGGACTTCCTTTTTAATGATACTTGGCACTTCCCGTTTTCATTCGTGGAGCAGTATACGTATATTATTTGAGATATTGTACGATGTTTGATTACCCTATCGTCCAAGGATACTAGGGTGTGGACACATTCTTTTGATGGATCGATTTCTTCCAAAGCCGCCTATATGCACTTATGTCCCTCTTTTCCCAGAGTTAAATGGGGATCTTGTATTTGGTCTCCCCATATCCCAGAAAGACGGTCTATTGTTGTCTGGCAAACCATATATGTCCGATTGGCTTTCTTGGATGTTCTTCGGCGTAGAGGGTTTATTGGTCCTTCAGCATGTGGCCTCTATTATATGCATTCTAATTCCATTGATCATATTTTCGTTTCTTGTGCTTTTGCAGGGGCTCTTTGGCAATGGATTGCGGATACTTTTGCGGTGGTGACTCTTCACACTGTTTCTAGTTTTAATGAATTTATTGTCCAGGCAATGGAGTTCCATTTCAGTGATCAAATTGCATTCTTGTGAAGGGTCGCTATTATCTCTTGCATCTGGCTTATTTGGCATATCCGAGAATGAGATTGTTTTCAATGACAAACGTTGGACAAGGGAGGCGGCTATTATTCAATTAAACGCTCTTATCATTGAGTCTTTCCCCTTGGACAAAGGTTGTATGAACAACACGCAAAGTGACTTATTTTTTCTAAGACAAGTAAAAGTTCCGGGACGTCCCAAGACTTCTCCAAGGATTATTCAAGTTTCATGGCACTTGCCCCTCCTAGGTTGGTTAAAGGTAAATACGGATGGAAGTGTTGAAGAGTTACTGGGTCGTTGCATGGTAGCATGGGCCTTTTGCACAGCTATAGGGTTATTTCGAGGGTGTTTTGTTGAGCATTGTGGCATGGGATACACGTTTGAAGCTAGTTATGATCGATGTTTCATACGCACATCATAAAGGTTGGAACAAGATTTGGGTTGAGTCGACTATACGTACATGGTCAATCTCTTTCGTACTAGGGTGAGTTCCATTTCATGGTGTTTACTTGGGAGTTGGCGTTATACCCTTTACTTGCTCTCTCAAATGGACTTTGTCATTTTGCACATTTATCGTGAGGGTAATCAGGTGGCTAATCAGCTTAACAAGTATAACGACGCTACTAGTTGGTGGGACATTCCTCCTCGGGATATCATTCCCCTTCTCACAGATGATTATGTTGGATAGGCCCAGTTTAGATTTGTTTACTAGATTATGTTGGGCTTCTATTTATGACATTTATGACACTTTTTCGGGGTACTCTTTTCCTATCAGGGGTTTTTCCCACATGGGTGGGTTTTACCTTAGTTGGTTTTTAACGAGGCCCTAACATTACACTACCTGATCGACGTTGTGATCAGGGTACCTTCTTTTCTTTTCTTTTATACAAATTTTCCATTTTTATTAAAAAAAATTGAGCTAAACAAATAAGAAAACCCTAATCCTAATTAATGAATGATATATATTTAAGAGCCATCCAATGCTATATGTCGTGATCCTGCATTGATTGCGGTTCATGTTGTTGATTATTATTTTGGCCTCTTTAATTCCTCTTTCACGCCTTCGCCTGAGGCCCTGGCCTCCATTAGTGGTATTTTTTTTTTTGAATAATCACGAATATATATAAAAATGAAAAGAGAGTAATCCCGATCACAGTGCATCGTAACCAAATGAAAGCCTGGAAATAAAGTCAACAACCAAAGTATGCACTGTCACAAGCCGACCAAATGGCTGAATGGTTGGGGCCTCGTTAAAACTTTCCAAGGTAAAACCCACCCTTGTGGGAAAACCCTTGGAAGGAAAAAAAGTACCCCCAGAAACATAAGGCGCCTAAAAAGAAACCTCAAGCGTGGCGCATTAATTAACAAACCTATAAGTGGATTGGCCAACATAATCATCCGTGATGTATTGAAGCAGTCCGTGGGCGGGATGCCCCACTGCACGCCACTCTCTGTCTTCTTGCTCGGCATATGTCCGCCACCCGATTGCCTTCGCGAAAGATATGAGAGACTACAAGATCAATGCCACCGAGTAAATGCAAGGTTTGGCGCCAATATCCGAGGTGGCGCCATGGGACCTCCATCGTTCTCTTCTCCGCAGTTCACCACATACTTCGAATCCGATTCCAAAAAGTTTCGTCCATCCTTTTACAAATGCTAATGAATCGCCCACATTACCGCAACCAATTCCGCTTCGAATGCGTGCCAACCACAACCACATCGATGGACAAAGCATCCGCGAAAGAATCCTCTACAATTTCGAAAGACACCGGATGCTGTAAGATTGCCCGGCGCCCCTAAAGCGCTGCCATCAGTGTTAACTTTGATCCAACCTGGGAGGGGTTTTTGCCATTGGACGTCCACAATCCTCGAGCACGCCTAACTCGTCCCCGGGACTCTTAAACCACGCAGATGAAGAGGTATCTGCTGATCGTTATTCATGCATCCCCTGGTCCAAAGATGCTGATTCAACAATGAGTACTGTAGGGCGAATGAGAGCCGCCTCCGGAGTCGAAATACAGGGTTTAATCCTAGGCCAAATAGAAGAAGGAAGGAAGGACCTCCGGATGTCCCCATTTCTAGTAAAGTACCGTTGTCTGAGGGTCTTGAAAACCAACGAGTCCGAGTTCAGAACCTTCCAGCCAATTTCATTAAGAAAGCCTTGTTAGCGACCTTGAGCGATCGCACGCCCAATCCTCCCCTCCGCCCTAGGCGTGCAAAGATGTATCCCGATTGACCACTACCTTTCCTTTAGAATTCACATCTCCCGTCCGGATGAAATTACGCATGGCTTTTTCCATTTGTTTTAGCAAATATGGCGGGCCATTTATAAATCATCATGGAGTGCACGAAAGAACTGGTTATCACCGAGTTAACAAGGCAAACCCTACCAGCGAGGGAAAGGGACGAGCCTTTCCATCGTCGGAACTTAAGGATTATCTTGTCAAAAATGGGCTGTAAATCCGCGACCTTTGGGGCTCCCTTGAAAATTGGAGCGCCCAAGTAGATGGTGGGGAACGCCCCGAAGAATCCCCAAAATATGTTGCACCCTCCCACAGTACATAATGCGAAACCTGCGCCCCAAAATAAGCCTTGGATTTCTGAGGACTGAACACTTGACCCGAGATATCTGCATAGTGAGTAAGAATCTGAAGCAAGGCCCAGGCATTGGAAGAAGACGCCCCGCACATGATGACGATATCATCCGCATAAAGAATGGATTCTGGGAAGATGATACTCCTTGGCGCCGTGAAGGAAGATAACCTGGACTGATCCATCGCTGATGTGATAAACCGACCAGACCTCCTCCGCAATACAAAACAATAGGGGTGATAAAGGATCCCCTTGTCTCGACCCCTCCGAACAGTAAAATAACCAACAAAGCGCCCCATTCAACAAAGACGATATTCGGACGACCAAGAACCACCTCCACCCAACACACGAACGTCTCGGAGAATCCAAAACGTCACAATACATAAAGTAAAAATCCCATCTCAATGTGTCGAATGCCTTACGAATATCTATTTTCGTGGATCATATTCGAATCCGTGCGTCCCTGTAAGACATTAAACCCTTCGGATACCATGGCAATACACTCATGAATTTGTCTACCCAGGATAAAACCAAACCGAGTCGGGATAAATAGTTAGCAATAATAGAACCTGCGCGTGCGTGGCCAATATTTTCGTGATAATCTTGAAAAGGAAGTTGCTCATGACGATAGGGCGGAAGTTATCAATGACATTGGCATCCCTAGTCTTAGGGATGAGCGCCATGAAGCGGCATTCAATCCCGTAGGTAGAGAGACGAATTGTTAAAGAAATAGCGAACAACGCCTCTGTTACCTCAAATAGATATGACTTCCCGAAATGGCAAAAAAGAGCCCATTAAACCCATCGTGCCCCAGGAGCTGTGCGGATCCATATCAAACACCGCCGTCGCACTTCGAATCGAGAGGAATGACATGTTAGGGAAGCATTGTCCCGCCCCAACCATTGGAGTGAGTACCGGTCGACCAGAGAAATTCGTGGTGGAGCTCCCGTTTTCCGCAAAGAGCTCCTCGAAAATGAAATAATATGATTCCCAAGGACCGTAGCATCATCGGTGAAGTTCCCCGCCACCATAAGTCCCCGAATCCCCGTGCGTCCCAAAGATTTAATCGACTACGCCGATGAAAAAATGTTGTGTTTCGGCGCCATCCTTAGCCAGCAGTTTGGGCCTTTTGCTTAAGGAATTCAGCTGTGATTGCAACATCTGCGAAAGCTTCAATCGACGCCCAGCTCTCTATCCCGGAGAGAGGAGGTATAGCCCACAACCTCAATTTCGCCTCGAATCGACGAAGAAGCTCCATCCGGATGTCCACACACGGCGGTTAACATCCCCAAACACATCCCTGTTCCAATCTTTAATAGCATATCGTAACCGCTTGAGCTTCCACATGACTGGTAAAGGGTTGTGCGTGTCACATGGAGAGCCCCAAGAGGTTGTAACCAAATCTCGGAATGAATCGTGGTGAATCCTCATACGCTGAAAACGAATGGGACCGGACCCTAGTAGTGGTCGAAGAGCAAGTAACCAAAATGGGGTGATGATCGGAACCAATGCGAGGAAGAACTAAGCCCTTGACCTCCTTCCAAAGAGCGAAAAAGGGCAAGTAGCCGTGGCTCTGTCCAACTTAGCCTCGAAGTAAAGATAGAGGCCTCCGTGGAGAGCACCAAGTAGATGAATTCCCGTTGTTGGAACCGCAAACAAATTGGCGTCCTCTATGAAATCCCTCAAGTCCTAGCACGAGGCTTGGGAAAGAGTGTCATTGCACGAGCGTTCATGGTGCCCCAAAACTGCATTGAAATCCCCAACAAGCAACAGATCAGCCAGACCCAAATTCCGCAAATCCTACCATAGCTCACGGCGTAATGTAATCACACAAACCATGAGTAAATCCAACATGAAAAATCAAAGAACCAAATTGAACATGGAAAACAATACACTCGGGTAGAAGACCGGACACGATTAAGAATTGTGATAGTGGAGTCGTGAAGAACCCAAATGTCTGGCCACCCATTAACTTGAAAATTTTGTCCCGCAAGTGTCAAACCCAGGCTCTGCCAGTAAGAGTTGGAAATAGTCGAAAAGTCCACCTTAGGTTCACAAATAGCCATAATGGAAGGTTTATGCTTGTGACATAAAGCCTTAAGAACATTGCGAGATGCAACATTCCCGATCCCTCGAATGTTCCAGAAGATGCAATTCATTGAGACGGTTGAGGGGGAGTCGCCCGTGACGATCGCACGGTGAAAACAGGCGTGTGGCGCATAACAGAGTCTGATGATTGCTCCATTAATGGTATTATTCCGAATAAAGTCTTTGCTACTCAGAATGATATGTTGATTCAAAGACCGACTAATGAGGAGATTCGTGCTGCGGTTTTTGATATAGATCCAAATAGTGCCCCCGGCCTAGATGGGTTTTAGGTAAATTTTTCCATACTTCATGGAATATCATTGGTGATGAGGTGATTCTAGTTGTGCAGCATTTTTCGATACTGTTATCATCCCGCTTGGGCTTAGTTCCAATTTTGTGGTTCTTATTCCTAAAATTTGGGAGGCCGTTCGGGTGGATCAATATCGTCCTATTGTGCTTAGTAATTTTCTTTTTAAGATTATTACTAAAATTCTATCTTTATGTTTGGCGGAGGTCACTCGATCTATTATTTCGCATTCTCAGTTTGGTTTTATTAGTGGTCGTCCGATTCATGATTGCATTGCAATGGCTTATGAGTGTGTTAATTGCTTGGATAGACGGGCTTATGGGGGCAATATGGCTATTAAAGTGGATATACGCAAGGCGTTAGACACTCTTTCTTGGGATCTTTTGATGGCTACTATGGCTGCTTTCGATTTTTTGGACATTTTTCGTACTTGGATTTTTCGCATTTTGCAATCCGCCAGGTTGTCCATTCTTATTAATGGATCTCCTATGGGTTATTTTGAATGTTCTCAAGGTGTACACCATGGGAATCCTCTATCGCCGCTTTTGTTTTGTATTGCAAAGAGGTTCTTAGTTATCTCCTTTCACAGCGGGTTTAGGATAATGCGTGGTCGTGGAGTTTCTTTTCCTTCTCATTTGTTGTATGCAGACGATGTCATTATTTTTTGTCAGGCAACTTCGATGAATGCTCGCACTATTTCGAAAGTTCTGCTTTAGTATGAGAAGCTATCAGGTCAGCATTTTAATCTGGATAACTCGATGGTCTACTTTGGTACATATGTTACTCACAAGAGAGCAATTCTTCGTCGCTTAGCTATGATTGAGGGACGACTGCCCTTTTTGTATCTGGGGGTTCCGTTATTTATTGGTGTTCCCCGTAAATCTCGCTTGGAACCTAAGGGTAAATCTTTATCTATGGGAGGTCGCGTTTGTATGGTGGATTCAGTTATTAATAGCTCTGTTATTCACACAATGATGGTTTACAAATGGCCATCCAATCTCATCAAGCGTATTGAAAGGGCAACTCATAACTTTATATGGACTGGGGATACTACAAAGAAAGGGATTGTAACCGTGTCATGGGCTCGGGTTTGCGCTCCTAAATCTGAGGGGGGCCTGGGGGCCAGACCAATTTGTGTCATGAATGAGTTGTTCTTAATGCGGCTTTCATGGGATATCATCTAATCGGGTTCGATGATGGGTGGATTTCTTCGGAGTCGTTTCTTTAATCTAGGGTGGATTCCTAAAAGGTCTGGTTTTAGTTCATCAATTTGGAAGGGGGTCAGTCACCATATTCCTACCTTAATTGAAGAATCAAGGTGGCTTCTTGGGTCAGGAACAATTGTTTCTTTCTGGTGGGATAATTGGCTTGGATATTCCATTGCTGAGCATCTCAGTATACCGCAACGCTTACGTCGCATATATTATCAAAGTGTTGCGGATTACTTAGTTGACGGAGTTTGGCATTTCACTGCGGGATTTATTCTCAACTATTCGGATATAGTCTCGGATATTCTCATGCATCCAATCGGGGAGGATATTGATACTCGGGTTTGGACTCGTTCAATACATGGGGAGGTTACTTCTAGAATTGTATTTTGGATGATCCAACCAAGATTTCTGGAGGTCAGCTGGGGGAAGTGGATCTGGCATAGTTGCATTACCCCGCGCTGCTCCTTTTTAGCTTGGAGAATTATTCATAATAAGTTGCCGTTATGGGGGAGTTTACAGGTCAAGGATTTATTGGGCCGTCGATTTGCCACTTCTATTACAGGGAAGGGGAATCTATGGATCATTGTTTTATGGATTGTCCCATTGTCCGGCCTGTTTGGGCATTTCTTGTGGAACTTTTCAAGGTCCAAATAGATAGCTCTTTGGGCATTTGGGAGTTCCTTATTCAATGCATGAAGGTGCATTCTAGCTCCCAAATTAGCTTTCTTTGGCGGTTGGCAAATGTCTCTTTGTTTTGGGTTATTTGGTTTTACCGGAATAGTTCTATTTTTCAGAATAAAGGAACTAGTGCCATGGCCATTCGGTCTCATGTACTGACACTGCTCAAGGAGGCAAATCATGCTCCGGTGGGATATATGGATATTGTTGCTCTGATCTCTACATTCTTCCTTCACTAGGCATTCTAGATCGATCTAAACCCTATAAGCCAGTTACTCTTGTTCGATGGTTGGCACCCCCTTTGGGTTGGATAAAAATTAATACTGATAGGAGTGCACTGGGGGCACCAGGACCCGCTGCTGCAAGTGGTGTTTTTAGGAATTATCTTGGTTCTGTGGTTAGTTGTTTTACATTGCGCCTGGGGGTAGGTTTTGCTATTATGGCGGAATGTTTGGGAGCTATCACGGCTTGTGAGATTGCTTTGACTCGTGGTTGGAAATTCATCTGGTTGGAATCGAATTTGGAATACATGGTGTCTATTTTCTCGAATTATTCTCGTCACACTCCTTGGACTTATAGGAATCACCTTTCTAGGTTATACAGACAAATTGGTAACATTCACTTTCATGTTTCTCCTACTTATCGGGAGGCTAACGAGGTTGCATATACTCTATCCAAACATGCTCACACTTTGGGTAGCCTTTGCTGGGATAATTCGCCGGACTTCATTAAGGAATTGGTGGCTAATGATAACACATTATTGTATCATCTTCGACATTAGCTTTCGCAAGGTTGGGTCTACCGACTTTGACGATTGGGATATACTAGTTTTCGACTTGTATATTGTTTTTTGTTTCTTGATTTTATTTTTATTTTTGCTCTGGCTAGGTAACCGGCTTGTGGTTACTACGATTATTAAACTTTTATCTTTTTTCTCGGGGGTACTCTTTTTCCTCCCAAGGGTTTTTCCCACAAGGGTGGGTTTTACCTTGGGGGGTTTAACGAGGCCCCCTATTCTGGCTAGCTAGTTGGCTGTGTAGCCAGCATTTCTCTTTTGTTTTATTTATTTTCGACCCTGTGCCTTTATTTAAAAAAAAGAGCCATCCAAAAGGTTTACAACCATTATCTCTTTTCATAAGTGCCTTCTAGAATTAATTTGAGCTATTCAAATAAGGAAACCATAATACTAACTAATGACTGGTACAACCACGAGCTTGTAGCTCACGTGGTATCGTCTTACCCTTTGTAAGGGTGTTGACCAGGGTTCGAACCCTGTATCTTTCAGTTTCTTTGAAATTTATCACATCCCCTCCAACCACTACTCCCAACTTCTTAAAAAAATAAACTAATGACTGGTACACATTTAAGAGCCATTTGAAAGATTTTCGAGTCTAATCTCTATTCAAAAGTCCCTTTTAGAACCTTATAGATAGAACACAAGTTTTGAAGAACACTAATCTAATTTTACTTAATGAATATTGAGACTTTTAGTTGAGCTAAACAAATAAGAAAACCTTAATTCTAATGAATGAATGATTCACATTTAAGAGCCATCTGAAAGGAAGGTTTTCAGCCCTTATCTCTTTTCATAAGTGCTTTTTAGAACCTTTAAGATAGAAAACAAGTTTCTAAAAACACTAATATAACTTAATTAATTTTTTGATTAAATGCGAATATATATATATATATATATCAAAATGAAAAAGAGTTGTCCTGATCACAGGCTGATCAGGTAACCAAAAGAAAGCCTGGTAACAAAGTCATAAAAGATAACAAAATGGTCACAAGCCGACCATATGGTTGAATGGTTGGGGCTTCGTTAAAACCTTCCAAGGTAAAACCCACCCTTGTGGGAAAAACTCTGATTCTATCTCTGATTCTTATTGGGCCAGTCTTGGTTTACAGTTTGTGGCTCGAGAACTTTCGGGTATCGGGAAGTCGGATATCCGGATCTTCGAGGCGGTCGGATATAACGATTCTTCAAAGCATTTTTATTTCCGACCAATGTATTATTCTTAAGGTCCAATTCTCCAATTACATCTTTCATGTGGGGTTTGTTCATGCTATATGCAATCACGTGATTCGTGAGAGACAGACTTTGGTCGATATTATTTCTCCGGGTTGTGATGATCTGGTTTTGATGGGGGACTTTAATGCTATTCTCGGAACCATGAGCGTCAGGTCGGGGTCACCTTGATGGCATCTTGCCAGGATTTTCGGGATTTTTATGACAATGCGGGGTTGATGGCTATCCCCACGGGGCAACTTCTTTACTTGGTGCAAAGACGCGTCCTCATCGACTCTCATTCAAGCTCGGCTTGACCGTGTTATAGCTAGCCCTAGGTTTGTTAATCTTTGGCAGAGGAACTAAGGCTTTTGTTCTCCCTCGCACTTGCTCGGACCATCATCCTCTTTTGCTTTGGTGTGAGACTCGGCTCATAAGGGCCCATCTCCTTTTCGTTTTCAACGTATGTGGACTAAACATCCTGGTTTTCAGTCGGTTGTTACTTCTTCTTGGGAATCAAATTGCACAGTCACTAACCCTTTGATTCGATTGATGATAAAATTGAAAAGATTGCGCCCTGTGCTTCGTTCTTGGAATTCAGAGGTTTTTGGGGATGTCAATCGTGGGGTGGATGATAAATTAGAAAAGTTGAGACAGATTCAGTCGGACATCGAGACTTTGGGGTATAGTATAGCCCGTCGGGACCTGGAGCTTGAAGCCCAAAATTTGCTTAATCAGGCGTTGCTTCTACAATCTGAATTTCTTCGCCAGAAATCTCGGGCCGCTTGGTTGGTTGATGGAGACCGCAACACTTCTTTTTTCCACCGTTGTTGTCAGACTAAGGCCGCTCGGGCTGGTATTCACGGTCTGATGATCAATGGTACGCTTTCCACGGACACGTCCCTCATCCATAGTCACATTATCCAGTTCTTCCAGGATTTATTCACGGCGCCTATTGGTCCTATTCCGGATTTTTCTTCTATTGATCGAGTTATTAATCCAGTGGTGATGGATGTGGAGAACAATTGCTTAACCTCTTTACCTATGGATTTAGAGATTAGAGATGCGGTTTTTGATCTTGGTATTGACATTCCCAGGCCCGGATGGATTTAATGGCTCTTTCTATCGAGTTGTTGGGATATTATATCTAATGACGTCATTATCGGCGTGCGCCACTTCTTCCGGTTTGGTTCTCTCGCGGATGGACTCAATTCCACTTTATGGTTCTCATTCCTAAAAGCAAAGATGCGAATCGTTGATAATTTCAGGCCCATTGTCATGAGCAATTTCATCTTCAAAATTATCACTAAGATATTGGCTACTCGGTTTGCCCGTATCGTTAGACGTATTTTGTCTCCTACACAATTTGGTTTTATTCCGGTCGTCACATTCATGATTGTATTGCTCTAGTCTCGGAAGGCTTTAACATTCTTCATAATCGGAGTGACAAGAATATGATCCTGAAAATCGATATCCGTAAGGCCTTCGACACTCTCACCGACTTTCTTTTATATGTGTTCGAGAGATTTGGCTTCTCCGAGAAATTCGCGTGGTGGATATCTGTCATTTTGAACTCGGCCCGTATCTCGGTTCTTCTTAATGGCTCTCCAAATGGATACTTTGCTTGCACAAGAGGGGTGCGTCAGGGGTGATCCTCTTTCACCCCTTCTTTTTGCATTGCCGAAGAAGTCCTGGGAAACTTATCTCTCATCCGTGTCATCCCATCTTCTAAAGCCTTTCATGGCTCCTCGTAATATTGTGTTTCCGTCCTCCATGCTTTATGCGAGATGATATTGTCATCCTTTGTGCGGCAACCTCCGCAATGCACGTTATATTTTTGATACTCTTGGTCATTATGCCTCTCTTTCGCCGATGTTCAATCTGTCAAATCGAAGGTGTTTTTTGGTACTGGGGTCTCGCATTATATTAGACATCGCATTCGATTTATCATGGGCTTATCGGTTGGATCCTTTCCTACTAATTATCTTGGGGTTCCTATATTCAAGGGTGCCCCAAACATGGTGTGTTGCGGCCTTTGTTTGATAAGATTATGGTTAAGTTTAAGCGTTGGAAAGGTTCTTCTCTCTCTTTAGCGGGTCGTGGTTCGCTTGGTTAACTCTATTATTGCCAGCTCCTTGGTTCACAATGCTCATTTACAAATGGCCTATCGCTACCTTAAGCGCTTAGAGAAAGCTATGCGTAACTTCATTTGGGATCGGTGATATTAATCGGCGGTTCTGTCGTGTTAATTGGACGCGTTGTTGCTCTCCTAAGAACGAGGGCGGTCTTGGCGTCCGATCCCTCATTTCTGCAAACCGAGCCTTTATTATGAAGATGGGCTGGAAACTTCTCACATCGGATTCCATTGTCTTTGATACTCTCCGTCGCCGTTTTTTGATGGACAATGGTTCTATTAGGCGCTCATTCTTGCCTTCTTCTATCTGGGCGGGGCTGCGTCCAACAGAGGATTGTCAAAATGATTCGAGATGGATTCCTGGGGCTCACTCTTCGGTTAATTTTTGGACAGATAATTGGCTTGGCTACGTCATTGCGGATCGGATTGGCATCCCGCACGAATTTCGGGCTAACTTTCGTAATCCCATATCGGACTTCTTTTTTGATAACAAATGGCATCTCACTATGTCGTTTGTGGAGGCTTACTTGGATATTGTTCGGGATATTGTTCGTTGTCCGATTGCTCCAGATTCTTTGGATAAACGAGTGTGGACTCGCTCTGTGGATGGGACAAATGACTTGAAGTCAGCATATGCATTTATTCGACCGTCCTTTCCTTCATCATTAAATGGGGATCTTGGATATGGTCCCCTACATTCCGCAGAGGCGCACGGTTGTGGTCTCAGCGGGCGATATTCGGACGTTTGACATCATGGATGTTCACCGCCCCAAAGGATTTATCGGTCCCTATCGCTTGCTGTCTCTCGTAAATCTCATTCGAATCGATCGATCACATTTTTGTTTCTTGCAATTTTGCGGAGCTCTTTGGGACTGGATTGCGGGTTCATTTGCAGGGCTTTTCGTAACGCCTATAGCTTCAACGATTTTATGGTTCATTTGATGGAATTTCATTTCGGTCAAAGCGCAGACGCTTTTCTGGAGGGTGGCGATTGTTTCTTGCATATGGCTTATTTGGCACATCGAAATGACGTGATCTTTAATCACAAACATTGGACTACGATGCGGCGCTTGTTCGATTGAGAGCCATGATTATTGAGTTCGCTTCGCTTGATAAAGGGTGCATGCGAGAATACCCAGGATGATCTTCTTTGTCTACACCGGCCGAAGGTTAGGGGACGCCCTCCTAAGGCCCCTCGCATTATCCCAAAGTGCCTTGGTTTCTTCCCCTTCCTGGCCGGATTAAAGTCAACGTAGATGGTAGTGCTATCGGAGCTCCAGTCGTATCACGGCAGGGCATTTTCCGTACCTATCGAGGATTTTTTCGTGGGTGTTTCGTGGAGCAATGTGGAACGGGCTTTGCTTTTGAGGCCGAATCGGTTGCTGCCATGACCGCAATCTCCTATGCTTTTCGCAAGGGTTGGACTAATATTTGGTTGGAATCGGACTCTACATATGTTGTTGGCCTTCTTAGATCTCGACGGGCTCCATCCCGTGCGTCTGCTAATCAATGGCGTTATTCTCTCTTTCGCTTTCCCGGATGCATGTTGTGGTTTCTCACATCTATCGAGAAGGCAACCGTGTGTTGACCATCTCAAAAAGTTCACGTGTGACTCAATTGGTGGGATGCCCCCAATGGATATTATCTCTCCGCTTCTGATGATGACTATGCCTCGGACGTACACAATATAGATTTGTTTGTTAATTTGTGCTATGTTGTTTTGGTTTGGTTGTATGGCTTTCACTTTTCTCACTGGGGTACTCTTTTCCTACTAAGGGTTTTCCCCACAAGGGTGGGTTTTACCTTGGTAGGTTTTTAACGAGGCCCCAAACATTGGGCTACCTGGTCGGCTTGTGACCAGGATTTTTCATTTCTTTCTATTATATTTCGATTCTTATTAAAAAAAAAACTTGACCACATAAACCAAATCCGACTCCAGTCAGAGCTGATTCCAGCCTTTCGCGAAAGCGTAATGAATTGCCCTCATTGCTGCCACCAACTCCACCTCAAAAGCAAATCCCGAACCACATCGTTCCACAAAGCAACCACGAAAGAAGCCTCTGCAGTTTCGAAAAACCCCAGAGGCTGTGAGACGCCCAAGCACCCCCGAAGCACTACCGTCCGTGTTGACTTTGATCTAGCCTGGCAAAGGTTTTTGCCAAGTAACCTGCACAATCTTTGGAGCCTGTCTTAGACGCCCACGAACATGAAGTCTGCGGAGAATAAAGAGGTCCTGCTGATCATTATGCATGCAACCCCGGTCTAAGGAAGCAGACTCCAGAATTAGAACACGAAAGCGTAGGATGGCCGCCTCCATAGTCCAGTTCTTATCATTAAAGGTCAATTCATTCCTAATTTGCCAGATGAGCCAAATACAGGATACCACTACAACTCGCCATAAGAAAGCCACCTGCTCACTGAAATGGAAATTCATTTTTTTTTGAATAAATTCGGAATATTATATAAAATGAAAAGAGAGTTGTCCTGATCACAGGCTGATCAAGTAACCAAATAAAAGCCTGGAAATAATGTCAAAAAATGAAATGGTCACAAGCCGACCATATGACTGAATGGTTAGGGCCTCGTTAAAACCTCCCAAGGTAAAACCCACCCTTGTAGGAAAAACCCTTGGAAGGAAAAAGAGTACCCCAGGAAAGAAAAAGGCGTCCAAAAATTGTAAAAGAAACCTGAAGCGGTGACGCACTAAGTAACAAACCTATAGTTGGATTGGCCAACATAGTCATCAGTGAGATAGTGTACCAGCTCCATGGGTGGGACGCCCCACCATGTGCCATACTCCGTCTTTTTGCTCAGCATGTCTGAAATGGAAATTCATTTTTTTTATTAAATGCGAATATATATATATAAAAAAGAAAAAGAGTTGTCCTGATCACAGGCTGATCAGGTAACCAAAGGAAAGTCTGGAAACAAAGTCAAGAAAAAAAACGAGATGGTCACAAGCCGACCAGATGGCTGAATGGTTGGGGCCTTGTTAAAACCTTCCAAGGTAAAACCCACCCTTGTGGGAAAAATCCTTGGAAGGAAAAAGAGTACCCCCCATAATAGGAAATGCGTCAAAAGAGGAAAAGAAAATCAGAGTCCAAGACGCACTAGCTAACAAACCTATAGTTAGACTGTCCAACATAATCCTGAGTAAGAATCGGAATGATTGCCGCTGGAGGCACCCCCCACCACGTAGAATCGTGCGCCGTCTTGCTAAGGATATCCGCTGCCCTGTTGCCTTCCCAAAATATGTGCGAGACCACCAAATTCATCTGAGAAAGAAGGTGCAGAGTGTGTCGCCACTTGCTAAGGTGACGCCAAAGAACCCCTGTGGATCTCTTCCGCAGCAACTCCACCACATAAACCGAATCCGACTCTAGCCATAATTGAATCCAGCCCTTCTCAAAAGCGTAATGAATTGCCCTCATGGCCGCCATCAGCTCCGCCTCAAAAGCAAAACCCAAACCACAACTTTCCACGAAGCAGCCATGAAAGAAGCCTCTGCAGTTTCTAAAAACCCCGGATGCTGTGAGACGTCCGGGCGCTCCCAAGGCGTTGCCGTCCGTGTTGACTTTGATCCAGCCCGACAGAGGTTTTTGCCAAGTGACCTGTACAATCTTCGGGGCCTGTCTTGGGCACCCCGGAACACAAAATTGGCGGAGAATGAAAAGGTCCTGTTGATTATTATGCATGCAACCTTGATCTAAGGAGGATGATTCCAGAATCATGAGATGAAGGCGTAGGATGGCCGCCTCCACTGTCCAGTGCTTGTCATTGAAGGTCAAGTCATTTCTGATTTGCCATATGAGCCAAATCCCGGACAACACTGCAACCCGCCATAAAAACGCCACCTGCTCACTAAAATGGAAACTCATTAAACACACCAAAAATTCATTGAAGCTAAAAGCCATAAAGTAATGGATATCAAAAGATGCAAAAATCCACCGCCATAGGGCCCCTACAAAAACACACGAGACAAACAAATGATCAACAGTTTCTGCGTCAGCACAACAAAGACCACAAACCGAAGGGCCTATAAAAGAGTCCTATGCACGCAACACATCTAATATGGCAAGTCGATTATGGATTGCGCGCCATGCCACAATCGAACGTCATTCTAGAATGTGAGGTGACCAAATCCAGGAACCCCAAATAACCTCGGGGGAATGAGGGCGCATATAGGTGTAAGCCGACTTTGATGTGATAATCCCATCCTCAGAATGAACCCAGGCCCGTGTATCCGTTAATGCCGGAGCAATAGGGACTCTAACAATATCCCGGATCATATCCAAATATGCCTCTATGAACGAGAATGTGAAGTGCCAAGACCCATCGTAAAAGTAATCTGAAATGCGATGCCAAAATAAATACCAGTACTCATGCGGTATACCAATCCTGTCAGCAATGGTGTAACCCAGCCAATTATCCAAATTTTAATAAAATGCCGAATTGCTCATCGGAATCCAAAGAATCCTCCAAGAAACCCGAAATCCCAGGCCAAATCCCGCCCCAGATGGAAGAGGGGATGAACGAATGGCGTGGAACTCCGTCTGAGGTCAAAAAATGCTTTCTGAGGATGTTGTGAACCAAAGAGTTTGAAGTCATAATCTTCCAACCCATCTTCATAAGGAATGCATTGTTGGTGATAACAATGGAGCGGACGCCCATTCCACCCTCTGCCCGCGGCATACAGCAACAACTCCAATTAACCACCACTGACCCTTTAGAGTTGACATTTCCAGTCCAGATAAAATTACGCATGGCTCTTTCCATTTGCAGTAACAATGTTCTAGGCCATTTGTAAACCATCATCGTATGCACAGAGGAGCTGGTAATCACTGAGTTCACCAAACACACACGACCAGCAATAGACAGAGCAGTCCCTTTCCACCTTCTGAACTTAAGAATAATCTTATCAAAAATTGGTTGTAGATCGGCCACTTTAGGCTCACCCTTGAAGATATGGGCGCCTAGATAGACCGTGGGGAAAGCTCCCATATGGATCCCAGTGATCGTTTGAATACGACCACGCACATAGTTAGAAACCCGGCTGCCAAAGTATTCTTTAGATTTATTAGGATTGAAAATCGACCCGAAATGCTAGCATAGCGATTGAGGATCTGCATGATAGAGCGTGCATTCCTTGTGGATGCCCCACACATAATCACAATATCATCCGCATACATAATGGACGAGGAGAAAATGATCTGCTTAGGCTCCTGGGATGACTGGATCTGATTCCAGTTAACCGCCTCCTCCAAGATTCTACTGAGAACATCCTCCGCGATGCAAAAGAGCAGAGGTGATAACGAATCCCCCTGTCTAACCCCCCGAAAGTAAGAGAAGAAACCCACAGGCGACCCATTCAGAAGGACTGAAATTCTTAAAGACTGAAGGATAATCTTAATCCAGTGAATGAACACTTCTGAGAAACCAAAGCGACGTAACACATGTAACAGAAACCCCCAATTAACAGTATCAAAAGCCTTGCGGATATCAATCTTAAAAATCATATTGGCATCATTTTGTCCCTGCAAAATATTGAAACCCTCCGAAACCAACGCAATACAGTCATGGATCTGCCTGCCTGGGATAAATCCAAACTGAGTAGGAGACAAGTAAGAAGAAATGAAAGAACCCAGACGAGTCGCCAAAATCTTGGTGATAATCTTAAAGAGAAAGTTGCTCATCACAATAGGACGCAGTGACGAAAAAAATAACGAACAACAGCCACCACATCGTCAGACACCACTTCCCAAAAGTGCTGGTAGAATCTCCCGTTAAAACCGTCCGGGCCTGGAGAGCTGTCCAAACCCATATCAAAAGTCGCTTCCTTTATTTCCATTTCTGAGGGAATAGCTGTCAAAAGCGCATTGTCAACTGAGCTAACCGTAGGGGAAATAAGCTGGTCGACCAAGGAATAGTCAGCAGAGTTGGTGTGCCCCGTATCTGCGAAAAGGTCCGTATAAAAGGAAATGATATGATTCCCAAGAGCCATCGGATCGTCTATGTAACTACCAAAGAACCATCAAACCCTGGATCCCCGAGAGTCCATTAAGAATCGCAGTAGCGGCGATGGAAAAAGTCGTGTTGCGATCCCTATCCTTTAACCAAGCCAAGGGCTTTCTGGGTTTGAAGAATTCGGATTGCATTAACAGAGTACAAGACAGAGCATTCGAGCCTCAAATTCCATATCCATGCGAGCCTCAGTGAAACCCTCGGATTCAATATCAGCCTGAATCTGACGAACCCTCTCCATCTGATAATCCACCTGACGATTAACATCCCCAAAACTTCCTTATTCCAAACCTTAATTGTCTGTTGCAACCTCTTGAGCTTCCACATGACGCGCATCAATGGATTGGGCGATGCGCACGGGAGCGCCCAAGAAATAGTGACAATATTCTGGAAAGTGTTGTGATGAATCCACATACACTGAAAGCGAAATGAGATCGGACCTTTGCTAATGGAAGAGAAACAAGACACCAAAATGGGATGGTGATCAGAACCAATGCGCGGAAGCACCAAACCCTTAACCACTTGCCAAAAAGAGAAAAATTGACCAAAGGCTAGGCTCGATCCAAATTAGCCTCGAAGAAGAGATAGAGGCCTTTGGTTGGAGCACCAAGTAAATGAATTCCCCATAGTCGGTGACAAAGAAATAACTCAAAGATCCTCCAAGTAATTCCTGAAATCCTGACAAGACGCCTAGGATAAAGTGCTACTGCCAGAGCGCTCATGATGTCCCAAAACCGCATTGAAATCCCCAATAAGCAGCAGATCAGTAAGACCCAAAATCCTCAAATCCAACCATAGCTCACGCCGAGCAATGTGATCACACAAACCATGAGTAAAACCAACGTGGAAAGTCATAGAACCAAATTGAACTTGAAGAACAATACATTGAGTAGAGGACCAAACCTGATTAAGGACCGAGATACCAACATCACAAAAGACCCAAATGTCTGGACGTCCATTTGCCCTGAAATTATGTGCCACGAATCTCAATCCCAAGCCATTCCAATAAGAATCCGATATCGAAGAAATGTCCACTTTAGGCTCACAAATAGCTAAAATGGAAGGTTTGTGTTTATGGCATATCGCCTTAAGAACATTACGAGAGGCGATGTTCCCAATCCCCCAGATGTTCCAAAATATGCAATTCATTGAGATGGTGGGGGGAGGGGTGGCACCCATGTTGAACGCACGGTGAAGACCAGTGTGGTGTGTTGCAGAGTCTGTTGACTGCGAATTTGACACTTCATCTGCATAATCGGCCCATCGCTTTGAAACTGCAAAATCTAACTCATTCGGCCCTGGGCAGTCTGTTTCAATGTTAATGTCATGAATTGCTGGTGATGGACCCTGAGTGACACTCTGGATTAGTCGTGATTTAGCGGAGTCTATGGAGTTATCCCGGAATGCATGAGTAAGGGCCCGAATAGGCTTGTCCAATGGATACTGAACCGTAAGAGGCAGAATAGTGGAAATAGGGCTGGTATTGGAGGAGGCCTTCAGAATCGGTTCCCTTATTGGATACTCGGATTGAGAGTCTGCTGACGGTAAGTCTGGATTGTCATCTGAAGCAAGGGCCTCAAAATTGTTACTCGTCGGTATATCTGAAGGACAAGTGACTATAGTGCCGGAAGGAGATCCTGACCGCATAGCCATACCCGTATGTCCCACTGAGTCAACTACGGCCTTGCCTTTGTCCTGCTGCACATGACGATAAACTTTCCGGACCCTGGAACGATCCCATTGCATTGAGTTTGGACGAGTGGCTGGAGCCTGGGAACATCCCTGATCAGGAGATGTGCGCCTTTCCGTAGCCGAATGGCCCGCATTGTTGAGATTGGAAGCGCAGTCGAATGCCTCGTAACGCTACATTTCGAGCAAAACTCTGGAAGTTTTTCATAACTGACTGACACGAAGGAGCACTTGCCAATGCATTCCACCATGATATGGTCCTCCAAAGGCTTTGAAAGATCAATATCTACCAGAACCCAAACAAAGTGACCTAGAGAGCCATCAAGCAAACGCTGATCTATCTGTAGGGGGTTTCCAAGCGCACTAGCAATCCCAAGGATTGTATTGGGATCCCAGTATTCTAGACTGAGCTCGAAGATGCGTACCCAAATGCTGGCCACCGAAGTTTGCACCTTGTAAGGGGTAAAATTCAGCACCCATAGAGATAGACGAATAGTCCCCGGGTTAAGCGCGCAATTGGTTCATTGATGAGCCCGAGAACGATCCTGTGCATTAAAAAACTTGACACAAAAATATCCCTTGCCCAAGGGAATTAATTTCCAATCGTTCTTAATCCCCCATAATTCCGATAGGCGCTTGTGCAAAAGCATTGTCGCCCATGGCTTATTACCTTTTCCCAAAATAACCCTTCCAATCAAAGAGTAAGAAAATTCTACGACGCGTTGTTGGTAAACGTGTTCATCAATAGTAACAGAATAGTAATCACCTTTTCTAACCGGTTTAGGGATAGAATGAAGTTTACCTGAAACCATTTGGGAAAATGTGTTGAAATTACCTGGGGCCTGAGTAGTAGAATCCATATGATGGGTACCTGTAACAATTTTAGCAAAAGTGTTTTCAAAATTGGATTTAACATTGGGAATATGAGCCGAATGTCGGAGGTTCATTTCATAATCAGCTGTCGTTGGCGGAGAGATTCCAGCAATCTGAGGTGCGTCCCTGGGATCAGGAATAGAATGTGGGCCCGTGGACTGGGATCCATGCGGACGACAGACAGCAGCCCAGGGGTCATCACTCCCCTCGGGGCGCATGAGGTTGCCACAGTCCCCCATATAACAAAGGGGCCCCCCATCCCCATGGCGGCGCGACCATGGGGGTAAAGGGAAGTGCCCCCCCAATAAGCCCGCTAGATGTAGGCTGGTGTGAAGGTGCCCCCCCTGCACGATACCAGCAACATCAATGAACGGGGGGATGGGCGCTCTGTGCGGCGAGGAGGGTGCAGCGAGATGGTTCAATGAAGATGTTGTAAAGGGCGCATATGGTTGATGCTTCAGATATGGTTGCTGTGTGATGGACGGAGGCAGCGCAGACTTTGAGAGAGCCAGTCGCGAAGAAGAATGGAGATAGAATTCTGGTGGGACAAGCCCGGTAGTCATGGGATCGTGGCCCGGGCATGCATCAGCGCTAAGGATCGATGAGGACTGGTGCGTGGTCAATTTCGAAGGCACGAACGACGGAGGAATTCCGTAGTGAGAGAGGAACGTTGAAGCCATTGTCGGAGTACCAAGCGGAGTAACAGCAACAAAAGATGATGCAACAGCCATGGATGACGTGTGCGCCGTGGAGGGTTGTGGTGGACAAATGGGAGCAGGTCTATAATTCGAAGTTAAACCATGGAGAGAATCCGAGGAGTTCATGATGAGCCAAGTTGACGAAGACGCCGGCAAAGGCTCCACCGAATGTGATATGTGGCGGACCTGACGACGGTGGAAAATCGCATACGCTTCTTTTGAAATGGAAATTCATTAAACGCACCGATATTCATTGCAACTATAAGCCATAAAATAGTGGATATCAAAAGAGTCAAAAATCCACCGCCGAGGGCCCCCAAAAACACAAGAGATGAACAAATGATCCACGATTCGATGATCGGACAACAAAGTCCGCAAACCGAGGCGCCATGAAGGAACATTGCGGACGCAGAACATCCAATAACGCCAATCAATTATGGATGGCTCTCCATGCCACAATCGAAAGTCTTTCCTAATGAATGAGAGACCAAATCCGGAACCCCATTGAACCACCGGGGAGTGAGGGCGCGCAGTAGGAGTAAGCGACGCCTTCAAGTGATAATCCCATCTTGAGAATGAACCCAAGCGCGTATCTTTCGAAGCCGGAGCGATGGGGACTCTAACAATATCCCGGACCAGGGCTTCACTGAAGAGCGCCGTGACATGGAATTTGAAGCTCAAAATGCGCTATCTCGCACATTGCTTATGCAATCCGAATTCCTACAACAGAAAGCCCGCTCGGATTGGTTAAAGGATAGGGACCGCAACACGGTGTTTTTCCATCGCCGTTGTCAAGTTCGGAAATGACGTTCAGGAATTTAGGGTCTAATGGTCGATGGGAGTTACTCGGAGGATCCGGTTGTTCTTGGAAATCATATTATTTCATTCTATGCGGACCTCTTCGCAAAGACGGGGCACAAGTTCGGATTACACATTGGTTGACCAGGTAATTACTCCTACGGTCAGCCCGGCTGATAATGCTCACTTGACGGCTATTCCGTCGGATTTAGAGATAAAGGAGGCGGTTTTTGATATGGGTGTGGACAGTTCTCCGGGCCCGGACGGTTTCAACGGGAGATTCTACCAGCACTATTGGGATATCATTTTTGAGGATGTGTTGGCGGCAGTCCATCATTTCTTCGTTACTGCATCCTTTTCGGCAGGGTTAAACGCCAGTTTTATGGCACTTATCCCAAAGACTAAGGAGGCGAACACAATTGTGGATTTTAGGCCGATTGTTATGAGCAATTATCTTTTTAAGATCATCACTAAGATTTTGGCGACTCGACTAGGCTCTATCATTTCTTCTTACTTGTCTCCTACACAGTTTGGATTTATCCCGGGCAGGCAGATTCACGACTGTATTGCTTTGGTTTCGGAAGGATTCAACATTTTGCAGGGACACAATGATGCCAATAAGATTTTAAAATTGATATCCGCAAGGCATTTGATATGGTTAATTGGGGTTTTTTATACACATTTTACGTTGCTTTGGTTTCTCAGAAAGGTTCGTTCACTGGATTGAAATTATCCTTAAATCATCCAGAATTTCAGTCCTTCTGAATGGGTAGCCTGTGGGTTACTTTTCCTGCGGATAGCCAGTGCAATTGGGAACCCGATTCAAATAGACCATCGATCTTTAGAGGGTTCCCTAAGTCACTTCATCCGGGTCTTGGTGGATATCGATCTGTCTAAGCCCTTAGAGAATCACATTATGGTTGAACGGGTGGGTCAGTGCTCATTTGTGTCAGTTACGTATGAAAAACTGCCCGAATTTTGTTCAAAGTGTGGTATTACGGGACACTCGACGGCTTCTTGCCATTTTAGTCCAGCAGAAAAACCTACTATAGATAAGCGAGTTTCTCAGTTAGGGGCGTGCAGGGCGTCGCCACGGACGTCGAACTCCTGGTACAACAGGGATGTTCACGGGTTCGTAAAATTTATCGTCCTGTTCAACAGGACAAGGGCAAGGTCGTTGATGACTCAATGGGAAATACGGCCTCTACTACGCGCGCTGGATCTCTTCCCCGCGCAATTGTCACTATTTCCAACACATTTGAGGCGCTTGGCTCAGATGACTCCCAGCAGGCATTTACCTTGGAATGGCGGACTGAAGGATCAGCATCCCACAGATTTCCAGTCCGATTATCCAGCTAGGGAGACTTCTCCCAAGGCCACTACTTCCAACATCGACACGGTTTCCACCATTATGCCTATTACGGTTCAATATCCTTTGGGAAAGCCAATTCGAGCTCTCAGCCGTGCCTTCTGGGATAGCTCCTTGGACTCGGCAAAATCTAGAATTCTCCGAAGCGTGGCGTCGGGTCCGTCCCCACCGGCCCACGGCATAACTATCGAACAGGAGCATACAGAGCCACATGAAATGAACATTGCAACATCCAAGAGATGGGCAGATTATGCAGAAGAAGTTGGAAATTCTCAATCGTCTGACTCCACAACAAACCACACGCCTGTTTTTACCGTGCGATCGACATGGGCGCCACCCCCACCTCCTTCTCAATGAATTGCATCTTCTGGAATATCTGGGGGATTGGGAACATTGCATCTCGTAATGTTCTTAAGGCTTTATGTCGCAAACATAAACCTTCTATTTTAGCCATTTGTGAACCTAAGGTGGACATTTCATCCATTTTGGATTCTTACTGGAGTAGCTTGGGGCTCAGTTTCGTGGCTCAGAGCTTCCGAGTGAACGGTCGCCCAGATATTTGGGTCCTATGCGATGCGAGCATCTCTGTCCATAATCAGGTTTGGTCTTCTTCTAAGTGTATTATTCTGCAAATTCAGTTTGGTTCTATGGTTTTCCATGTTGGTTTTGCTCATGGTTTATGTGATCATGTTGCTCGTCGTGCCCTTTGGTTGGAGCTGAGAAACTTGGGTATCACTGATCTGCTGCTGATTAGGGATTTCAATGCTGTGTTGGGACATCATGAGCGATTCGGCTCGGGTACTTTATCCCAGGCTTCTTGTAAGGACTTAAGGGATTTCTTAGAGGATGCAGGGTTATTTGCTGTGCCGACTTCGGGGAATCTGTTTAATTGGTGCTCCCCCAGTAGGCCTCTAGCTCTTCTTCAGGCTAAATTGGATCGAGCCCTGGCAACTGGTCAATTTTTCGCTCTTTGGCAAGTTGTTAAGGGTTTAGTCCTTCCGCGCATTGGTTCAGATCACCATCCCATTCTGGTCTCTTGTTCTTCTTCCATTAACAAGGGCCCGTCACCTTTTCGGTTTCAGTGCATGTGGATTCATCATGCTTCATTCCGGGATCTTGTCACTACCTCTTGGGCGCTCCTGTGCACGTCACCTAACCCTTTGCAACGTGTCATGTGGAATCTCAAAAGGTTGAGATAGACGATCAAGGTATGGAATAAGGAGGTTTTTGGGGATGTGAATCGTCGGGTGGATTATCAAATGGAAAGGGTCCAAAGATTCAAGCGGATATTGAATCCGGGTTTCATAGAGGACCTCGGGAAAGGGAATTGGAGGCACAAGAGGGAGCTTTCTCGCACGTTGCTCATGCGATCGATTTTCTTCAAGCAGGCTCGCTCCGCTTGGTTAAAAGATGGGGATCGCAACACATGTCATTCTTTCATCGCCACGCCCGGAGATTAGAAATGGGCGTTAAGGGATTCGTGGTCGATGGTTGATGGTACATACACAGAGGATCCGGTGGCCCTTTGAAATCACATTATTTCATTTTATACGGATATTTTCGCAGATATAGGGCATACCACTCGGATTACACTCGTGGTCGTCATCAGTTGATTTCACCTACGGTCATCACAATTGATAATGCGCTCTTGACGCCAATCCTTCGGAGTCCAAGTTAAAGAGGCGATGTTTGATACAGAGTTTGGATAGTGCTCGGGGGACGGTTTTTGATGGGAGATTTTATCAGCATTTCTGGGACGTGGTGTCAGACGAGGTGTTGGCGGCTGTCCGTTATTTCTGTCTCGGCCTCCTTTAAAGCGGGATCAACGCCGCCATGGCACTCATCCCAAAGACCAAGGAGGCTAATGCGGTGGAGGATTTTCGGCCGATCGTCATGAGTAACTTTCTTTTTAAGATTATCACGAAGATTTTGGCTACTCATTTGGGCTCCATTATTTCTTCTTACTTGTCTCCGACTCAGTTTGGTTTTATTCCGGGAAGGCAAATTCACAACTGCATCGCGTTGGTTTCGGAAGGGTTTAATATTTTGCAGGGGCGGAATGACACCAACATGATCTTAAAAATTGATATCCGCACGGCTTTTGATACGGTCACGTGTTGCGTCTCTTTGGTTTCTCCGAAGTGTTCATTCACTGGATAGAGATTATCCTTCATTCTTCCAGAATTTCAGTCCTTCTAAATGGGTCACATGTGGGTTATTTCTCTTGTTTTCGAGGGGTTAGGCAGGGGAATCCGTTATCACCCCTGCTTTTTTGCCTCGCAAAAGACGTTTTGAGTAGATTAGTGGAGGATGCGGTGAGGAGGAACCACCTTCAGGCATTTATGACGCCTAAGCAGGTGATCTTCCCTTCGTCAATTATGTATGCGGATGATATTGTGATTATGTGTGGGGCCTCCACGAGCAATGCACGTTCCTTTATTCAGGTGCTCAATCTTTATGCGGACATTTCGGGGCAGATTTTCAATCCGAATAAATCTAAAGTTTATTTTGGCAGCCGGGTTTCTAATTATGTACGAGGCGTATCCGGCGATTACGAGGGGATGCATATGGGTGCCTTCCCTACGGTCTATCTAGGCACCCCATTCTTCAAGGGGGCGCTAAAGTGGCCGATCTTGACACCAAATTGATAATATCATATTTAAATTCGGGAGGTGGAAAGGGTCCTCGTTGTCTATTGCTTTGGTCGCATTTGCCTGGTGAATCGGTGATTACCAGCTCCTTCGTGCATACCATAATGGTTTACAAGTGGCCTAAAACATTGCTTCGGCAAATGGAAAAGGCCATGCGTAATTTCATCCGGGTCGGGAATGTGAACTCTAAGGGTTCGATGAGTGGTTAATCGAGTCGTTGTTGTATGCCACGGATGGAAGGAGGCTTGGGCGTCCGTTCATCGTTGTTGCCAACAATGCCTTCCTTATGAAGATGGGTTGGAAGATTATGACTTCAAACTCTTTGGATTACAAAGACCCTCATAAAAGCGTTTTTTCACTTCTGAGGGTTTTCCACGTCGATCGTATATCCCCTCTTCCATATGGAGGGGGGTTTGGCCTAGGATCTCGGGATTCTTGGAGGACTGCTGCTGGATCCCCGGATGAAACTCCGACATTTCATTCTGGCTGGATAATTGGCTGGGTTACACTATTGCAGATAGGATTGGTATCCCTCAGGAGTACAGATATTTATTTCGGCAACGCATCTCGGATTACTTTTACGATGGGACTTGGCACTTCACTCTCTTGTTTATAGAGGCATACTTGGATATGGTTCGAGATATTGTTAGAATCCCCATTGCCCCGGATCCGTCGGATGCGCGGGCATGGATACACTCTGATGATGGGACCGTCTCCTCGCAGGCGGCTTACGCACATTTGTGCCCTCACTCCCCGGTGGTTCAATGGGGTTCCTTGATTTGGTCACCTCACATTCCGAAAAGATGTTCGATTGTGACTTGGCGCGCCATTCACAATCGACTGGCGATTTTGGATGTTCTGCGACCACGGGGTTCCTTTACAGGTCCCTCGGTTTGTATTCTTTGTTGTGCTGACGCGGAATTTGTTGATCATTTATTTGTCTCACGTGCTTTTGCAGGGGCCCTATGGAAATGGATTTTTGACTCTTTCGATATCCATCAATTTAGGGCTTACAGCTTCAATGAATTCCTGCTGCGTTTAATGAGTTTTCATTTCAGTGAGCGGTTTTTTTCTTTGGCGGGTTGCGGTGTTATCCTGTATTTGGCTCATCTGGCAAATCAGAAATGACTTGACCTTCCATGACAAGATCTGGACACTAGAGGCGGCCATTTTACGCCTTCGTGTTCTTATTCTTGAGTCATCTTCCTTAGACAGAGGTTGCATGCATAATGACCAAAGGGGCCTTCTCATTCTTCGTCGGCTACGGGTCCCTGGGCGCCCAAGACAGGCCCCTAAGATCGTTCAGGTTAATTGGCAGAAACCCTTGCCGGGATGGATTAAAGTGAACACCGATGGCAGTGCATCTGGCTCGCCCGGGCGTCTCACTGCTTCAGGAGTTTTTCGCAATTGTAGGGGGTTCTTTCGCGGATGTTTTGTGGAAAGATGTGGTTCAGGTTTTGCTTTTGAGGCGGAGTTGATGGCAGCAATGCCGCCCATCCATTACGCTTCTGAAAGGGGCTGGAATCACTTATGGCTGGAGTCGGACTCGGTTTATGTGGTGGAATTGCTGAGGAAGAGATCCACAGAGGCTCTTTGGAGACATTTGACCATGTGGCGATACACTCTGCACCTCCTCTCTCAGATGAACTTGGTGGTTTCGCACATCTTCAAGGAAGGCAACCGGGCATCGGATATTCTTAGCAAGACTTCGCACGAGGATACGTGGTGGGGGGCGCCCCCAGCGGCCATAATCTCGTCCCTCACACAGGATTATGTTGGCCAAGCCAATTATAGGTTTGTTAGCTAGTGCGATTGGTCTTCTAGTTTTCGAGCTTTTTCCTCATGGGGGGTACTCTTTTTCCTTCCAAGGGTTTTTCCCACAAGGGTGGGTTTTACCTTGGAAGGTTTTAACGAGGCCCCAACCATTCAGCCATCTGGTCGGCTTGTGACCATGTCTTAGTTTCTTTGACTTCGTTCCCACATTTTACTTCTTTGGTTACCTGATCAGCCTGTGATCAGGAGTACTCTTTTTCACTTTTTATATGTATTCGCATTTATTCAAAAAATATATAAAAAAGAAAAAGAGTTGTCCTGATCACAGGCTGATCAGGTAACCAAAGGAAAGCCTGGAAACAAAGTCAAGAAAAAAATAAGATGGTCACAAGCCGACCAGATGGCTGAATGGTTGGGGCCTCGTTAAAACCTTCCAAGGTAAACACACCCTTGTGGGAAAAACACTTGGAAGGAAAAAAGAGTACCCCCCATAATAGAAAATGCGTCAAAAGAGGAAAAGAAAATCAGAATCCAAGACGCACTAGCTAACAAACCTATAGTTAGACTGTCCAACATAATCCTAAGTAAGAGTCGGAATGATCGCCGCTGGGGGCGCCCCCCACCATGTAGAATCGTGCGCCGTCTTGCAAAGGATATCCGCAACCCTGTTGCCTTCCCGAAATATGTGTGAGACCACCAAATTCATCTGAGAAAGAAGGTGCAAAGTGTGTCGCCACATGCTAAGGTGACGCCAAGGAACCCCTGTGGATCTCTTCCACAGCAACTCCACCACATAAACCGAATCCGACTCCAGCCAAAATTGAGTCCAGCCCTTCTCGAAAGCGTAATGAATTGCCCGCATGGCCGCCATCAGCTCCGCCTCAAAAGCAAAACCCAAACCACAACGTTCCACAAAGCAGCCACGAAAGAAGCCTCTATAGTTTCCAAAAACCCCAGATGTTGTGAGACGCCCGGGCGCTCCCGAGGCGCTGCCGTCCGTGTTGACTTTGATCCAGCCTGGCAGAGGTATTTGCCAAGTGACTTGCACAATCTTCGGGGCCTGTCTTGGGTGCCCCGGAACACGAAGTCTGCGAAGAATGAAAAGGTCCTGTTGATCATTATGCATGCAACCTCGGTCTAAGGAGGATGACTCCAGAATCATAACACGAAGGCGTAGGATGGCCGCCTCCACTGTCCAGTTCTTGTCATTGAAGGTCAAGTCATTTCTGATTTGCCATATGAGCCAAATACCGAATAACACTGCAACCCGCCATAAAAAGGTCACCTGCTCACTGAAATGGAAACTCATTAAACGCACCAAAAATTCATTGAAGCTAAAAGCCATAAAATATTGGATATCAAAAGATGCGAAAATCCACCGCCAAGTGCTCCTACAAAAGCACACGAGACAAACAAATGATCAACAGATTCCGCGTCAGCACAACAAAGACCGCAAACCGAAGGGCCTGTAAAGGAATCCTGCGCACGCAGCACATCCAATACAACAAGTCGATTATGGATTGCGCGCCATGCCACAATCAAACATCGTTCTTGGAAAGTGAGGTGACCAAATCCAGGAACCCCATCGAACCACAGGGGAATGAGGGCGCAGATAGGTGTAAGCCGACTTCGATGTGATAATCCCATCCTTAGAATGAACCCAGGCCTGCGTATCCGTCGATGCCGGAGCAATGGGGACTCTAACAATATCCCGGACCATATCCAAATATGCCTCTATGAACGAGAATGTGAAGTGCCAAGACCCGTCGTAAAAGTAATCTGAAATGTGATGCCGAAATAAATACCAGTACTCCTGCGGTATACCAATCCTATCGGCAATAGTGTAACCTAGCCAATTATCCAGCCAGAATAAAATGCCAGAATTACTTCCGAGAATCCAGCGACAGTCCTCCAAGAAACCCAAAATCCCAGGTCGAATCCCGCCCCAGTTGGAAGAGGGGATGAACGAACGACGTGGAACTCCGTCTGAGGTCAAAAAGCGCTTTCTGATGGTGTTGTGAACCAAAGAGTTTGAAGTCATAATCTTCCAACCCATCTTCATAAGGAATGCATTGTTGGCGACAACAATGGAGCGGACGCCCATTCCACCCTCTGCCTGCAGCATACAACAACGACTCCAGTTAACCACCACTGACCCTTTAGAGTTGACATTTCTAGTCCAGATAAAATTACGCATGGCCCTTTCCATGCTGTAACAATGTTCTAGGCCACTTGTAAACCATCATCGTATGCACAAAGGAACTGGTAATCACTGAGTTCACCAAACACACACGACCAACAATAGACAGAGAAGTCCCTTTCCACCTTCCGAACTTAAGAATAATCTTATCAAAAACCGATTGTAGATCGGCCACTTTAGGTGCACCCTTGAAGATAGGGGCGCCTAGATAGACCGTAGGGAAAGCTCCCATATGGATCCCAGTAATCACCTGAATACGACTACGCACATAGTTAGAAACCCGGCTGCCAAAATATGCTTTAGATTTGTTAGGATTGAAAATTTGCCCCGAAATGCTAGCATAGAGATTGAGGATCTGCACGATAGAGCGTGCATTCCTCGTGGATGCCCCACACATAATCACAATATCATCCGCATACATAACGGAATATGGGAAAATGACCTGCTTAGGCGCCAGGAATGCCTAAATCTGATTCCGGTTGACCGCCTCCTCCAAGATTCTACTCAGAACATCCTCCATGATGCAAAAGAGCAGAGGTGATAACGGATCCTCCTGTCTAACCCCCGAAAGCAAGAGAAGTAACCCACAAGCGACCCATACAGAAGGACCAAAATTCTTGAAGACTGAAGGATAATCTTAATCTAGTGAACGAACAATTCTGAGAAACCAAAGCGACGTAAAAACATGTAACAGAAACCCCCAATTAACAGTATCAAAAGCCTTGTGGATATCAATCTTAAAAATCATATTGGCATCATTCTGTCCCTGCAAAACCACTAGCTTGTAGCTCAAGTGGTATCACTAACCCTTTATAAGAGTGTTGACCAGGGTTCGAACCCTGTATCTTTCAGTTTATTTGGAATTTATCTCCTACCTCCAACCAGTACTCCAAACTCATTAAAAAAATTTTGTCCCTGCAAAATATTGAAACCCTCCGAAACCAACGCAATACAGTCGTGGATCTGCCTGCCTGTGATAAATCCAAACTGAGTAGGAGACAAGTAAGAAGAAATGATAGAGCCCAGACGAGTCGCCAAAATCTTGGTGATAATCCTAAAGAGAAAGTTGCTCATCACAATAGGCCAAAAGTCCTCCACCACGTTAGCCTCTTTAGTCTTTGGAATGAGCGCCATAAAACTGGCATTCAATCCCATCGAAAATGACGCAGTGATGAAAAAATAACGAACAGCTGCCACCACATCATCAGACACCACGTCCCAAAAGTGCTGGTAGAATCTCCCGTTAAAACCATCCGGGCCCGGAGAGCTATCCAAACCCATATCAAAAGCCGCTTCCTTTATCTCCAACTCTGAGGGAATAGCCATCAAAAGTGCATTGTCAACCGAGCTAACCGTAAGGGAAATGAGCTGGTCGACCAAAGAATAGTCAGAGCTGGTTTGCCCCGTATCTATGAAAAGGTCCGTATAAAAGGAAATAATATGATTCCCAAGAGCCACCAGATCATCTATGTAACTACCATCAACCATCAATCCCTGAATCCCCAAGCGTCCATTACGAATCATGCAGCGGCGATGGAAAAAAGTCGTGTTGCGATCCCCATCCTTTGACCAAGCCGAGCAGGCTTTCTGCTGAAGAAATTCGGATTGCATTAACAAAGTACGAGACAGCGCATTCTGAGCCTCAAATTCCATATCCCTGCGAGCCTCAGTGAAACCCTCGGATTCAATATCAGCCTGAATCTAACGGACCCTTTCCATCTGATAATCCACCTGACGATTAACTTCCCCAAAGACTTCCTTATTCCAAACCTTAATCGTTTGTCATATTTTTTTTAAAGGAATACAAGATTTCTATTCATCTAATGATTTTCGATCTTCCTCGATGTGCGTGTGATTACACACTTCACTGTGTGCGATTTTTCTGATTCCCATGAACTCATCACAATCGACCATCTTCCTCATCTCCGATCAATTCCTTCCTTGATCTTCCAAACATGGACGTATTTTTTATTCCCTGAGATTCACTTATACACATCCAACATATCGCCCAAAGTAAACTATGAACACATCAATGCGGACAGTCCATCGCAGGTCCAACCATTGATTTCGATGACGACCACGGACATATCTCCTCAACCGTCACACGCCACACAACTCATGGAGGAAAATATTCGACGGTATATGACAGAACCAGGTACCGTTCTTCATAATCCTAGGGTTCAAGAAAGGGTTTTCGACAGAAACCCTAGTTTGCATGCGTTCACACACGTACACGAGAAAAATCCTAAATCTAAAATTTGCACTACGTCTGATAATCTCGACTCTACCTGCTTACGAGATAATCCACGAAATCCCAAGGATCTTGGTGAAGGAGATAATACGCAGGGGAATGGGAAGAAACACGTTAACTTTGCCCAAATCTTTATGGCAGAGGAGCCGCGCCCGGTAAAAAAAGGTGATTATTTTTCGGTAACCATAGATGAACACATTTATCAACAAAGGACGGCCGAACTGAGGAATACGTTGATTGGGAGAATGCTTCTACCAAAAGGGTTCAAGCCAATGACGCTGCCGGAGCTAAAATCGAAATTGACAAATTTTTGGAAAATTACGGATGCATGGAAATTGATCCACTTGGGAAAAGGATACTACAACCTGCAGTTCACGAACATGGAGGAGAGGAATCGAATATTTTCAAAAACCACTTGGAATTTGCAACCTGGTTCGATACGGTTAATGAATTGGATGCAAGATTTCAATCCATACAGGGTTAGCACATCAACGGCGCAGGTTTGGATCCGTATTTATGAATTAGGGTTCGAATATTGGCATCCCTCGCTCATCAATAATATAGCTAGCGCTGTGGGAACCCCTATTCAAATTGATGAACGATCCTTGAACGGAGAAGTTGGACATTTCATTCGAGTACTTGTTGAAATTGATTTAAACAAGCCATTGCAGGAGTTTATCATGATAGAAAGAGTTGGACATGGCTCCTTCGTATCACTCAGTTATGAAAACCTTCCAGAATTTTGTGTACATTGCAAAATAGTGGGACACAACATTAATCGTTGTAGGCACAATACGCCTAAGGAAGCACGCCCTCCAACCGAACAAATGCAAAAAATTGATAGCCCGGTGAGAGGACGGTTAGTGGAAGAATTGGTTCAAGTGAGGAAGCGTGGAACACGACCAATGGAGATCAATCAACCGACCATTATTAATACGCGGAATTCCTTCAAATCGCTACAAGTGGACGATGAGAATGACCAGGTGATGCACGTGGATAATTTAACGGGGACGGAAATTGCCAACGGAGGGAATAAGCAGACGGATGGTTTGGATGGGTCGCAATCTCGCAACCCGAACAGACGGATGATTTTGGCAGGCCCTAGTACGATGAATGAAAATACGGACAACGGCAAGTTAAATCACTTCCACAAGCTACAAGGATAGCTTTAAGGCTATGGCGGTGGCAGCTAAAAAGCGATGGGCAGACTTGGAAGAAGAAGAACAACTAGGTAATGTTTTCCTTGAGAGTATTGATTCTGATACGCATGTGGTGCGTCCCCTTCCCCCTAACTTATCATGAATTGCTTGTTTTGGAATGCTAGAGGTCTTAGTAATGAGGGTTCTAGATCCATGCTCAAGGAATTATGTCGTGTTTATAAACCTGATATTGTTGCAATGCGGAGCCGAAAGTTCAATTTTCTACTATTAGCGCTTCATATTGGAATGCGATTAATCTAACCCTGGTTGCTGAGAATTTCCATGTTAATGGCATTCCAAATATTTGGGTTTTTGTTCCTACTACTAACATGCAGGTGCAATTTCATTGGGCCTCGGATCAAATTGTGGTTTGCAAAGTGGGGGTTCAGAATCACTAGTTCTTAATGGGATTTGTGCATGCTCAGTGTTCGTATATTGCTAGACGATAGCTTTGGATTGATGTGCATGCGTTAGGGGCAGATAATATGGTTATTGTGGGAGATTTTAACGCCATTCTGGGAGCTCATGAACGACAGGGTGGAGCTCGTGTCCATGACACTTCATGCAGGGAGTTCAAAAAATTTATTGATGACAACAATCTCATTCATGTTCCAATGGTAGGGAACAATTATACTTGGGGTATTTTCCGGCCTACAAGGGGGCTAATTCATGCGAAATTGGATAGGATTCTGGCCACAAATCAGTTCATGAATTTGTGGCATACTATTGGTGGTTTGGTAGGTCTCATGCACTCCTCGGATCATAATCCTATTATCTTGAGATGCAATTTTTCTACACCTCCTTCGGCGGCTCCGTTTCGATTTCAATCAATGTGGCTCCAACACAGTGGTTTTAAAAAAGTGGTGGCTGATTCATGGGGGATGGAGTGCCCAAACAATCATCCTATGGCCCGTGTTATGCAAAAACTTAAAAGACTACGGGCCATTCTTCGCCATTGGAACTATACGGTATTTGGAGATGTCAACCGACAGGTTGATGAAGTGCAGCAAAAACTTACGGATTTTCAATCTCACATCTCCACATTTGGGTATTCTGATAGCATTATTCACCAGGAGCTTCAATTACATAATGATCTTAATCAGCTGCTTAATAAACAATATGAGTTGTTGCGACAGAAAAGCCGTACACAGTGGTTGCAGGATGGGGATCGTAACACTAAGTTTTTTCATCTGAACTCGGACTCGTTGGTTTTCAGGACCCTCAGACATCGGTACTTTACTAGAAATGGGGACATTCGGAGGTCCTTCCTTCCTTCTTCCATTTGGCCTGGGATTAAACCCTGTATTTCTGACTGCTTGGATGATTCTCGTTGGATACCAGGCGCCAATTCCGAGGTATTATTTTGGATTGATAATTGGTTGGGATATTCCATTGCTGACAGAATTGGCATTCCAGAGGATTATAGATATTTATTCCAGAACAGATCTCGATTACTTTTATGATGGATCCTGGCACTTCACCCTTCCCTTTGTGGAGGTTTATTTGGAGCTGGTTCGAGCTATTGTGCGTGTCCCAATTACACCTACATCTCGGGATACTTGTGTTTGGATGAACTCTAAGGATGGTTCGGTTACCTCGAAGACGACTTATAAATTCTTACGCCCTACGCGCCCGACAGTAAGATGGGGTTCTTGGATTTGGTCCCAAAGATATCCCTGGAACGCGATCGATGGTGGTGGCATGGAGAGCTATACACAAACGATTGGCGATCCCGGGACTCTTTACGAGCTAGGGGAAGTTTTACTGGCCCTTCGGTTTGTGTTCTTTGCAGGGAATCGGGGGAATCGGTCGATCACTTATTTGTTTCTTGTGCTTTTGCAGGGCATCTTTGGCGTTGGATCTTCCAAGCCTTTCACGTGCACCCTTCTTCCAGGCTTACGTTTCAATGAATCACTGGGTACGCTTATGGCATTTAATTTTAGTGACCGTGTCACTTTCCTTTGGTGTGGGCAATATTTTCCTCGCATCGGCTTCTTTGGCACATCCGTAACGAGCTGATTTTCCACAACAAAATCGGACTCGGAGAGGCGGCACTAATTCGCCTACAGTACTCATTGTTGAATCAAAGATCTTTGGGCCGGGGATGCATGAATAACGATCAACAGGACCTCTTCATCCTGCGTGGTTTAAGAGTCCCCGACGGGTTAGACGTGCTCAAGATTGTGGAGGTCCAATGGCAAAACCCCCTCCCGGTTGGATCGGGGTTAACACGGATGGCGCGCTTTAGGGGCACCGGCAATATTACAAAGATCCGGTGTCTTCCGGAATTGTAGAGGATTCTTTTGCGGATGCTTTGTCCATTGTTGTGGTTCAGGGTACGCATTCGAAGCGAAATTGGTTGCAGCAATGTGGGTGATTCATTACGCATTTGCAAAAGGATGGACGAAACTTTGGCTGGAATCGGATTCGAAGTATGTGGTGAACCTGCTGGAGAAGAGAACGATGGAGGTCCCATGGCGCCACCTTCGCTATTGGCGCCAGACCTTGCATCTACTCAGTGGCATTGATCTTGTAGTCTCTCATAGTCGCGAAGGCAATCGGGTGGCATACATGCTGAGCAAGAAGACGGAGAGTGACGTCTAGTGGGGCGTCCCACCCACAGACCTGCTTCAATATATCACGGATGATTATGTTGGCCAACCCACATATAGGTTTGTTAATTAATGCGCCACGATTCAGATTTCTTTTTAGGCGCCTTTTTCCTGGGGGGGTACTCTTTTTCCTCCCAAGGGTTTTTCCCACAAAGGTGGGTTTTACCTTGGAAGGTTTTATAACGAGGCCCCAACCATTCAGCCATTTGGTCGGCTTGTGACCACTTCGTACTTTGGTTGTTGACATTATTTCCAGGCTTTCATTTGGTTACCTGATCTGCCTGTGATCAGGATTACTCTTTTTTTCATTTTTATATATATTTGCACTTATTCAAAAAAAGTTATGTCACTCATATGCTTGTAAACGGGCAAATGACGGATGATCAACAGAGCATCAAAAACCACATTATTCAATATTATGAACAGCTTTTTGCGGAATCGGATAACGGTAATATTGATTATTCCATGGTGGACAATGTAGTTCAGCAAACGGTAACTCAGGAGGAAAATTCCAGGTTGTGTTCGATCCCCACAGATGACGAGATTAAGGAAGCCGTTTTTAATTTGAGTCCTGATAGTGCTCCAGGGCCTGATGGTTTTGGGGGGCATTTCTATCATAGCTGCTGGGATATTATCGCTGCGGACATTTTGTCGGCTGTTCAATCATTTTTTGTTAGCAACAGACTGCCTAAAGGATTTAACTCGAGCTATATGGTTTTAATTCCGAAGAGCAACAACGCTGTTCGCGTGGAGGAGTACAGGCCAATTATCTTAAGTAACTTCCTGTTCAAGATAGTTACTAAGATCTTAGCCGTCCGGTTTGGGGATATTTTGAAAGAGCATGTGCATGGAATGCAATTTGGCTTCATTTCGGGAAAACAAATCCATGATTGCATTGCCTTGGCTTCGGAAGGAGTTAACTGTCTTCTTAATCGCTCTAGTACGCCTAATATGATTCTTAAGGTGGATATTAGAAAAGCTTTCGATACATTGAGATGGGATTTTATTTATCACGTGCTTCGACGTATGGGGTTCGATCAGGGGTTTTTGCATTGGGTGACATCGATTTTTAACTCGGCTAGGATTTCGATCCTATTGAATGGGGGTCCGGAGGGATATTTCAGATGCACTCGGGGAGTCCGTCAGGGAGACCCTCTATCTCCCCTTCTATTCTGTGCAGCTGAAGACGTATTAGCGCGTGCATTGGATATGGCTATTCAGCAGGGACATATTGCTCAGTTTAAAACTACTCGCAATTTCAGTCTGCCTCCGTGTTTACTATATGCAGATGATATTCTTATCATGACAGCAACTTCTTGGGAGAATTGTCAACATATTAAACGTATTTTGACTGGTTATGGACGCATCTCTGGCCAGCAATTTAATCCGGATAAGACTAAGGTCTATTTCCGTGACAATATGCCAATTCGGATTATGAGAAGAGTTCAGAATCATCTGCAGATTACGCATGGCGCTTTACCCATCACTTATTTAGCCGTCCCCTTGTTCAAATGGGCGCCCAAAATAAGATATTTCCAGCCTACGCATGATAAAATTCTGTCCAAATTTAAAAGGTGGAAAGGTACGTCCTTATCGATGGCTGGCCGCATTACTCTTGTCAATTCTGTCATTTCTAGCTCGTATGTTCACTCGATGCTTGTATATCGTTGGCCGAGAACGTTACTCAAATCAATGGAAAAGGCTATGAAAAATTTTATTTGGTCTGGTGATATTACTAAGAAAGGTGCGGTGACAGTCAATTGGGCTAGATGCTGTGCACCTAAAGAGGAAGGAGGATTGGGAGTTCGATCTCTTGTGGCGGCAAATAGAGCATTTCTTATGAAGGCTGCATGGAAGTTGTTTCAATCTAGGTCTATGGTTTTCAAGATTTTGCGGCATAGATACTTCAATGGTGCGCCCAGAATGGCATATATTGGATCGTCGATTTGGTCGGGACTGCGCCCTGTGGTCTTGGATCTGATTTCCCAATCATGCTGGATTCTGGGGGAACGATCTGGAGTTCGATTCTGGTTGGATAACTGGTTAGGCTACTCAATTGCAGATCGCATTGGTATTCCGGCTCATATGTTTCAATATTACGAATACCCAATTTCGGATTATTTTTATAATGGGGTTTGGCACTTTACTGAGGAATTCATTATGGAGTATACAGGGATTGTCATTGATATTCTTAATTTTCCGATTGCCCCGCACTTGACGGATAGACGCGTGTGGATTCATTCTAAGGGAGGGGACGTATCCTCTAAGGATGCTTACACATTAGTTCGTAATTAATTCCCAGAGGTTCAATGGGGTAAGTGGATTTGGTCTTCACACATTCCGCTGAGAAGATCAATCACTGTTTGGCGATCAATTCATAATCGACTACCTGTTCTTGATAACATTCGTGGATCTTGGGGTCCCACAGCTTGTTCGTTATGCTACGCAGATTCGGAGTCAGTTGATCATTTATTCACACGGTGTAGATTTGCTTTGGCGATTTGGGAATGGATTCAAGACACTTTCGAGGTGCAAAAGCCACTTAATGGAGGAGTGAATCATCTTTACGTTTGGGCTATTCAACAAAGATTCAGTCCGCAGCTTGCTTCACTCTGGAAAACGGCTATCATTTCAACTATTTGGGTTATTTGGCATGCACACAATGAGTGGATATTCAGGGACGTTAGGCCCCTTCACACGGCTGCTACCATTTTGGTTAAGGCGTTCATCATGGAATCAGCAACCAAAGATTGCAACTATATGTCCAACTCGGTATATGATCTTTTATGCTTAAGAAGGCTCTCGGTACAGGGAAGGCCAAAACCACCACCTGTGATCAAGCACGTTAGATGGTACCCTCCATTACCAGGATGGATGAAGGTGAATACGGACGGATGTGCGCGGGGAGCACCGGGCAGATGTATGGCGGCGTGCATCTTTCGAAATTGCAGAGGTTTTTTCACAGGATGTTTTAGTCATAATATTGGTAGAGGTTTTGCTTTTGAATCAGAATTAATTGCAGCGATGACGGCAATCGAGAGGGCGTTTAAGCGAGGATGGATCAAGTTGTGGTTAGAATCGGACTCAACATACGTATGCGGGTTGCTGGAAGCAAGATCTCTTCAAGTACCATGGAAGCTCTTAGCTAGATGGAGGATGACACTTCACTATATCTCTCACATAGAGTTCAGGGTCTCACATATCTACAGAGAGGGCAACAAAGTAGCGGATAAACTTTCTAAGATGGACGTCCCCTTAGAGTGGTCACACACGATTCCTGAGTCGATCGTCACAGAGTTGCATGAAGACAGTAGCGGACAGATTTCATTTCGGTTTGCATAGTTTTGGGGTACTCTTTTTCCTATCAAAGGTTTTTCCCTCTGGGTTTTACTTTGATAGGTTTTAACGAGGCCCCAATTTTGGCTATCTGCTTGGCTTGTAAGCAGTTTCATTGAGTTTCTTGTGATTTTATGATTCTTCGAACATTGAGATGTTTCGCTTTTGGTTTATGCTAGCTGCTTGGCTTGCAAGCAGCACCATCTTTTCTTTTTTATATATTTGATCACTTTATCAAAAAAAAACCTTAATCGTTTGTCGCAACCTCTTGAGTTTCCACATGACGCGCAACAATGGATCGGGCGACGCACACGGGAGCACCCAAGAAGTTGTGACAATATTCTGGAAAGAATCGTGATGAATCCACATAAGCTGAAAGTGAAAAGGGATCGGACCTTTGCTAATGGAAGAGGAACAAGACAGCAAAATGGGATGGTGATCAGATCCAATGCGCGGAAGAACCAAGCCCTTAACCACTTGCCAAAAAGAGAAAAATTGACCAGTTGCTAGGGCTCGATCCAGCTTAGCCTGAAGGAGAGATAGAGGCCTTCGGGGAGAGCACCAAGTAAATGAATTCCCTGTAGTCGGAACTGCAAACAACCCAACATCCTCCAAGTAATCCCTCAAATCCTGACAAGATGCTTGGGATAAAGTGCTACTGCCAGAGCGCTCATGATGTCCCAAAACCGCATTGAAATCCCCAATAAGCAACATATCAGTAAGACCCAAATTCCTCAAATCCAGCCATAGCTCGCGCCGAGCAATGTGATCACACAAACCATGAGTAAAACCAATGTGGAAGGTCATAGAACCAAATTGAACTTGTAGAACAATACATTGAGTAGAGGACCAAGCCTGTTAAGGACAGAGATACCAGCATCATAGAAGACCCAAATGTCTGGACGCCATTTGCCCTGAAATTCTGAGCCACGAATCTCAATCCCAAGCAATTCTAATAAGAATCCGATATCGAAGAAATGTCCACTTTAGGCTCACTAATAGCCAAAATGGAAGGTTTGTGTTTATGACACATCGCCTTAAGAACATTACGAGAGACGATGTTCCCAATCCCCCGGATATTCCAGAAGATGCAATTCATTGAGACGGTGGAGGGGTGGCGCCCGTGTTGAACGCACGGTAAAGACCGTAGTCTGGTGTGTTGCAGAGTCCGATGACTGCGAATTTGCCACTTCATCTGCATAATATGCCCATCGCTTTGAAACTACAAAATCTAACTCATTTGGCCCTGGGCGGTCTGTTTCAATGTTAATGTCATGAATTGCTGGTGATGGACCCTGAGTGACACTCTGGATTAATCTTGATTTAGCGGAGTCGATGGAGCTGTCCCGGAATGCACGAGTGAGGGCTCGAATAGGCTTATCCAATGGATACTGAACCGTAAGAGGCAGAATAGTGGAAATGGGGCCAATGTTGGAGGTAGAGGCCTTCAGAATTGGTTCCCTTACTGGATAATTGGACTGAGAGTCTACCGGCGGTAGGTCTGGATTGTCATCTAAAGCAAGGGCCTCAAAATTGTTACTCGTCGGTATATCGGAAGGACAAGTGACTATAGCGCAGGTAGGAGATCCTGACCGCATAGCCGAACCCGTATTTCCCATTGAGTCAACTGCGACCTTGCCCTTGTCCTGCTGCACAGGACGGTAAACTTTACGGACCCTGAACGACCCCGTTGCACTGAATTTGGACGAGTGGTTGGTGCCCGGGAACGTCCCTGATCAGGAGATGTGCGCCTTTCTGTAGCCTAATGGCCCGCATTATTGAGATGGCAAGAAGCTGTCGAATGCCCCGTAACGCTACAATTCGAGCAAAACTCTGGAAGTTTCTCATAACTGACTGACACAAAGGAGCACTTACCAATGCGTTCCACCATGATATGGTCCTCCAAAGGCTTTGAAAGATCAATATCTACCAGAACCCGAACGAAGTGACCCAGTGAGCCATCAAGCGAACGTTGATCTATATGTAGGGGGTTTCCAAGCACACTGGCAATCCCCAGGATAGTATTGGGATCCCAGTATTCCAGACAGAGCTCGAATATGCAGACCCAAATGCTGGCCACCAAAGTTTGCACCTTGTAAGGGGTAAAATCCTGCACCCATGGAGATAGACGAATAGTCCCCAGGTTAAGCACCCAACTGGTTCTTTGATGAGCCCGAGAACGATCCTGCACATTAAAAAACTTGACATAAAAAAATCCCTTGCCCAAGGGAATTAGTTTCCAATCGTTCTTAATCCCCCATAATTTGGATAGGTGCTTGTGCAAAAGCATAGTCGCCCATGGCTTGTTACATTTTCCCAAAATAACCCTTTCAATCAAAGAGTAAGAAAATTTTGCGATGCATTGTTGGTAAACATTTTCATCAATAGTAACGGAATAGTAATCACCTTTTCTAACCGGTTTAGGGATAGAATGGAGTTTACCAGAAACCATTTGGCAAAATGGGGTAAAATTACCTGGGGCCTGAGTAGTTGAATCCATATGATGAGTACCTGCAACGATTTTAGCAAAAGTGTTACCAAAATTGGGTTGAGCATTTGTAATATGAGTCGAATGTCGGAGGTTCATTTCAAAATCGGATGACGTTGGTGGAGAGCTTCCAGCAATCTGCGGCGCGTTCCTAGGATCAGAAATAAGATGTGGGCCCATGGACGGTGGTCCATGCAAATGGTAGACAGCAGCCCAGGGGTCATCACTCCCCTAGGGGGGGCGTCCTTGGAGGTAGAGGATGCCGTCGGCCCCCCATAAGAAGATGGTAGGGGGCCGGCCCCCCATGGCAATAGGCGGCCATGGGGGTAAAAGAGGGCCCCCCCATGATCAGCGACCTGCATGGAAGAAGGGGGGCGGCAACCCCTTGTCGCTGATCATCTCCTTGGAAGCTGCAGATGATGGTGGTGGGGGGAGGTAGGCCTCCGGCGGGATGACGCCCACTGCAGGTGGAGCGACGGTTGGCGATGGGTTTCAGCAAGGAAGAAAATTCCACGGAATACCGTAGTAGGTGAACGGGACGGACGCTGAAGAGTTTCCGTCGGAGGGCATGGTGATACGTTACTGGTGGCGATGTGCAGTCGGCGCCTGCGACATCCCAACGCCAGCATGCTCGACATGCAGGGAGGATGTGGGGCCTGAAGGTGCTGTCGATGCTGCGTGCGATGGAGAAGGGCTTGCGTGGTGGGGAAGGTAGTTAGAAGTTAGACCATAAAACTCCGATGAAGCCATGACTGTCGACAAAAATTTCCGGGCGATCTTGAGAAGCCTATTTGTAATATTTCCATATTCTGGAGGTGCTTCTGATAGAGTAAATAACTTCTGGATGGTGGTGTAAGGTTGGAATTATCTCTTGTACTTCAACCCATGAGGTAGAATGTGTAAGCTTTTAGTTTGGAAGAACAAATCGAAGCCCATCAATATATCTTGTCCATGGAGTATGCTGCCTATAATCTTCATTCATATAGTATAGTCTGGAAAGTGTTGAATTCCAACTGCCTTCTTTTTATGAGTGATGTATGGAAAGTCTGTCCATCAACTGCATAGAAGTATCCATGATAACTTTGCCAAGCACTTGAGGTATTATGTCCGGATTCATCATTGACTTTCTTGCCCCTGTATCGAATACCCCAATAGCATTGATTGGTCTATCATGCTTGTATGGTAGAATTTGTACTTCAATATTTGGATAAGGCATCCCTTCTTGGATCAAGGAGCTGGTCTTTAATGATGATTGTGACTTGATCATAAAGACTGGAAGTTCTAAGGATGAATCTTCTTCTTCTTCTTCTGGTTTGTGGTCATCAGTCAAATATTGTATTGCAAATGCAGTATCCTCATCCTTCTCGTCTTGTTCAGAAAATAAAGATTCAATATCAGCATGGAATGCTTGAGATGCCATGCTGCTTTGTCATTCTTATTAGGGAAATTCTTTGTAAAGTGCCATTTTCTTCCACACAGGAAATACCTATTCATCGACTTCTTTCGGAATGGTTTTCTTCTAAAGAACCGATAAACAATATTTTGTTTCGCCTTCTTCTTGATCTTTCTTATCGTTTTATGGGAAGACGAAGATGAACAAGTAGAATTCTCCTTTCCTTTGCACTTTATCTCTAGATGAGAGTTTTTGCATACAAATTTGAGGAGAGTTCTTTTATCAAGCACATCCTTGATGAAGACTTGTTGCTCACACATATTGTCTAAGGTTGCAAACGTCATCTGGTGGATTTCGCCTAGACTGATGCTTGAGACTTTCCTTCTGAAAGCTTGAATCATTATGTGTAACTCAGGCTGGAGTTCTTTAGGTACATATGCAAGATAGGCAAGTTTGAGATTTGGATCATTGTATCCTTTCAGCATGTAGAACTTCTCAAACATTGTTTTGAAATGTCTATCCAAATCTTTCGTGTTAGAGAACAACATTTCATGGCACAATATTCTTGCTCTGCCAACTTGTTGATAATAGTAATATCTCCAATAAACTCTTGGTGAATTTTTCCAACCGTGTTTGTTATATGCAGATGATATTCTTATCATGACGGCAGCTTCTTGGGAGAATTGTCAACATATAAAACATATTTTGATGGGTTATGGACGCATCTCTGGCCAACAATTCAATTCGGATAAGACTAAGGTCTATTTCCGAGATAATATGCCTATTCAGATTTTGAGAAGAGTTCAGACACATCTGCAGATCACTCGTGGCGCCTTACCTATCACTTATTTAGGCGTCCCTTTGTTCAAAGGGGCCCCCAAAATAAGATATTTCCAACCTACGCACGATAAAATTCTGTCAAAATTTAAAAGGTGGAAAGGTACGTCCTTATCGATGGCTGGCCGTATTACTCTTGTCAATTCTGTGATTTCTAGCTCGTTTGTCCACTCGATGCTTGTCTATCGTTGGCCGATGACGTTGCTCAAATCCATGGAAAAGGCTATGAAACATTTTATTTGGTCTGGAGATATTACTAAGAAAGGTGCGGTGACAGTCAATTGGACTAGATGTTGTGCACCTGAGGAAGGGGGCTTGGGAGTTCGATCTCTTATTGTAGTAAACAAAGCTTTCCTTATGAAGGCTGCATGGAAGTTGCTTCAATCTAGGTCTATGGTTTTTAAGATTTTGTGGCAAAGATACTTCAATGGTGCGCCCAGAATGGCATATATTGGTTCGTCTATTTGGCCGGGACTTCGCCCTGTTGTCTTGGAATTGATTTCCCAATCTCGTTGGATTTGGGGGGACCGATCTGGTGTCCGTTTCTGGTTGGATAACTGGTTAGGCTACTCAATTGCGGATCGCATTGGTATTCTTGCTCATATGTTTCAATATTTCGAATATCCAATTTCGGATTATTTTTATAATGGGGTTTGGCATTTTACGGAGGACTTCATGGTGGAATATACAGGGATTGTCATTGATATTCTTAACTTTCCGATCGCCCCGCACTCGATGGATAGACACATGTGGATTAATTCTAAGGAAGGGGATGTATCTTCTAAAGAGGCTTACACCTTAGTTCGAAATCAATTTCCGGAGGTTCAGTGGGGTAAGTGGATTTGGTCTTCACACATTCCGTTGAGAAGATCAATCACTATTTGGCGTTCAATTCATAATCACCTACCTGTTCTTGACAACATTCGAGGATCTTGGGGACCCTCAGCATGTTCATTATGCTACGAAGACTCGGAGTCAGTCGATCATTTATTCACACGGTGCAGATTTGCATTGGCGATTTGGGGTTGGATTCAGGACACTTTCGAGGTTAGAATGCCCCTTAGTGGAGGAGTGAATCATCTTTACGTATGGGCTATTCAGTAGAGATTTAGTCCGCAAATTGCTTCACTTTGGAAAGCGGCTATCATATCGACTATATGGGTTATTTGGCATGCTCGCAACGATTGGATTTTTAGAGACGTTAAACCCCTTCACACGGCTACTATTATTTTGGTTAAGGCGCTCATTATGGAATCATCAACCAAAGATTGCACTTATATGTCCAATTCGGTATATGATCTTTTATGTTTAAGACGGCTCTCTGTGCAGGGAAGGCCAAAACCACCACCTGTGATTAAGCACGTTAGATGGTATTCTCCATTACCAGGATGGATGAAGGTGAATACGGACGGGTGTGCGCGGGGAGCACCGGGCAGATGTATGGCAGCGGGTATATTTCGAAATTGCAGGGGCTTTTTCACTAGTTGTTTTAGTCATAATGTTGGTAGAGGTTTTGCTTTTGAGTCAGAATTAATTGTAGCGATGACGGCAATCGAGCGGGCTTATAAGAGAGGATGGGTCAAGTTGTGGTTAGAATCGGATTCTACATACGTATGCGGGTTGCTGGAAGCACGATCTCTTGATGTACCGTGGAATCTCTTAGCCAGATGGCTGATGACGCTTCACTATATCTCTCACATGGAGTTCAGGGTTTCACATATCTACAGAGAGGGCAACAAAGTAGCGGATAAACTTTTAAAGATGGACATTCACTTAGATTGGTCCCATGTGATTCATGAGTCGATCTCCACAGAGTTGCATGAAGACATTAGCGGACAGATTTCATATCGATATGCATAGTTTTGGGGTACTCTTTTTCCTATCAAAGGTTTTTCCCTCTGGGTTTTACTTTGATAGGTTTTAACGAGGCCCCAATTTTGGCTATCTGCTTGGCTTGTAAGCAGTTTCTATGGGATTCTTTTGTTTAGATTCGTTTTTCGAACCTTGAGGTGTTACACTTTTTCATTGGTTTAGGCTAGCTGCTTGGCTTGTAAGCAGCATCATCTTTTCATTTTATATATATTTGACCATTCTATCAAAAAAAAGTGATGGAGTTGATGCATTATAAAGCTGGAGTTGTTGATACTCACTAAGGCTTTGAAATTATTCGCGTCGGATTCCAACAAATCTTGAAGAGAATTCCATAAGGATTTGCTTCAGATTGGCTCCATCTTTTGTTAGCTGGAGATCAATCGTTGCTTCAAAAGAGTCTAATCTTTCTCTTCTCTTGTAGATTGGAACATCATCAAAAGCTGGACCTAACCATTCTCTAACAAATTCTTCGGGGGCACGACAGAACAGACCTGGCTCTGATACCACGAGGTGCCGGGAGCCCCACAAACCCATACCCTTTGGCAGCCTTAGCCTTTCCAAGAGGTTAAGAAAGTATGACACCACCATGAGGTCTACTGCACCTTAGCTTAAGCGGCACACCTTGTCTGGATGGCTTTCCGGCAGAACCTCACAAGAAGGTCATTCATCCAGAACTTCAAAGAATTCTTAACCGCCGTATGGATTGAGGGGACCGTGCCTAATAATATTATGCCAGGTACTTCAATCATGTTTCTGATGTACAGGATCCTCAAAGAGGCAAGTACAGAGAATACTTTATGAAGAAGATGGAAGAATTTGAAAGATAATTGCAGATTAGCTAAGAAGCTTTTGAAGAGACATAAAAGAAACTTAGAAACTCATATTTTGTAAAAGGGAGATTTTATTCTGATTTCCATCTGAGTTTTCCATACAACTGAAGAGGTCCTTATATAGGCCTCATGTACAAAACAAGGAAGTGACACGTGTCCCTATTAAAAGACACCTCTGCTAGACACGTGTTACCTTCTTAGACCTTCTTCATGAGAACTTGACATGTGTCCACTAACATTACACCTATCACGTACACATGTCACCTGCATGGACACCTTAAACAGAAAGCTGACACGTGTCCACTAAAAGGACACTTACAACAACAAACTTACATGTGTCCCATAAAAGGACACTTACAACCACAAACTGACACATGTTACATTACAAGGATAAGAAACTGACATGTGTCCAACAAAAGGACACTTACAACTTTAAACTGACATGTGTCCGCTAGAAGGACACTTATTATTACAAACTGACACGTGTCCATTGTAAGGACACCTATACAGTGCTGACATCATCCTTCTGTCATGGACTGTTGTGGTAGTCGTAGTTTTCCTTTGACCAAGGTTCTATCCAAAACAATCCAAAGCCGTCCCAATCTATGTCTTCATCTTCAACAAGCCATGGGTCTTGGGAATCTGGCTCGAACATCTGAGTATCTGTGTCGCCTTCTTGGTTATCTTCTCGTTGGTGACTTGACTCGGGTTCATCAACACATGGACTTATCACGAGTGATGTATATACTAGCTCCGGTCTAGGTGGGTTTGTGAAATCTTGTTAAGAACCAGGAGATGCATGCATAATTCATTAACCTCAGGCTGCTGGCTGGTGATTGATCCAGGGAAAACCTTCCATTTAAAATGTAAAGATGTCGGTATAAATCGATACCCTCTTTCCATTGTGAAATATCGGTGGAGTACTCTTACAACTTTAAACTGACATGTGTCCGCTAGAAGGACACTTATTATTACAAAAACGACACGTGTCCATTGTAAGGACACCTATACAAAGATCTTCATCCTTCAACAAGATTTGTTGGTAGTCGTAGTTTTCCTTTGACCAAGGTTCTATCCAAAACAATCCAAAGCCGTCCCAATCTATGTCTTCATCTTCAACAAGCCATGGGTCTTGGGAATCTGGCTTGAACATCTGAGTATCTGTGTCGCCTTCTTGGTTATCTTCTCGTTGGTGACTTGACTCGGGTTCATCAACACATGGACTTATCACGAGTGATGTATATACTAGCTCCGGTCTAGGTGGGTTTGTGAAATCTTGTTAAGAACCAGGAGATGCATGCATAATTCATTAACCTCAGGCTGCTGGCTGGTGATTGATCCAGGGAAAACCTTCCATTTAAAATGTAAAGATGTCGGTATAAATCGATACCCTCTTTCCATTGTGAAATATCGGTGGAGTACCATGACAATGTATAAATCCGGGACATCTTTGTTCTGATCCACTTCTACTTGTAACATTTCCTTCCAATTTTGAATCTTGTCATACCATTCAAGAAAAGTCCAGAGATTTGATGACTGGTTGATTGGATTTTGGAGGAACGATAAAGTACTTCTAATGGGCATTTCCACTGAATGATAGTAAAGGGTGGAAAGACACCACAAATACCATAGACCATGTTTTGGAATACGAGTAGTAGTGGAAATGGTAAGGATACCATAAAAAGGTTTATTTGGATAAAAACATGCCCTCTCGAAAGGGATATTAACTTGAACAACAAATTTGGCTAAGTGATAAAACATAAAATGTTTTGCATAGTTTTGTAAATCACTTAGGCTTTTGAAAGGTGTTTTTGTGGGGGGGAAATTGGCCTTCAGGATATGCCATTAATATAACTGGGAAAATACTTTTCGAAGATATTAACTGTAATGGTTGTGATCTGGACAGATAATCCTGAACAAGATTGTGATTTCCTTTGATATGTTGAATCGAACTCGATACTTGGAAAACCAATCTTTAAGTCTCAGCAATTGTTTCTCTGGAACACCCTTGTTCTTGAGCTCCATAATTGCTGGAAATGATGTATTGTCCATTTGGATTATGAAATGGTGACCAATAAGACGAAATTCAAACTTCTTGATCCCATTCTTCACAGCAAGGATTTCTTTGTAGACAGCATGGTAATGCTTCTCGGAATCTTTGAACTGACCACTTGCATGTCCACAATAAAAGATTTTCCCATCTTCTTTTTCAAGCAAAATGGCTCCCCAATATTCATCACTAGCATCAGTCTGGAGAATCCTTTGTCCTGTACTTGGAATTTTCAATGGCGGAGGATTCTAGCATACTTGCTTGAGTTGTTGAACTGCTCTGGTCTGGGATGATCCCCATAGTGGAGCATTCTTCTTAAGCATCTTTGAAAGTTGGCTAGTGTATTTGGAGCAATCCGGAATGAAGTCTCTGATATAATTAACAATTCCAAGGAATTGTTGAATTTCTTTGATTGACAAGTTTTCTTCCAGAAACTTTAGCAATTCCTGAGCAATGTGCTGGCCTGGCTGATACTTTCCATCGATTATTTTCATTCCCAAAAACTCAATGTTTGTTTGACCGATAGAGCTCTTCTTTTCAGATAGCATGATACCATGTGATTGAACAATATCCAAGAACTGGTGTAGCAAAGTCTCATGCTCTTGTTTGTTTGATGAGAACAGTAAGATGTCATCAATGTAGATTAGGGTGGTATGCAGGATAGGTTCGAAAATTTGGGTCATTGCTTTTTGGAATATAGAGGGTGCAACCTTCAAACCAAATGGCATGATTGTCCATTGGTATTGGGCTATAGGAAGGCAAAAAGCAGTTTTATATCTATCCTCTTGGATAATTCCCAATTGCCAAAACCCTGACTTCAAATCAAACTTTGAAAAGATTTGGGCTTTAGAGAGTTGGGAAAAAAACATTTGAGTTTTAGGTAAAGGGAATTTATCATCAAGGAGGAAATGGTTAAGAGCTTTGTAATCAATAACAAGCCTCTTTTTCCCTCGTACCTGTTCAGCTCTTTTGTTGACATAGAATGCAGGGCAAGCCCAATTGGACTTCGTGGGCTCAATGAGTCCAAGTGCTAGGAGTTGGTTGCATTCTTGCCTCGCAAGGTTCAGCTCCTTCGGGAGTCATTCTGGATGAGTGGCCTTGGTAGCATTCACATCTTCATTCTTTTTGAAAGGGAGCTGAATAAAGAACTTTGGATTTTTCCAAAGTGGTGTTGGGTGATGGAAATCTGCATGAGAGTCTGCACAACACTTGAGAAGATGGTTGGTAATATCTCCGTATTCTGGAGGTGCTTCTGATAGAGTAAACAGCTTCTAGATGGTGGTGTAACGTTGGAACTGTCTCTTGTACTTCAACCCATGAGGTAGAATCTGTAGGATTTTTAGCTTGGAAGAATAAATAAAAGCCCATTAAGATATCTTGTCCATGGAGTCTGCTGCCAATAATCTTCATCCATATAGTATAGTCTGGAAAGAGTTGAATTCCAATTGGCTTCTTTGTAATGAGCGAGGTATGAAAAGTCTGTCCATCAGCTGCATAGAAGTATTCTTGATGACTTTGCCAAGCATCTTCAGGTAGTATGTCAGGATTCATCATTGACTTTCTGGCTCCTGTATCAAATACTCCAATAGCCTTGATCGGTCTATCATACTTGGATGGTAGAATTTGTACTTCAATATTTGGATACGGCATCCCTTCTTGAATCAAGGAACTGGTCTTGAGTGATGGTTGTGACTTGATCTTAAAAATTGGGAGCTCGGGGGATGAATCTTCTTCTTCTTCTTCTTCTTCTTCTTCTTCGTCCTTCGTCATCAGTAGAATATTGTATTGCAAATGCAGTGTCTTCATCCTGCTCGTCTTGTTCAGAAAATAAGGACTCAATATCAGCATCATCTGTGTTGGCATAATTAAGCTGGAATACTTGTGATTCCAACTCTGCTGCTTTATCCTTCTTGTTAGGGCAATTCTTTGCAAAATGCCCTTTTCTTCCACATAGGAAACACCTGTTCGTCGACTTCTTTCTAACGGTTTCCTTCTGAAGAATCGATAGGCTTTATTTCTTTTCGCCTTTTTCTGGATCTTTCTGATCTTCTTTTGGGAAGACGGGGATGAACAAGTGCAGTTCTCCTTTCCTTTGCACTTTATCTGCAGATGAGAATTTTTACATACAGATTTGAGGAGAGTTCTTTTGTCAAGCACGTCCTTGATGAAGACCTGTTGCTCACACATCTTGTCTAGGGTTGCAAATGTCATCTGATGGATTTCGCCTAGACTGATTCTTGAGACTTCCCTCCTGGAAGCTTGAATCATTCTGTGTAACTCGGGCTGAAGTTCTTTAGGTAGAGATGCCAAGTAGACATGTTTGAGATTTGGATCATTGTATCCGTTCAACATGTAAAACTTTTCAGACATCCTTTTGAAATGTCTATCCAAATCTTTACGTGTCAAAGAACAACACTTCATGGCAAAATATTCTTTCTCTACTAACTTGTTGATAAGAGTAATATCTCCAATAAACTCTTGGTGAATTTCTCCAAGAACAAGTGATGGAGTTGAAGCATTATAAAGTTGGATTTGTCGATACTCACCAAGGCTTTGAAACCATTCGCGTAGAATACCAACAAATCTTGAAGAGAATTCCATAAGGATTTGTTTCAGATTGGCTCCTTCTTTTGTTAGCTGGAGGTCAATCCATGCTGCAAAAGAATGTAATCTTTCTCTTCTCTTTTGGATTGGAACATCATCGAAAGAGAACCATGGACCATTTGTTGGTTTGGAGGATGAATCTGAAGGACGAGGACGTGGTCCTTCTGCTTTTGGTTCCATATCTTCTTCAGAACTTTCAGACACTGGTTTAGTATATTGTTGGCTTGCTTCTGGAGTATCTCCAGCCATAAGTATAGCGGATAGATCAGCAACATCTGGTTCAGACTCAGCATCATAGGATTCTTCTCCCGATAGGGATGATTTAGCATCTTCAGAGTCTGATTCTTTTTCAGATTGGGAGGAGGTAGTTTCTTCAGGGTCTGATTTTTCTGACCATTGTAATGGATTATTTCCTGGGATAAAGGATGGTTTGGCCATGAAGGATTCTGTTGGGTTTTTCTCTTCAGATTTGGAAGAAGATGGAGGTATCTCAGGACTCTTTGGAGGTGGATGGCTTATTAGAGTAGAGGGCTTTTTCTTTGGCTTTTTAGGAATATCAAGTGGAATACTTGAAGCCATACCAAAGTAAGTAGGATAATTTGGAGGAGATATAGGAGGTGATTCATATTTGGAACTATAACTGGGAAAGAAGGATAAGGACTTACTTTGTCCAGTCGGTTGATATTATCTTTTAGCTTTTCATATATCTGCTGAGTTGATTCTCCACAGTATTAACCTTGGTCTGTTAGATTGGACTGTGGTGAGAATCTGTGAGACCTTAGAATCTATCGCATGCAGAGACTTGTTTTGGGCACAGGCGTGGCTGTTTGCCAGTTTAGTACTTCCTCTGCTTGAGTAGGCCCCTTTATTTGTCCGTCATGTTCCACAGTGGTACTTTGCACAAAGGGCTTGGAAGTAATCCTCTGTTGAGTGTCAACCTTCCTTTCTATAGGTGGAAATTCTGCTTCATATCCGAACATGAAATAAGGTTGGACAACAGGAGGAGTTGGAGGAGAAGGTGTCTTAACTTCTTTCTGACACCCGTACTTTTCTTTTTTGAGGACAACTAACCCTTTCCTGTAACATGGTAAGGGTTGTGGACTTGGATCCGGAGGCTCAGGTTTATGATCTGGCCTACAACGTGGTCGTCTTGTGGTTTTCTTCTTTCTGCTTCTTCTCTGTATTTGCTCTTCTTCATCAGAGTCTGATTCCTCTCCACAAGAACATTCTGGATCACACATGGATGAATTAACATCCCATACAAAGTGACCATTAACTTTGTTAGTGTAAATATGGGATCCATTTGGTCGAAAACATGCAATTGGGATTATTGTGTCTGCAATGACCTCAACTAGACGAACCATCAGCTGGAATTCAGGATTTGAAGGATTCAAGCTGGATGGTGTCTGATAGATCGTCTTCACACGTCCATCCTTCAACCTTTAGAATTTAAAGTCGGTGGCTTGCACCATTTCTGACTGTTGGTGAAGGGACTCATAGTTGGTGATCCATTCTTTTGGAACAAGTTGCTCCAAGTCTTTTCTCCTGATTTTTCTGGGTATCTGGAAGATTGTGGGGACGTCAGATCCAGACTCAGCAAGGACCATCAAAGCATCTTTTATGCCTTGATTCTGCAGATCTAGGCTGTGATCTTGCAACCTATATACAACTTGGTGATGAAGGGTTGCTATGATGGAATTTGAGATCTGATCTGCTCCGGAAAGTTGAACTTGCACCTTGAAGGCAGATGCAAGAGTTGGATCACTCAAAGATACTGCAAAGTTGGGGAAGAAAGTGACCACAACACTTCCGGCGTTGAGTATAGAGAGAACTGTACCAATAATTGCATGCTCATATTGGAGAAAACGAGTATCTAGAAGAGCAATTCTTGCAGATACTGAAAGACCTTTCCTTCCATGGTACGAGAGAACAAGTCGTACAGCTCCAAGGTGGAGATGAGTATAACCTTCCAATCTCCATCGTGTGATGAACTCTGGTGGAATGGACAGTGTGTTGAACTGCTCTTGTTGAGTTGAAGGAAGACCACAGTGATCCATTTTGGATGATTGGATATACTTTTTTGGTCGAGTACTCTTGTTGAAGATGATGGATTTGATGTGTTTAGGCCAAGAACCACGATTTCTATATATATATTGTATGGACTAACAACTGGGGGAACAGTTCGTTCTACAACAGCGTTGCTTGGAATAGTAGAGTATTCTATGGTATTTTCGATATGACTAGTAGAAAATCTAGGTAGGGAGAGAGAAGAAGATATACTATGTATTTGGCTAAAAGGAATATTAACAGAGCTATTTGAGGACTGGGATTCCATATCAAGGGGAACGCCTCTTCTACTCGCCATCTTAGCTGGACCTAACCAGTAGGATGGGTCTGAAGGACGAGGACGTGGTCCTTCTGCTTCTGGTTTTATATCTTCTTCAGAACTTTTAAATACAGGTTCGGTATAGCAGTTAGATCAACACCATCTGGTTCAGACTCAGCATCATAGGATTCTCCTCCCGATAGGGATGATTTGGCATCCTCAGAATCAATTCTCTTTCAGATTGGGAAGAGGTGGTTTCTTCAGGGTCTGATATTTCTGAAAGTGGTAGTGAATTATTTTCTGGGAGTTGATATGGTCTGGCCATGAAGGATTTTGTTGGTTTTTTCTCTTAAGTTTTGGAAGAGGATGGATGTATTTGATGACTCTTTGGAGATAGTTGGCCTTTTAGGGTCGAAAGCCTTTTCTTTTATTTTAGGAACATCAAGTAGAATACTTGAAGCCATGCCAAAATAAGTAGGATAATTTGGATGAGATATAGGAGGTGATTCATATTTGGAACTATAAATGGGAAAGAAAGATAAAGACTTACTTTGACTGCTCCTATCTCTTTCGATTTGAGAAAGTTCCTTCTCAGCTTCTTTCTGCATGAACTCTGCTCCAAATTGGTTTTGTTTAATAAGGCTCTTCAAATCTTTGTCCAGCCGGTTGAGATTATCTTTCAGCTTTTCATATATCTGCTGGAGTTGATTCTCTACAATATTAACCTTGGACTCGTTAGATTGAACTGTTGTGAGAATCTATGAGACCTTAGAGTCTATCGCCTACAAGGACTTGTTTTGGGCACATAAGGCTTGGATGCGATCCTCTATTGAGTGTCAACCTTCCGTTTTAAAGGTGGGAACTCTGCTTCATATTTGAACATGAAACAAGGTTGGACAACAGGAGGAGTAGGAGGAGAAGGTGTCTGAACTTATTTTTGACACCCATACTTTTCCTTTTGAAGGATAGCTAACCCTTTTCTGTAACACGGTAAGGGTTGTGGACTTGGATCCGGAGGGTCAAGCTGATCATCTGGCTTGCAAGGTGGTCACCTTTGTGTTTTTCTTCTATCTGATTCTTCTCCGTATATGCTCTGCTTCATCAAAGTCTAATTCTTCTCCACAAGAACATTCTGGATCACATATGTATGTATCAACATCCCATACAAAATGACCATTAACTTTGTCAGTGTAAATATGGGATCCATCTGGGCAAAATCCTGCAGTTGGGATGTTTGTAGACGCCTCGACCTCAATTGGATAAACCATCAACTAGAATTTGGGATTTGAAGGTCTTGTGATGGATGGTGTTTGGTAGATCGCCTTGACACGTCCATCCTTCAACCTTTGAAATTTAAAGTCGGTTGCTTGCACTATTTCTGACTATTGGTGAAGGGACTCATAGTTGGTGATCCATTCTTTTGGGATTAATTGCTCCAAGTCTATTCTCCTGATTTGTCGAGGTATCTGGACGATTGTCGGGACATCTGATCCAGACTCAGCAAGGACCATCAAAGCATCTTTCATGCCTTGATTTTGCATATCTAAGCTGTAAAGGAATTTGAGATGTGATCTACTCCATAAAGTTGAACTCGGACCTTGAAGGCCGATACAAGGGTTGGATAACTCAAAGATACTGCAAAGTTGGGGAAGAAAGTGACCACAACACTTTCAGTGTTGAGTATGGAGAGAACCGTACCAATAACAACATGATCATATTAGAGAAACCGAGTATCTAAGAGAGCGATTCTAGCAGATACTGGAAGACCTTTTCTTCCACGGTAAGAGAGAACAAGTCTTACAACTCCAAGGTGGAGATGAGTATAACCTTGAGGATTATGGATTTTATATGTTTGGGCCAAGATCCACGATTTCTGTATATATTATATGGACTAACAACTGGTGGAACAGTTTGTTCTATAGCAACGTTACTTGGGATAGTAGATTATTCTATGGTATTTTCGATATGACTAGTAGAAAATCTAGGTAGGGAAAGAGAAGAAGTTATACTATGTATTTGGCTAAAGGGATATCAAGAGAGCTATTCGCGGATTGGGATTCCATATCAAGGGGAATGCCTCTTCTACTCACCATCATAGTTGGATCTAACCATTCCCTAACAAATTCTCCGGGGGCATGAGAGAACATACCTGACTCTGATACCACGAGGTGCCGGGAGCCCCACAAACCCATACCCTTAGAGGTCTTAGCCACTCTATAAGGTTAAGAGAGTATGACACCACCACGAGACCTACTGCACCTTAGCCTAAGTGACACTCCTTGTCTGGACGGCTTTCCGACAGAGTCTCACAATAAGGCCATACATCCAAAACTTCAAAGAATTCTAACTAACGTATGGATTGAGGGGACTGTGCCTAATAATATTATGCCAGGTGCTTCAATCATGGTTCTGATGTACATGATCCTCAAAGAGGCAAGTACAAAGCATACTTCATGAAGAAGATAGGAGAATTTGAAAGATAATTGCAGATTAGCTAAGAGGGTTTTGAAGAGCCATAAAAGAGAATTAGAAACTCATATTTTGTAAAAGGAAGATATTATTCTGATTTTCGTCTGAGTTTTCCATACGACTGAAGAGGTCCTTAAATAGGCCTCATGTACATTCTGTGAGGCGGAGAGACCTATAGCTTAACCGACAACAAAAAATGCAGATCTTTGTGAAAACCTTGACCGGCAAAACAATCACGCTCGAGGTCGAATCGAGCGACACCATCGACAATGTCAAGGCCAAGATTCAAGATAAGGAAGGAATTCCACCGGATCAACAGCGTTTGATTTTCGCCGGAAAGCAGCTTGAAGATGGCCGAACTCTTGCTGATTATAACATTCAGAAAGAATCTACTCTGCATCTGGTTCTGAGGCTTAGGGGTGGCATCATTGAGCCCTCTCTCATGGCATTGGCTAGGAAATACAACCAGGACAAGATGATTTGCTGCAAGTGTTATGCTCGTTTGCACCCCGTCTTTGTCAACTACGAGAAAAAAGAAGTGTGGACACAACAACCAGTTGATTCCAAAGAAGAAGATCAAGTAGACTGCTTGCTGGTTGGATCAGTTATATCTTTACTTGCTTTTATTAGATGCATGTGAACTACTTAATGTGGCTTTTGCCAATAGACATTTGAAAATTTTGTTGTAACTCAGTCCCTTCAGTGATTTGCCATAAGATATTTGAAACTTCTATGACTTCTACATAATTTTGTTGGTACTGATTAAAAAAAAAATAGGCCTCATGTACAAAACAAGGAAGTGACACGTATCTCTCTTACAAGACACCTCTGCTAGACACGTGTTGGCTTCTTTGACCTTCTTCATGAGAACTAGACATGTGTCCACTAACAAGACACCTATCATTTACACATGTCACCTGCATGGACACCTTAAATAGGAAACTGACATGTGTCCACTAAAACGACACTTACAACAACAAGCTGACATGTTTCCCATAAAAGGACACTTACAACACCAAGCTGACATATGTCCCTTGAAAGGACACTTACAACAACAAACTAACACATGGTTACATTACAAGGATAAGAAACTGACAGTCCAACGAATGGACACTTACAACCATAAACTGACATGTGTCCACTAAAAGGACACTTACTATTACAAGCTCACACGTGTCCATTATAAGGACACCTATATAGCGCTGACATCATCCTTTCGTCATAAATTGCAGTGGTAGTCGTAGTATTTCTTTGACCAGGGTTCTGTCCCAAACAATCCAAAGCCATCCCTATTAATGTCTTCATCTTCAACAAGCCTCGGGTCCTAAAATTGAGAATGAGAAGTTGAGAGTGTTTCGTAAAAAAGTTAAAAAAATGACTTATTTATTAGTAAAATTCAAACTAGAAGCATAAGCAGAATCTAAATTAGCACCCCTCTCTGCTTTTAGATTCCAATTAAATGAAGCAAATCAAAAGCAAAAGTTAGTACGTGCAAACACTAAAAAATGCTTTTTTAAGCCAAAAAATTAGAATCAAGTGCTCTTTTGTTTCTGACACTTATGAAAAACTACCTGAGTTTTACTCAAGGTGTTGCGTTACAGGACATTCAACAGCTTCATGTCGTTTTAACAATGCGGGTAACACGGCGGCGGACAGAAGAGCTTCACCGACCCAAGGACGTTCGAGTGCGCCGAGTACTCGTCAGAATTCTGTACAACGGGGACGCTCACGAGTTCGAAAAATTTATCGTCCTATGCAGCAGGACAAGGGGAAGGCTGTTGATGACTCAATGGAAAATACAGCCTCAATGACGTGCGCCGGTTCACCTCCATGTGCCATTGTCACTCGTCCTACGGATATCCATCAACACACTATACGCCTGTATTCACCGTGCGCACGACACGGGCGCAACCCCCCCTGTCGTCTCAATGAATTGCATCTTCTGGAATATCCGAGGGATCGGGAACATTGCTTCTCGCAATGTTCTTAAGGTTTTATGTCATAAACATAAACCTTCTATTTTAGCCATTTGTGAACCTAAGGTGGCCGTTTCATCCATTTTGGATTCTTACTGGAATAGCTTGGGACTCTGTTTCGCTGCTCAGAGCTTCCGTGCGAATGGACGCCCAGATATCTGGGTCCTATGCGATGCCAATGTCTCAGTACTTAATCAGGTCTGGTCCTCTTCTCAGTGTATTATTCTGCAAATTCAATTTGGTTCTTTGGTTTTCCATGTTGGTTTTGCTCATGGTTTGTGTGATCATGTTGCTCGGCGTGCACTTTGGTTGGAGCTGAGGAATTTGGGTCTTACTGATCTGCTACTTATTGGGGATTTCAATGTTGTGTTGGGCCATCATGAGCGCTCTGGCACGGGTACTTTATCCCAGGCTTCTTGCAAAGACTTTAGGGATTTCTTGGAGGATGCAAGGCTCTTTGCTGTGCCGACTTCGGGAAATTTGTTTACTTGTGCTCCCCCCGAAGGCCTCTAGCGCTTCTTCAGGCTAGGCTGGATCGAGTCCTGGCAACTAGCCCATTTTTCAATCTTTGGCAAGTTGTTAAGGGCTTAGTCCTTCCGCGCATTGGCTCAGATCACCATCCCATACTGGTCTCTTGTTCGTCCTCCATTACCAAAGGACCTTCTCCATTTCGGTTCCAGCGTATGTGGATTCATCATGACTCTTTCAGGGGTATTATTACTGCCTCTTGGGCTCTCCCTTGTGCGTCGCCCAACCCTCTGCGGCGCGTCATGTGGAAGCTCAAGAGGTTGAGACAGACGATTAAGGTATGGAACAAGGAGGTTTTTGGGGATGTTAATCGTCAGGTGGATTATCAGATGGAAAAGGTCCGGCAGATTCAGGCAGATATTCAGTTTGAGGGTTTCACGGAAGAGCTGAGGGACAGGGAATTGGAGGCGCAGACTGAGCTTTCTCGCACATTGCTCATGCAGTCGGATTTTTTTCAGCAGAAAGCCCGTTCCGCATGGTTAAAAGATGGTGATCGGAATACAACCTTCTTTCATCATCGCTGCCAGATTAGAAGCGGACGTGCAGGGATTCAGGGATTGATGGTCGACGGTAATTACACGGAGGATCCGGGGACCCTCGCTAATCATATTGTCTCATTTTATACAACTCTGTTTGCAGATACAGGGCAGACCAGCTCGGATTACACTTTGTCGACCAATTGATTTCGCCTACCGTTACTACAATTGATAATGCGCTCTTGACGGGCATTCCTTCGGCATCCGAGGTTAAAGAGGCAATTTTTGACATGGGTTTGGATAGTGCACCAGGACCGGACGGTTTCAGTGGGAGATTCTATCAGCATTTCTGGGACATTGTGTCAGATGAGGTATTGGCAGCGGTCCGCTATTTCTTTGTCACGGCCTCCTTTCCGTCAGGGTTGAACACCAGTTTCATGGCACTAATCCCAAAAACAAAAGAGGCTAATGCGGTGGAGGACTTTAGGCCGATTGTCATGAGTAATTTTCTTTTTAAAATTATCACAAAGATCCTGGCAACTCGTCTGGACGCCATCATCTCTTCGTACTTGTCTCCAACTCGGTTTGGATTTATCCCAGGTAGGCACATTCATGACTGTATTGCGCTGGTTTCGGAGGGATTTAACATTTTGCAGGGGCGGAGTGACACCAACATGATTCTCAAGATTGACATCCGCAAAGCTTTTGATACGATCCATTGCGGTTTTCTGATACGCGTTTTACATTCAGTGGATTGAGATTATCTTGCGATCCTCCAGAATTTCAGTCCTTTTGAATGGGTCGCCCGCGGGTTATTTCTCTTGCTTTCACGGGGTCAGACAGGGGGATCCGTTATCACCCCTTCTCTTTTGTATTGCACAGGATGTTCTGAGCAGATTATTGGAGGATGCGGTGAGGCGCAACCACCTTCAGGCCTTCCTGGCGCCTAGGAAGGTTGTTTTCCCTTCATCGATGATGTATGCGGATGATATTGTGATTATGTGTGGGGCATCCACGAGCAATGCACGTTCTGTTATTCCGGTGCTCAATCTATATGCGGACATTTCGGGGCAGATTTTCAATCCAAATAAATCTAAGGTTTATGTTGGTAGCTGGGTTTCTAATTATGTGCGAGGACGTATTCAGACGATTACAGGGATGCATCTGGGCGCCTTCCCTATGACCTATCTAGGCGCCCCCATATTCAAAGGGGCGCCAAAGGTGGCGGACCTCCAGCCCGTGTTCGACAAAATTATCTTTAAGTTCAGGAGGCGGAAAGGGTCTTCTCTATCTATTGCTGGTCGCATTTGTTTGGTAAATTCGGTGATTACTAGCTCCTTCGTGCATACTATGATGGTATACAAGTGGCCTAGAACCTTGCTTCGGCAAATGGAAACGGCCATGCGTAATTCCATCTAGACTGGGAATGTGAACTCTAAAGGTTCAGTGGTGGTTAACTGGAGTCGTTGTTGTATGCCTCGGGCAGAAGGAGGCTTGGGCGTCCGTTCCATCGTGGTTGCAAGCAATGCCTTCCTTATGAAGATGGGTTGGAAGATTATGACTTCAAATTCTTTGGTTTACAGCATCCTCAGAAAACGATTTTTCACCTCGGAGGGTTCTCCTCACAGTTCGTATATCCCATCTTCCATCTGGAGAGGGATTAGGCCTGGGATCGAAGGGTTGTTGGAGGACTGCCGTTGGATTCCCGATGCAACTCCAACATTTCATTCTGGCTGGATAATTGGTTGGGCTACACCATTGCAGATAGGATTGGTATTCCGCAGGAGTACAAATATTTATTTCGGCAGTGCATCTTGGATTACTTTTACGATGGGACTTGGCATTTCACCTTATCATTTATAGAGGCTTATTTGGATATGGTTTGAGATATTGTTAGAATCCCGATTGCCCCGGACTCGTCGGACGCGCGGGCATGGATTCACTCCGACGATGGGATTGTTTCTTCGAAGGCGGCTTACTCTTATCTGCGCCCCCATTCCCCTGTGGTGCAATGGGGTTCCCGGATTTGGTCACCTAATATTCCGGAAAGACGATCGATTGTGACTTGGCATGCCAATCATAATCGACTGGCAGTTTTGGACGTCTTGCATCCACGGGGTTCCTTCACAGGCCCCTCGGTTTGTGTTCTTTGTTGTGCTGCTACGGAATCTATTGATCATTTATTTGTCTCATGTGCTTTTTGCAGGAGACCTATGGAAGTGGATTTTCGATTCGTTTGATATTCACTACTTTAGGGCTTATAGTTTTAATGAATTCCTGGTGCGTTTAATGGGTTTTCATTTCAGTGAGCAGGTTTCTTTTCTTTGGCGGGTTGCCATATTATCCTGCATTTGGCTCATCTGGCAGATCAGAAATGACTTGACCTTTCACGACAAGATCTGGACACTAGAGGCGGCCATCCTACGCCTCCGTGTTCTTATTCTTGAGTCTTCTTCCTTGGACAAACGTTGCATGCATAATGACCAACGGGACTTTCTCATTCTCCGCCGTCTACGGGTTCCTGGCGCCCTGCCCCCCGGGTGCCCATGAGACGAGCCCCGACGTTGTCTTGGTTACATGGCGTGCTTTTTGCCAGGGGTTGCTTTGTGGAACGTTGTGGATTGGGTTTCGCTTTTGAGGTGGACTTAGCGGCGGCTATGCGAGCAATCCAATATGCTTTTTCGAAGGGGTGGACTCAACTATGGCTGGAGTCGGACTCGGTCTATGTGGTGGAGTTGCTGCGAAGAGATCGACAGGCGTGCCTTGGCGACATTTGGGTAGGTGGCGGTTCACCCTTCACCTTCTTTCTCAGATGAATTTTGTGGTCTCGCACATCTTTAGGGAAGGCAACCGGATAGCGGATATTCTTAGCAAGACGTCGCACGAGGATACATGGTGGGGGACGCCCCCAGCGGCTATTATCCCATCCCTCACTCAGGATTATGTTGGCCAATCTAACTATAGGTTTGATAGGTTTGCTAGCTAGTGCGTCTGCTTTCTGTTATTTGGGCGCACTTTCCTATGGGGGGTACTCTTTTTTCTTCCAAGGGTTTTTCCCACAAGGGTGGGTTTTACCTTGAAAGGTTTTAACGAGGCCCCAACCATTCAGCCATCTGGTCGGCTTGTGACCATTTTGTTATCTGCTTTGATGTTGTTTACATGCTTATTCTTTGGCTACCTGATCAGCCTGTGATCGGGACGTCTCTTTTTCATTTTTATATATATTCTCGCATTTATTCAAAAAATATTAGGTGATTGCAAATACTCCCTGTTATACACTTGTGAATGTAAATGAAAAAATTCGCATATGGAAACATGACCAGAGTGTTCAAACATAAAATAATTTGATTGAAATTTCTTTTTTGGAGAATAAATTGATTGAAATTTATTTTGTCATTACGTCGAAATGCTGATGAGAATTACCAAGGGAAACTATGAATGGACTATTTCTTTTTAATAAATCAAAAATATATTGGAAAAAAAGAGTCCTGATCACAAGCCGACCAAGGTAGCGAAAGGAAAATAAAGTCAAAATATATACCAGAAAGAAAAGCGTACTGATCACAAGTCGATCAGGTAGCTTAATGGTTGGGGCCTCCTTAAAACCTCCCAAGGTAAAACCCACCCTTATGGGAAAAATCCCTGGCAGGAAAATGAGTACCCCCCGTAAAAAATGTCCATAGAGATAGATCAAGAAACACAAGGACGTATTATCTAACGAATCTGAAAGTGGACTGGCTAACATAATCCTCCATGAGCATGGACACAATATCTTCTGGGGGAACGCCCCACCAAGTCTCCGATTGCAATTTCTTACTCAGAAAGTCTACCACGCGATTACCTTCATGATAAATATGAGAAACCACCAAATCCATCTGAGAAATCAAGTGAAGGGTATACCGCCATTTACTCAATAGGTGAGTAGTATGGTTTAGAAGGGTTGACTTCTGAGTTCTCAAGGATACTATCCCCTCTCTCCTTCCTTGAGGCCGCCGCCCACCTTCCCTCTTAATTTTTTGGCAGTTTTCTCCGGCTACGTCATCATGACACTACCATCTCCTATGGATCCACCTCTCGATCCTTCTTCTCCACACTTTATGAAGGATATGCGATCTCCCTCTCATACGATTTCAAACACATCCCATCCTTCGTTTCAGTTTTATGGTGATATTCCTGTTGGATTTATGCAACATCATGTTGACGCCGTTCATGGTGCATCGGAGCAACAACGATCTTCTTCACGCACACATCTTCTTCCTGGTTGCCCGCCGTATAATTTTGTCCCGCGTGGTCGTCCATCTTCAAGATTTATGGAGGGATCAGGTTCCATGCAAGTACATGGGGATAATACCCATGTGCGGCCACAACACTTGGAATTAGTCCCAAAGGTGGTTACCCCATGTGTGGTCCCCAATTTTGTTTTGCTCCCTCCAGAGGTAGTCCCAGAGTCTGTCACCATTGGCAATCAAGGGGTGGTCCCCTCTTCCAGTTGCAACACTCTAAATTTGGCTAAGGATTCTTCAATCCATTTGGGGAGACCTTCAGCTTCACAAATTTCTTATGGTAACTTTATCCCTAATGAAATCCCATCTTTTGCTAAGGTGGTTTCTTGTCAGTCTATTGTTATTAATGACAATGTCAAATCGTATTCTACTGTTGTTATGGATTCTTCGAATGCCACCGAACCCATTAAAAAGGGGGATTATTATTCTGTGACCATCGATAAAAATGTTTATCAATAACGGATTTGGGAATTTCCTTTCTCTTTAATTGGCCGTGTGCTCCTTAATAAAGGAGTAAACCTTGGCCTTTATTACCTCTTCATAAGCGACTTTGGATTTATGGAATATTCATACTGATTGGAAATTGATACCCCTGGGTATGGGTTACTTTTGTGTCAAGTTTTCAAATGCTCAGGATCGTGCCCGGGCTCAGACTCGTGCTTCCTGGGCTCTTAATCCTGGTTCGTTTTGTTTGTCTCCTTATAAAGTTAATACTTCCACGGCCAGCGTCTGGGTTCGTATTTTTGAACTCGGTCTTGAGTATTGGGAGCCTAGTTTTATTATGGGAATCACTAAAGCAATTGGTTCCCCAGTGCAAATTAATGAACGTTCATTCAATGGATCTTTGGGACATTTTGTTCGGGTCTTGGTTGATATTGATATGTCCAAACCTTTTTAGGATTACGTCATGGTTGAAAGGGTGGGTCATTGCCCATTTTTTTTGCTTAGTTACGAGAAATTGCCGGAATATTGTGCTCATTTTTGCATTACGGGACATTCTTCGGCATCTTGCAATTGGGTTGTGCGTCCTAATCCTACAATAGAACCTCTGGTTCGGGCTTCCTCTAGAGGTCGATCCAGGGCTAGAAAGGTGTTTCAACCAGTTAATATTACACATGATAATGACAAGACCATTGGCGCCTCAAGGGAAGAAGCGGCCTCTACTAAGTATGATGGCGCTATTGTTGAAATTGTGGCTCATTCTCCTAGGCATGTTGATGGTTCTTCTCCTATCATCGCTTTGGAGAATTATTTTGTTGCTTTAGAGGATGCGAATGGTTTAGTGGACGACAATGAGGTTCTAAACAAAGCCATGGCTTCTAATTCTGTGGAAAACTCTTCGGGTGCGACGCAAGGGCATGCCAGTCAATCTTTGGCTTCGCCTTCTCCATTGGCAGCTTTGGCTACTTTAGATACACGTTCAGAATTGAATCACACTGCATTGAATATACCTACTTTGTCTGATATCAAGCAGCGTCCGAGGACATTCCCGTACAAGTTGGCCAAGCCCATTCGTCACCTTTGTCAGGCTATTCGGGATAAATCATTAATGATGCTAAGCAACAACTTATTCGTGATGTTAATTAAGGCCAGACACCTCCGATTCATAGCTTCACTATTTTGGACGATGCTCAATCAGATAATTTGAAGTTCCCAAAAGTGGATGCTACCAAGAGGTGGGAGGATTATGCTGACGAAGTAGATTCTTCCGATAATGAGGATTGCTGATGACTATGGGTCATCCCCTGGATTTTGGTTTGATCTTGTGATTAGTGATACTTTTATGCATTTTTGTGGATGTTTTTAATGCATTTTATGTGGACGTTCTGGCTTTTCAGGGGTACTCTTTTTCTGCAAGGGTTTTCTCCACAAGGGTGGGTTTTACCTTGGTAGGTTTTTTTTGAATAAGTTCGAGTAATATATAAAAATGAAAAAGAGAGTTGTCCTGATCACAGGCTGATCAGGTAACCAAGTATAAGCCTGGAAAAAATGTCATAAAACCAAATGAAATGGTCACAAGCCGACCAAATGGCTGAATGGTTGGGGCCTCGTTAAAACCTCCCAAGGTAAAACCCGCCCTTCTGGGAAAAACCCTTGGAAGGAAAAAGAGTACCCCTCAGGAAAAAAAAGGCACCTAAAAATGGGAAAAGAAACCTGAAGCAGTGGCGCACTAAGTAACAAACCTATAGTTGGAATGGCCAACATAGTCATCAGTGAGATAGTGTAGAAGCTCTATGGGCGGGATGCCCCACCAAGTGCCGCACTCCGTCTTCTTGCTCAGCATGTCCGTAACCCGATCGCCTTCCCAAAAATTATGTGAGACCACGAGATCCATGTGTGCGAGAAGGTGTAATGTGTGGCGCCAGTAGCTAAGATGGCGCCACGGGACTTCCGTCGATCTTTTCTCCAGCAAGTTTACCACATACATTGAGTCCGACTCCAGCCAAAGTTGTGTCCAACCCTTAGCAAAAGCATACTGAATCGCCCACATTGTTGCAACCAATTCAGCCTCAAAGGCGTATCCCAAACCACAATGATGAACAAAGCACCCCCGAAAGAAACCTCTACAGTTCCGGAAAACTCCTGAAGCAGTGAGAGTGCCCGGCGCCCCTGTTGCACTGCCATCCGTATTAACCTTGATCCAACCCGGCAGGGGTTTTTCCCAGTTGACCTCCACAATCTTCGGTGCTTGTCTAGCCCTCCCAGGAACTCGCAGATTGTGCAGGATAAATAAGTCATGCTGGTCATTGTGCATGCATCCCCGATCCAATGATGATGATTCTACAATGAGTACTCGAAGTTGGATAATCGCCGCATCCAATGTCCAAAGTTTGTTGTGAAAAACCAACTCGTTTCGGATATGCCATATGAGCCATATGCAAGAAAGTATAGCCACACGCCAAAGGAAAGTAACCTGGTCACTAAAATGAACCGTCATAAGTCGCACCAGTATTTCGTTGAAGTTGTAGGCCTCAATAGGGTGAACCTTGAATGAATGAAAGATCCACCGCCAGATAGCTCCCGCAAAAACACATGAGACAAATAAATGGTCAACCGATTCTGCCGAGTCCTGACAAATAGCACAAACTGAAGGGCCAATAAAACTTCTCCTAGCTCGTAAGGAATCCAGGACAGCTAGTCAGTTGTGAATAGCGCGCCATGCCACCACCGATCTTCGTTCCGGGATGTGTTGAGACAAAATCCAGGAACCCCACTTGACTGTCGGGTGATGGGGGCGAATATGATTATATGCTGCTTTCGAAGTAACCAAACCATCCTCCGAGTTCATCCAGACTCGTGTATCTCTGGAATCCGGCACTATAGGGACGCAAACTTAGCACCGACCAGATCCAGATAAGCCTCCACGAAAGAGTAGGTGAAGTGCCAGGATCCGTCATAAAAATAATCCGAAATGCGCTAATAAGTATCTATAGTTCTCTGGGATGCCAATTTTGTCTGCTATAGAGTAGCCCAGCCAATTATCAATCCAAAATAATACCTCGGAATTAGCTCCTGAGATCCAACGAGAGTCCTCCAAGCAAGCCGAAATGCAAGGTTTAATCCCAGCCCAAATTGAAGAAGGAATAATGGACCGCCGAATCGCCCCATCCCTTGTAAAATAGTGACGCCTCAGGGTTCTAAAGACCACCGAATCCGAGTTCATGACCTTCCAACCCAATTTCATCAAGAAAGCCGTATTAGCCAACACAATCGAGCGGACGCCCAGGCCCCCTTCATTCCTAGGCGTACAGCACTTCTCCCAATTTACCACCGCCTTACCCTTTTTATTCACATCCCCCGTCCAGATGAAATTACGCATGGCCCTTTCCATTTGCTTGAGTAGGGTACCGAGCCATTTGTAAACCATCATGGTGTGCACAAAAGAACTAGTAATCATCGAATTAACAAGACAAACTCTACCAGCAAGGGAGAGAGAAGAACCTTTCCATCTTCTGAATTTGAGGATTATCTTAGGAGCACCCTTGAAAATTGGAGGGCCTAGGTATACTGTTGGGAGCGTCCCGGGGAGGATCCCCATGATATTTTGCACCCTCCCACGGACATAAGAAGAAACCCGCGAACCAAAGTAAACCTTAGATTTCTGTGGATTAAACACTTGGCCCAAGATATCTGCATAAAGAGTGAGAATCTGAAGAAGGACACGGGCATTGGTTGAAGAAGCCCCACACAGAATAACAATATCATTCACGTATAAGATGGATGGTGGGAATGTAATACCCCTGGATGCTGTGAACGGAGATAAGCGAGTATGATCCCTCGCCACTTCAGTAAACCGACTCAGAACTTCTTCCGCAATGCAAAACAATAATGGGGATAAAGGATCCCCTTGTCTGACTCCTCAAAAACATTGAAAGTAACCTACCGGCATCCCATTTAAAAGCACTGATATCCTGGACGACCAAAGAACAACATCAACCCAACGAACAAAAACCTCTGAGAAACCAAAACGGTGCAAGACGTGAAGTAAGAAATCCCACTTCAAAGTATCAAATGCCTTTTGGATGTCAACTTTCAAGATCATATTCGAATCTGTATGGCTCTGCAAGACGTTGAACCCTTCAGAGACCATGGCAATACAATCATGAATCGGTCTTTCCCGGATAAACCCAAACTGCGTCGGAGGTAAATAAGCGGCAATAATCAAACCCAAACGCGTAGCCAATATCTTCATGATGATCTTAAATAGAAAGTTGCTCATAACAATTGGGCGAATGTTTTCAATGACATTAGCATCCTTAGTCTTTGGGATGAGCGCCATAAAGCTGGCATTCAAGCCCAAAGGTAGTGACGAAGTACTGAAGAAAAAGCGAACAACAACAATCACCTCGACAGAGATAACATCCCAGAAATGGCCATAGAATATCCCATTGAACCCGTCTGGCCCCAGAGAACTATCTGAATCCATATCAAACACTGTTTCCTTAATCTCTGAATCCGAGGGAATGGCTGTTAGACTTGCATTATCCTGCGCCCCAACCCTTGGACAAATGACTTGGTCAATTAAAGAGTAATCCGCGGCAAAAACCACGGTATCCGCGAAGAGCTCCTTATAGAAAGAAATGATATGATTCCCAAGAACCGCAATATCATCCGTGTAGTTAGTTGCCAGCCACCAGGAGCCCCTGGATCCCCGTGCACCCCATACGAATCTGACTGGGCCGATGAAAAAATGTCGTATTACGATCCCCATCCTTAAGCCATGCAGAACGCGCCTTTTGCTTAAGGAATTCAGATTGTAATAGCAGCGTCTGAGAGAGCCTCAATTGGGCGTCCAGCTCCCTATCCCGGAGAGCAGCAGTATAACCCAAAGTCTCGATGTCTGCCTGAATCTGATGAACTTGCTCCATCTGGAAATCCACCCTACGGTTAACATCCCCAAACACTTCTCTATTCCAGTCTTTAATAACCTGTCGCAACCGTTTGAGCTTCCACGTGACACGCAGCAAGGGGTTGGGCGTGTCGCATGACGAAACCCAAGAAGCGATAACCAAATCCCGGAATGAATCATGATTAACCCACATACGCTGAAAACAGAACGGAACCGGTCCCCTGTTAATGGAAGAAGAACAAGAAACCAAAATGGGTTGGTGATCAGATCCAATGCGTGGAAGAACTAAGCCCTTGACAGCTTGCCATAGAGAGAAAAATTGACAAGTTGCAAGGGCTCGGTCCAACTTAGCCTGAAGTAAAGAAAGAGGCCTGCGGGGGGAGCACCAAGTAAATGAATTCCCTGTAGTCTGCACCGCAAACAAACCAGCATCCTCCATGAAGTCCCTGAAATCCTGACAAGAGGCTTGGGAAAGAGTATCATTGCGCGAGCGCTCATGAAGTCCCAAAACCGAGTTAAAATCCCCAACAATCAATAGATCAATAAGATCCAAATTCCTCAAATCCAACCACAGCGCACGTCGTGCAATGTAGTCACACAAACCGTGAACAAAAGCAACATGAAAACCAAAGTACCAAATTGAACTTGCAAGACAATACATTGTGTAGAAGACCAAACCTGGTTAAGTATTGAGATAGTGGAGTCGCGAAAAACCCAAATATCCGCCTGTCCATTTCCTCGAAAATTTTGAGCCACGAAAGTCAAACCCAAGCTATGCCAATAAGAATCCGAAAATGCCGAAATGTCCACCTTGGGCTCACAGATTGCCAAAAATAGCAGGTTTGTGCTTTTGACATAAAGCCTTAAGAACATTGCAAGATGCAACGTTCCTGATCCCCCGGATGTTCCAGAAGATGCAATTCATTGAGATGATGGGGGGTGGCGCCCGTGATGATCGCACGGTAAAAACAGGCGTGTGGTGCATTGCAGAGTCTGATGATTGAGAATGACCCACTTCATCTGCATAATTTGCCCATCTCTTGGAAGCTGCAATGTTCATCTCGTGTGGTTCTGAGTGCTCTTGTTCGATAGTAACGTCATGAACAGGGGGCGTCGGCCCCGACGTAACCTTCCGGAGAATTCTATCTTTAGCCGAATCCAAGGAGCTATCCCGGAAAGCACGACTCAGAGCTCGAATAGGATTCCCCAAAGGATACTGAATCGTAATAGGCATAATGGTGGAGATCGTGCCAGTATTGGAAGTATTAGCCTTGGGAGATAACTCCCTAGCTGGATAATCGGCTTGGTAATCTGCGGAATGCTAATCCTGGGAGTCGACTGAACCGAGGGCCTCAAAGGTGTTACCAAGATGGATGTCCATAGAGCAAGTGACTATAGCGCGAGGAGGAGATTCTGCATGCATAGCCGAACCTGTATTTCCCATTGAGTCATCAACGGCCTTGCCCTTGTCCTGCTGCACAGGACGATAAACTTTACGAACCCTGGAGGGCCCTCGCTGCACTGAATTATGCCAAGTAGCAGGCGCCCGTGAGCATCCCTGGGCAGGTGATGCATGCCTTTTCGTAGCCGAATTACCCGCATTGTTAAGCCGGCAAGAAGCTGTCGAATGTCCCGTAACACTACATCTCGAGCAAAACTCAGGGAGTTTCTCATAACTGACTGAAACAAAGGAGCACTTGCCAGTGCGTTCCACCACGATATGGTCCTCCAACGGCTTAGAAAGATCAAGGTCCACCAACACCCAAACGAAGTGACCTAAAGAACCATCAAGTGAACGCTGATCAATTTGTAGAGGATTTCCGAGCACACTGGCAATCCCCAAGATGGTATTGGGATCCCAATATTCCAAACTGAGCTCGAAGATTCGCACCCAAACGCTAGCCACAGAAGTCTGCACTTTGTAAGGGTTGAAATCCGACACCCACGGAGATAGACGGATAGTTCTCGGGTTGAGCGTCCAGTTGGTACATTGTTGAGCTCGAGATTGATCCTGCGCATTAAACAATTTGACACAAAAAAATCCCTTGCCCAAGGGAATTAATTTCCAATCGTTTTTAATACCCCATAGCTCGGATAGGCATTTATGCAATAGCATAGTCGCCCATGGTTTGTTATCTTTCCCCAAGATAACCCTTCCAATTAAAGAAAACGAAAATTCTGCAAGGCGTTGTTGGTAAACATTTCATCTATTGTAACGGAATAGTAATCTCCCTTTCTAACCAATTTAGGGATAGAATGGGATTTTTTAGAAACCAATTGGGAAAACGGGGTGAAATTACCTGGGGCCTGCGTATTTGAATCCATAAGATGGGTACCAGAAACAATTTTAGCAAAAGTATGTCCCAAATTAGGATTGGGAATATGAGCCGAATGTCGCAGGTTAGTTTCATAGTTGGATGTCGTTGATGGAGATATGCCAGCAATCTGAGGTGAGTTCCTGGGATGATGTGGGTCCGTGGGCTGGCATGTAGAAGGAGTGCCTTGAGGATGGGAGACTATGGCCTAGGGGTCATCACCCCCCTGGGGGACCACTCTAGAAGACAAAGTGGCTGCCGGCATGGAGGGGCCCCCATGGTAGTTGGCAGCCATGGGGGTAAATATCCCAGCTGCTGCCATATATTGAGGACGCATACCCTCCTTAACAACCTCCCCAGGAGTGGGCCCCATGGATGAGGATGAGCATTGCAAGTAATTTTCTGGCGGGACGAGTCCAGCAGCCACGGGGGGAGGTGGAGGCTGAGATGACATGGGTTTGTGGGGGATGAAGTTCGCAGGTAAGCCATAATTCTGGAACAAAGCGGACGGGGCACCACCATATTTTCCGACGGACTGCACGCCATTTTTCCCGATGGACTGCATGTCAACATGAAGCACAGAACGATGCTACCCGTCATCGGAGCGGCGCACGACTGAAGGTTGCGGGGATTGTGCATAATTCTCATAAACCCTAGCAGCTTGGATACTTGAGGAAGAAGGCATTGGAGATGCCAAGAAAGAAGTCACCATCGTTGTTTGGTTGTCCGTCGCTGCAACTGATCTTTCGCCAGAGATGTGTGAAGCGGAGGGCTGCTGCAACTGAGAAGACGATCGGGAGTGGTTGTGTTGTAGAAGTTTTGGGGGTGGGTCGAAGTTTGATGTGTAGCCGTAGAAAGGCGGCTCCATCATGGAGCTACCGACGGGGACGACCGAAAAAGCTGTAGTAACAGCCGGCGATCGTGAATGAAGAAACTTGGAAGAGGATGAAAAAAACCGCACACACTAAAGGTGGAATCGCACACACTATGGGAGTTTTGGCCTAGTTTTGGATCCAGATAACTATTTTTTTCATTAGGTTCTTACCTTGGTAGGTTTTAACGAGACCCATATTTAGGCTATCTGACCGGCTTGTGATCATGACTCTTTTCCTTTCTTTTATAAAGTTTTCCACTTATTCAAAAAAAATACCACCATTTACTCAAGTGTCTCCATGCGACATCAGAAGAACGCTTATGAATAAGATTCACCACATAAATAGAATCCGTCTCATGGTAATTATTTCCCATTTCTATTCTGGTATAGGCAAAGATTGCGACATTCCAGCTAGCCTTTTGTGTTCTGCCTTTATTTGTTGACAAGTTAAGCATTATTCCACGTATAGTGCGATATCCCTTTTCATCCCTGGCCACCAATAATGAATATTCAAATCTTTGCACATCTTAGTAGCTCATAGATGTACAGAATATGGCATTGAATGCACTTCTGCTAGGACATTCTCTTGGATATTATCCCTGTTGGGCATGTATAATCGTCGTTTAAATCGCAATACTCCATTCTCAGATATTTTGAGATCAGAAGACATCCACAAGCAATATTTTTCTTCACTTTGGCATAGTAATAATCACCCTATTGTTCCTGTTGAATTCGATCAAATAGTGTCGGTCGGAGTGTCAACGCTGTCAACTTAGCTTCGATGGACCCCAATGATATAACCTCTATGTTCATTTTCTGGAGGTCCATTAACTTTGGCTTTCGAATGTGAATCGCAATTATATTGCTTTGTGTTGATTTTCGGCTTAGCGCATCTACTACAACATTGGCTTTACAAGGGTGATAATTGATCACACAATCGTAGTCCTTCACTAGCTCCAACCACCATCGTTGATGCATATTTAATTCCTTCTGTATGAAGAAGTATTTTAAACTCTTGTGATCTGTGTAGATCTCAAATCGTTCCCCGTATAGGTATTGTCTCCATATCTTAAGTGCAAATACCACTACAGCAAACTCTAAATCATGTGTAGGGTAATTCTTTTCATAGTCCTTCAATTGTCTAGACGCATACGCAATCACCTTACCGTTTTGCATCAATACGCATCCTAGATCATTTTTTGAAGCATCACTATAAACTACAAAACCTCCAGTACCTGATGGAATTGATAGAATAGGTGTTGAATCAATCTCTTTTTCAGTTCTTGAAAGCTTTGTTCGCTTGCCTCTGTCCATTTGATGCAACACTTTTTCTGGTCAATTGTGTTAAAGGTGAAGCAATCTTGGCGAATCCTTCTACAAATCAACGATAGTAGCCGACTAATCCCAGAAAATTACGTACTTCTGAAGGATTTGTAGGTTGTGGCCAATTATTGATAGCCTTGACTTTACTTGGATCAACTGAGATTCCCGCTTCGGACACAACAAATTATCAAGTGTTTAGTGTTTCTTAAATTTGGAATATAATTATTTTGCTTTTTGAACCTCTAACACTATTATCAAGACTTTACTTGGATCAACCGAGATTCCCGTTTAGCCGTAATTCACATTTCTTAAATTTGGAATATAATTATTTTGCTTTTTGAACCTCTAACACTATTATCAAGTGTTTAGTGTGTTTCTCTTTTATTCTAGAGTAGATCAAGATATCATCGATAAACACAATAACAAATTTATCTAGATCGTTCACCCAAATGGCATCACCAAGAATTCATAATGTCCATACCTCGTGTTGAACGCAGTCTTGGGTATATCATTTTCTTTTATTTTCAGCTGATGGTACTCAGATCGCAAGTCGATCTTCGAAAATACTGATACCCCTTGAAGTTGATCGAACAAATCCTCGATTCAAGGTAATGGGTATTTATTGTTACTTGTAACATTGTTCAATTCGCGGTAGTCGATACACAATCTCATTGTACCATCCTTCATTCATACGAATAGGACTAGCGCACCCCATGGCGAGAAGCTAGGCCTAATGAAGCCTTTATCTAGTAGCTCTTGAATTGTGTCTTCAATTCCAATGGAGCCATGCGGTATGGAGCTTTAGAGATTGGAGACGTTCCTGGAAGTAGGTCAATAACAAACTCAATCTCGCGGTCGGGTGGTAATCCGGGAAGATCATCTGGAAATACATCTGGTTATTCTCTCACTATTGGACTTCATCAAGGGTTGGTTGGTGTTGTTCGTCGATGCTCATGACATTTACTAGGTATCTTCACAGCCAACATTCAGTAAAAGTTGTGCCTCTAATGTTGATATCATTGGAAATCTAAAACGAGTCGCGATTCCAATGAAGGTATTTGGATCTTCTCTCGGGGGTCGAAAGGTCACTGTTTTTCTCTGACAATCAATTGTAGCACCATACTTTGACAACCAATCCATACCCAAAATGATATCATAGTCGTTCATAGCTAACACAATTAGATCAGCATAAAGTTTTCTATTTTCGATTACAATAGCGCAAGCTTTTAAATTTGTTTAGTGTGTTTGGATTCTCCCGAGGGAATTGTTACATTGCAACCCACTTTAGCTACATCAGGTGTCCTACCCAGTCTCCTCACATACTCAGTGGATGCAAATGAATGTGTCACTCCCGAATCAAATAATACGAATGTTGGGGCATCAAAGATAAGAAGTTTACATATCACCATTGATGGGTTCGCCTCTGCGTCTGCTCTGGTGATAGTAAATGCTCTAGCTGGCACTTTCTTTTATCCAGTAGCTTCATGGGCATGAAAAATCCTTAACTCAGCTTGTTCTGCCACCAATGCTCTCTCAGCAACCTGTGAATAGGTTACTCCTTGAGTTCCCGCCATGATGACATCTCTGTATAGTTTTGGCTTTAGACCTTCAAGGATCTTTCTACTTTTAGTGTATCGGTGCTAACCATATGAGTGGCAAACCTGGACAATTCTTCAAATTTGTGAATATAGTCCCCGACAATCATAGTTCCTTGGCATAGTCGTATGAACTCGTTCATCTTCATTACACGAACAGGAGCCGTGAAGTATTTGTTTATAAATATTCTTTAAATCTTTCCTAGGTCATTGTCATAACATCTTCTATGCTCCTCGTCGTATCCCACCAATGTCCCGCACTTCCACGAAGCATAAACGAAGCACACATTACTTTTTCTTCTTCTGGGACCCTACTGTATTGAAACATGTTATCTAAAATCCTCAGCCAATCTTCTACAGGTGTGGGATCTACTGCATCTTCAAAGGTTGATGGATTTATCTTTCGGAATCTTTCCCCTACTATCTCAACTTGATCCGCCCTTCGGTGTGGTTGATTCATTCCTGCTCTTTGTTTTCCAGCTATGTCCCTCTAATGGATGAGTTGTTGAATTTGTTCAGATAGTTGCTGGATGAGCTCCATAAGTCTATTTATGACATTATCTCGATCACCAATTAGTATATGCATCTCCCCTCCTTGGTTTCTATCCCCATCACTACTCTCACCTTTAGTTCTCACAATGACTGAAAAACTGTCTTTAGGATAACCTAATAACACATGGCCAATATAATTTCATGAAAGATAAAATGCACCAGATAATAAAGTAAAACTTACTGGCATGGCTGTGCTCCGCGAGTTTTGAGTTCATGTACATGGACAGTCTACAGAACCTGTAGCCAAGCTCTGATACCACTCTGTGATGCCCACCCCTATTACTACTACTAGAAAATATATAAATAGTACAACTCAACCACATACTCTATTTAAAACTTGTAAGTTTTTATTTTTTCATTTCCCTATGTAAATTTAATAACAAATTAACAACGAATTAAACCTGGTACACCACAATGAAGATTTTACCATTTAAAAGAAAAAGGTCAGTCAACCCTGTTTATACGTAAACACGGTGACTAGATATACAAACCTAGAACTCAAACTAGCACACTATTTATATATATTTACAATACAAAATTTCAAAAGTTATAAACAGTACTAGTTCCTCCATATAACATTAGCAAAACCAAAATGAACCCAAAAACAAGCCCGACATGTTGTCATGCTCACCTGCAATGCATGAACTACATGAGCTAAAGTTCAGCAAGTAAAATTCATGCATCTCCAAAGTGATGCTTTACCAACATGTAATGCTAACATGTAAAATCCATGAATTAAAATACTTTATTCAAATCATTTTCTTTCATTTGGACCCCTGACCCAACTACTATGCACCGAAAAAGAGATCTGCACACAACAATAATCAAATAGCCAATAATATCGTTATGATGTTACGTGTGGTCCATCCTCCTGCAGACCAGCCAAGGGTCCCCTACTTGCATCCCATGTATCCGCCAAGAAGTATCCCACCCCGTAGGGTCATAACATAGGTACCCACAAATGGTCCATCCTCATGTGACCCACCGAGAGCCCATCTCCCATCTAGCTTTGTGTTCCTGCTGCATCTCTGACCGCTGCTGTTGTTTCGATGGGATCTCCGGCGACATCTTCAACATTGTTCTCCTATTACGGAATCCCCCCATCCTTCGTGCCTTCACAAACGACGTCCCCATGCTCAGCCCCCAAGCTCCCTGTCGTGGGCCTGGTCCCGCCTGAGGTTTACATGCCCCCTTCGACATCTATGCAGCAGGCGGCCTCCTTGCTCCCTTTCTCGTCACACGCTGCTGCTGCTATTTCGCATGGGGGAGCGGCAAAGGGGGTGGCCTCCCCCCAGCCCAAGCATTGCGGCACTTTTGGGGGGCCCCACCTTCCCCCCATGGCTGCCGCGTGCCATGGGGGCCCGGCCCCCTTGTGGTGCCTTATGGGGGGCTGGTAGCCATCCACCCATCCACAGGCCCCCGCCCAGAAGCTGTTTCCAAGGATGCACCTCAGATTGCTGGAAGCTCTTCCCCAATGACATCCGAATATGAATCGAACCCTCGACATTCGGCTCATAATACTAATGCTCAATCCAATTTTGGCCATACTTTTCTTAAATTGTTTCAGGTACTAACCACCATATGGATTCAACTCTGCAGGCCCACTCTATCCCTAAACCTGTTAGAAAGGAAGATTAGTATTCCGTTACTATCGATGAAAAGGTTTATCAACAACGCCTTGCCGAATTTTCTTATTCATTGATTGGAAGGGTGATTTTAGGAAAAGGTAACAAGCCATGGGCGACTATGCTTTTGCATAAACGCCTATCAGAAATATGGGGGAATAAACATGATTGGAAACTAATCCACTTGGGTAAGGAATTTTTTTGTGTCAAGTTTTTTAATGCGCATGATCGGGCTCGAGCTCAACTACGTACTAATTGGGCGCTTAATCCGGAAACTATTCGGCTCTCTCCATGGGTCCCGGATTTCAATCCGTACAAGGTACACACGTCGGTGGCTAGTGTTTGGGTCCGCATCTTCAAGCTCAGTTTGGAGTACTGGGATCCTAATACCATCTTGGGGATCGCCAGTGCGATTGGAAATCCGATACAAATTGACCATAGATCGCTTGATGGTTCTCTGGGGCATTTGATTCGAGTGTTAGTGGATATTGATCTGGTAAAACCGTTGGAGGATCACATCATGGTGGAACGAGTTGGCCAGTGTTCCTTTGTGTCAGTGAGTATGAGAAACTACCTGAATTTTGTTTGAATTGTAGTGTTACGGAACATTCGATGGTTTCTTGCCGTATTACTCCAACAGGTAACTCAGCTATGGAAAGGGGTGCCTCTCCTGACCATGGACGTTCCAGAGCTTCTGCGGCACGTCACAATTCAGTTCAACGGGGATGTTCCAGGGTTCGTAAAGTTTATCGTCCTGTGCAGCAGGACAAGGGCAAGGCCGTTGATGACTTAATGGGAAATACGGGTTCGACTATGCGAGCAGGTTCCCCTACCTGCGCAATAGTCCCTTGCCCTTCTGATATACATATGAGTAACACTTTTGTGGCTCTTGCTTCAGATGTCACCCCTGACTAACCATCCACAGACTCTCAGTCCGATTATCCAGCAAGGGAGCCGGTCCCCAAGGCCTCTACTTCCAACACCGGCCCCGTTTCCACTATTCTGCCTCTTACGGTTCAGCATCCATTGGAGAAGCCTATTCGGGCTCTGAGTCGTGCCTTCCGGGATAGCTCACTTGATTTGGCTAAATCCAGATTAATCCAGAGTGTGACTAAGGGTCCATCACCAGCAATTCATGACATTACTATTGATTCAGATCGCCAAGGGCCGAATGAGTTAGATTTTGCAGCTTCTAAGAGATGGGCAAATTATGCAGATGAAGTGGCCAACTCTCAGTCATCAGATTCTGCAGCACACCACACTCCTATTTTTACCGTGCGATCATCACGGGCGGCCCCTCCACCGTCTCAATGAATTGCATCTTCTGGAACATCCAGGGAATTGGGAACATTGCCTCTCGTAATGTTTTTAAGGCGTTATGTCAAAAACATAAACCTTCTATTTCAGCCATTTGTGAGCCTAAAGTGGACATCTCATCGATTTCGGATTCTTATTGGAGTAGCTTGGGATTGAGGTTCGTCGCTCAGAACTTCCGGGCTAACGGACGTCCGGATATTAAGGTCTTCTGTGATGCTGGTATTTCTGTCCAAAGTGAGGTTTGGTCTTCCTCTCAATGCATTGTTCTGCAAGTTCAATTTGGTTCTATGGTTTTTCATATTGGTTTTGCTCATGGTTTGTGTGATCATATTGCTTGGCGTGCGCTTTGGCTGGATTTGAGGAATTTGGGTCTTACTGATTTGCTGCTTATTGGGGATTTTAACGCTGTCTTGGGACATCATGAGCGCTCTGGCAGTGGTATTTTATCCCAGGCCTCTTGTCAGAATTTCAGGGACTTCTTGGATGATGCTGGTTTGTTTGCGGTGCCGACTATGGGGAATTCATTTACTTGGTGCTCCCCCCAAATGCCTCTATCCCTCCTTCAGACTAAGTTGGATCGAGCCCTAGCAACTTGTCAATTTTTCTCTTTTTGGCAAGTTGTCAAGGGCTTAGTTCTTCCTCGCATTGGATCCAATCACCATCCCATTTTGGTTTCTTATTCATCTTCCATTAGCAGGGGTCCGGCTCCATTTCGTTTTTAGCGTATGTGGGTTTATCATGACACATTCCGCGATTTGGTTACTACTTCTTGGGCTGCTCCTTGCCCCACGCCCAAACCTCTGTTGTGCGTCATGTGGAAGCTCAAAAGGTTGCGGCAGGTTATTAAGGTCTGGAACAGAGATGTTTTTGGGGATGTTAATCACAGGGTGGAGTATCAGCTGGAGCAAGTTCATCAGATTCAGGCAGATATTGAGACTTTGGGCTATACAGCTGCTCGTCGGGACAAGGAGATGGACGCCCAGAAGGTGTTGTCTCACACGTTGCTATTACAATTTGAATTCCTTAAGCAAAAGGCACGCTCGGCATGGCTTAAGGATGGGGATCGTAACACAACATTCTTTCATCGTCGTAGCCAGATTCATAATGGACGCACGGGGATTCATGGTCTTATGGTTGATGGCAGTTACATTGATGATCCAGCGGTTCTTGGGAATCATATTATTTCCTTTTATAAGGAGCTCTTCGCGGACACTGGGGGTACCATTGCGGATTATACTACAGTTCATCAGGTCATTTCCCCCAGGGTAGGGGCGTTGGATAATGCTCGCTTGACAGTCATTCCTTCGGATTCAGATATTAAGGAAGCGGTTTTTGATATGGATTCAGATAGCTCTCCAGGACCAGACGGTTTTAATGGGTCATTTTATCGCCACTCCTGGGATGTCATCTCCGTCGAGGTGATTGCCGCTGTCAGGTTTTTCTTTGTTAGCTCGTCCCTACCATTGGGTTTGAACGCTAGCTTCATGGCGCTCATACCAAAGACTAAGGATGCTAATGCTATTGAGAACTTTCGCCCGATTGTCATGAGTAATTTTCTTTTCAAGATTATTACTAAGATATTGGCTACGCGTTTGGGTTTGATTATTTCTGCCTATTTATCTCCTACGCAGTTCGGGTTTATTCCGGGGCGGCATATTCATGATTGTATTGCCATGGTCTCTGAAAGGTTCAATGTCTTGCATGGTCGATCGGATGCGAATATGATCTTGAAGATTGATATCCGTAAGGCGTTTGATACATTGAAGTGTGATTTCTTACTACACGTTTTGTGCCGCTTTGGTTTCTCAGAGATTTTTTATTCACTGGGTGGATGTTATTCTTCGATCGTCCAAAATATCAGTGCAACTTAATGGGACGCCGGTGGGGTACTTCCCCTGTTTTAGAGGGGTCAGATAGGGTGATCCTCTATCCCCGTTACTGTTTTGCATCGCAGAGGAGGTACTTAGTAAATTTATTGAAGTTGCGGTTGATCAAAATCGGTTAGATCTGTTCATTGCGCCCAGACGGATTATCTTCCCATTGTCCATCTTATACGCGGATGATATTGTTATCATGTGTGGGGCTTTTTCAGCCAACGCCTGTATCCTTCTTTAGATTCTCACCCTTTATGCTGATATCTCGGGCCAAGCTTTCAATCCTCGAAAATCTAAAGTTTACTTTGGCTCCCGGGTCTCATCGTATGTACGTGGGAGGGTGCAAACTATCATGGGGATCCAGCCCGGGATGTTCCCAGTGCACCAATCTTCAAGGGTGCCCCTAAGGGTGCGACTCTACAGTCCGTCTTTGATAAGGTCATCCTCAAATTCAGAAGATGGAAAGGTTCTTCCCTTTCCCTTGCTGGTCGAGTTTGTCTCGTTAATTCGGTGATTACTAGTTCGTTTGTGCACACAATGATGGTTTACAAATGGCCCCGCACCTTGCTCAAGCAAATGGAAAGGGCCATGCGTAACTTCATTTGGACTGGAGATGTTAATTCAAAGGGGTCGGTGGTGGTTAGTTGGAATCGGTGTTGCACGCCTTGAACTGAAGGGGGATTGGGTGTTCGATCGATTATAGCGGCTAATATGGCTTTCTTGATGAAATTAGGCTGGAAGGTCATGAACTCAGACTCGGTGATCTTCAACACCTTAGGCGACGCTATTTGACGGTGGATGGGGCAGTCCGGAGGTTGTTTATTCCTTCTTCTATCTGGGTCTAGATTAAACCTTGCATTTCGGCTTGCTTGGATGACTCTTGTTGGATCCCAGGGGCTAATTCCGAGGTATTATTTTGGATTGATAACTGGCTGGGTTATTCTATAGCAGACAGAATTGGTATCCCATAGGAATACAGACACTTATTTCACCATCGCATTTCGGACTGCTTTTATGACGGGTCCTGGCACTTCATCTTCTCGTTTGTGGAGACTTATTTGGATCTGGTCCGGACTATCGTGCGAGTCCCTATTGCCCCTAACTCGAGGGATATGCATGTATGGCTGAATTCGGAGGATGGTTTGGTTACTTCGAAGGTAGCCTATGCTCATGTTCGTCCCCAATATTCGGCGGTCAAGTGGGGTTCTTGGATTTGGTCGCAACACATCCCAGAACGGCGATCGGTGGTGGCGTGGCGGGCTATCCACAATCGATTGGCTATCTTGGATTTATTATGGGCCAGGGGGAGTTTTACTGGCCCCTCGGTTTGTGCTCTTTATCGTGCCTTTGCGAATTGGTTGACCATTTATTTGTCTCTTGTGTCTTTGCAGGGGCTCTCTGGCGATGGATTTTTGATTCGTTTAACGTTCACCCATTTGAGGCTCAGAGTTTTAATGAATTCCTGGTGCGGCTAATGAACTTTCATTTCAGTGAGCAGGTTGCTTTCCTCTGGCGTGTGGCTATCCTTTCCTGCATATGGCTCATTTGGCATATCCGGAATGAGTTGGTTTTTCACAACAAAATCTGGACGGTGGATGCGGCTACTCTCCATATTCGGGTTCTCATTGTTGAATCATCTTCACTGGATCGGGGATGCATGCAAAACGACCAACATGACCTTCTCATCCTGCGTAGGCTGCGAGTTCCTGGGCGAGCTAGACAAGCACCGAAGATCGTGGAAGTTAACTGGCAAAAACCCCTCCCGGGTTGGATCAAGGTGAATACGGACGGCAGTTCTTCAGGGGCGCCGGGCAATCTCACAACTTCCGGGGTTTTTCAGAATTGTAGAGGTTTCTTTCGGGGATGTTTCATGAATCGTTGTGGTTCGGGCTATGCGTTTGAAGCTGAATTGGTCGCATCAATGTGGGCAATTTGGTATGCTTTTGTCAAGGGATGGACACAACTTTGGCTGGAGTCGGATTCAATGTATGTGGTGAACTTGCTGGAGCAGAGATCTGCTGAGGTCCCATGGCTCCACCATAGCACTTGGCGATACACCTTGCATCTTCTCGCTCATATGGATTTTGTGGTCTCACATATTTTTCAGGAAGGCAATCGGGTGGCAGACATGTTGAGCAAGAAGACGGAATATGGTACATGGTGGGGCGTCCCGCCTAAGGAGCTAGTACATTATCTCACTGATGACTATGTTGGCCAATCCAACTATAGATTTGTTACCTAGTGCGTCCTCGCTTCAGGTTCTTTTCCCATTTTTGGATGCTTTTTTATTCATGGGGGTACTCTTTTTCCTGCCAAGGGTTTTCCCCACAAGGGCGAGTTTTACCTTGGGAGGTTTTAATGAGGCCCCAATCATTCAGCCATTTGGTCGGCTTGTGACCATTTCATTTTCATTTATGACATTGTTTTTTTAAATAAATGTGAAATATATATAAAAATGAAAAAGAGTATTCCTGATCACAGGCTGATCAGGTAACCAAAGTAAAGCCTGGTAACAAAGTCAAAAGAAAATAACGAAATGGTCACAAGCCGACCATATGGCTGAATGGTTGGGGCCTCGTTAAAACCTTCCAAGGTAAAACCCACCCATGTGGGAAAAACCCCTGGAAGGAAAAATAGTACCCCCATGATAAAAGCGCCCCAAAAGCCGACAAGACTGAAAATGCGACTCACTAAGGAACAAACCTATAATTCGATTGGCCAACATAATCCTGAGTGAGGGACTGGATAATGGATGTTGGGGGCGAACCCCACCACGTATCCAGCTGCGGCGACTTGCTTACTCCAGGCTTACTCTTGGTTACCTGATCAGCTTGTGATCAGGAATACTCTCTTCTCATTTTTTATATATTTTCGAATTTATTCAAAAAAATCTAGCTTTGTGTTCACCAGAAAGTACCCCACTAGCTATACCTAAACATATATCATAAAGCACGCCCAGCATGCCTCGGTGCACTAGCAATGGTCAGCAAATATCTATTTTCTTCTAGAAAATATTTTCGTGCATGGAAACATCCTCTTGCAATATGCATGCACATGCAAATGCTATGAATGACATGTTCAACGGCTCACCAAACACATATTGCAACATCATACAAGCCAATTATGCGTCAACAAGATAACCACAGTCACATATAATACAATCAATTCAAACAATACCATGTTCATACATTACAGTTGCAGATGGATTTTTACTTACCTTGCATCAATCGTTTCTTACTAGTTTCTAAGAGATAACTTTTCACCCTTAGGTGTGAACAATCTGTAATAATAAAAGGGTATTAAATTTCGAATATTCAAACAATATGTTTATTACACCAAATTTTATAAATGACCTTGAATCCCTATTTAACTTGTCAATCAAATTTCAATCCTATCATCAAAAGCTTAATCAATCATCTTAAGTTCCTCAAATGATTTTTGAACATAATCTTACATCAGATAAAATATTCATCAACCTCCGCAAATACGATTCAGGAATAAAGGTCTGAAGAAACTTGCCCTAGAAACATAAATCTTTATCTTTTCTTTTCTTTTTTTTTAATATGTGAGACCTATAATCTATAAGAATCTCTAATTTGAGATATTATCATTATTCCAGTATCAACAACAATATATTCTTGTCTTAAAACTTATTGTCGACAAAGACTTTGGACAAGATGTAAATTTCATATTTATAAGACTTTTATTTATTTATTTATATATTAATTAATTTATTAGTTTATTTATTTTTTTACTAAAAAATGTCCTGAGGCACCATTATATTATGTATATTCTCATTGGTCATATGTCAGTATTGTTTTTGTTTTTTTTTTTTGAATAAGTGGAAAAATATATAAAAGAAAGGAAAAGAGTCCTGATCAAAAGCCGATCAGGTAGCTTAAATATGGGCTTCGTTAAAACCTACCAACGTAAAACCCACCCTTGTGGAGAAAACCCTTGGCAGAAAAAGAGTACCCCTGGAAAAGCCAAAATGTCCACATAAAAATGCATTGAAAACGTCCACAAAAATGCATAAAAATCACCATACGATGCAAAACATGTAACAAAAAACCCCAGCTAAACATATCAAAGGCCCTTCGAATATCAATCTTGAGAATCATATTACTATCCAAACGTTTTAGAACAATATTAAAACTCTCTGAAACAAGCACAATGCATAATGAATATATCGTCCCGGCATAAAACTAAATTGCATGGGCGACAATAGTCTGCCAAGAATCGCGCCAAACTGGGATGCCAAAATCTTTGTAATAATTTTGGACACGAAGTTGCTCATAACAATCAGACGAAAGTTATCCACATTGTTGGCATCTTTACTTTTAGGAATGCGTGCCATAAAGCTTGCATTCAATCCATTCGACAAAGAACTAGTTGTGAAAACGTGACGAACAACCAAAATGACATCCATAGAAATAATATCCCAACAATTATGGTAAAAGATCCCGAAAAGCCGTCTGGGCCTCGGAGAACTATCAGCACTGAGATCAAAAACCACATCCCTAATCTCCAAGTCAATCGGAATCGAAATCAAAGAATTATTATCCGCAACCAGAACCCCTGGACTAATAACACTGTCCACCATGGAAAAATCCCCCACCATAGTAATCGGATCAGAAAACAATTCTTTATAATAACTGATAATATGATTGGTAATAGTGCTAAGATCATCAGTGAAATGACCGTTAATAACCAACCCATAGTTGCCCTTGCGGGAGGCTAGTTTGTTCCGAGCTTTTTGACGAAAGAATTCCAATTGTAACAAAAGACATGTAAGGGAATTCTGGGCTTCGAAGTCTTAACACCGTCTCTCCTCATTGTATCCCAAACTCTCAATATCTAATTGAATCTGCTTTAACTTTCTCCAACTGATCATCAGCCAAACGATGCACATCACAACAGACCAATTCCACCCCTTAAGCGTCAAACGCAACTGCTTAAACTTAATCATCACACACAAAATAGGATTCGAAACACGATAGTGCAACCCCTAAGAAGCCACGACAAGATCCCGAAATGTTGGATGGTGAACCCACATTTGAAAACGGAAAGGTATAGGCCCATTGTGAGAACTCGAAGAGCAAGACACCAGCAGCGGGTGATGATCTGAGCAAATACAAGGAAGCACTATGCAAGAAAATTGCTCCCAAAGAGAAGAGAAGCATAAAGTAGCAAGCGCACGGTCCAAACGAGCCTGTGTCAGAGAATGAAGAGACCGAGTGGTGCCCCAAGTAAATATGTTGCTCGTTGTATAAACAGACTAAAGATTGGCATCATCCATAAAAGTACGAAAAATCCTGACACGGTGCCAATGAAGCAACCCACGGCCCTGACATTCGTGATTACCCAAAATCGCATTAAATTCACCCATCAACAACAAATCATCTAATCCCAAATTAAAGATATCAAGCCACAACTGCTGACGCGCAATATGATTGCAAATCCCATGAACAAAGCCCACATGACAAATGATATTACGAATATCTACCTGCAAAAATACATTGAGGGGAAACCAGAATATGCTGCAAGATCGTAATATATTATGACAAACAAATGTTAACCCAAGACTACCCCAAAAATAGTCAGAAATAGACTAAAATATCTATCTTAGGCTCACAAATGGCGACCAAGCAGGGTTTGTTTCGCCTACATAAATCCTTATGAACCCAGTGGAATAATCTTTCTCACATTTATCGTGAAGGAAACATAGTGGCGGATATTCTTAGCAATATGGGCCAATCGGAGACGTGGTGGGGTACTCCGACGACCATTACACATCATCTTGCGGAGGATTATGTTGGACGCTCTACTTATGGATTTGTTAGATAGATTCTCCTTTTGTTTGATGTGATTTTTATTATAGGTGATTATTCATGACTTTATGGGGTACTCTTTGTCCTGCCAAGGGTTTTTCCCATAAGGGTGGGTTTTACCTTGGTTGGTTTTAACGAGACGTCAAACATTTAGCTACCTGATCGGCTTGTGATCAAGACTCTTTTTTCATTTTTTATATCATCTTTCGATTTATTCAAAACAAATTGAGCTAAACATATAAAGAAACCCTAATCCTAATTAATGAATGATACATATTTATGAGTCATTCGAAAGGAATTTCGGCCTTTATTATTTTCATGAGTGCCTTTTAGCACCAGAAGATATAGCAAAAGTTTAGAGGAACACTAATCTAACAATACCTATTGAATATTGAGCCTTTTAATTGAGGTAAACAAATAGATGTTCTTTTAGATTTTTAATCATTTGAAAACGATATGTTGAAACCCTAATATGCTCTCCTTCCTTGTGCTTCCGTCTGGCCATCCGTCTTGATTAGTCCGGCCATCTTCTCCAACATGGCAATGCCGGAATTTTTCCACGGCCTCACATCTAATTTTGCTCCACACCCTTCACGTCAATAGTCTTTGATGTCTTCCTCTCCAAAGCATGTTGCACATATGATGACTTCGCTGCAGATTTCCGATCCGGTTCCATCTTCTGGTTTTTCACGTTTGCATGTCATTGAGTCTTGTGCTCTTCCTCACGTCACTTGGGGTCTTCGTCATCTGATTGGGTTTTCGTCAACACTCAGGATCAATTTGGATTTAATGTTTGCGACAACAATGGTGGTTTGTCTTCTTCTTCTTCCCACTATCGATATGGTGGCTGCCTGCCATCTAATTTTGTCTCTTATAAGAAAAAGCCTTCTCAAGGCTATGATGATTGTAAGGTTACGTTTGAAAAGGGATTCATTCCGTTAAACTTTCATCTCCCCATCTCTATTTTGGATCCCTCCCATGGCGGTCGAGCTCTGTGAATGTTGGACATGGCTTGAAGGGGGCATCACCCTTTTCCCCCATGGTTGATGCTGCCCATGGAGGGCCATGCCCTCTACCATGCTCCTCTAGGGGCACGGCTGCCACTCCTACTACCATGGCCGCCCCCTCCCAGGGAGGTCATGACCCCTGGGCCTCTACCTCTGGCATCCTTCAGCATGTGGTCCCCTCCTAGGAAGGTCAAGGTGATCGAGGTGGTGTGCTCCCAACGGCCAATACTAATCCACGACAATCTGCGAACCTGCAACATTTGGCTCATAACATGCCGTCTTCTTCTCACGGCTGTCGTCCTTGATTTTCCGATCTAGTTTTCCGGCGTTCCATGGCGGGGGCGTCCTTCCATGGACTAACTTTGAACTTTGAGGCTATCCCTCATCGACTACGTGTGGCGGATTTGTCTTCTTCGAGTTACTCTACATCGTGCATGGCGATGATGAGTTTTTCTTATGTGGCATCTCCATCTAATCTTCCTCGTGCTTCAGTTATGGTCCCATGTCCGATTGATAAACCTGCAGAATTCTATGACTCCGACTTAATTTCGAGTTCTAGGGTTTTTGATAAACCCCTCGAAAAATCTGCATCATCATGCATTCATCCTTGTTTATCCTTGCCTTCGAATTTTAGACCACATATGAAGAAGAATCCCCTTGTACCTATTGATAGAATTGGACGGAAAGGATTGGTTCCTGAATCTGCTTATCTCCCATCACCTCCTATGTCGTGAAATTATGGGGGGTTCAGTGCCTTCATGCCTTCTACTCATATGCAAGCCGTCCAAAGGGGTACTCTACCCCATGAGCAGCGGCCTCCCATGGCCACTCATGGGGGGGTCGGGTTCCTCCTTTCCTCTCTTAGGGGGCGATGGTGATGGGGAAATCCTCTATTGCTGCCATCTCCCAGGGGGTGTTGGCCCCTAGGAAGTTTATTTAGGTGATCCTTTAGATGTGGTCCCCTTCTTGGAAGTTCAAGGTGTTCGACGTGATGTGCTCCCAAAGGACATTGCTACTCCCAAGCAATTTGCAAACTCCCAACATTTAGCTCTTAATCAGTCAATATCAATCCACAATTGGTTAATTCTTTTGCAAATATGGTTTCTGGTAATTATTCTGACATTGATTCTTCACCTCAGGTTCCAGGTAACCCTATATCTTTTGCTAAAATAGTTTCTGGTAAATCTAACCATATCCCCAAGCCAATTAAAAAAGGTGACTATTATTCTGTGATTATGGATGAAAATGTTTACCAACAACGTATTTTTGTATTTAATTATGCATTGATTGGTCGTGTTATTCTTGGCAAGAGTAATAAGCCTTGGCCCATAATGCCCCTTCATAAGAGGCTTTTAGAATTATGGGAGGTTAAAAATGATTGGAAATTAATTCCATTGGGAAAATGTTATTTTTGTGTTAAGTTTTCCAATGCTCATGATCGTTTCTGTGCACAAGCTCGTGTGTCCTTGTCCATTAATCCTTGTTCCATTCCTTTATCCTCTTGGGTGCTGGATTTTAACCCTTACAAAGTTAACACTTCAATATCAAGCATTTGGGTTGCAATGTTTGAGTTGAGTATTGAGTACTTGGGACCCTAGTTACATTATGGGACTGGTTAGGGCCATTGGCACCCCGATTCAAATTGATGATAATTCTTTGGATGATTCACTTGGACACTTTGTGCGAGTTTTGGTGGATGTGGATCTTGCTAAACCTTTCATAAACACATTATGGTCGAATGCATGGGTCATTGTTTTTTTTGATAGAATGGTCAAAAATATATAAAATGAAAAGATGATGCTGCTTACAAGCCAAGCAGCTAGCCTAAACCAATGAAAAAGTGTAACACCTCAAGGTTCGAAAAACGAATCTAAACAAAAGAATCCCATAGAAACTACTTACAAGCCAAGCAGATAGCCAAAATTGGGGCCTCGTTAAAACCTATCAAAGTAAAACCCAGAGGGAAAAACCTTTGATAGGAAAAAAGAGTACCCCAAAACTATGCATATCGATATGAAATATGTCCGCTAATGTCTTCATGCAACTCTGTGGAGATCGACTCAGGAATCGTATGGGACCAATCTAAGTGAACGTCCATCTTTGAAAGTTTATCCGCTACTTTGTTGCCCTCTCTGTAGATATGTGAAACCCTGAACTCCATGTGAGAGATATAGTGAAGCGTCATCCGCCATCTGGCTAAGAGATTCCATGGTACATCAAGAGATCGTGCTTCCAGCAACCCGCATACGTATGTAGAATCCGATTCTAACCCCAACTTGACCCATCCTCTCTTATAAGCCCGCTCGATTGCCATCATCGCTGCAATTAATTCTGACTCAAAAGCAAAACCTCTACCAACATTATGACTAAAACAACCAGTGAAAAAGCCCCTGCAATTTCGAAATATACCCGCTGCCATACATCTGCCCGGTGCTCCCCGCGCACACCCGTCCATATTCACCTTCATCCATCCTGGTAATGGAGGATACCATCTAACGTGCTTAATCACAGGTGCTGGTTTTGGCCTTCCCTGCACAGAGAGCCGTCTTAAACATAAAAGATCATATACCAAATTGGACATATAAGTGCAATCTTTGGTTGATGATTCCATAATGAGCGCCCTAACCAAAATAATAGCAGCCGTGTGAAGGGGTTTAACGTCTCTAAAAATCCACTCGTTGCGAGCATGCCAAATAACCCATATAGTCGATATGATAGCCGCTTTTCAAAGTGAAGCAATATGCGGACTGAATCTCTGCTGAATAGCCCATACGTAAAGATGATTCACTCCTCCATTAAGAGGCATTCTAACCTCGAAAGTGTCCTGAATCCAACCCCAAATCGCCAATGCAAATCTGCACCGTGTGAATAAATGATCGACTGACTCTGAGTCTTCGTAGCATAATGAACATGCTGAGGGTCCCCAAGATCCTCGAATGTTGTCAAGAACAGGTAGGCGATTATGAATTGAACGCCAAACAGTGATTGATCTTCTCAACGGAATGTGTGAAGACCAAATCCACTTACCCCACTGAACCTCCGGAAATTGATTTCGAACTAAGGTGTAAGCCTCTTTAGAAGATACATCCCCTTCCTTAGAATTAATCTACACGCGTCTATCCGTCGAGTGCGGGGCGATCGGAAAGTTAAGAATATCAATGACAATCCCCGTATATTCCACCATGAAGTCCTCCGTAAAATGCCAAACCCCATTATAAAAATAATCCGAAATTGGATATTCGAAATATTGAAACATATGAGCAGGAATACCAATGTGATCCTCCATTGAGTAGCCTAACCAGTTATCCAACCAGAAACGGACACCAGATCGGTCCCCCGGAATCCAACGGGATTGGGAAATCAATTCCAAGACAACAGGGCGAAGTCCCGGCCAAATAGAAGAACCAATATATGCCATTATGGGCGCACCATTGAAGTATCTTTGCCGCCAAATCTCAAAAACCATAGATCTAGATTGAAGCAACTTCAATGCAGCCTTCATAAGGAAAGCTTTGTTTGCCGCAATAAGAGATCGAACTCCCAAGCCCCCTTCCTCCTTAGGTGCACAACATCTAGCCCAATTGACTGTCACCGCACCTTTCTTAGTAATATCTCCAAACCAAATAAAATGTTTCATAGCCTTTTCCATGGATTTGAGCAACGTCATCGGCCAACGATAGACAAGCATCGAGTGGACAAACGAGCTAGAAATCACAGAATTGACAAGAGTAATATGGCCAGCCATCGATAAGCACGTACATTCCCACCTTTTAAATTTTGATAGAATTTTATCGTGCGTAGGTTGGAAATATCTTATTTTGGGGGCCCTTTGAACAAAGGGACGCCTAAATAAGTGATAGGGAAGACGCCACGAGTGATATGCAGATGTGTCTGAACTCTTCTCATAATCCGAATAGGCGTATTATCTCGGAAATAGACCTTAGTCTTATCCGGATTGAATTGCTGGCCAGAGATGCGTCCATAACCCATCAAAATACGTTTTATATATTGACAATTCTCCCAAGAAGCTGCCGTCATGATAAGAATATCATCTGCATATAACAAACACGGAGGCAAACTGAAATTGCGAGTAGTTTTTAACGGAGAGATATGTCCCTACTGAATAGCAATATCCAATGCCCGCGCTAATATGTCTTCAGTTGCATAGAATAGAAGGGGAGATAGAGGATCTCTCTGACGAACTCCACGAGTGCATCTAAAATATCCCTCCGGACCTCCATTTAAAAGGATCGAAATCCTGGCCGAGTTAAAAATCGATAGCACCCAACGCAAAAACCCCTGATCGAACCACATACGTCGAAGCACGTGATAAATGAAATCCCACCTCAGTGTATCGAAAGCTTTTCTAATATCCACCTTAAGAATCATGTTTGGCGTCCTAGAATGATTAAGAAGACAATTAACCCCTTCCGATGCCAAAGCAATGCAGTCATGAATTTGTTTTCCCGGGATGAAACCAAATTGCATTCCATGAACATGATCTTTCAAAATATCCCCAAACCTGACGGCTAAGATCTTAGTAACTATCTTGAATAGAAAGTTACTTAAGATTATTGGTCTGTACTCCTCCACAAGATTAGCGTTGTTGTTCTTCGGAATCAGGACCATATAGCTCGAATTACATCTTTTAGGCAGTTTGTTGCTAACAAAAAAGGATCAAACAGCCGGCGAAATGTCCGAAGCGATGATACCCCAGCAGCTATGATAAAAATGACCCCCAAAACCATCAGGCCCCGGAGCACTATCAGGACTCAAATCAAAAATGGCCCCCTCAATCTACTCGTCTGTGGGAATCGAGCACAGCCTTGAATTTTCCGCTTGAGTTACCTTTGGCTGAATTGCATTGTCCACCATGGAGTAATCGTTATTACCGTTCGCCAGTTTCGCAAAAAGTTGCTCATAATATTGAATAACATGGCTTTTGATGCTCTGTTGATCATCCGTCAGTTGGCCGTTTACAAGCATGAGTGATATAACTTCGAGACCTCTTCGCGCGTAGCTTCCGATGAAAAAACTCTGTGTTTCGATCCCCATCCTGCAACCACTGTGTGCGACTTTTCTGTCTCAACAACTCATATTGTCTGTTTAGCAGCTGATTTAGATCCTTATGTAACTGCAACTCCTGCTGAATAATGCTGTCAGAATATCCAAATGTGGAGATGTGAGATTGAATATCCGTAAGCTTTTGCTGAACTTCATCAACTTGTCGATGAACATCTCCAAACACCGTGTGATTCCAATGGCGAAGAATGGACCGTAATCTTTTAAGTTTTCGCATAACACGGGCCATAGGATCAGTGTTTGTGCACTCCATCCCCCATGAGTCAGCCACCACTTTTTTAAAACCTTCGTGTTGGAGCCACATCGATTGAAATCGAAACGGAACGGCCGAAGGAGGTGTAGAAAAATTGCATCTCAAAATAATAGGATTATGATCCGAGGAGTATCTGAGACCCACCAAACCACCAATAGTATGCCACAAATTCATGAACTGATTTGTGGCCAGAATCCTATCCAACTTCGCCTGAATTTTTTCCCTTGCAGGCCGGAAAATACCCCAGGTGTAATCGTTTCCAACCATTGGAACCTGAATGAAATTATTATCATCAATAAATTTTTTGAACTCCCTGCACGAAGTGTCATGGACGCGAGCTCCACCCTATCTTTCATGAGCTCCCAGTATGGCGTTAAAATCCCCCAAAATAACCATGTTATCTGCCCCCAAAGCACGCACATCCATCCAAAGCTGCCGTCTAGCAATATACGAGCACTGAGCATGCACAAAGCCCATAAAAAACTGGAAATTCTGAACCCCCACTTTGCAAACCACAATTTGATCAGAGGCCCAATGAAATTGCACCTGCATATTATTAGTACGAACAAATACCCAAATATCTGGAATACCATTTGCACGGAAATTTTCTGCAACCAAGGTGAGATTAATAGCATTCCAATATGAAGCACTAATAGTAGAAAATTGAACTTTTGGCTCTGCAATCGCAACAATATCAAGTTTATGTACGCGACATAAGTCCTTGAGCATGGATCTAGAGGCATCGTTGCCAAGACCTCTAGCATTCCAAAACAAGCAATTCATGATAAATTAGGGGGAGGGGGATGCACCATGTGCGTATCAGAATCAATACTCTCAAGGAAAGCATTACCTAGTTGTTCTTCTTCCTCCAAGTCTGCCCATCGCTTTTTAGCCGCCGCCGCCATTGCCTTAAAGCTTTCCTTATAGCTTGTAGAAGTGATCTCATAGTTGTTAATGGGTTTGCTGCTAGCCACCTCGTCGATTGCTTTTTGTACTTTATCCAATCCGTTATCACTTAAGTTCCCATTGTCAGTATTGCGTTCGTCTTACTTGGTCTTGCCAAAATAATCCGTCTGTCCGGATTGTGAGCCTGCGAAACATCCAACCCATCCGTCCGATCCTTATTCCCTCCATTAGCCTTGTCTGTTTTCGTCCCCGTCAGATTATCCACAAGCACCACCTATTCATTCTCATCATTCTCCTGTAGTAAATTGAATGAGTTTCACGTATTAATGATGTTCAGAGGATTGATCTCCACTGGCCGGACTCCACGTTTCCTCACTTGAACCCATTCTTCTGTTGCCACCCCTTTTCCTTTGTTCTGGAAATTACGACCTCTGTCCACTGATCTTCCTCTCACCGGACTATCAATTGTTTGCGTCTGTTCGGTTTGAGGGCGTGCTTCCTTAGGCGTGTAGTGCCTACAACGATTAGCATTGTGCCCCACTATTTTGCAATGAGCACAAAATTGTGGAAGGTTTTCATAGCTGAGCGATACGAAAGAGCCATGACCAATTCTTTCTATCATGATAAATTCTTGCAGTGGTTTATTTAAATCGATTTCAACAAGGACTCAAATGAAGTGTCCAACTTCTCCGTTCAAGGATCGTTCATCAATTTGAATAGGGGTTCCCATAGCGCTAGCTATATTATTGATGAGCGACGGATGCCAATATTCAAATCCTAATTCATAAATACGGATCCAAACCTGCGCCATTGATGTGTTAACCCTGTAGGGATTGAAGTCTTGCATCCAATTCATTAACCGTATCGAACCAGGTTGCAAATTCCACTTAGTTTTTGAAAATATTCGATTCCGCTCCTCAATGTTGGTGAACTGCAGGTTGTAGTATCCCATTCCCAAGTGAATCAGTCTCCATGCATCCACAATCTTCCAAAAAGTTGTCAATTTCGATTTTAGCTTTGGCAGCGTTAATGGCTTAAACCCTTTTGGCAAAAGAATTCTCCCAATCAACGTATTTCTCAGTTCGGCCGTCCTCTGTTGATAGATGTTTTCATCTATAGTTACTGAAAAGTAGTCTCATTTTTTCATCGGGCGTGACTCCTCTGTCGTAAAAACGTGGGCAAAGTTAATAGGTTTATTCCCATGCACCTGTGTGTCGTCTTCTTCGCTAGAATCCTTGGTATTTCGTGGTGTATCTCGTAAGCAGGGAGAAACGAAGTCTTCAGTTGTAGTGCAAACCTTAGAATTAGGGTTTATCTTTTGGACATGTGTGAACGCATGCAAACTAGGGTTTCTGTCAAAAACCCTTTCTTGAACCCTAGGAATTGGGATAACGGTACCTGTTTCAGTCATAAGCCGTCGCGGACGTTCCTCCATGAGGGTTGTGACGTGTGATGGTGGAGAAGGTATGGCCCTGATCAACTTCGATGACGATGGTTGAAAGGAAACATTCGTCGGGCTGTAACCATTGGGATGTTGGTAAGCAACGTTGAGCGTGATGTTGGCTGGGCTGCTAGATGTTTGAATCTCAGGGAATAAAAATACATCCATGATCGGAAATCAGAGAAGGATTTGGTCGGAGATGAAGTAGCTGAACGACGGCGATGAGGACATAGTATTCAGAAAAATCGCACACACTTTGACTTACAAGGTATACTTCTGTTGCTAGTGTTTGGGTTAGAATTTTTGAGCTCATTCTTGAATATTGGGACCCGAATATTATTATGGGGATTGCCAGTGCTATTGGTAATCCGATTCAGATTGATCATCGGTCCTTAGATGGCTCCCTGGGTCATTTTGTACGTGTGTTGGTTGACTTGGACCTTGCTAAACCTTTAGAAGATCATATCATGTGGAATGGGTTGGTCAATGCTCCTTTGTGTCAGTTAACTATGAAAAACTCCCTGAGTTCTGCTCTACATGTTGTATTACGGGTCACTCAACCCCTTCTTGCCATCTTGCTTCCATGGGGGCCTCTGTTCTGTAAGTCCAAGCGGCTACGATAATCTAGAGGGGGGGTGAATAGATTATCTCCATCTTTTCGATTTCGCCCTCTTTTTTTAACCGAATGCTCAAAGACAATAATAAAGGTGCGGAATATAAACAACACACGTCGATTTATAGAGGTTCAACCCACCTAGGGCCTAATCCTCTACCACCCCAGTATATCCGGGATGGATTTCAAAAAGGAAAAAAGATTTTATTAATTTACCACAAATTAATACAACACCAACTTACAACAACACCTTGAAGAGCACCACACTCTTCTTCAACACCACCTTTGAAATTACCACAATCTCACTTGAAGATTACCACAATCTCCAATGGCACCTTGTGAAGATTACCACAATCTTCAACCTTGAAGAATACCAAATTCTTCAACACCTCAACAAGAAGATTACCACAATCTTCTTACACCTAACACCTAGATCACCCAAGTGTGTTCTTACCACAAGAACACTCACAAGGATATCTTGTGTTGAATGATAACCCAAAAATTCAAGATTACAACTCGATAATGAATAATACAATTGAGTGCAAGTGTAATCAAGAATAGCCTAGACCTCAAGGATGTGAAAGTGAATAGCTAGGCAAATTACAACAAGAAATAAGACAATGTAAGAACAAGTGTATTCTTGAGTGTATCTTGTTGTGTTGTAGTTTTCTCTCTTGTTGTGTTGCTTCAATTCCTCTTCTATTTATAGAAGATGTCTTGTACATGATAGGCTCCTCTTGGGGACATGAATTCTGAAAAAAAAATTGCAAGACAATTGAAGAAAAGAGCTGTTAGAAATCAATCCCACAAATTAAGGAAAAGATGTCTCATTTGCACAACGGTTACATTTTTTTGTCAAACTTAAGAAGCGACGACGTCACAAGACAAATAGATGTTTGAAAATGAGAATACACATTTACACAGGGCGACCGGTCGACGTCGACTCCAACCGGTCGCACAAACTAAAAAAAACAAAGGGCAAGAGTTCTGTTACAATTTTTGCTCCCAGGTACCGGTCACCCTATAGGTCGACTGGTTGACGGCACCGGTTGCCCTATAGGGCGACCGGTTGCCCTGACCATTTTCTGCAAACATGAATTTTTCTGTTTTCCTCAACTTTCATGTACGGGTTGCCCTATACGGCGACCGGTTGACCTCAAAACAAAAGTGTTATCCAATTTTATATAGAAAATAAACTTCAAGAAATACTCCGAAAAATAGTGAAAATATTTTAGACCGATCGGGAGTATTAGGACAACATTTAGAAACATTGTTTTGGTGTAAAAATACATTAACAAAAAAATCATTAAAAGTGTTGTCCAATTTTGTCGAAAATAAAACTTGAAGAAATACTCCGGAAAATATTAAAACCATTTTAAATCATTTAGGAGTATTTGGACAACCTTTAAAAACATTGTTTTGGTATAAAAAAAATCATCAAAATCATGATAAAACCATTTATCAAACAATCTCCCCCTTTTTGATGACTACAAACCAAAACAATTTTAACGAGGTCGATTTTGAAAACAAAACAATTTTACCGGTTAAAGAGAACTATCCGTTGTGAGCGACAACATTCCATGCAATAAAAACACAAGGATGGGAGTAGAGATATTCAAACACATATAGCAAATGCTCCCCCTATCAACATGCACAACAAGAGTTATATAGAAGCAACTTAAACATAAGCTAAAATATTAGCTTTTCGATATTGAGCTTAAGTATCAATAACTTAAAAGCTCCCCCTGTCAAAGAGACATCATTAGAAACATATATAAGTCCATACTACAACCAATGGACCAAGAGTCATACACAACTTATGGCTTTAGGAAGCCATAGCTTATAGCTTCTTTTCGTTTGAGCTTATCTTAACTTCTTTGAGCTAAAGAGCTAAAGAGCTCATAACCTGTTTCTCCCCCTTTGGAATCATCAAAAAGAATGTTAGCACGATAAATACATCATATATTCATATCAAAGTGCGCAACTAAACCGATGTATCGAGCTATTTGAACATTGAAGCTTATAAACCAAATAGGAGGGAAGAGTCGAATCATACGACTTGTAGAAGCTTATGAAAGATCATTTGATAAGCAAAACATGATCTCTATAAATATATAAGACTTTTGAAATCGAGAGAATCATGTAGATGATGAATTTTTCATTGAAACGTTTTATCGAACACTTGGCGGGCGTAAAAATTTAAAAGATATATATAGCCCTTGTAGATGAAATCAAGCCAAGTTTTTCATCACCAAATGCAATTTAATAAATATCATTCATCAACAATCAATAAGCTCATCACAAAAATATATGAATTGCATCAAAAAAAAATACATATAAGCCACAAACTCAAGGGTTCAACCCAATTGAGCTAAAGAGAGTGAAATTCTTACCATTCGATCGGTAGAGACGAGTAATGATGATGATAATCGAGCTAGGTAGTCCCCAAAATATATAATTCATGCATCAAAACTCATTTGAAGTGAATTGTGTGTGAAAATTGCAAAGGGGACGAAAAATGAACGAAATATGCCAAAATGACTAAGTCTGGAAACAAAACCAATTTTAACCAGAAAATCGATCAGGGCGACCGGTCCAGGGCATGGGCGACCGGTCGAGCTAGTGGGCGACCGGTCGGCCCGCCCTGGCAGCCCACTCTTTTTTTGTTGATTTGAAAAATCCAAAGTTTGATCCAAAAATCGATTTTTCGCCCCTAAGTTTTAAAAACGTGCAAAATGCAAACGTAGACCTCATTTAATATACATTATGTCATAATCAAGCTCGAAATGAGGTAAAATACTCGAAGGTAAATGAACAAATATTCGCGAGTTAACTTTGAGATGGGATTTAATCATATCTCAAGTTTTTGTTTAGTTCGATTATGACGAACCATATTTTGAATAATTTTCACCGGACTTGTTATCCCGAAAAATGAGAACATTTTAAAGCTTTGGATGCACAAGTTATACGAAGAAGTGCCTTTCAAATATTTGAAAATTTCTTTTAACGACACTTTAATGAGATTCGTTGGGATAGTTTTTGAAGTCGAGCATATAGACATAAGGCATATGGAATGTCGAGTCTATAGAAATAATACAAGAAAACATACCTCGAATTTGTTTGTCAATCGATATGTCTTTTTCAACCTTTGTTAATCTCTACATTGGTAGCCATAGAGGTTGAGTTGGTTCTTCTTTCTTCAATGCTTAACTCCTTCAAGAGTTCTTTTGAAATATAATCGTTTTCTTGGCATTGAGTAATTTGAATTCCAATGATCAAATTTGAGCTTCCCTCATTATGATCATCTTAGGTTCACCTTGCATTGACTTGGAAAAATATCTTGCACAAATATTTATTAGTAGCACCATAAATATTATCAACATAAATTTGCACAAGTAAACAACCTTGCCCTTTTTCAAAACAAGAAGTGTAGTATCAACTTTACCTTTTGTAAAATCATTTTGCAAAAATAGCTAAGTCTATCAACCGTACAGGGCCTTTTATAAAAATCATTTGGCCTAAAATTTTAAACTCCGATAGACTTATATTTGAATAAAACCATTTAGAAAGTTGGATTTAACATCCATTTGGTAAAGCTTGAGATTTTTTTAAAAACAAGAATGGGCAAGTAAAATGCAAATAGCTACAAAATGTGCTATGAGTGCAAATGTGTTGTTCCAGCGGCTTAGAGAGATCAATGTCCACTAGAACCCGGATGAAATGACCCATAGAACCATCCAGTGAGCGCTGATCAATTTGTAATAGGTTTCCGAGAGCACTGGCGATCCCCATGATGTTATTGGGATCCCAATATTCCAGACTGAGTTCAAAAATGCGTACCCAAACGCTGGCCACTGAGGTCTGATCCTTATAAGGGGTGAAGTCCAGCACCCATGGAGATAGACGGATAGTACCAGGATTAAGCGTCCAAGTAGTGCGTTGCTGAGCCTGAGAACGATACTGCGCACTAAACAATTTGACACAAAAGAATCCCTTGCCCAAGGGAATTAATTTCCAGTCATTCTTAATACCCTATAATTCAGATAGGCGTTTATGCAAAAGCATAGTCGCCCATGGCTTGTTACCTTTTCCCAAAAGAACCCGTCCAATTAAAGAATAGGAAAATTCAGCTAGACGTTGTTGGTAGACATTATCATCGATTGTAACTGAATAGTACTCACCTTTCCGAACAGGTTTTGGAATAGATTGGCTTTTACCAGAAACCACCGTGGAAAACAAGTTTGCATTACCTGGGGCCTGAGGTGTGGGGTCCAGATGATTAGTACCTGCAACAACTTTAGCAAAATAATAACCAAAATTGGGGTTAGCGTTTGAAGTATGAGCCGAATGTCGCAGGCTCGATTCATAATCGGAAGATGTTGGAGCAAGATATCCAGTGTTACGTTGCTCATTATTGGATTCTGGAATCGGATGTGGACCGGCATGCTGGGGACCCTGCGGATGGCGGACGGCGGCCCATGGCTCATCACTCCCCTGGGGAGGGGCGGCCTGGGATGGTGGGAAACTGGCCGCCGGCCCCCCAAAAGAAGATGGTGGGGGGCTGGCCCCCCCATGGCTGGCAGCGGCCATGGGGGTAAAAGGCCGCCCCATCATAAGCATAGGATCATAAGGGGCAGGCGCCCCCATGTCACCTTCCTTGTGCGCTGCACGTGGGGCCGCAGCAGCAAGGTGTGGGCGTTCTTTGTTGCGTGAGGGGTCAGCTTTGCATGGTCTGCTGCGATGCGCGAGGACCACGCGTGCGGGGTTGTTCGCGGAATGTAGGCGCCGCTATTTCTTTGAAGGCCTGCTGATGCGAGGATGACGACGCTGCGGTAGTTATGCGGGGGACCACCCCTGTTGGAGAGGACAACGATGAACGCTGTTGCGTGTTGGAGGTGTACGACAGGAACGTCCATGGCACCCCGTAGAAGGAGAAACTTCCCGATGACAAGGATTTACTATCAACATATTTAGGAGGAGGACGTGCATGATGTTGCTCATAATTTGAAGTTAAACCGGAGAAGGCGAGTGACTCTGGCGAGGCCATGGCCGGCAACGGCGCCGGAGGTGAAACACGGGACGTCCATGATGTCCGCGGGGTTCCTTCATAGGCCCTTCAGTTTGCAGGCTTTGTCGTGCTGACGCTGAATCTGTTGATCATTTGTTTGTCTCGTGTGTGTTTGCAGGGGCCCTCTAGCGGTGGATTTTTTAATCTTTTGATATCCACTATTTTATGTCCTATAGCTTCAATGAATTCCTGGTGCGTTTAATGAGTTTTCATTTCAGCGAGCAGGTGGCTTTTTATGGCGAGTTGCAGTGTTATTGTAACATCGGGCAAAAAAAAAGGTGTATTTAATTAGTTAGATAGCCCATTAGTGAATTATTAGTATTATTGGATTGATTATCCAATTACATGGCCCATGAGGAATCCTAAGGTGTTTAGGAAACTAGCTAGGGTAATTATATTAGGAGTTTTTTATTATTAGGGTTTTATTATACCACATTAGAGAGCACCAAAAGGAAACATGTTCCAGCTCTATTCTCTATGCCACCACAACCCCATCGTCTACCATACAACTTCGACGAAGTTTTTCTTCAACGACATGATCCCTCAATTGCCTTCCCAATTTCATTCTCAACTCCTACGGTAATTTTCTTATAAATTTCGAAACCCAAACTATACTGTTCATAATTTTATGAAATTTTAATATGTTATTCTTCATGACATTTTTATCGTACGGTTAAATTTCATACTAATCCGATAAGTACTTTTGTAGTTATGTAATTTTCAAACTAAGACGCCAGAATTTATGTTATTCCCTGTTTTTGTTTTAGAAATTCCAAAACCCTATTTATACATATCCAAAATTCGTGAAATTTTAATATGTTATGTTATCATTTGTTTACAATATTCAGTTAAAATTTCGTATATTTCTGAGTTGTATTTTAATTTATATGAAATTCGTATTCACGTTTTCCAAATCTTGAATATACTTTGTTTCTGATTGATAAATTCTAGAAGCCATGTATAACGACCTTCAAAATATCTGAATTTTGGATATGTTTTGTATTATAATGTTTACTACCGTTTGGTAAAATATCATATCATTCCAACGTATACTTATTTAAATATTAATTAGTTTCGTAGACCTTACAGTTTTAGCAATGACAAACGTTTCAGTTTATAAAATTCAAAACCTAAAGTTAACGAATTTAATATTTTATTATTTTTGGATATGTTATACTATGATGTGTATATTATAGGTTGTTAAAGTTTCAAATTATATAGTACTTTATTTATTTAAATATGATTTTTCTCCCTTAGCTATGCAGGTTTTAATGTTACAGCAATTTCAGTTTCACAAATTCAAAATCCATAGCTAAATATTTTTAATTTTCCTGAAATATTTATATGATATCCAGTTTTGAGTTTATTACCTACTATAAAAATACTAACTAATGCCAGTATATGTTTTATGAGAAAATATTATTTGATCCCAACTACGCAGAGATTTAGTATTGTTCAAACCTACCAAGTTGAACCCTAAACCTTAGGAAAATACCGCGAGCTTCCAAAATGTTATTTTAGTGCTTCCGGTATTGAGGTTAATACTTAAGTTTTGACTTCTAGGAACTAGATGTACATATATCTATGTTAGGCGACGAGGACGACAAGCTCTGAAGTTCAATAGGGATATTGCATCAAATCATTCTACTATTTTTCAAGCAAAGTTTCGAGGTGGGGTTTGTTTTCTAAACTTTATTGTCCTTGTTAAATACTTAGATTATTTTGCATGAATGTGTAGTGATGTTGCTTAGGCCCTATTGAGCTATGGACTCAAAAGGTCCGGGGTCGATGTATCCCTCAGGTGGAACCCCTGTAGTGCTACCTATGTCTATGTCTATAGTTTTTCAAAAGATCTATGCTATGTCCTATTGGATTGTATTTGCATGCTTATGTGAGATATCTGTGTATTTAGCTTGGACAATTTATACTCCACTGAGATGTGTCGCTCACCCCATATATAATCAGATTTTTCAGGTTAAGGAGTCGGCGATGGTTAATGGCTGTGGATAATGGGTGGCTTATGAAACTACTGGTGTAATGTCTTTTTATTTTTAAATGTTGTTTTTGATTAAATAAAGAATTATTGTACGAATTATGATTTTCCTATGCAACTTCTAGAGTGATGTCTTTTTTTTTCAAAATGTTAATTTTCGAATTGAGATAATAATTGATGAATTACTATGATTTTCTAAGTTTATTTATGTAAACAGACAAAAATGGATATTTCTTTTATATAAATTAGTAAATGTACGAATTTCTTAGAAATAAATGAATATTTGCACATTTTATAGTTCAAAATTTTGGGGCGTTACAGTTATCCGGTATTTGGCTCATTTGGCAAATCAGAAATGACTTGACCTTCAATGACAAGAACTGGACAGTGGAGGCGACCATCCTACGCCTTCGTGTTCTAATTCTTGAGTCATCCTCCTTAGACCGAGGTTGCATGCATAATGATCAACATAACCTATTCATTCTCCGCAGACTTCGTGTTCCTGGGTGCCCAAGACAGGCCCCAAAGATTGTGCAGCTCACTTGGCAAAAACCCTTGCCGGGCTGGATCAAAGTCAACATGGACGGCAGCGCCTCGGGGGCGCCTAGGCATCTCACAACTTCCGGAGTTTATAGAAACTGCAGAGGCTTCTTTCGTGGTTGCTTTGTGGAACGATGTGGTTTGGGTTTTGCTTTTGAGGCGGAGTTGATGGTGGCCATGCGGGCCATTTATTACGCTTTCGAGAATGGTTGGAATCAACTATGGCTGGAGTCGGATTCGGTTTATGTGGTAGAGTTGCTGCGGAAGAGATCCACAGGGGTTCCTTGGCGCCATCTTAGCATGTGGCGATACACTCTGCACCTTCTTTCTCAGATGAATTTGGTGGTCTCGCACATCTTTTGGGAAGGCAATCGGGCAGCGGATATTCTTAGCAAGACGTCACACGTTGCAACGTGGTGGGGGGCGCCTCCAGCGGCCATTATATCGTCTCTTACTCAGGATTATGTTGGCCAATCTAACTATAGGTTTGTTAGCTAGTGCGTCTCGGCTTCTGGTTTCTTTTCCCATTTTGGATGCCTTTTCTCTTATGGGGGGTACTCTTTTTCCTTCCAAGGGTTTTTCCAAGAAGGTGCGTTTTACCTTGGAGGGTTTTAACGAGGCCCCACCCATTCAGCCATCTGGTCGGCTTGTGACCATTTCGTTATTATTTTAGACTTTGTTTCCAGGCTTTCCTTTGGTTACCTGATCAGCCTGTGATCAGGACAACTATTTTTCATTTTTATATAAATTCTCGCATTTATTCAAAAAAAATGACAAGTCCTGGCACTTCACCTTCTCATTTGTGGAGGCTTATTTGGATCTGGTCCGGGATATTGTGAGTCCCCATTGCCCCTTCCTCGAGGGATACACGGATGTGGCTGAATTCGGAGGATGGTATGGTTACTTCAAAAGCAACATATTCTTATGTTCGTCCCCACTATCCGGCGGTCAAGTGGGGTTCTTGGATTTGGTTGCAACACATCCCGGAATGGCGATTGGTGGTGGCATGGTGGGCTATCCACAATCGATTGGCTGTCTTAGATTTATTATGGGCCAGGGGAGTTTTACTGGCCCCTCGGTTTGCGCTCTATGTCATGCATTTGCAGAATCGGTTGACCATTTATTTGTCTCTTGTGTCTTTGCAGGGGCTCTCTGGCGATAGATTTTTTATTCTTTTAACATTCACCCATTTGAGGCTCATAGTATTAATGAATTCCTGGTGCGGCTTATGAACTTTCATTTCAGTGAGCAGGTTGCTTTCCTATGGCGTGTGGCTATCCTATCCTGTATCTGGCTCATTTGGTATATCCGGAATGAGTTGGTTTTTCACAACAAAACTCTGGACGGTGGATGCGGATACTCTTCAGCTTCGGGTTCTCATCGTTGAATCATCTTCATTGGATCGGGGATGCATGCACAACGACCAACAGGACCTTCTCATCCTGCGTAGGCTGCGTGTTCCTGGGCGGGCTAGACAAGCGCCGAAGATCATGGAAGTTAATTGGCAAAAATCCCTCCCGGGATGGATCAAGGCGAATACGGACAACAGTTCTTAGGGGCACCGGGCAATCTCACAGCTTCTGGGGTTTTTTGGAATTGTAAAGGTTTCTTTCGGGGGTGTTTCATGAATCGTTGTGGTTCGGGCTATGCGTTTGAAGCTGAATTGGTCGCACCAATGTTGACGATTCACTATGCTTTTGTCAAGGGCTGGACACAACTCTGGCTGGAGTCGGATTCGATGTATGTGGTGAACTTGCTGGAGAAGAGATCTGCTGAGGTCCCATGGCGCCACCTTAGCAAATGGCGATACACCTTACATCTTCTCGCTCATATGGATTTGGTGGTCGCACATATTTTTCGGGAAGGCAATCGGGTGGAAGACATGCTGAGCAAGAAGACGAATTACGGTACATGGTGGGGCGCCCCGCCTGAGGAGCTCGTACATTATCTCACTGATGACTATGTTGGCCAATCCAACTATAGGTTTGTTAGCTAGTGCGTCCTGGCTTCTGGTTTCTTTTCCCATTTTTGGACGTTTTTCATTCATGGGGGGTACTCTTTTTCCTGCCAAGGGTGTTCCCCACAAGGGTGGATTTTACCTTGGGAGGTTTTAACGAGGCCCAAACCATTCAGTCATTTGGTCGGCTTGTGACCATTTCGTTTTCATTTATGACAATGTTTTCAGGCTTACTTTTGGTTACCTGATCAGTCTGTGATCAGGAATACTCTCTTTTCCTTTTTTATATATATATATATTTGAATTTATTCAAAAATATAAGCCTCATGTACAAAACAAGAAAGTGACACGTGTCCCTATTACAAGACACCTCTTCTAGACACGAGTTACCTTCTTTGACCTACTTCATGAGAACCTGACATATGTCCACTAACAATGTCATAGCCCAAAACTTTACATTCTAATTATCATGACTAATTCATTTATAAGCATAAATACATGTATTGATTATTATAATAGTTTTTTTTTAGAAAAAAAAGAGATAAAATCATATTTACGAAATTGTAATTTTTGAGTAACAACCAAGTCATCCTCAAATTTTATATGGTAATATATGTGACATATATAAGTAATATATATCTATAACATATATACGTGTGTGCATGTGCACATGACAACATGTCATGATTTCCTCAACATGATTATATGATTGGTTGTTCTTAAATGTTTCTAAAGTAACTTTAGTTATAATAGGGTCAGTATATTTAGGATAGGAATGAATTTATATATATGGCACATACACGGGTATATATGTTTTAATCCTAACATTAGGTATTATCCATTCACACGTAATAAGGTATTATAATACACCGCCTCAACCAAAAATGCCTATCTGTTCTCACTTAAAACCCAACACTTATAAACAAAGAAGGCCATGAACAGAAGGTAAATTCGGTGGATAAGAAAGAAAATAGAGAAACAAGAGAAATCGAAAAGAAAGGAATAGAAGAAGGCCTGAGTATTTGCTAAACACGAGTAGGTAATGTTTCTTAAATTTCGGTTTTCAGTTCAATTGTTGATTATGGAAAAAATTATATATATAGAATATAATGAATAAATGAAATAAAATTATTTGTAAGTGTTTTATTTATGTTTAGAGGACAAGTGATGTTTTTTTTGATTTCAAAAAGAAAAAGATTTAAGTGGTATCACTCACCCTTTATAAGGGTATTAACCAGGGTTCGAACCATGTATCTTTCAATTTGGTATCACTAACCCTTTATAAGGGTGTTAACCAGGGTTCGAACCCTGTATCCTTCAGTTTATTTAAAATTTATCTACTCCCCTCAACCAGTACTCCCAGCTTATTAAAAAAAATTATGTTTAGAGGACCTCTTTAAGATGAAATAACATAATGAAATTAAAATTGGCATGTTTCATATTTTCTACTCTCCGAGTTAGTTTAATTGATGTAATTATAACTGTGTGTATGTGCGGATGTTTCCTACGGGCCAACATATGTTAAATATTTTAAATTTATTTTCATTATTTATTCTAATTATTGGATAGGGTTATTAACTAAGATACTAATGATAAATAAAATGAAAAAGGAAATAAATAAAATTATTATATTTATAATTATATGTGTGTGTGTGTGTGGAGAGAGTTAAAATAAGATACTAAAATTATATTTAGATGGTATTTAACAATTCGGATTTTCTTTAAATTTATAGGTTATAAATTACATATATACATATGATTATGACCTTGATATGCATTTTGATATGATAATAGATCAAAATCAAGGTACTGGAGCAATGGTTGATTAGGCGAACTCGTTGAGATAAGGGCACCAAGGGTGAGTATAATCTTTTAACTTGTTATTTGACTTGTGTGATTACATGATTAAGGTGTTGAATTGAATTACTTACTTGTTTGGCTATAGTGGTTAGAAGTTTATTGTGCTCTAACGTGAATTGTAGGATTCTCTATGGTGATATTGTGATGAAATTGAGATATATGATCTATATGTAATGAGGTTGAAATGAAATTGAGATATGTAATCTCCAATGATGTTATTGATATGGAAATGAGATATGCAATCTATATTGATGCTATTGATACGAAAATGAGATATGTGATTACAGAAAGTGCATTCATCAGAGACTAATGGATTTTGTTATGGCCGCTAATGACCTTGAATCATGTGTTACAGAATTACAATCATCCAGAATTTATGGATTACAGAGTACCGTACGGCCACCCCGAGTTCACTGAACTCTATGTGAATTAAGAATTACAGAGTGTCATGGCCATCTTCGTGATTATAATATATTCTTGGTATTAGCTGGCCCATAACAGTAAAAGAATATGATCAAGCACGTGCATTTTTACGTGTTTATGAATATCCTGAACAAAATGTGTGAAATGATTACTAGTGATGTGCCTATGTGAAGTTAAATAACTTGTTATTGGATTATACTTGCTGAGCTTGCAACTCACCAAATGCAATGTTGCAAATTTTTAGTTACTGTAGATAAAAGTTGATCCGTGAGGTGTGACAGAAGTCTAAAGCATGGATCAAAGGTCGGCCGACTGGATTTCCATCCTTCTCCCTCTGCTCATCATTTGCATATCATATAGGGAGTTTTATTTTGATCTGTATTTAAAAAAGGGCATGGTCGTTAATGTTATGTAATATGGATAAATGCACATGTGTGAATGAATGTTGCTAAATCGCTAAATCATTTCGAGTAGATGCTTCCGCTCGTGCAGAAAAGGTTACAGCTGATGATTAACATATTAATCTTATGTGCAATGCTGCCTATGAACTATAGTTTTATGCTATATGAATACGTGTTATACGGGTAAGGGTGTTACATGTTAGTTTGGTATCAGAGCCCAGGTTAGGGGTTCTGTAGATCATGGCATGACATGTGCATTATCATTAAATGTTATAAAAGGTTACAATTTCTGTCATATTATAGGCAAAGGGTTGTGAGCCCAGAAGCACATGTACATAATGATGAGCAAAGTGTTCATGGAGGGGAAGGAGCAGCCGAGCCAGAGTCACACTCATCTCATTCACCTCCGCATCATGTTCATGGAATACCTGCTCATTTTGCATATCCACCTTATCCATTGGCAAATCCCTCTGAACCACGGGAACAAAAGTATGATAAACTTAGAAAAATGGGAGTTGTTGATTTTGTGGGTACTACTGATCCAGCAGAGGCAGAAACATGGCTGAAACGAATCGAAAGGGTTCTGAATTTGATGAAATGCACTCCTGAAGAAAAGTTTGATTATGCAGTATCACTCCTTCAGGGAAATGCGTAGGATTGGTGGGAGACTATACCTCATAGTAATGTTCAGCCACCTAAATTGACCTGGGATCATTTTCTGAGAGAATTTCATTATACATATTTGCCAGATGTTTATAGGGATTAGAAAGACAGAGAGTTTCTTGAACTTAAACAGGGAAGTCGATCCGCTTTTTAAATAATTGCGAATATATATTAAAAATAAAAAAAGAGTAATCCTGATCACATGCAGATCAGGTAACCAAATGAAAGCCTGGAAATAATATTAACAACCAAAAAACGAAGTGGTCACAAGCCGACCAAATGGCTGAATGGTTGGGGCCTCGTTAAAACCTTCCAAGGTAAAACCCACCCTTGTGGGAAAAACCCTTGGAAGGAAAAAGAGTACCCTCCAGGAAAATAGGCGCCAAAAAGAAACCTGAAGTAGTGGCGCATTAAGTAACAAACCTATAGGTGGATTGGCCAACATAATCATCAGTGAGGTAGTGAAGAAGGTCTGTGGGCGGGACGCCCCACCAGGCGCCACTCTCCGTCTTCTTACTCAAAGATGTCCGCCACCCGATTGCCTTCACGAAAGATATGAGAGACTACAAGATCAATGTCATTGAGCAGATGCAAGGTATGGCGCCAGTAGCTAAGATGGCTCCATGGGACCTCCATCATTCTCTTCTCCAGCATGTTTACCACATACATTGAATCCGATTCCAGCCAATGTTGTGTCCATCCTTTTGCAAATGCGTAATGAATCGCCCACATTGCTGCAACCAATTCAGCCTCAAATGCGTGCTCTGAACCACAAATGATGGACAAAGCATCCGCGAAAGAATCCTCTACAATTCCTAAGACACCGGAGGCGGTTAGATTGCCCGACGCCCGTAGTAGCCGCCATCCGTGTTAACCTTGATCCAACCCGGGAGGGTTTTTGCCACTGGACCTCTACAATCTTCGGAGCATGCCTGACCCTTCCGGGAACTCTTAAACCACGCAGGATAAAGAGGTCCTGCTGGTCATTATTCATGCATCCCCGATCTAAAGATGCTGATTCAACAATGAGTACCTGTAGGTGAATGAGTGCCGCCTCCGGAGTCCAGATTTTGTTGTGGAAAATCAGCTCATTACGGATGTGCCAAAGAAGCCAGATGCATGATAATATTGCCACACGCCAAAGGAAAGCGACCTGGTCACTAAAATTAAGAGCCATAAGCCGTACCAGCAGTTCATTGAAACTGTAAGCCTGGAAGGGGTGCATCCGTTGCTGAGTATGAGGTACTATTTAATCAACTTTCTCATTATGCCCCACATATGGTAGCCACGGAAAAGAAGAATTGTACTAGATTTGAATCTGGACTCCGATTTGCTATTCGAAATCATATTACACCTACAGATATGGAGTCTTATAGTAAGCTAAAAGCTGCTGTAATACGTGCTCAGAAATTGGAAACTGAATCAAAACAAAACTTTCAGTATAATAAAAAGAGGCAGGGTGAGGAAACTGGAGGATCTAGAAATAGAAAGGAATTTACTGCACCTGCACATAGGATCTTCCCGAGTAGTTCAAAAGGTGGTAGTTTTAGGGGCGCAACATCAGCCAGTAAGAGTGTTGGTTCTACACCATCAGTTCCCACATGTGCACATTGTGGTAAGAATCATTATGGAGAATGTAGATTGCTTACAAGAAAATGTTTTAGATGTGGCGAACCTGGACATATAGCAAGGAATTGCACAAAACCACGCGAGAAACCTACATTTGAGCAAACTAGATTTAGTGGTTTCATTCCTAATAGAGGTAGAGGCCGAGGGAGACTCGGTATAGGAAGAGGCGCTGGTGTAGAAGAAAGTCAAGCCAGCAGACAACAAGGTCCAGCTCGAGTTTTTACTATGTCACAGGAAGAAGCTAAAGCTGCACCAACTGTAGTTACTGGTAATCTCTCAATCTCTGATACAAATGCTTATGTTTTATTTGATCCAGGAGCAACACATTCATTTGTTTCACAATCGTTTGCATCACATTTGGGTAATAAACCAGAAACATTAGGCTATGATTTACTGGTTCGAACTCCAGTAGGGAGTGTGGTGATTGTAAATACTGTATATCATGATTGCAAAATTTTGATCGGTGAATCAGAATTGAGTGCTAGTTTACTTGTTATGGCCTTAAGAGATTTCGATGTTAGAGCTTTCTGATCAGACGCATATTTTATTTAAAGGAGAAAGAGAAATTTTGCCTACATGTATGATATCTGCCTCTATAGCATTCAGAATGATTAAGAAAGGTTGTAAATGTTACCTAGCACATGTAATAGACACGCGCTTATGTGGTTTGAAACTTGAAAACACTCCAGTGGTTAGAGAATATCCAGATGTGTTCCCAGATGATTTACCTGGATTACCTCCAGATAGAGATATAGAGTTCACCATCGAACTACAGCCTAGCACAACACCAATTTCTATTCCTCCTTATCGAATGGCACCTGTTGAATTATAAGAATTAAAGACACAGTTACAAGAATTGTTGGATAAAGGATATATTAGGCCGAGTGTTTCACCATGGGGCGCACCAGTGTTGTTTGTTAAAAGGAAAGACGGTACACTGAGATTGTGTATAGACTATCGGCAGTTGAATTGAGTAACAGTAAAGAATAAATATCCATTGCCTAGAATAGATGATTTATTTGATCAGTTTCAAGGTGCTAGAGTTTTCTCAAAGATTGATTTTAGATCAGGATATCACCAGTTGAAAATTGCAGAGGCTGACATTTCAAAAAACGTGTTCCGGACTAGGTATGGCCATTACGAGTTTTTGGTAATGCCTTTTGGACTGACTAATTCACCCGCTGTATTTACGGCATTGATGAAAAATGTGTTTAGACCGTACCTAGATAGATTTGTTATTGTCTTCATTGATGATATCTTGGTATATTCTAAATCTACTGAGGAACACGAACAACATTTGAGAATTGTGTTGCAAACCTTGCGAGAGAAACAGTTTTATGCAAAACTTAGTAAATGCGAATTTTGGCTAGACCAAGTAATCTTTTTGGGACACGTTGTTTCTGGTGATGGGATTAAAGTCGATCCACAGAAAATTGAAGCAGTGATCAAATGGGAAAAGCCAAAAAGTGTTACAGAAGTTCGTAGCTTTCTAGGTTTAGCTGGATATTATCGACGATTCGTGGAGAATTTTTCTCTTATTGCAACTCCACTGACAAAATTACTACGAAAAGGTGTTCCTTTCAAATGGACAGATAGTTGCCCGAAGAGTTTTGAAGAGTTGAAGAAAAAGCTTACCACTGGCCCAGTCTTGACTATTCCTTCAGGTATCGATGGATTTGTTGTTTACAATGACGCTTATTACCAAGGTTTAGGAAGTGTTTTAATGCAACACGTAAAGATATGGAGACACTACATATATGGTGCCACATTTCAAATTTTCACTGATCATAAAAGCTTGAAATACTTATTAAGTGAGAAAGAGTTGAACATGCGTCAAAGAAGATGGCTTGAATTGCTTAAGGATTACGATTGCATTATTGAATATCATCCAGGGAAAGCTAATGTTGTTGTTGATGCTGTGAGCCAAAAATCTTATGGTACTGTTTCTTCTCTACCAGTGCATTCTTTACCATATCTGCTAGATTTGAGGAAGATGAATGTTGAATTGAATGTAGATGACATGGGTGTTATATGTGCTTCGTTTTGTATTCGTCTGTGATGATTGAAAGAATTAAACAAGTACAATTTCGTGATGATAAACTAACTAGTATTGCAGAAAAAGTGAAACAAGAAAATAGTACATCGTTTGTTTTGAATGATGATGGTAGTTTGACAATCAACAATCTACTTTGTGTCCCTGATGTTGATGGCTTAAGGCATGAGATAATGGAAGAAGCTCATACTGCACCATATGTCATGCACCCAGGTAGTACAAAAATGTATCAGGCCTTAAAAAGCCATTATTGGTGGCCCATAATGAAGAAAGATGTAGCCGAGTATGTTTCAAAATGCTTAACTTACCGGCAGATTAAAGCGGAACATCAGGCACCAGTAGGTAAATTGCATCCATTACGTATTCCTGTTTGGAAGTGGAAACGTATTACTATGGATTTCCTTTATGGTCTGCCTGTGACACCGAGGAAAAATGATGTAGTTTGGGTTATTATTGATCGACTAACAAAGTCAACTCACTTTTTACCATTTAGATGGAGTTCTACTCTAGAAAATCTGGTGAAACGATATGTAAATAAGATTGTTAGACTACATGATGTACCCTTGTCTATTGTTTCAGATCGCGATCCTCATTTTACGTATAAATTTTGGGGTAGCTTACAGCAAGCATTAGGTACTATATTACATTTTAGTACATCATTTCATCCACAGACAGATGGGCAGTCAGAGAGGACTATTCAAACTCTAGAAGATATGCTTCGTGCTTGGGTTCTTGAATTCAAAGGCTCTTGGGATGAATACATTGCCTTGATGGAATTTGCATATAATAATCAGTATCATAGCAGTATTGGTATGGCGCCTTATGAAGCATTATCTGGTAGAAAATGCAGGAGTCCGGCATGTTGGGATGAAGGGGGAATACGATTACTGGAGGGTCCAGGTCTGATTCAAGACACAGTTGAAAAAGTGAAAATAGTTAAAAGTTGATTAAAAGCAGCTCAATATAAGCAAAAGAGTTATATTGATCAACATAGGCGGGAAATGGAATATGAGGTTTGTGAGAAAGTATTTCTCCATGTTTCCCCTTGGAAGGGTATTATCAGATTTGGAAAGAAAGGTATATTTAGTCCTTGTTATATCGACCCATATGAAATACTTGAAAAAGGTTGGACCATTGGCTTATCGGCTTGCCTTGCCACCTGAATTGTCCCAGATTCATAATGTGTTCCATGTTAGTATTCTTCGTCGATATAGATCAGACCCATCGCATGTTCTTCGAGATGAACCAGTTGAAATTGTTGATAATCTGAGTTATGTTGAAGAACCAGTTGGAATGGTGGGATACAAAGAAAAGAAACTTAGAAACAGAGTGATTTCGTTGGTAAAAGTGTTATGGAAAAACCATTCTCGAGAAGAAGCTACCTGGGAAACAGAACAACACATGAAGAAACATTATCCATGGTTATTACAAATTTCGAGGACGAAATTATTAAGGGCGGAAGAATTGTCATAGCCCAAAACTTTACATTTTAATTATCATGACTAATTCATTTATAAGCATAAATACATGTATTGATTATTATAATAGTTTTTTTTTAAAAAAACAAAAAAAAGAGATAAAATCATATTTACGAAATTGTGGTTTTTGTGTAACAACCAAGTCATCCTCAAATTTTATATGGTAATATATGTGACATATATAAGTAATATATATCTATAACATATATACGTGTGTGCATGTGCACATGACAACATGTCATGATTTCCTCAACATGATTATATGATTGGTTGTTCTTAAATGTTTCTAAAGTAACTTTAGTTATAATAGGGTCAGTATGTTTAGGATAGGAATGAATTTACACTACAAAAAAAATAGCGTTTAGTGACGCTTTTTTTTTTTTCATTTAGAGACGCTTATTAGCGTCACGAAGTACATTACCTACGCTTGTGAAAGTGTTACTAGTTGCGTTGTTAAATTTGATGTCACGAAAATATTCGTGACACAAGTCTATGCGTAGGTAAATCTCAAAGCGTGACGCTTTTATTTAGTGTGTCGTTAACATGAATTTGGTGACGCTATTTTATGTCACGATTACAATAGACCTATAATTTCTTAGGTACAAATTTTGCGACACTAATCAATTATCGGGCCACTAAATTAGCAACGCTTTTAATGAAATAGCGTTGTCAAATTCGAGACGCTTTCAAGGGTAAGCGTTACTAAATTTATGACGCTTTTGATGAATGGTGTCATTAAACTAGAGACACATCTGATAATTAGCGTTGTTAAATTAGTTACATATTTTATGATTTGTGTCTTTAAATTAGCAACACACTATAAAGAGCGTCCCCAAAATTGACGACAGTTTTACGAATTTCAGTCACTAAATTGGCTACGCTTTTAGAATTTGAGTCATTAAATCTCGCAACACTTTTTATAATTTGTGTCATTAAATTGGTTGCACTATTCATTTTTTCCGTCCTAAAATTTGTAATGTTTTTTAATTAGAGGTTACCAAATTGACAATTGTCCCTATATATTAGATTTAAGATGTTATTTATAATAAATCCACACAACATTTATAAATTCCAAACAACAGAACAACAAGAAACTTAAAACAAATAAAAACAAGAACAAATAAATATCTCAATTTAATAGCCAAAGTCATAAACAACCTCAAAATAAAATTACATCATTGTCTGGAAAATGATAAATTAAACATTGTTTAAAGACACGGTGAATAATCCAAATGATGAAAATCGATATGCTTCTAATGATCTTCGTCGACTGCTATATCATGTTTCAAACTAGCAAGAAACATGATTCTCAAATACTCTCGAATTCTGAAGAATCACGCATATTCTGGAAAAGAAAAAACACCAAAATAATATCATAAACGTTAAAATTTATAAGTAAAACTAAAATTTAATATAAAGAGTAAATATATATATATATATACCTGTGACATCACAGCCCTAAATCGTGAAAATTCCTGATGGAGTCGCATGTCCTTTTGAACATCGTTGTTAACCGATTGCAACTCTTCAATCCTCTTCTCATGGTCCTCTTTCAATTGAGCTATTTTACCTTCATAGTCTGCTGTCAAATTCAAGATCTTTGCTTCATAATTTGCCTGCATATCAGCTAGTTCCTTTTGCATAGCTTCCAAATTGATCTTCTCCTAAGATTTCACAGAAGACTTCATTTTGAACGATATCTGCATCTTGATTATGAGAAGCTGAACTACGTTCTGTAAGCATATTGGTAGCCATGTCCTATTGATACAATCATCATAGAAATAATATTTAGGTTATTATAGAATTGTAAACCTCTTAATTATCAAATATAATAAGATAAATGACTTTAACTAGTTTTAGAAATTACCATGATTTTTTCTGCATCTGGATTCACAAATGTCCCATCTTTTTTTTTACGCGTTATCCCGAAGAAGTCTATGCGTCCAGGTTGTTTTCCATTTTTCACTTCCTGCCACAATATTATTTTAATTTAAATCAAATCACAAAATAAATTACATTCTTCATGTAAAATAATGCTTGATTATTATAAAAAAAAACATAAAAGAGAACATGTCAGCACATAAATGGGAGTCCATTGCACATTTTCTAGAAAGGACTGACAATGAAATAAAAACTATTGGAATACAAGGATCAAAAAGAAAATGAAACTTCTGGGATTAGACCTACTGACACACGAACCAATAATTGAGCAAGTAACTCAAAATTATGCTGCTATAATGTAACAAATGAAATCAGTCCTTTTCTACTGCCAAAGATATACCCGTAATCACAATAAATTGAGCTGAAAACTAACAAGGAAAAAAGTGATAAAAAGAAAATTTGGTATCTCACGTATTCATCTTTGCATCGTGCAAAACTCTTTGAACCACATGTATGAGGCGTTTTATGGTGTTTCCTTGCTTCTTTACCCTTATCGATAGCCACAAGACAAATCATAAATAATTACGAGTTTATTGTTAATATAAATATCACCTAGCAGATTAAGTAAAATAAATAATTCTGTTACTTAATTTAATACCTGTTAGTGTTACTTAATTTAGTACCTGCGAAGTGTTACTTAATTTAATACCTGCGATTCTTCTGAAAACCAATATTCAACAAGTTTCTTCCATTGTAAAGGCGACATTCCTTGTGGAACATCTTCTATTGTTTGCTGCTTTGTCTTTTCGGGTGAAAAATGAGCACACTTTAACTCATGTTTGTGGTTCTTCCATTTAACTCGAATTGAACTTAATACCCAATTTTTTACATATGGATTATCAGGGATCTCAAAGTATACTTGTAACAAAATATTACATAGATTACAGTTAATACATTTAGGATATAAAATATAAGAAATTCTTTAAACTACCTTAGTCAATTTCCATAAAATGTCTTTATCTTCAGAAGGCATTTTCCTCCAATTTGAGTACTCTACCGAGCAAAATTCCTTTTTTCTTGCAACAGTACCAAGCCAACCTCCCAATATTCCTCCACTTTTCTTAATTGGTTGCCCCCATCCATTACATTGGACAACTACCTTTGAGCCTTTGGGCAATGTCCAGACATCTTTAACACGAGTCCCTCCTCGTTTTTTACGCATATTGCCTTCTGGGTCTAAATATCAATTATATATAAACATGGAAATAAAACCACATATAAATTAATTATGAAATAATTATTAAAGAACATATGAGTAAGTAGTGATATCTCATTCAAAAGATCTCATTATATGATGATATCATGTTTACACTGATTTAACTTGTACAGTTTTATCTCATAATGATCCATGGATAAAAGCAGTCTCATTTTAATACCATTTTTCTCAAAAGCAGTCTCATTTAATCCGATGTTTCTCAACAGTGCAATTCCTCAAGAAAGCATTAATCTTAGACCAGCAAACATATAATGCAAGCAAACTTGTTCCATTAACGCATAATAACGCACAATACAGACAAAATTAACATAAAACATAGTCATAATAATCTGTACTACCAAAAACAATTATGATAATCCCAATAATTCGATAGTAACTCTAATTTAAAATAATTATGATAATCCCAATAATTCAATAGTACCTCTTATTTCGATATCATCGTAGACTTGTTCAACATTCTCCTGATGTGCTTCAATGTCACAGTCTAGAGTGTCAGGTGGCTGTGTCTCATCATCAAAATCTTCTTGGTGATTTGAATATGTTTGAGCGACATCTTCCTCGGAATTCAAAAAACATCGAAGGCGTTTTGCTCCTGACATTGGAATATACTTCGTGGAAGCGCAACTGATGAAGAGAGAGAGAGAGAGAGAGAGAGAGAGAGAGAGAGAGAGAGAGAGAGAGAGAGAGAGAGATGGGGAGAAGTGATAATCGTGCAGAAGAAGAGGGATAAGTGGGAGATATATAAGTCGTGCAAAATTGAAGCAAAAATATGCTATGTTTTGGCGGGTGTTTTTTTCATTTTTGGGATTTATTTTGAGTAGGTTTAGATTGTGTGAGATTATTTAGAGTAAGTCAACTACTATTAAATATTTTTTTTTTTTGTTTCAGAATTTTATTACTATTAAATTGATTTGTTAATCAAAATGATTACTTAGAATATTATTCAAATAAATCACATTAATGCAGCCACTATAAATTTTCATTTTAATTCAGCAGACATACCTTAAATAATTTTCGGGGGTTAATTTTGTGTATCTTTTAGAATTATTTAGAGTAAGTCAATTATTATTTAGAGTAATTTTTCTTTTTGTTTTGAGAATTTCATTACTATTAAATTGTTGTTTTAATCAATTTAATAGGAAAGTTTGGTTTGTAGCCTGTAGGGCCAGTGCTGTGATTGCATTTGAGGATAGTTCACGTAGTAGTAGCATGCTGGTGTTGAAACTTACCATTGTCTAGGAGCTTTTGACTTCTGTTTCTAGCATGGACTGAATTGTGTAGATACTTTTTTAGTTGGCAATGTATATATACCAAGGACATGCAAGTCCAAAGATCCTTAATGCAATATTGTTCGGACCTCTAGCAATAGCTACTAATTCATCCGAACAATTGTTCTTGGTCATTAGTGGCACCTGACAAATAATTTAATCTAAATTGTTGTTAACTGTTCATTTATATATATATATATATATATATATATATATATATAATAGAGGAATTTCCAAACAAAAAATACTCACTTGGCTTAAGAGCCATTCCGGAAATTTCTCAATAATCCACTTTTGTTCAACCTTTTGTGTAGCTCGATTCGGACGATAAGCTCTTCTTTGGGCCGCCAAAAATTCACTAAATGTAATCAAACAATTAATATCTCAGACATATTAAAATACAAAATTAACAACTAGTAAAATATTTTAAAAAATAAACTCATTTACCTACGGTAACAAGATATTTGTTCGTAATGAAGTAGAACATATCTATGGGCTTGAGCCAAAGCCATGTCATCAAGAACCACACTCTCTACTTTCCCTATTATTCGTCCACTACTTGAGAAAAGAAATTGTTCTCTATTGTCAACATGATCGCAATTCCTTTGAGGACGATTAAATGTTGTCTCCGTAGTTTGAAGATACCGTGAACAAAAAGTTAAACATTCATTCGCAATATAACCTTCTGCAATGGAACCCTCCGGTTGAGCTCTATTACGCACTAGCGATTTCAAAAGCACCAAGTCCCTTCAAAATATATAAGATATATAGAGCTACGTTAATTACAATTCATCATGCATAGTAATTTGAGATAATTTTGTACAATTGTTTATTTAATTTTTACAATATGGAACATAGTACTGAAACTAACCTCTCAATAGGATACATCCATCTATAATGTACAGGACCACCAAGCATAGCCTCTTGAGCTAAATGTATAATCAAGTGAACCATAATTGTGAAAAAACTGGGAGGAAAAGTCTTCTCCAGGCGACATAATGTAACCACCACGTTTTCTTGTAAGTCTTTCAGCTCCTCTAAGTCAAGGGTTTTGGAACACAATGATTTAAAAAATGATGACAAATCAGAGATAATAGCAACCAAGTGAGGAGACACGGAAGCTCGTAAAGCAATTGGAAGAATATCTTGCATCATAATGTGAGAATAGTTGCAATATGAATGATATCTTAGAATATTTTGAACAACCACGGTAAAGTTCTTGATCACTTTCTTTCTCTAAATGTTGGTGTCTAATCCTTGCATTATTTGCGATGAAATCTCCATCAATAGGTTGCGCCTCATCACCTTGATGTTGGCTTTGATTTGGTGAATCCAAATTAGTCGACTCAACTCTAGACGCATTTTGAAAGCTATGTTCAGGTGGAACTCCAAGTGCATCTTGGAGGAGTCCGCTCATTTCATATGCTCCATCAAGATTTGCTTCCAGATTTTTTGTAATTGACTCAATAGGGTTGTCTTGATCTTCTGATGAAGAAAAAATGTTTTCACCATGAAACACCCAACAATTATAACCTTCTTGAAAGCCATACCATACCAAATGCTCATGAACAATGTTTGCATCATGTAAAAACCTATTAAAACATTTGCGACATGGACAATAAATTGCTCCATTTATAGATGAATTTTCTTGAGCGAATTTTATGAAACTGGAAACCCCATCAGTATATGCTTTGCTTGATCTAGGCTTTTGCATCCAACTTTTGTCCATTGTAAACTAGAAGAAGAACACGATAATACTATAGTTAATACATTATTTCAACTGCTAAAGCTAAATGAGATCATCTTTGTTAGCAATTACGCAAATTCAAAATATTAACAATTGTAGCCGATTATGAATACACTCCATCGAAATATGTAAAAAAGGAAAAGGTACAAACATATTACAGAACCAATTACCTTGAACCACCAAGACTTTAAGCTAAACCACCAAAGTTATTAATTCTTTGACATGATATTACCGCAATAATTTTTGTCCAATTAAAATGGGTTAGAAAGATCATTTCTTGTAGCCCATCAATGAATACCCAACAATTACAGAGCAAAAATTTACAGAAAATTCATGATGTTTAGTAAAATCCCCATAATAAAATCCCCATAATTGTTGCAAATTAGATAATTTTCAGAAGTTAATAACACTAAATTAATCCAGTCCGAGAAAGGCATATAACAGAGACTTCCAACAATGCCTCTCATGAATTTCAACACTAAACTACAGAAAATTCATAACTTTTAGCACATAAATAGTTCTTCATGTTTACCTGGTTTAGAAGTTCCAAGTTGGAACGTGGTTGTCTGGTTGTGTATCAGGTGGACTGTCACTGCAATATATCGGGTTGAAGAGGCAGGCTAGGAACCGAATTGGTTGCGCGCTCCAGGTTTCTTGTGATGAAGCCTTTATTTTATTGAGTCAATATGATCGCGTACTAATGCCGACGCAGTAGCACTAGAGTGAAGATGGCGGAGCAGCGGCAGAGAATGACGGGAAACAGAAAGAGAAGGAGGTAGAGATGACGGCTGAGAAATAAAAACAAGAGAAAAGTAAAAAATGAAAAGGGACAGGGGAAGGGCACAAATAAAGAAAATGAATGAAATTGGTTTTTGGCATTTTCTTAATTATTGACTACTTAATATTTTGTAATAATTAAATAATCAAGTAAATTTTCAAATTTTACAACGCTTAAATAAAATGTCATTACTTTAATTCAATCAATTGACACTTTAACAAAAGTGTCACTAAACCGAGGAAGATGCTGACACTTTTGTCAAAGCGTTATCTACACTGGTAAAAATGCCGACATTTTTGTGAAAATGTCATTACTTAAATACGCTTTTTTAAAAGTGTCGTCTATATTGGTAAAAATGCTGACATTTTTTGGGAAAATATCATTACTTAAATACGCTTTTTAAAAAGCGTCATCTATATTGGGAAAAATAACGACACATTGGAGAAAGTGTCAGTACTTAAATACGCTTTTCTAAAGAGTGTCGTCTATATTGGTAAAAATACCGACACTTTTGGGAAAATGTCATTACTTAAGTACGCTTTTTAAAAAATGTCGTCTATATTGGTATAAAATGACGACACTTTTGTGAAAAAGTTGTTACTTAAGTACGCTTTTTAAAAAGTGTCGTCTATATTGGTAAAAACGCTGACACTTTTGGGAAAATGTAATTACTTAAGTACGCTTTTTAAAAAGCGTCGTCTATTTTGGTAAAAATGATGACACATTTTATAAAGTGTTGTTACTTAAATACGCTTTTTAAAAAGTGTTGTCCATATTGGAAAAAATGCCGACAATTTTTTTAAAATGTCATTACTTAAATACGCTTTTTAAAAAGCGTCGTTATATTTGTAAAAAGGCTGACACATTTCTGAAAGTGTCATTACTTAAATACGTTTTTTAAAAAGCGTCGTTATAAACTTAGTCTTAATTACACTTTTTAGAAGAGTCGCTACATATGTGTTGCTATAGATCCTTTTTCTTGTAGTGTTATATATATGGCACATACACGGGTATATATGTTTTAATCCTAACATTAGGTATTATCCATTCACACGTAATAAGGTATTATAATACATAGATATGTAATTTCATTCTACCGCCTCAACCAAAAATGCCTATCTGTTCTCACTTGAAACCCAACACTTATAAACAAAGGCCATGAACAGAAGGTAAATTCGGTGGATAAGAAAGAAAATAGAGAAACAAGAGAAATCGAAAAGAAAGGAATAGAAGAAGGCCCGAGTATTTGCTAAACACGAGTAGGTAATGTTTCTTAAATTTCGGTTTTCAATTCAATTGCTGATAGGGTATGTGCGGATGTTTCCTACGGACCAACATATGTTAAATATTTTAAATTTATTTTCATTATTTCTTCTAATTATTGGATAGGGTATTAACTAAGATACTAATGATAAATAAAATGAAAAAGGAAATAAATACAATTATTATATTTATAATTATATATGTGTGTGTGTGTGTGTGAGTTAAAATAAGATACTAAAATTATATTTAGATGGTATTTAACAATTCGGATTTAACAATTTTGGGAAAAGGAACAAAATCCAACTATGTATTACTATGCTTTTGCACAAACGCCTAATTGAATTATTATAATATTAAAAATGATTTTCAAATTAATTCCCTTGGGAAAGGGATTCTCTCGTGTCAAATTGTTTAGTGCGCAAAATGATCGTTCTAATTATGCGGGAACTCAACTATGTCAGAAAATAAAAATATTTGGAACGCTAAAATTGGACGCTTAACCCACTAATTTGAACCATAAAATCCGAATTATCCGTCTCAAAATAATTAAAAAAACTGAATTAATCTCCATGGGTGCCTGACTTCAACCCCTACAAGGCTCAAACTTAATGAATAAATGAAATAAAATTATTTTGGGTAAATCATTTTTGAACTTTATTTGAGGATTTATGTTTAAGATGAAATAACCCCAATAACATCATGGGAATTGCCGTAATTATAACTTGGAATCCATTACGGACCAACATATGTTAAATTTTTAAATTTATTTTCATTATTTCTTCTTTGGATGGTTCTTTGGGTCATTTTGTTTTATAATTATATATGTGTTGATATTGACCTCTCCAAACCTTTGGAGGAACACATTATGGTTGAACGAACAAACCATGGCAAGTGCTTTTGTTTCAAACGCCTAATCACTTATTAAAAACTGAAATTAATTTTGCTCGAGGTGCAAAGTTTCTCGCACTCAAATTGTTTCTTGTCGTTTTAACACAGAACGTAATACGGACAATTATCCGGATGGGCGCACATCAAACTTGCCCAGGGGTACGCCATTTTTGAACTCGATGAGCCTCGCTAATCGTAACAATTCAGAATCCATTACGATTCGCGAGGGCGTTCGGGTTCGTAGAGTTTATTGTCCTATTCCTCTTTGATGGTTCAGGTCAAGGGCAAGGCCGTTGATGACTCAATGGGAAATACGGGTTCGCCCGCATTTTGCTGCGCAGGATCTCCTACTGTGCCATAGTCACTTGCCCTCCGTAAATCCATCTTGGTAACACCTTCGAGGCTCTTGGTTCATTTAATCTCAGGATCGGCAAGAACTCAATGAAATACTCGACGATGACCACGCCACTTGCCCTCCGAGTATCCGGTAACACCTTCGAGGGGTCATCGCCCAATGACCACGCTAGTACTTCATCGCGAAAGGCTAGTACTTCGCCTCCATCTCACCTCCACAATTATGCCTATCACAGTACAGTATCCTTTGGGGAAGCCTATTCGTGCTCTGAGTCGTGCCTTCCGAGACAGCTCTTTGGATTTAGCCAAATATCGCATTCTCCAGAAAGTTACGTCGGGGCCGTCGCCCCTGCTTATGACGTTACTATTGAAACGGAAAGTTCAGAACCACACGAGATGAACTTTGCAGCTTCCAAAAAATGGGCACACTATGCAGACGAAGTGGATCATCCCCAACCATCAGACTCTGCTACGCACCACACGCCTGTTTTCACCATGCGATCGTCACGGGCAACTCCCCCACAACCGTCTCAATGAATTGCATCTTCTGGAACATCCGAGGGATTGGGAATGTTGCATCTCGCAATGTTCTTAAGGCTTTATGTCATAAGCATAAGCCTTCCATTATGGCTATTTGTGAACCTAAGGTGGACTTTTCGGCTATTTCCGACTCTTATTGGCATAGCCTGGGTTTGACTCTTGCGGGACAGAGTTTTCGAGACAATGGGCGGCCAGACATTTGGGTACTTCACGACTCCACTATCACTATTCTTAATCAGGTCTGGTCTTCTACCCAGTGTATTGTTTTCCATGTTCAATTTGGTTCTTTGATTTTTCATATTGGCTTTACTCATGGTTTGTGTGATTACATTGCACGACGTGAGCTATGGCTGGATTTGTGGAATTTGGGTCTGGCTGATTTGTTGCTTGTTGGAGATTTCAATGCGGTTTGGGACATCATGAGCGCTCGCGCAATGATACTCTTTCCCAAGCCTCGTGCCAGGATTTCAGGGATTTCATAGAGGACGCCAGTTTGTTTGCGGTATCGACGACGGGGAATTCATTTACTTGGTGCTCCCCCCGAAGGCCTCTATCTTTACTTCAGGCTGAGTTGGACAGAGCCCTGGCTACTTGTCCTTTTTTCGCACTTTGGCAGGATGTCAAGGGCTTAGTTCTCCCTAGCATTGGATCTGATCACCACCCCATTTTGGTCTCTTGTTCTTCGGTCATTACCAGGGGTCCGGTTCCGTTTCGTTTTCAGCATATGTGGGTTCACCACGATTCATTCCGGGATTTGGTTACAACCTCTTGGGGCTCTCCATGTGACATGCACAACCCCTTATTGCGTGTCATGAGGAAGCTCAAGCGGTTGCGATATGTTATTAAAGATTAGAATAGGGATGTGTTTGGGGATGTTAATCGCAGCATGGATAGCCAGATGGAGCATCTTCGACAGATTCAGGCAGATATTGAGGCGTTGGGATATTCCCTCTCTCTCCGGGATAGCGAGTTGGATGCCCAGTTGAAGCTTTCGCAGACGTTGCAGTCACAGTCTGAATTCCTTAAGCAAAAGGCCCGTACTGCCTGGCTTAAGGATGGGGATCGCAACACAACATTTTTTCATCGGCGTAGCCAGATTCGTAAGGGCGCACGGGGATTCAGGGGCTTATGGTGGCAGGGAATTTCACTGATGATGCTACGGTCCTTGGGAATCATATTCTTTCATTTTACGAGGAGCTCTTTATGGAAAACGGGAGCTCTACCACGGATTTCTCGCTAGTCGACCAGGGGCTCACTCCAATGGTTGGGGCACGGGATAATGCCAGCCTAATAGCCATCCCTTTGGATTCTGAGGTACACGCCGCGGTGTTTGATATGGACTCAGACAATTCTCCGGGGCCTGATGGGTTCAATGGGATTTTTTACCGCCATTTCTGGGATGTCATATCTGCTGAGGTAACAGACGCTGTTCGATCTTTCTTTAGTAATTCGTCACTACCTCTGGGATTGAATGCCAGTTTCATGGCACTCATCCCTAAAACTAAGGATGCAAATATCATTGGAAACTTCCGCCCGATTGTCATGAGCAACTTCATTTTCAAGATTATCACGAAGATATTGGATACGCGCTTGGGTTCGATTATTGCTAGTTATTTATCTCCGACTCAGTTTGGTTTTATCCCGGGTAGACAAATTCATGAGTGTATTGCCATGGTATCTGAAGGGTTCAATGTCCTACAGGGATGCATAGATTCGAATATGATACTGAAAATTGATATTCACAAGGCATTCGACACATTGAGGTGGGACTTTTTACTACATGTCTTGCGCCATTTCGGTTTCTCCGAGACGTTCGTGCGTTGGGTAGAGATGGTTCTTCGGTCGTCCAGAATATCAGTGTTGTTGAATGGGACGCCGATTGGTTATTTTCCCTGTTCCAGGGGAGTCAGACAAGGGGATCCTTTATCACCCCTATTGTTTTGTATTGCGGAGGAGGTCCTGGGTCGGTTTATTGCAGCAGCAATAGATCAGTCCCGGTTATCTGCCTTCACGGCGCCAAGGAGTATTGTCTTTCCATCTTCCATCTTATATGTGGACGATATTGTCATCATGTGTGGGGCGTCTTCATCCAATGCCCGGGCCTTGCTTCAGATCCTTACTCATTATGCAGATATCTCGGGTCAAGTGTTTAGTCCTCAGTAAATCCAAGGTCTATTTTGGGGCGCAGGTTTCGAATTATGTCCGTGGGAGGGTGCAACACATTCTGGGGATTCATCCAGGGGCGTTCCCCACCATCTACTTGGGCGCTCCAATCTTCAAGGGAGCTCCAAAGGTCGCGGATTTACGCCTATCTTTGACAAGATTATCCTTAAGTTCCGGCGATGGAAAGGCTCGTCTCTCTCCCTTGCTGGTAGGGTTTGCCTTGTTAACTCGGTGATAACTAGTTCTTTCGTGCACACCATGATGATTTATAAATGGCCTGCCACGCTGCTTAAACAAATGGAAAAAGCCATGCGTAATTTCATTTAGACGGGGGACGTGAATTCTAAAGGAAAGGTAGTGGTCAACTGGAATACATGCTGCACGCCCAGGGCAGAGGGAGGTTTGGGCGTGCGATCGATCATGGCTGCTAACAAGGCTTTCTTAATGAAATTGGGCTGAAAGGTTCTGAACTCGGACTCAGTGGTTTTCAGGACCCTCAGAAAACGGTACTTTACTAGAAATGGGGATATCCGGAGGTCCTTTATTCCTTCTTCTATTTGGCCTGGGATTAAACCCTGTATTTTTGATTGCTTGGATGATGCTCGTTGGATCCCAGGCGCCAATTCCGAGGTATTATTTTGGATTGATAATTGGTTGGGATACTCCATTGCTGACAGAATTGACATTCCAGAGGATTATAGATATTTATACCAGCAGCGTATCTCTGACTATTTTCATGATGGATCCTGGCACTTCACCCTCCCTTTTGTGGAGGCTTATTTGGACGAGCTATTGTGCGCGTCCCAATTGCGCCTACATCCTGGGATACTCGTGTTTGGATGAACTCAGAGGATGGTTCGGTTACAACAAAGACGGCTTATAATTATTTACGCCCCCAGCGCCCGGCAGTTAGATGGGGTTCTTGGCGTTGGTCCCAGCATATCCCGGAACGGAGATTAGTGGTGGCATGTAGGGCTATACACAACCGATTGGCTATCCAAGATTCTTTACGAGCTAGGGGAAGTTTTACTGGCCCTTCGGTTTGTGTTCTTTGCAGGGAATTGAGGGAATCGGTTGATCACTTATTTGTTTCTTGTGCTTTTGCAGGACATATATGGCGTTGGATCTTCCAAGCCTTTCACGTGCACCCCCTCCAGACTTACAGTTTCAATGAACTGCTGGTTCGGCTTATGTCTCTTCATTTTAGTGACCAGGTCGCTTTCCTTTGGCGTGTGGCAATATTATCTTGCATCTGGCTTATTTGCCACATCCGTAATGAGCTGATTTTCCACAACAAAATCTGGACTCGGGAGGCGGCGATCATCCACCTACAGGTTCTCATTGTTGAATCAACATCTTTGGACCAGGGCTGCATGAATAACGATCAACAGGACCTCTTTATCCTGCGTGGTTTAAGAGTTCCCGGAAGGGCTAGGCATTCTCCGAAGATTGTGGAGGTCCAGTGGCAAAAACCCCTCCCGGGTTGGATCAAGGTTAACACGGATGGCAGCGCTTCAGGGGCACCGGGCAATCTAACAAATTCCTCCTGTCTTCCGAATTATAGGATTCTTTTTCGCGGATGCTTTGTCCATCACCGTGGTTCAGGGTACGCATTTGAAGTCAATTGGTTACGCAATGTGGGCGATTCAATACGCATTTGCAAAAGGTCGACACAACTTTGGCTGGAATCGGATTCGATGTATGTGGTGAACTTGCTGGAGAAGAAAACGATGGAGGTCCCATGGCGCCATCTTATCTCTTGGCGCCACACCTTGCATCTGCTCAGTGGCATTGATCTTGTAGTCTCTCATATCTTTCCCGAAGGCAATCGGGTGGCAGACATGCTGAGCAAGAAGACGGAGAGTGGCACCTGGTGGGGCGTCCCGCCCACTGACCTTCTTCACTACCTCACTGATGATTATGTTGGCCAATCCAACTATATGTTTGTTACTTAATGCGCCACCGCTTCAGGTTTCTTTTTTAGGCGCCTTTTTCCTGGGGGGTACTCTTTTTCCTTCCAAGGGTTTTTTCCACAAGGGTGGGTTTTACATTGGAAGGTTTTAACGAGGCCCCAACCATTCAGCCATGGTCGGCTTGTGACCACTTCGTTTTGGTTGTTGACATTATTTCAGGCTTTCATTTGGTTACCTGATCTGCCTGTGATCAGGATTACTCTTTTTTCATTTTTTATATATATATTCGCACTTAATAAAAAAAAGGTTATAAATTACATATATACATATGATTACGACCTTGATATGCATTTTGATTTGATAATAGATCAAAATCAAGGTACTGGAGCAATGGTTGATTCGGCGAACTCGTTGAGATAAGGGCACCAAGGGTGAGTATAATCTTTTAACTTGTTATTTGACTTGTGTGATTACATGATTAAGGTGTTGAATTGAATTGCTTACTTGTTTGGCTATAGTGGTTAGAAGTTTATTGTGCTCTAACGTGAATTGTATGATTCTCTATGGTGATATTGTGATGAAATCGAGATATATGATCTGTATGTAATGAGGTTGAAATGAAATTGAGATATGTAATCTCCAATGCTGTTATTGATATGGAAATGAGATATGCGATCTATACTGATGTTATTGATACGAAAATGAGATATGTGATTACAGAAAGTGCATTCATCAGAGATTAATGGATTTTGTTATGGCCGCTAATGACCCTGAACCATGTGTTACAGAATTACAATCATCCAGAATTTCTGGATTACAGAGTACCATACGGCCACCCCGAGTTCACTGAACTCTACGTGAATTAAGAATTACAGAGTGCCATGGCCATATTCGTGATCATGATATATTCTTGGTATTAGCTGGCCCATAACAGTAAAAGAATATGATCAAGCACGTGCATTTTTACGTGTTTATGAATATCCTGAACAAAATGTGTGAAATGATTACTAGTGATGTGCCTATGTGATGCTAAATAACTTGTTATTGGATTATACTTGCTGAGCTTGCAACTCACCAAATGCAATGTTGCAAATTTTTAGTTACTGTAGATAAAAGTTGATCCGTGAGGTGTGACAGAAGTCTAAAGCATGGATCAAAGGTCGGCCGGCTGGATTTCCATCCTTCTCCCTCCGCTCATCATTTGCATATCATATAGGGAGTTATTTTGATTTGTATTTAAAAAAGGGCACGGTCGTTAATGTTATGTAATATGTATAAATGCACATGTGTGAATGAATGTTGATAAATCGCTAAATCATTTCGAGTAGATGCTTCCGCTCGTGCAGAAAAGGTTACAGCTGATGATTAACATATTAATCTTATGTGCAATGCAGTTGTGCTGCCTATGAACTATAGTTTTATGCTATATGAATACGTGTTATATGGGTTAAGGGTGTTACAAATAAGACACCTATCATGTACACATGTCACCTGCATGGACACCTTAAACAGAAAGCTGACACGTGTCTACTAAAAGGACACTTACAACAACAAGCTGACATGTGTCCCATAAAATGATACTTACAACACCAACCTGACACGTGTTACATTACTAGGATAAAAAACTGGCATGTGTCCAACAAAAGGACACTTACAACCATAAACTGACATGTGTCCGCTAGAAGGACACTTATTATTACAAACTGACACGTGTCCATTATAAGGACACATATACAGTGCTGACATCATCCTTTCATCATGGATTGTAGTGGTAGTCGTAGTATTCCTTTGACCAGGGTTCTGTCCAAAACAATCAAAAGTCGTCCCAATCGATGTCTTCATTTTCAGCAAGCCACGAGTCTTGGAAATTTGGCTCGAACATCTGAGTATCTGTGTCACTTTCTTGGTTATCTGCTTGTTGGTGACTTGACTCGGGTTCATCAACACATGGATTTATCACAAGTGATGTATATATAGGCTCCGGTCTAGGTGGGTTTGGTGGAATCTTGTTAAGAACCAGTAGATGCATGCATAATTCATTAACCTCGGGCTGCTGGCTAGTGATTGATCCTGATAAAACCTTCCATTTAAAATATAAAGATGTTATGAATCGATACCCTTTTCCCATTGTGAAATACCAGTGGAGTACCATGATAATGTATAAATCCGGGACATCTTTGTTCTGATCCACTTCTGCTTGTAACATTTCCTTCCAATTTTGAATCTTGTCATACCATTCAAGAAAAGTCCAGAGATTGGATGACTGGTTGACTGGATTTTGGAGGAATGATAAAGTACTTCTAACGGGCATTTCCACTGAATGATAGTAAAGGGTGGAAAGACTCCACAAATACCATAGACCATCTTTTGGAATAGGAGTAGTAGTGGAAATAGTATGGATCCCATAAAAAGGTTTATCTAGATAAAAACATGCCCTCTCGAAAGGGATATTAGCATGAACAACAAATTTGGCTAAGTGATAAAACATGAAATGTTTTGCATAGTTTTGTAAATCACTTAGGTCTTTGTAAGGTGTTTTTGTGGGGGGAAATTGGCCTCCAGGATATGCCATTAATATAACTGGGAAAATACCCTTTGAAGATACTAGTTGTAATGGCTGTGATCTGGATAGAAAATCTGGAACAAGATTGTGATTTCCCTTAATATGTTGAACTATGAACTGATACTTGGAAAACCAATCTTTAAGTCGCAGCAATTGCTATCTGGAACACCTTGTTCTTGTGCTCCATAATTGCTGGAAATGATGTATTATCCACTTTTTTGAATAAATTGGAATATATATATTAAAAATGAAAAAAGAGAGTTGTCCTAATCATAGGCTGATCAAGTAGCCAAACAAGTAAGCCTGAAAATGAGTTCGAAAGAAAAACTAAATGGAAACAAGCCAACCAGATGGCTGAATAGTTGGGGCCTCGTTAAAACCTCCCAAGGTAAAACCCACCCTTGTGGGAAAAACCCTTGGAAGGAAAAAGAGTACCCCCCATAAAAGAAAAGTAGGCGTCCAACTGTACAGCAAGAGAAACCTGGACGCATTAATTAATGAACCTATAGTTGGACTGACCAACATAGTCTTCAGTGAGAAACTGCACAACATTCACAGGCGGGGCTCCCCACCAAGTCCCAGAGTCTGGCCTTTCACTCAGGATGTCTGCCACTCGATTGCCTTTCTGATAGATATGAGAGACCACCAGTTCCATTTGTAAAAGCAGATGAAGAGTGTAACGCCACTTGCCAAGGTGGCGCCAGGGAACATCAAGTGATCTCTTATTCACCACATAAGCAGAATCCGACTCAAGCCAAAGTTGTGTCAAGCCCTTAGCGAATGCATAATGAACATCACACATTGATGCCACTAGCTTAGCCTCAAACGCATAGCCCGCGCCACAATGCTCCACAAAGCAACCCCGAAAGAAGCCTCTGTAATTCCGGAAGATGCCCGAAGCTGTAAGACTTCCCGGCACCCCCGAAGCACTGCCATCCGTATTCACCTTGATCCAGCCCGGAAGGGGTTTCTGCAAACTAACTTCCACAATCTTCGGGGATTGTCTAGCCTGTCCTAGAACACAGCCTACGAAAGATGAAAAGGTCTTGTTGATCATTGTTCATGCAGCCCCTAGAGAGGCGGGTTCGATGATAAGAGCACGGAGCCGAGGATTGTCGCGTCCGCCGTCCAGAGTTTGTTATTAAAGACCAACTCATTCCGAATATGCTAAATGAGCCAGATGCAGAACAAAACAACGACACACCATAAGAAAGCAACCTGCTCACTAAAACAAAAATTCATTAAATGCACCAGAAATTCAATAAAGCTATAAGCCGTAAAGAGGTGAACGTCAAATGAACCAAAAATCCAACACCAAAGAGCCCCTGCAAAGACACAAGATACAAATAAATGATCAACTGATTCTGTGGAGGCACAACAAAGAGCACAGACCGAGGATTCTGGCATACTTGCTTGAGTTGTTGAACTGCTCTGGTCTGGGATGATCCCCATGGTGGAGCATTCTTCTTATATATTTTTGAAAGCTGGTTAGTATATTTTTGAACTCTTTTACTGATAAGTTTTCTTCTAGAAACTTTAGTAATTCCTGAGCAATGTGCTGGCCTGGCTGATACTTTCCCTTGATTATTTTCATTCCCAGAAACTCAATATTTGTTTGACCGATGGAGATCTTCTTTTCAGATAGCATGATACCATGTGATTGAACAATTTCTAAGAACTGGTGTAGCAAAGTCTCATGCTCTTGTTTGTTTGATGAGAACAGTAAGATCCCATTAATGTAGATTTGGGTGGTATGTAGGATATGTTCGAAAATTTGGGTCATTGCTTTTTGGAATATGGAGGGTGCAACCTTCAAACCAAATGGCATGACTATCCATTGGTATTGGGTTGTAGGAAGGCAAAAAGAAGTTTTATATCTATCCTCTGGAACAATTCCCAATTTTTTTTTGAATAAGTGCGGATATATATATATATATATATATATATATATAAATGAAAAAGAGTAGTCCTGATCACAGGCTGATCAGGTAGCCAAAAGAAATCCTGGAAATAATGTCAAAAACCAAACGAAATGGTCACAAGCCGAACAAATGGCTGAATGGTTGGGGCCTCGTTAAAACCTTCCAAGGTAAAACCCACCCTTGTGGGAAAAACCATTGGAAGGAAAAAGAGTACCCCCCAGGAAAAATAGGCGCCTAAAATGGAAAAAGAAACCTGAAGTGGTGGTGCACTAAGCAAGTAGTGCCGCACTCCATCTTCTTGCTCAGCAAGTCCGCGACCCTATTGCCTTCCCGAAAAATATGAGAGACTACAAGATCAATACCTCTGAGCAGATGCAAGGTTTGGCGCCAATGACTAAGATGGCGCCATGGGACCTCCATAGTTCTCTTCTCCAGTAGGTTCACCACATACATCGAATCCGATTCCAGCCATAGTTGCGTCCAACCTTTCGCAAAGGCATATTGAATTGCCCACATTGCAGCGACCAATTCAGCTTCAAACGCGTACCCTGAACCACAATGATGGACAAAGCATCCTCGAAAGAAACCTCTACAGCCTCGGAAGACTCCGGAAGCTGTGAGGTTGCCCGACGCCCCTGAAGCGCTGCCATCCATGTTAACTTTGATCCAACCCGGGAGGGGTTTTTGCCACTGAACCTCCACAATCTTCGGAGCATGTCTAGGCCGTCCAGGAACTCGCAAACCGCGCAAGATAACTAGGTCTTGTTGATCATTGTTCATGCATCCCCGATCCAAAGATGATGATTCCACAATGAGTACCTGTAGTTGAATGATCGCGCCTCCAAAGGTCCCATATTTTGTTGTGAAAAATCAGCTCGTTGCGGATATGCCATATAATCCAGATGCAGGAAATAATCGCCACACGCCAAAGGAAAGTAACCTGGTCACTGAAATGAAAAGCCATCAATCGCACCAGTAGCTCGTTGAAACTATAAGTCTGAAGAGAAGAGGGTGAACTTGGAAAGTATGGAAGATCCAACGCCATATATTTCCTGCAAAAGCACAAGAGACAAATAAGTGATCAACCGATTCTTTCGATGCCCTGCAAATAACAGAAGAGACAAATAAGCATGGAACAATTCCCAATTGCCAAAACCCTGACTTCAAATTAAACTTTGAAAAGATTTGGGCTTTAGAGAGTTGGGAAAAAAACATTTGAGTTTTATGTAAAAGAAAACTTATCATCAAGGAAAAAATGGATAAGAGCTTTGTAATCAATAACAATCCTCTTTTCCCCTCGTACCTGTTTAGCTCTTTTGTTGACATAAAATGTCGGGCAAGCCCAATTGGACTTTGTAGGCTCAATGAGTCCAAGTGCTAATAGTTGGTTGCATTCTTGTCTTGCAACGTTCAACTCTTCTGGGGTCATTCCTGGATGAGTGGCCTTGGTAGCATTTACATCTTCATTGAAAGGGAGCCTAATAAAGAACTTCGGATTTTTCCAAAGTGGTGTAAGGTTGGAACTGACTCTTGTACTTCAACCCACGAGGTAGAATCTGTAGGCTCTTAGCTTGGAAGAACCAATCGAAGACCATCAAGATATCTTGTCCATGAGGGTCTCCTTTTTTTCGATCATGCTCTCCTCTCCCCCTAACCCTAAAGCGCTCGTCCATCATCATTGATCTTTCCGATTGCGTTTGTGGTTGTTTTCCGGCATATTCATGGCTGACTCCTCCCTTTTTGGACTTACATCGAATTATGGTGCTCCCCCTTTGCACGTACGACAGCATGGAAGCTCCCCGTCGAACTTGCAGCGGGCGTCTTCTTCCATCCAGGGTTTTCCTCCTTCAACAGTCCATGGTTCGACGGGTAATCCGCAGCAGATAGATAGTTCAGATTCGATTGGGCGTCTAGGGTTTTCGTTAAACCCTCCAACAACTTCACTAGTTTTCCATTGCCTACGAACTTCGTCCGCCATGTCGATCAGCGTCCTACGGAGAAATATAATTTCAATTCAATGGGTCTCATTCCGTCCTCCTCATATTTACCTTCGGCATCTTTAGTTAAGGAAGTTGCAGCGGTTGACAACCTTCATGAGGCCAACATTGGGCATGGAGGATGCCCTTCTATTGCCCCCCCCATGAGGCCCCCACCTTGATGCTTCAAGGGGGCCGGATTCTTTGCTTCCAATGGCAGCTGCCCATGCCCAGGGGGGTCATGGCCCCTGGGCCACCATCTCTTCTTCAGGTGCTTCCCAGTGAATGACTCCAACAACAGGACGACCAATTGCATGCTACCCCAAAGATATTGATCATGGTGCTGGAAGCTTTGCCTACAACCATTGATGCATCGAACCTTTGACACTCGGCTCATAATGCTAATGCTAATGAGAATGTGGGTAACACATTTGCTAGGATTGTTTCAGGTAACCTCAATCCAGCTTTTCCCCAGGCCCCAAGTACTTTTACTTCTTTCTCTCATGTGGTTTTTGGTAAAATTAATTCTATCCCTAAGCCTATTCGGAAAGGGGATTACTATTCTGTGACTATTGATGAAAACATTATCAACAACGTCTTGTTGAATCTCTCATTATTTGATTGGGCGGGTCATTTTAGGCAAGGGTAACAAGCCCTGTGTAACGGCCCGCCTTCTAGATCGATGATTGTCCCCACAAACCAACACGAGTCTTTCCAGTGCGATTTGTCCTCACTCACGCGCACCCTGGGAGTAGCTTCCCAGGGGGTCACCCATCCCACAATTGCTCCGGGCCAAGCACGCTTAACTTCGGAGTTTTTATGAGATGAGCACCAGAAAGAAGATGCATCTTGTTGTTATGAGTAGTACCTATCAAATCTTTTAAGCACTCCTCAACTGTATAGTACCATACCTACACAGTCTCAGAATCTCCTCTTCTTTGGGTGTGGGATCGATTCATTCATGTCCCCTCTGCGCCTAGAAGCCTGCCAAGAGCCGCTCCTTGTCCGTGCCTTCTTGCACCGGCGGTCACTTCCCGTCCTCTTCGGCCCCGGGCGTCAATCCCTGGCCGATGATGATTTTGCATAAACGGCTATCCAGTTATGGGCATTAAAAATGACTGGAAATTAATTCCCCAGGGTAAGGGATATTTTTGTGTTACATTTTTTAATGCGCAGGATCGAGCACGTGCTCAGTCACGTATTAATTGGGCTCTTAATCCGGGTACTATCCGACTTTCTCCATGGGTTCCGAACTTTAACCCCTACAAGGTTCACACCTCCGTAGCTAGTATTTGGGTTTGCATTTTTGAGCTCAGTTTGGAATACTGGGATCCCAATACCATTTTGGGGATCGCCAGTGCAATTGGTACTTCGATTCAAATAGATCAGCGATCACTGTATGGCTCTTTGGGACATTTTATACGTGTGCTGGTTGATATAGATATGGTGAAACCGCTGGAGGATCACATCATGGTTGAACGAGTTGGCCAGTATTTCATTTGTGTCAGTTAGCTATGAGAAACTTCCAGAGTTCTGTTCTAAATGCTATGTTACGGGACATTCAACTGCTTCTTGCCATCTAACTTCAACACAAAGAGGTCGTTCTAGAGTTCGTAAAGTTTACCGCCCAGTGCAGCAGGCTATGGACAAGGGTAAGGTTGTTGATAACTCAATAGATAATACGGGTTTGACTATGCGGCCGGGCTCCCCCTCCTGTGCCATAGTCACTTGTCCTAATGATATCCACCTGGGCAATGCTTTTGAGGCCCTTGCCATGGAAGAGGATACTCCAGACCAGCATCCAACAAACTCATCTTCAGATCTCCCTACTGGGCATGCGGTTCCCAAGGCTCCAGTCCCTAATACAAGTCTGCCTCTTACTATTCAGCATCCGTTAGAGAAGCCAATCCGTGCTCTCAATCAAGCTTTCCGGGATAGCTCCTTTGATGCGGCCAAATCCAGATTACTCCAGAATGTTACTCAGGGCCCTTCTCCGGCTATCCATGACCTCACGATTGAGTCGGACCCCCCAGGGCCTAATGAATTAGATTTTGCAGCCTAAAAATGATGGGAGGATTATGCTGATGAAGTCGCCAATGCTCAATCGTCGGATTCTGTGACACACCACACTCATGTTTTTACCGTGCGCTCGACACGGGCAGCCCCCCCTCCATCTCAATGAATTGCATCTTCTAGAATATCCAGGGGATTGGGAACATTGCTTCCCATAATGTTCTTAAGGCTTTATGTCAGAAGCAAAAACCTTCTATTCTGGCTATCTGTGAGCCTAAGGTGGACATTTCTTTGATTTCGGCTTCCTACTGGAGTAGTTTGGGTTTGAGTTTTGTGACTCAGAATTTTCGTGCTAATGGTCGTGCTGATATTTGGGTTTTCTGTGATCCGGCTATCTCCGTTTTGCAACAGGTTTGGCCTTCTTCTCAGTGTATTGTTCTGCAGGTTCAGATGGGTTCTATTATTTTTCATATTGGCTTTGCTCATGGTTTGTGTGATCATATTTCTTGGTGCACGCTTTGGCTGGATTTGAGAAATTTGGATCTTGATGATTTACTGCTTATTGGGGATTTTAATGCAGTTTTGGGTCATCATGAGTGCTCGGGTAGTGGCAGTTTATGCCAGGCCTCTTGTCAGGATTTCAGGGACTTTTTGGAGGATGCTGGTTTGTTTCCGGTGCATACTACGGGGAACTCGTTCACTTGGTGCTCTCCCTGTACGCCATTAGCCCTTCTCTAGGCTAAATTGGATCGAGCCCTTGCAACGTGTCGATTTTTCTCTCTTTGGCAAGTTGTCAAGGGTTTGGTTCTTTGTCGCATTGGCTCGGATCACATCCATTTTGGTTTCTTGCTCTTCATCTGTTAGGAGGGGTCCGGTTCCATTTCATTTGCAGCGTATGTGGGTTTATCATGATTCATTTCGGGATCTAGTTACTTCGTGCGCTACGCCCAATCCAATGTTGTGCGTCATGTGGAAGCTTAAAAGGTTGCGTAAGACTATTAAGGTCTGGAATAATGACATCTTTGGGGATGTTAATCATAAGGTGGAGAGTCAGATGGAGAAAGTTCGGCAGGTTCAGGCAGATATTGAGACCTTGGGTTTTACTGATGCACGTCGTCGCATGGAACTAGAAGCCCTTAATGCTTTGTCTCATACGCTGTTATTATAATCTGAATTCCTAAAGCAGAAAGCTCGCTCGGCCTGGCTTAAGGATGGGGATCGTAATATATCATTTTTTCATCGTCATTGCCAGATTCGCAGTGGATGCTCGGGGATCCAGGGTCTAATGATTGATGGTAGTTACTCGGATGATCCAGTGGTTCTTGGAAATCATATTATATCCTTCTATAAGAAGCTCTTCGTGGATACAGGGAATACTATTTCGGATTATACTATGGTTGATCAGGTGATTTCTCCTATGGTGGGAGCAGCATATAATGCTCTTTTGACGGCTCTCCCATCGGATTCAGAGATTAGGGATGCTGTTTTTGAGCTGGGTTCGGATAGCTCTCCTAGTCCGGACAGTTTCAGTGGGGTCTTCTACCGTCGCTGTTGGGACATCATCTCGACAGAGGTTATCGCCGGAGTTCGCTCGTTCTTTACTGGCTCGACTCTGCCTCTAGGGTTAAATGCTAGCTTTATGGCTCTCATCCCGAAGACTAAGGACGCGAACACTATTGACAGTTTTCGCCCTATTGTTATGAGTAATTGCCTCTTCAAGGTTATTACTAAGATTTTGGCTACTCGGTTGGGGGCTATTATTTCCCCCTATTTGTCTCCTACACAATTTGGTTTTATCTCGGGCAGATAGATTCACAACTGTATTGCTATAGTTTCAGAAGGATTCAATGTCCTGCATGGTCGGCTTGATGATAATATGATCTTAAAAATTGACATCCGAAAGGCTTTTGATACTTTAGACTGGGCTTCCTAATACATGTTCTGAATCAGTTCTATTTCTCGGAGACTTTTGTTCGTTGGATTGAGGTTATTCTTTGGTCATCCAGGATTTTGATTTTACTCAATGGATCGCTAGTAGGGTACTTTCCTTGCTTTCGTGGGGTTAGGCGGGGTGATCATTTATCTCCTCTTCTTTTCTGCATTGCGGAAGAGGTTCTGAGCAAACTTATTGGGGCAGTAGTGCATCATAACCAGCTTGGGCCATTCATTGCACCTAGGAATATTGTTTTCCCATCTTCGATTCTCTACGCTGATGATATTGTTATTATGTGCAGGGCGTCTTCAGCTAACGCTCATACTCTTTCGGTGCACTGATATCTTGGGTCAGGTCTTCAATCCAAGAAAGTCGGATATTTATTTTGGTGCACGGGTTTCTTCTTATCTGTGCAGGCGTATCCAAGATATTATGGGTATCTAATTAGGGGCCTTTCCTACGGTTTATCTAGGAGCTACAATTTTTAAGGGGGCTCCAAAGGCCGCGCATTTGCAGCATGTTTTTGATAAGGTCGTCCTGAAGTTTCGCAGATGGAAAGGGACGACACCCTCTCTTGCTGGTAGAGTCCACTTAGTTAACTCGGTAATCACTAGCTCCTTTGTGCATACGATGATGATTTACAAGTGGTCGCGATCCTTGCTCAAGCAAATGGAGCAAGCCATGCGCAACTTTATTTGGACTGGTGATGTGAACTCCAAGGGCTCGGTGGTAGTCAATTGGGCTTGGTGTTATATACCTCGGGCGGAGGGGGGTCTGGGCGTCGAATACTGCTTTTCTGATGAAGCTGGGATGGAAGGTAATGACTTCGAATTCTGTGATCTTCCAGGTTCTCCGTAAACATTATCTGAATTCGGATGGTTCTTTACATAGATCATTTCTTCCTTCTTCTATATGGGCTGGGATAAGGCCCTGTATTGAGGATTGTTTAGATGAGTCTCAATGGATCCCTGAGAATCATTCCGAGGTATTATTTTGGATTGATAATTTGTTGGGCTACTGCATTGCTGATAGAATTGGTATTCCGAATGAGTACAAATACCTCTTTCGTTAAACTATTTCTGCATACTTCTACGAAGGGTCTTGGCATTTCACCTTCTCCTTCGTTGAGACTTATTTGGACCTCGTCCGAGACATTGTTTGCGTCCCTATCGCACCAGCTTCGATGGACACACGGGTCTTGATGCACTCTGACAATGGGAATATTACCTCGAAGAAGGCTTATTCGCATATTCGGCCTCATTCTCCTATAATCCATTGGGGTTCTTGGATTTGGTCTCCTCACATTCCGGAACGTCGTTTGATTGTGGTTTGGCGGGCTATTCACAATCGTTTGGCAGTCTTGAATATTTTACGTCCTATGGAGAGTTTTATTGGCCCCTCGACTTGTGGTCTTTGTTGTGTATCTACTGAATCTGTTGACCATTTATTTGTCTCGTGTGTGTTTGCAGGGGATCGATGGCGTTGGATTTTTGCTGCTTTTGATATTCATCTCTTTACGGCCTATAGCTTTAACGAATTTTTGGTGCAATTAATGCATTTCCGGTTCAGTGATCAAATAGCTTTTCTATGGCATGTGGCGGCGATCTCCTGTATCTGGCTGATTTTGCATATTCGAAATGATTTGGTTTTCAATGACAAGGTCTGGACGGTGGAAGCGGCGATCACCCATCTCCGGGTTCTTATTATTGAATCATCTTCTTTAGATAACGGCTCAATGAACAATTATCAGCAAGACCTCTTTATCCTTAGGCGTCTTCGTGTTCCGGGGCGCGTCAGACAAGCTCCCAAGATCGTACAAGTTAATTGGCAAAAAACCCTCCCCGGGTTGATTAAAGTGAATACGGACGGCAGCGCTTCTGGGGTCTTCCGTAATTGCAGAGGCTTCTTTCAGGGGTGTTTTGTGGAATGTTGTGGCACGGGGCATGCTTTCGAGGCCGAGTTGGTGGCGGCCATATTAGCCATTCACTATGCTTGCGCTAAAGGCTGGACCCAACTTTGGCTGGAGTCTGACTCGGTTTATGTTGTGGAATTGCTTCATAAGAGATCCGTTGCTATCCCATGGTGTCATCTTAGCAAATGGCGGTACTCTTCATTTGCTTTCACAGATGAATCTGGTGGTTTCACATATATATCGGGAAGGCAATAGAGTGGCAGACCTCCTGAGCATGAAGTTGCAATCGGCGGCTTGGTGGGGAGTCCCTCCTGCGGATATTGTCCCCCTTCTCACAGAAGATTATGTTGGTCAATCTAATTACCGATTTGTTAGATAGTGCGCACAACGATTGTTTCTTCGGGAGGCTTCGCATGGACGCACGGTCCGCTCGTGCTTGGGGACATGACCCGTGTGTCCCCTGATCGGGGACCCTATCTCTTTGCACTCACGCACGAGCAGCCAATGCGATCACGCATGGCCCGTGCACTTTCCATCCTTAAGATCTTCACTTCGGCCTTACGCACGGCCTGAGCGTGCTTCGACGCACGGCCCGTGTGTCCCTATTTTTCTGTATTTTTCATGGGGGGTACTCTTTTTCCTTCCAAGGGTTTTTCCCACAAGGGTGGGTTTTAACAAGGCCCCAACCATTCAGCCATCTGGTCGGCTTGTGACCATTTCGTTTTTCTTTCGAACTCATTTTTAGGCTTTCTTGTTTGGGTACCTGATCAGTCTGTGATCAGGACAACTCTCTTTTTCATTATATATATATATATATATATATATATATTCGAATTTATTCAAAAAAAGATATCTTGTCCATGGAGTCTGCGGCCAATAATCTTCATCCATATTGTACAGTCCGTAAAGAGTTGAATTCCAACTGGCTTCTTTGTAATGAGTGAGGTATGAAAAGTCCGTCCATCACCGCATAGAATTATTTGTGATGACTTTGTCAAGCATCTTCAGGTAGTATGTCAGGATTCATCATCGACTTTCTGGCTCCTATATCAAATACAGCAATAGCCTTGATTGGTCTATCATACTTTGATGGTGGAATTTGCACTTCAATATTTGGATACGGTATCCCTTCTTGGACTAAGGAACTGGTTTTGAGTGATGGTTGTCACTTGATCATAAAGACTGGGAGTTCTATGGATGAATTTTCTTCTTTCTCTTTTGGTCCTTTGTCATCAGTAGAATATTATATTGCAAATGCAGTGTATTCATCTTGCTCGTCTTGTTCAGGAAATGGTCACAAGCCGACCAAATGGTCAATGGTTGGGGCCTCGTTAAAACCTCCCAAGGTAAAACCCACCCTTGTGTTGAAAACCCTTGGAAGGAAAAAAATACCCCCCATGAATGAAAACGCGTCCAAAAATGGGAAAGAAACCAAAAACCAGGACGCACTAACTAACAAACCTATAGTTGGACTGGCCAACATAGTCCTCAGTGAGATAATGAACGAGCTCCTCGGACGGGGGATGCCTCACCATACCCATAATCCGTCTTCTTGCTCAGCATGTCTGCCACCCGATTGCCTTCCCGAAAGATATGTCAGACCACCAAATCCATCTCTGAGAGAAGATGCAAAGTGTAACGCCATTTGCTAAGGTGACGCCATGGGACTTCAGCAGATCTCTTCTCCGGCAAGTTCACCACATGCATCGAATCCGACTCCAGCCAAAGTTGTGTCCATCCCTTGACAAAAGCATAGTGGATCGCCCACGTTGCTGTGACCAATTCAGCTTCAAACGCATAACCTGAACCACAACGATTCACAAAACACCCTCGAAAGAAACCTCTACAATTCTGGAAAACCCTGGAAGCTGTGAGACTGCCCGACGCCCCGGAAGAACTATCGTCCGTATTCACCTTGATCCACCCCGGGAGGGGTTTTTGCCAATTAACTTCCACGATCTTCGATGCTTGTCTAACCCGCCCAGGAACACGCAGCCTACGCAGGATAAGAAGGTCTTGTTGATCATTGTTCATGCATCCCCGATCTAATTAAGATGATTCAACGATGAGGACCCGAAGATGAAGAGTAGCAGCATCCACTGTCCAGGGCTTGTTGTGAAATACCAACTCATTCCGGACATGCCAAATGAGCCAGATGCTGGAGAGAATAGCCACACGCCATTTTTTTGAATAAATGCGAAAATATTATATAAAAATGAAAAAAGTGTTGTCCTGATCATAGGCTGATTAGGTAACCAAAAGCAAGCCTGGAAACAATGTCAAAAATGATAACGGAATGGTCACAAGCCGACCAGATGGCTAAATGGTTGGGGCCTCGTTAAAACCTCCCAAGGTAAAACCCACCCTTGTGGAAGGAAAAAGAGTACCCCCCATAAGAGAAAAAAGCATCCAAAATGGGAAAAGAAACCCAAAGCCGGGGCGCACTAGCTAACAAACGTATAGTTTGACTGACCAACATAATCTTGTGTAAGAGACGAAACAATATCCGCTAGAGGCGCTCCCCACCAAGTCGCCACGTGCGATGTCTTGCTAAGTGCCACCCGATTGCCTTCCCCAATAATATGAGAGACCGCCAAATTCATCTGAGAAAGGAGGTGTGTAGTGTAATGCCACATGCTAAGATTTTTGAATAAATGCGAAAATATATATATAAAATGAAAAGAGTGTATTCCTGATCACATGCTGATCAGGTAACCAAACGTAAGCCTGAAAACAATGTCATAAAAGAAAACGAAATGGTCACAAGCCGACAAAATGGCTGAATGGTTGGGGCCTCATTAACACCTCCTAAGGTAAAACCCACCCTTGTGGGAAAAACCCTTGACACGAAAAAGAGTACCCCCCATGAATGAAAGAGCGTCCAAAAAATGGGAAAAGAAACCAGAAGCAGGACGCACTAGCTAACAAACCTACAGTTGGATTGGCCAACATAGTCATCAGTGAGATAATGTACAAGGTCCTCAGGCAGGACGCCCCACCATGTACCGTACTCCATCTTCTTGCTCAGCATGTCTGCCACCCGATTGCCTTCCCGAAAAATATGTGAGACCACCAAATCCATCTGAGAAATAAGGTGCATAGTGTAGCGCCACTTGCTAAGATGGAGCCACCGTACCCCTTCGGATCATTTCTGCAGTAACTCCACCACATAAACCGAATCTGACTCCAACCAAAGCTTAGTCCAGCCTTTCGCAACAGCGTAATGAATTGCCCACATGGCCGCCATCAATTCTGCCTCAAAAGCGAAGCCTGAACCGCCAAGCCACATGCTAAGATGATGCCAAGGTACCCCCTCGGATCTCTTCTGCAGCAACTCCACCACATAAATCGAATCCGACTCCAACCAGAGCTGAGTCCAGCCCTTCGCAAAAGCGTAATGAATTGCCCACATGGCAGCCATTAATTCTGCCTCAAAAGCAAATCCCGACCCACATCGTTCCACAAAGCATCCATGAAAGAAGCCTCTGCAGTTTCGAAAAACCCCAGAAGCTGTGAGGCAACCAAGCGCCCCTGAAGCACTGCCGTCCATGTTGACTTTGATCCAGCCGGGTAATGGTTTTTGCCAAGTAACCTGCAAGATCTTCGGGGCCTGTCTGGGGCGTCCAGGAACACGAAGTCTGCGGAGAATGAATAGGTCATGTTGATCATTATGCATACAACCCCAGTCTAAGGATGAAGACTCCAGAATTAGTAACCCTACAAAAACACAAGAGACGAACAAATGATCAACCACCACCGACCCCTTAGAGTTGACATCCCTAGTCCAGATGAAATTACGCATGGCTTTTTCCATTCGCAGTAACAATGATCGAGGCCACTTGTAAATCATCATCGTGTGCACAAAGGAGCTGGTAATCACCGAATTCACCAAGCATACGCGACCAGCAATAGACAAAGATGTCCCTTTCCACCTTCTGAACTTGAGAATTATCTTATCAAAAACTGGTTGCAGATTCGCCACCTTAGGCGCACCTAAATAGACCGTTGGGAAGGCCCCAATATGAATACCCGTAATCGTCTGAATACGGCCACGCACATAATTAGATACCCTATTGCCAAAATAAACTTTGGATTTGCGCGGATTGAAAACCTGACCCGATATGGCGTGAGAATCTGAATAATAGAGTGTGCATTCGTCGTTGAGGCCCCGCACATAATCACAATATCATCCGCGTACATAATAGATGAAAGAAATACGATCTGCTTAGGTGCCCTGAATGGCTGGAGCTAATTTCGGGTGACCGCCTCATCAATAAATCTACTCAGGACATCTTCCGCGATGCAGAAAAGTAATGGTGATAACGGATCCCCCTGTCTAACCCCTCAAAAGTAGGAGAAGTAAAGCACAGGCGTTTTATTCAAAAGGACTAAAATTCTGGAAGATTGAAGGATAATTTCAATCCAGTGAACGAACACTTCTGAGAAACCAAAGCGACATAAAACGTGCATCAGAAAAACCCCAATTAACAGTATCAAATGCCTTGCGGTCAATCTTTAAAATCATATTGGCATCATTCTGACCCTGCAAAATATTGAAGCCTTCCGAAACCAAAGCAATACATCTTGAATCAATCAGGATAAAACCAAACTGTGTAGGAGACAAGTAGGAAGAAATGATAAAACCCAGTCTAGTCGCCAAAATCTTGGTGATGATCTTAAAAATAAAATTGCTTATCATAATTGGCCTAAAGTCCTCAATCGCGTTCGTCTCCTTAGTCTTTGGGATGAGCGCCATAAAACTAGCATTCAATCCTGCCGGAAAGGTCGCAATAATGAAGAAAGAACGGACGACCGCCACCACATCCTCAGAAATAACATCCCAAAAGTGCTGATAAAACCTCCCGTTGAAACCATCCATTCCCGGAGAACTATACAAACCCATATCAAAAGCCGTGTCTTTTATCTCTAATTCTGAAGGAATAGCCGTCAAGAGGGCATTATCTACCGTGTTAACCGTAGGAGAAATAACCAAGTCAACCAAAGTGTAATCCAAACTAGTGTGTCCTGTGTCTGCGAAGAGGTCCGTATAGAACGAAATAATATGATTTCCAAGAACAACCGGATCCTCTGAGTAGGTACCATCAACCATCAGACCCTGTATCCCCGAGCGTCCATTCCGAATCTGACAACGGCGATGGAAAATGCCACGTTGCGGTCTCCATCCTTTAACCAAGCCAAGCGGGCTTTCTTGTAGGGAATTCATATTGTAAAAGCAACGTGTGAGACAAAGCATTTTGAGCATCAAGTTCCATGTCACGACACACCTCGGTGAAACCCTGGACTCAATATCCGCCCGAATCGACGAACTTTCTCCATCGATTTTCCACCGACGATTAACATCCCCAAAGAGGTCTTTATTCCAAACCTTAATAGTCTGTCACAGCCTCTTGAGTTTCCACTTGACATGCAACAAAGGTTTGGGCGACGCGCACGGGAGCGCCCCAGAGGCGGTAACAATGTCCCGGAAAGAATCATGATGAATCCACATGCGCTGAAAATGAAACGAAACCAGGCCCCTGCTGATGGAAGATGAAAAAGAAACCAAAATGGGATGGTGATCGGATCCAATGCGAGGAAGAACTAAGCCCTTGACAACTTGCCAAAAAGAGAAAAATTGACAAGTTGCTAGGGCTCGATCCAACTTAGTCTGAAGGAGGGATAGAGGCATTTGGGGGGAGCACCAAGTAAATGAATTCCCCATAGTCGGCACCGCAAACAAACCAGCATCATCCAAGAAGTCCCTGAAATCCTGACAAGAGGCCTGGGATAAAATACCACTGCCAGAGCGCTCATGATGTCCCAATACAGCGTTAAAGTCCCCAATAAGCAGCAAATTAGTAAGACCCAAATTCCTCAAATCCAACCAAAGAGCGCGACGAGCAATATGATCACACAAACCATGGGCAAAACCAATATGGAAAACGACAGAACCAAATTGAACTTGCAGAATAATACATTGAGAGGAAGACCAAACCTGACTTTGGACAGAAACACCAGCCTCACAAAATAACCAGATATCCGGCTGACCATTAGCCCAGACGCTCTGAGCCACGAACCTCAGTCCCAAACTACTCCAATAAGAATCTGAAATCGATGAAATGTCCACTTTAGGCTCACAAATAGCTAAAATGGAAGGTTTATGTTTTTGACATAACGCCTTAAGAACATTACGAGAGGCAATGTTCCCTATCCCCCGGATGTTCCAGAAGATGCAATTCATTGAGACGGGGGGGTGGCGCCCGTGATGATCGCACGGTAAAAACAGGAGTGTGGTGTGCTGCAGAATCTGACGACTACGAATTGGCCACTTCCTCTGCATAATCTGCCCATCGCTTAGAAGCTGCAAAATCTAACTCACTTGGTCCTGGGCGATCTCGCTCAATAGTAATGTCATGAATTGCTGGTGATGGGCCCGTACAAACACTCTGGATTAATCTAGATTTAGCCGAGTCCAGGGAGGAGTCCCGGAAGGCATGACTAAGAGCCTGGATTGGCTTTCCCAATGGATGCTGAACCGTAATAGGCAAGATAGTGGAGACGGAGCCAGTGTTGGAAGTAGGGGCAACGGGAACCATTTCCCTAGCCGGATATCCTGCTTGAGAATCTGCGGATGGGTGATCGGGGGTGTCATCTGAATCCAGAGCCTCAAAAGTATTACCAAGTTGTATATCCATAGGGCAAGTGACTACTGCGCAGGGAGGGGAACCTGCATGCATAGCCGAACCTGTATTTCCCATTGAGTCATCAACGGCCTTGCCCTTGTCCTGCTGCACAGGACGATAAACTTTCCGAACCCTGGAGCGCCCTCGCTGAATTGAATTCGCGCGTGTTGCTGAGGCCCTAGAACGTCCTTGGTCAGGAGATGTGCGCCTTTCCGTAGCTGAGTTCCCGCCATATTAATACGGCAAGAAGCCATCAAGTGTCCCGTAACATTACACTTCGAGAAAAACTCAGGGAGAGTCTCATAACTGACTGACACAAAGGAACACTGGCCAACTCGTTCCACCATAATGTGGTCTTCCAATGGTTTGCAAGATCGATATCAACCAAAGACCCAAACGAAATGTCCCGAGAGAACCATCTAGCGATCGGCGATCAATTTGTAACGGTTTCCAATAGCACCGGCGATCCCGAGGATGGTGTTAGGATCCCGATATTCCAAACTGGCTCGAAAAATGCAGCCCAGGCGGCGCCACCGAAGTATGCACCTTGTATGGATTGAAATCCCTGACCCATGGAGATAGTCTAATAGTACCCGGGTTAAGCGCCCAATTAATACGTAGTTGAGCACGAGCACGATCCTGCGCATGGAAAAATTTGACACAAAAGTATCCCTTGCCCAAGGGAATTAGTTTCCAGTCATTTTTAATACCCCATAGTTCGGATAGCCTTTTATGCAAAAGCATAGTAGGCCATGGCTTATTACCTTTGCCCAAAATAACCCGCCCGATCAAAGAATAAGAAAACTCAGCAAGGCGTTGTTGGTAAACATTCTCATCAATAGTAACGGAATAATAGTCCCCTTTTCTAACTGGTTTAGGGATGGATTGCATTTTACCAGTAACCATACTAGGAAAAGAAGCAATATTACCTGGGGCCTGTGGAAAAGTAGAATCCAACGGATGGGTATTCCCTGAAACAACCTTCGCAAAAGAAGTAAACGTGTTAATATTAGGATTAGCATGATGAGCCGAATGTCGAGGGTTCAATGCATGGGGGGAGCCCATGGTGGCGGAGCTTCCAGCCTGTTGAATGGTATCCGTGGGAGGGCAAGCTGCAGTGTTGCGCTGAGGATGGCAGAGATTGGCCCAGGGGCCATCACCCCCCTGGGAGGGGGCTGTCCTACTAGAGAGGGCAGCCGTCGACCCCTCATAAGGCCCCTTAGAGGGGCTGGCCCCCCCATGGCAATAGGCAGCCATGGGGGTAGATAGTGCAGCAGCCGCTATAGGCATGGGCGCGGGGGTGCGCCCCCCTAACTTCCTCCACCTGCGCAGGGGGTGCAGCGGCCATAGGAGGCAGGGACTGTAAGTAGTACTCTGGCAGGACTAGGCCACCCGCATGTGTGTGTGTGGCACTGTAGACGAGCGTGGGTTGTTCTTGGAGGGGAAAAAATCTGATGGGATTCCAAAGACGGAGAAAGAAACCCACCTCCCGTCACCGCTGTGATTGGCACTGCGCGTGATGGACGTTTGCTGCTCGTGGAGAATATTGTCCGAAACCCTAGTAACATTCATCATTGACGGGGATTGAGTTGAAGAACCAAAAGGTGACGTCAACGACGTGGAGTGAGAATCCACCGCTGCCATCAGAGAAGCGTCGGAGATGTGTTGTGCGACGTGCAGCTGTGCAGCTTGCGACGTGCGCGATTGATCATGATGCACCAGTTTTGGTGGTGGATCAAAATTCGACATGTAGCCAAAGAAGGGCGGCTCTGCCATGGAGCGGCTGGAGGAGACAATCGGAAAAACTCAAGAAGATAGAGCCGACGGCCATGCACTTTATAGAGAGAATGAAAAGAGTTTAGAATGAAAAGAGTCAATTCATTATCAAATAGCCACACGCCATAAAAAAGCCACCTACTCACTAAAATGAAAATTCATAAGCCCACTAGGAATTCATTAAAACAATAAGCCACAAAAGGGTGAACGTTAAATGAATCAAAAGTCCATCGCCAAAGATCCCCTGCAAATCACAAAAGACAAATAAATGATCAACCGATTCCACAGCAGCACGGCAAAGAGCGCAAACCGAGGGGCCAGTGAAACTGCCCCTAGCCCTCAATAAATCCAAGACAGCCAATCGGTTGTGGATAGCCCGCCACGCCACCACCGATCACCGTTCCGGAATGTGTTGCGACCAGATCCAAGAACCCCATTTGACAGCCGGATAATTGGGACGTATATGAGAATACGCTGCTTTCGAAGTAACTCTACCATCCTCTGAATTCAGCCATATCCGCGTATCCCTCGAAGAAGGGGCAAAGGGGACTCGCAAAATATCCCGGACCATATCCAAATAAGTCTCCATAAATGAGAAGGTGAAGTGTCAGGACTCCCTATACATGCTTAAGGTGGTGTTATACCACTACACCACTAGTGCTTATTAGGATAAGGACTTACTTTGACTGCTCCTATCCCTTTCGATTTGAGAAAGTTCCTTCTTTAGTTTCCTGATTTCAGCTTCTTTCTACATGAACTCCGCTCCAAACTGGTTTTGTTCAATAAGACTCCTCACATCTTTGTCCAACCGATTGATATTATCCTTCAGCTTTTCATATATCTGCTGGAGTTGATTCTCTATAGTACTAACCTTGGATTGGTTAGATTTAACCGTTGTGAGAATCTGTGAGACCTTAGAATCTATCGCCTGCAGAGACTTGTTTTTGGCACAAGCGTTGGTCGTCTGCCAATTTAGCACTTCCTCTGCTTGAGTAGGACCCTTTATTTGTCCGTCATGTTCCATAGTGGTGCTTTGCACAAAAGGCTTGGATTTAGTCCTCTGTTGAGTGTCAACCTTTCGTTCTAAAGGTGGAAACTCTGCTTCATATCTGAACATGAAACAAGGTTGGACAACAGGAGGAGTTGGAGGAGAAGGTGTCTTAACTTCTTTTTGACACCCGTACTTCTCCTTTTGAAGGACCACTAACCCTTTTCTGTAACATGGTAAGGGTTGTGGACTTGGATCCGAAGGGTCAGGTTTATCATCTGTGCCTGCAAAGTGGTCGTCTTGTGGTTTTCTTCTTTCTGCTTATTCTCTGTATATGCTCTTCTTCATCAGAGTCTGATTCCTCTCCACAAGAACATTCTGGATCACACATGGATGGATTAACATCGCATACGAAATGACCATTAACTCTGTCACTATAAATATAGGATCCAAAACTGGGCTCCATGGATAATGATCAAAAAGACCTTTTCATCCTAAGGAGACTTCGAGTTCCCGGGCGGGCTAGACAAGCTTCGAAGATCATGCAACTTTTGGCGAAACCCCCTTCCGGGCTGGATCAAGGTGAATATAGACGGTAGCGCTTTGGGGGCGCCGGGCAGCCTTACTGCTTCTGGGGTCTTCCGAAACTGCAGAGGCTTCTTTCGGGGTTGCTTTGTGGAACGCTGTGGTACTGGGTACGCTTTTAAGGCCGAATTGGTGGCGACAATGTGGGCCATTCATTATGCATTCGCTAAGGGTTGGGCTCAACTTTGGCTCGAGTCAGATTTTGTTTATGTTGTGGACTTGCTTCACAAGAGATCCGTTGCTTCCCCTAGCGTCATCTTAGCAAATGGCGATTTACTCTTCATTTGCTTTCACAGATGGATCTGGTGGTTTCACATATCTATCGTGAAGGCAATCGAGTGGCAGACCTTCTAAGCAAGAAGTCACAATCGGCGACTTGGTTGGGTGTTCCTCCTGCGGATATTGTCCCTTTTCTCACGGCAGACTATGTTGGTCAATCCAATTATAGATTTGTTAGATAATGCATACTGGTCCTTCTTTCTTTATTTTTGGACGCTTCATTTATGGAGGGGTACTCTTTTTCCTGCCAAGGGTTTTTCCCACAAGGGTGGGTTTTACCTTGGAAGTTTTTAACGAGGCCCCAACCATTCAGCCATTTGGTCGGCTTGTGACCATTTCGATTTTCTTATGGACTTGATTTTTGTCTTGTTTCTTTGGCTACCTGATCAGCCTGTGATAAGGATCACTCTTTTTCGTTTTTAATATATCTTTGATTCATTCAAAAAATATAGGATCCATCTAGGCAAAAACCTGGAACTCACGACAACAGGGCCACTCCCCAGGCATCGAACGTTCGACAATCGGCTCATGAATCCAACACTAATCCTCACTTGGTTACTTCTTATGCGACAATGGTTTAGGGAAATCCCCATCCTTTGGATTCTACTTTCTCACAGGTTACAGGTATCCAACATGACAGGGATTACGATACACGGCCCAAGGTAATTTCAAAACATTCTCACATGTGGTTTCTGGTACAACAAATTCTATCCCTAAACCGGTAAGAAAAGGCTATTATTCCGTCACTATTGATGAACATGTTTATCAACAACGTGTTGCTAAATTCTCTCATTCATTAATTGGAAGAGTGATTTTAGGGAAAGGAAATAAGCCATGGGCAACCATGATGTTGCACAAACGTCTATCTGAATTATGGGGAATTAAAACAGACTGGAAATTAATCCCCTTGGGTAAGGGATTTTTTTGTGTTAAGTTTTCTAATGCGCAAGATCGTGCTCGAGCTCATGTTCGTATTAACTGAGCGCTCAATCTGGGAACTATTCGACTCTCTCCATGGGTTCTAGACTTCAATCCATACAAAGTGCATACGTCTTTGGCTAGTGTTTGGGTTCATATCTTCGAGCTTGGTCTGGAATACTGGGATCCTAATACCATCTTGGGGATCGCCAGTGCAATTGGAAACCCGATACAAATTGATCAACGTTCGCTGGATGGTTCGTTGGGTCATTTCATCAGGGTGTTGGTGGATATTGATCTGTCAAAGCCGTTGGAGGATCACATCATGGTTGAACGAGTGGTTCAGTGCTCCTTCGTGTCGTTAAGCTATGAAAAATTGCCGGAATTTTGTTCAAAGTGCAGTATAACGGGACATTCGATGGCTTCTTGCCATTTTACTCTAGCAGGAAAACCAGCTACGGACAAGCGTCGCTCGCCTGATCAGGGACGCCCCAGGTCTTCAATGGGATGTGAGTAGCCAGTGCAGTGGGGTTGTTCAAGGGTCCGTAAAATTTATCGTCCTATACAGCAAGACAAGGGCAAGGCCGTTGATGACTCAATGGGAAATACGGGTTCGACTATGCGCGCAGGATCCCCTACCTATGCAATAGTCACTTGCCCTACTGATATACATACGAGTAACACTTTCGAAGCTCTTGTTTCAGAGGACACCCCAGATCAGCCGTCAGCTGATTCTCACTCTGACTATCCAGCTAGGGAACCAGTCCCCAAAGCTTCGACTTCCAACATGGAACCGGTGTCCACCATTATGCCTATTACGGTTCAGCATCCGTTGGGAAAGCCTATTCGGGCTCTTACTCATGCCTTCCGGGACAGCTCTCTAGACTCAGCAAAATCCAGATTAATCCAGAGTGTCACCAATGGTCCATCACCAACAATTCATGACATCACTATTGAATTGGATCGCCCAGGGCCACATGAAATGGACTTTGCTGTATCTAAAAGATGGGCAGACTACGAAGATGAAGTGGGACAGTCTCAATCGTCGGAATCGGCTTCAAAACACACCCCGGCCTTCACCATGCGTTCATCACGGGCGCCACCTCCCCCACCACCTCAATGAATTGCATCTTCTGGAACATCCGGGGGATTAGGAATGTTGCTTCTCGCAATGTTCTTAAGGCTTTATGTCAAAAGCATAAACCTTCTATTTTGGCTATCTGTGAACCTAAGGTGGACATTTCGGCAATTTCGGATTCTTATTGCCATAGCTTGGGATTGACTTTCGTGGCTCAAAATTTTCGGGAAAATGGACCGGCGGGTATTTGGGTATTTCGCGATGCTGGTATCTCCGTTCTTAACCAGGTTTGGTCCTCTGCCCAATGTATTGTTTTACAAGTTCAATTTGGTTCTATGGTTTTTCATGTTGCTTTTGCTCTAAGGTTTTGTGATCATACTGCTCGGCGTGCTCTTTGGTTGGAGTTGAGGAGTCGGGTCGTCTTGATCGGATTTGCTGCTTATTGGGGATTTCAATGCGGTTTTGGGACATCATGAGCGCTTAGGCAGTAGTACTTTGTCCCAAGCCTCTGGTCAGGATTTCAGGGATTTCGTGGAGGATGCTGGTTTGCTTGCAGTATCGACTACGGGAATTTATTTACTTGGTGCTCCCCCCGAAGGCCTCTATCTCTACTTCAGGCTAAGTTGGACCGAGCCCTAACAACTTGTCATTTTTCTCTTTTTAGTAAGTTGTCAAGGGCTTAGTCCTTCCGCGAATTGGATCAGATCACCACCCCCATTTTGGTTTCTTGTTCTTCTTCCATTAACAAGGGACCGGTTCCGTTCCATTTTCAGCATATGTGGGTTCATCATGATTCATTCTGGGATTTGGTTACCGCTTCTTGGGTTTCTCCATGCGACACGCCAATCCCTTGTTGCGCGTCATGCGGAAGCTAAAACGGTTGCGACAAGTTATTAAAGACTGGAACAGTTGTGTTTGGGGACGTAAACCGTAGGGTGGAATGCCAGATGGAGCAAGTACGTCAGATTCAGGCAGACATTGAGACTTTAGGTTATACAGCTGCCCTCCGGATAGTGAGTTAGACGCCCAGATGAGGCTCTCTCAGACGCTGCTATTACAATCCGAATTCCTTAAGCAAAAGGCACGTTCTGCATGGCTTAAGGACGGGGATCGTAATATGACATTTTTTCATCGGTGTACCAAAATTCGTACGGGGCGCACGGGAATATAGGGGCTTCTGGTGGCTGGCAGTTACACGGATGATGCTGCGATCCTCGGGGATCATATTACTTCTTTTTACAAGGAGCTCTTCGTGGATACCGGGCATTCCACCTCGGATTACTCTTTAATCGACCAGGTTATTTCTCCAAGGGTTGGGACACAGGATAATGCAAGCCTAACAGCCATTCCCTTGGACTCAGAGATTAAGGAAGCGGTTTTTGATATGGATTCAGATAGTTCTCCGGGGCCAGATGGGTTCAATGAGATTTTTTATCGCCATTTCTGGGATGTCATCTCCGTCGAGGTGACTGCGGCTGTTCGTTTCTTCTTCAGTAGCTCGTCACTACATCTGGGCTTGAATGCCAGCTTTATGGCGATCATCCCAAAGACGAGGATGTGAATGTCATTGAAAACTTTCACCCGATTGTTATGAGCAATTTTCTATTCAAGATCATTACGAAGATATTGGCTACGCGTTTGGGTTCGATTATTGCAGTCTATTTATCTCTGACGCAGTTTGGCTTTATCCCCGAAAGGCAGATTCATGATTGTATTGCCATAGTCTCTGAAGGGTTCAACGTTTTACAGGGTCGCACGGATTCGAATATGATCTTGAAAATCGATATCCGAAAGGCATTTGACACATTGAGGTGGGATTTCTTACTATACGTCTTGTGCCATTTCGGTTTCTCAGAGGTTTTTGTTCATTCGGTTGAGGTGGTTCCTCGGTCGTCCAGGATATCAGTGTTGTTGAATGGGACGTCGGTAGGTTACTTTCCCTATTTCAGAGGAGTTAGACAAGGGGATCCTCTATCCCCGTTATTGTTTTGCATTGCAGAAGAGGTTCTGAGTCGGTTTATTAAAGTGGCGATGGATCAGTCTCGGTTATTTCCTTTCACGGCGCCCAGGGGTATTACCTTTCCATCATCCATCTTATACGTGGATGATATTGTTATTATGTGTGGGGCTTCATCTTCCAATGCCCGGGTCTTGCTTCAGATTCTCACTCTTTATGCAGATATCTCGGGTCAAGTGTTTAATCCACAGAAATCCAAAGTTTACTTTGGTTCGCGGGTTTCGTCATATGTCCATGGGAGGGTGCAACACATTTTGGGGATTCACCCAGGAACGTTCCCTACAGTGTATTTAGGCGCTCCAATATTCAAGGGCGCTCCTAAGGTTACGGATTTACAGCCTGTCTTTGACAGGATAATCCTCAAATTCCGAAGATGGAAAGGTTCATCTCTTTCCCTTGCTGGTAGGGTTGTCTTGTTAACTCGGTGGTGCACACCATGATGGTTTATAAATGGCCTGGTACGCTGCTCAAGCAAATGGAAAGAGCTATGCACAACTTTATTCCTTCTTCAATTTGGGCTGGGATTAAACTTTACATTTCCAATTGCTTGGATGATGCTCGTTGGATCCCAGGTGCTAATTCCGAGGTATTATTCTGGATTGATAATTGGTTGGGCTAGTCTATAGCAGACAAAATTGGCATTCCAGAGGACTATAGATACTTATTTCATCAACGCATTTCTGACTACTTCTATGATGGGTCCTGGCACTTTACCTTCTCTTTCGTGGAGGCCAATTTGGAGCTGGTCCGTGCCATTGTGCGCGTCCGAATTGCGCCTGATTCCCGGGATACACGTGTTTGGTTGAACTCGGAGGATGGTTTGGTTACCTCAAAGGCGGATTATAATCATATACGTCCCCAGCGCCATGTAGTAAAGTGGGGTTCTTGGATTTGGTTAGAGCATATCCCGTAATGGAGATCGGTGGTAGCATGGCAGGCCGTACACAACCGACTGGCTGTCCAGGATTCTTTACGAGCTAGGGGAAGTTTTACTGGCCCCTCGGTTTGTGTTCTTTGTAGGGAATCGGAAGAATTGGTTGATCATTTATTTGTCTCTTGTGTTTTGCAGGAGCTATCTGGCGATGGATCTTTCATTCATTCCAAGTTCACCCTTTTGAGACATATAGTTTCAATGAGTTACTGGTGCGGTCAATGTCTTTTCATTTCAGTGACCATGTTACTTTCCTTTGGCGTGTGGCTATACTTTCCTGCATATGGCACATCCAAAACGAACCGATTTTTCACAACAAAATCTGGACACTGGAGGCGGCGGTCATTCATCTACAGGTACTCATTGTAGAATCATCTTCTTTGGATCGGGGATGCATGCACAATGACCAACAAGACCTGTTTATCTTGCACAAACTGTGAGTTCCTGGGAGAGCTAGACAAGCACCAAAGATTGTGGAGGTTCATTGGCAAAAACCCCTCTCGAGTTGGATCAAGGTTAACCGGATGGCAGTGCTTCAGGGGCGCCGGGAAATCTCATAGCATCCGGAGTCTTCCGGAATTGTAGAGGTTTCTTTCGAGGGTGCTTTGTTCATCATTGTGGTTCAGGGTATGCATTTGAAGCTGAATTGGTCACAGCAATGTGGGCGATTCAGTATGCTGTTGCGAAAGGTTGGACACAACTTTGGCTGGAATCAGACTCGTATGTGGTAAATCTGCTGGAGAAAAGATCAAGGAGGTCCCGTGGCGCCATCTTAGTTACTGGCGCCACACCCTGCATCTTCTCAGATACATGGATCTCGTAGTCTCTCATATTTTTCGGGAAGGCAATAGGATTGCGGACATGCTGAGCAAGAAGACGGAGTGCGGCACATGGTGGGGCGTCCCGCCCACAGAGCTTCTACACTACCTCACTGATGGCTATGCTGGTCAATCCAACTATAGGTTTGTTACTTAGTGCGCCACTGCTTCAAGTTTCTTTTCCCATTTTTGGGGCGCCTTTTCTTTCCTTGGGGGTACTCTTTTTCCTTCCGAGGGTTTTTCCCACAAGGGTGGGTTTTACCTTGGAAGGTTTTAACGAGGCCCCAACCATTCAGCCATTTGGTCGGCTTGTGACCATTTCATTGGGTTTTTTGACATTATTTCCAGGCTTAATTTTGGTTACCTGATCAGCCTGTGATCAGGACAACTCTCTTTTTCATTTTTATATATATAATCGAACTTATTCAAAAAAACAAACTGACAAATTTTACATTACAAGGATAAGAAACGGACATATGTCCAACAAAAGGACACTTACAACCAGAAACTGACATGTGTCTGCTAGAAGGACACTTATTATTACAAACTGACACGTGTCCATTATAAGGATACCTATATCGTGCTGACATCATCCTTTCGTCATGGATTTTAGTGGTAGTTGTAGTATTCCTTTAACCAGGGTTCTGTCCAAAATATTCCAAAGTCGTGCCAATCGATGTCTTCATCTTCAACAAGCCACAGGTCTTGGGAATTTGGCTCGAACATCTGAGTATTTGTGTCACCTTCTTGGTTATCTTCTCATTGGTGACTTGACTCAGGTTCATCAGCATGGATTTATCACGAGTGATGTATATATAGGCTCTAGTCTAGGTGGGTTTGGTGGAATCTTGTTAAGAACCAGTAGATGCATGCATAATTTATTAACCTCAGGCTGCTGGCTAGTGATTGATCCTGATAAAACCTTCCATTTAAAATGTAAAGATGTCGGTATAAATTGATACCCTTTTTCCATCGTGAAATACCGGTGGAGTACCATGACAATGTATAAATCCGGGACATCTTTGTTCTGATCCACTTCTGCTTGTAACATTTCCTTCCAATTTTGAATCTTGTCATACCATTCAAGAAAAGTCCAGAGATTGGATGATTGGTTGACTGGATTTTGGAGGAATGATAAAGTACTTCTAATGGGCATTTCCACTGAATGATAGTAAGGGGTGGAAAGACACCACAAATACCATAGACCATCTTTTGGAATAAGAGTAGTGGTGGAAATGATAAGGATCCCATAAAAAGGTTTATCTGGATAAAAACATGCCCTCTCGAAAGGGATATTAACTTGAACAACAAATTTGGCTAAGTGATAAAACATGAAATGTTTTGCATGGTTTTGTAAATCACTTAGGTCTTTGCAAGGTGTTTTGTGGGGGGAAATTGGCCTTCATGATATGCCATTAATATAACTGGGAAAATACCTTTCGAAGATACTAGCTGTAATGGTTGTGATCTGGATAGATAATTTGGAACAAGATTGTGATTTCCCTTAATATGTTGAACTGTGAACTGTTACTTGGAAAATCAATGTTTAAGTCGCAATGATTGTTTTTCTTGAACACCCTTGTTCTGAGCTCCATAATTGCTGGAAATGATGTATTATCCATCTGAATTATGAAATGGTGACAAATAAGATGAAATTCAAACTTCTTGATCCCATTCTTCACAACAAGGATTTCTTTGTAGACAACATTGTAATGCTTCTCAGTTTGAACTGTCCACTTGCATGTCCACAATAAAAGATTTTCCCATCTTCTTTTTCAAACAAAATGTCTCCCCAATATTCATCACTAGCATCAGTCTGGAGAATCCTTTGTCCTGTACTTGGAATTTTCAATGGCGGAGGATTCTCGCATACTTGCTTGAGTTGTTGAACTCGCTGCAGTGCGGGATGATCCCCATGGTGGAGCATTCCTCTTAAGCATCTTTGAAAGCTGGCTAGTATATCTGGAGCAATCCGGAATGAAGTCTCTGATATAATTAACAATTCCAAGGAATTGTTGAATCTCTTTTATTGACAAGTTTTTTATGCGGAAACTTTAGTAATTCCTGAGCAATGTGCTGGCCTGGCTGATACTTTCCATCGATTATTTTCATTCCCAAAAACTCAATATTTGTTTTACAGATAGAGATCATCTTTTTAGATAGCATGATACTATGTGATTGAACAATATCCAAGAACTGGTAGCAAAGTCTCATGCTCTTGTTTGTTTGATGAGAACAGTAAGATGCCATCTATTCAGATTAGGGTGGTATGTAGGAAAGGTTCGAAAATTTGGGTCATTGCTTTTTGGAATATGGAGGGTGCAACCTTCAAACCAAATGGCATGATTGTCCATTGGTATTGGGCTGTAGGAAGGAAAAAAGCAGTTTTATATCTATCCTCTGGGACAATTCCCAATTGCCAAAACCCTGACTTCAAATCAAACTTTGAAAAGATTTGGGCTTTAGAGAGTTGGGAAAAAATCATTTGAGTTTTAGGTAAAGTGAACTTATCATCAAGGAGGAAATGGTTAAGAGCTTTGTAATCACCCTCCTTATTTGTCTCCTATGCAATTTGGGTTTATTCCCGGCAGACAGATCCATGATTGTATTGCTTTGGTCTCGGAGGGCTTCAATATTCTGCAAGGACGACTAGACAATAACATGATTTTGAAAATTGATATCCGCAAAGTGTTTGATACTTTGAATTGGGGTTTTTTTATCCATGTTCTGCATCGGTTCGGATTCTCTGAGATCTTCGTACATTAGATAGAGGTTATTCTACAGTCGGCCAGGATTTTTATTTTATTAAATGGTTCGCCAGTGGGTTACTTTCCGTGTTCGGGAGGGGTTAGGCAGGGTGATCCCTTGTCTCCTTTGCTTTTTTGCATTGCGGAGGAAGTTCTGAGCAAACTCATTGAGGCAGCAGTTTCCCAGAATCAATTAGTGTCGTTTGTTGCACCTAGAAATATTGTTTTTCCTGCTTCGATTCTCTACGTGGATGATATTGTTATTATGTGTGGGGCTTCTTCGGCAAACACTTGATTCCAATTTTATCAACAATGCAGTATCCCAACCAGTTGTCAATCCAAAATAAGACCTCAGAATTAATCCCAGGTATCCAACATGATTACACTAAATTGTCCTCAATGCGAGGCCTAATCCCAGCTCAAATAGAAGAAGGTAAAAACATGCGACGAATAGAGCCATCTGAGAGCAAATAACATTTTTCAGAGTATCTGAAAAACCATTGAATCTGACGTCATAACTTTCCATCCTAGTTTCATTAGGAAATCACTATTTGACACAATAATCAAGCCAACCCCAAGATCGCTTACGCCAGGGGCATACAACAGCGAGCCCAACTAACCGCCACTGAACCCTTATAATTGACATCACCAGTCCAAATAAAATTACGCATGGCTTTCTCCATTTGTTTAAGCAAAGATCTCGGCCACTTATAAATCATCATAGTATGTACAAAGGAACTAGTAATCACAGAATTAACCAAGAGAGAGGGCCATCCCCTTCCATCTTTTAAACTTCAGAATAATCTTATCAAATATTTGCTGCAAAACGGCGGGCTTTGGAGCACCTTTAAAGATTGGGGCTCCTAAATAAACCATTGGAAAGGCACCTAACTGAATACCCATAATATTTTGAATACGATCTCGCACATGGCTAGAAACACGGCTGCCGAAGAAAACTTTCAATTTCCGAGGATTGAAGGCCTGACTCGAAATAGTAGCATAAACTGTGAGGATCTGAAGAAGAATACGCACGTTTGTCGAAGAAGCCCCACACATAATAACAATGTCATCTGCATAGAGAATCAAAGCATGAAAAATAATATTTTAGGCGCAACAAATGGCACTAGCTGATTCTGGGACATCGTTGCCTCAATAAATTTGCTCAAAACTTCCTTTGCAATGCAAAAAAGCAAAGAAGACAAGGGATCACCCTGCCTAACACCTCTAGAACACAAAAAGTAACCCACTGGCGATCCATTTAATAAAATCGAAATCCTGGCCAACTATAGAATAACCTTTATCCAACGAATGAAGATATTAGAGAAGCCAAACACATGCAGAACATGGATCAAAAAACCACAATTCAAAGTATCAAATGCTTTGCAGACATCAATTTTCAAAATCAAGTTATTGTCGAGCCAAGTGCAGAATATTGAAGCCCTCCGAAACTAAAGCAATACAATCGTGAATCTGCCAACCCGAAATAAAGCTAAATTGCGTAGGAGACAAATAAGGAGGGATGATCGGCCCCACCCGTGTAGCCAAAATCATAGTAATTACCTTGAAAAGGAAATTACTCATAACGATCGGGCGAAAATTATCAATAGTGTTCGCATCCTTGCTTTTCGGAATGAGAGCCATAAAACTAGCATTCAACCCGGAAGATAATGACAAACTAGTGAAGAAAAAATGGACAACTGTGATAACCTCGGCTGAAATGATGTCCCAACAGTGTTGATAAAAGGTACCAGTGGAACCATCCGGGCCTGGAGAACTATCCGAGCCTAGATCAAAAAATGCCTCCCGAATCTCGAATCCGGAAGGAATAGCCGTTAAAAGAGCATTGTCAGCTGCCACCACCTTCAGAGAGATGACTTGATCGACCATAGAATAGTTCGAAGTGGAACTCCCTGAATTCAAAAAAAGCTCCTCGTAAACAGACAATCATCAAACCCTGAATCCCCGAGTGGCTCTCCTTAATCTGACAACGACGATGAAAAAAGGCTATATTACGGTCCCATCTTTAAGCCAGGCAGTACCAACTTTCTGCCTAAGTAACTCAAATTTCAATTCACCACTAGCTTGTAGCTCAAGTGGTATCACTCACCCTTTATAAGGGTATTGACCGGGGTTCGAACCCGGTATCTCTCAGTTTATTTGAAATTTATCCCCTCCCCTCATACCAGTACTCCCAACTTATTAAAAAAACTCAGATTGCAAATACAGAGTTTTGGAAAGAGAATTTTGAGCTTCGAATTCAAGCTCACGATGGTCTGCATTGTAACCCAGAGTCTCAATATCCGACTATAGTTGGCGTACTTTCTCCATCTGAATATTCACTTTACGATTAGCATCACCAAAAACATTCTTATTCCAACCCTTAAGGGCCTCACGTAACCTTTTGAGCTTCAACATAATATGTAAAAGAGGGTTGGGAGAAAGACACGACTGAACCCATGAGGAAGTAACCAGATCCCGAAAGTTTTCCTGAGAAATCCACATGCATTGAAAATGAAATAGAATCGGACCTCTGCTAATAGAGGTCAAACAAGAAACTAAGAGGGGTGATGATCCGAACTAATGCGAGGAAGAACCAAACCTTTAACCGCTTGCCAGTGAGTGAAAAATTGACAAGTGGCAAGAGCTCGATCCAATTTCGCTGCAGAAGAGAAAGAGGCGCACGGGTGGTGCACCAAGTAAAGGTATTGCCCATAGTAGGCACGGAGAACAAACCAGCATCATCCAAAAAACCCCTGAAATCCTGACAAGAACCCTGGGAGAGAATACCACTGCCCAATCTTTCATGATTACCCAAAACCGCATTAAAGTCACCAAGGAGCAATAAATCATCAAGGCTCATAACCATTAGCCTTATTATGAGCCGAATGTTGGGGGTTCAATGTATCAGAGGAGGCCATTGTAGAAGAACATCCCGCAACTGGAGAAGCCCCTTTGTGAGGGCGTGACGTCGGGATGCCATGTAGGTGACAAACAGCGGCCCAGGGGTCATCACCCCCTTGAAGGGTGGCCTTGGTGGAGTGTATGGCAGCCGGCCCCCATAAGAGACAAAGGGGGCCCACCCTCCCATGGGGCGTGGAGCAGCTAGGAACCGGCCGAGGAGGAGTCAACGGAGATCAACCCCATTTCAAACATAGCGCGATCCCTATTCACCGTGGATGGTTGTGATGTATAGGGAGTAAAATTCGACGGAACAAGACCTCCATGGGTGTAAACACCATGCAATAGCCATTGAGAGGATTTGCTCGAGTTTTCCAAAGCCATGTCCATGGCCGTCGATCGTTAAGGGCGTGCGTCTTGAGATGGATTTTTAGAGTCATGCAAATTCTCCAATAAAGGATGTAAAGGTAAAGGCAGACGAGAAGATTATGAAGCAAAGTTATTAGTATACCCGTGGAGATTAATTTCGGCCATCGGATTGCCGAAAGAAGACGAACGGCGAGGGGTTTAACGATGGGCAATGGCCGTCGATAGGGTATGGTTAGGAGAGAGAATATTAGCACTTAGATTGAAGACTTTTTATTTGCCATACTAAGGTTGTTATCCATGTCAAATATCCTATTCCTCAGCCTGTTAAAAGGGAGACTTTTACTCGGTAATGATTGACGAAATTGTTTACCAGCAACGCCTTTTAGAATTTTCATTTTCTTTGATTGGTAGTGTAATCTTGGGAAAAGGCAATAAACCATGGCCTGTTATGCCTCTTCAAAAGCAGCTTTCTGAATATGGGGGTGCTCATAACGATTGGAAACTGATTCCTCTGGGTAAAGGTTTTTTTTGCGTAAAATTTTCTAACTCACACGATCAAGCACGTGCTCAATCACATCTTAAATGGGCTCTATACCCAGGTACTATTCGACTTTCTCCTTGAGTTTTGGACTTTAACCCTTACAAGGTTAATACTTCCATTGCTAGTGTTTGGGTGCGCATTTTCAGCTTAGTTTGGAATATTGGGACCCCAGTTTTATCATGGGGATGGCTAGTGCAATTGGTAATCCGATTCAGGTAGATCATCGTTCATTGAATGGTTCCATCGGTCATTTCATTCACGTGTTAGTTGATGTGGATCTTGCAAAGCCGTTATTAGATCAGGTTATGATTGAAAGTGTGGGCTAGTGCTCTTTTTTGTCAGTTGGTTATGAAAAAATTCCACCTTTTTGTTCTATATGTGGTATTACGGGTCATTCGACTGCTTCATGTCGTCCTTCAGCTGCTGGTACCTCAGCTCCTACTGGGCGTCCCACTTCCCAATGTGGACGTTCCCATACTCGGAAGGTTTACCATCCGGTTCATCAGTCTAAGGATAAAGGAAAAGCCGTTGATAACTCAATAGATAAGACGACGTCCACAAAGTGCTGGATCCCCATCCTGTGCACAAGCTCTTCAGATATTCATTTGGGCAATTCCTTCGTAGTTCTTCAATTGGAGAAGGATTCTGCCACGGAACCTTCTACCTCATCTCCTGTTATGGTCACCCGAAATCCGGTCCCGAAGCCTGCAGTTTTGAATTTTGGTTCCATCCATACTAATTCTGATATTCGCAGTCTGCTGCAAACTATCCAATATCCTCTGGAGAAACCTATCCATACCATCAGTAAGGTTATACGGGATCAACCTTTAGACTCTGTGAAGCTTCGCCTTCTTAAGAACGTTTCTCAGGGGTCGACTCCAACTATTCATGACTTATCTTTAATGGTTGACTCGGAATGTCCCAAGGAGTTGACTTTTGCGGCCCATAAATAGTGGGTTGATTATGCAGATGATGAATCGAATGAGGTTGACACATTTAATTCTGACACTTTCGTGCGGTCAACTCGGATTTCTCCCCCACATATTTCCAAATGAATTGCATCTTCTGGAATATCCTGGGGATTGGGAACATTGCTTCTCGTAAGATTCTTAAGGCTTTGTGTGAGCCTAAAGTGGATATCACTTCGATTTCTGACTCCTTTTGGACTAGTTTGTGTTTGAGGTTTGCGACTCAGAAACCATTGGTCAGGCGGATATTTGGGTTTACAACATGTTCTGGTTTCTTCTCAGTGTATAGTTCTTCAGGTGCAGTTGGCCTCTCAGATTTACCATGTTAGTTTCATTCATGGTTTATGCAATCACATTGATCGTCGCACTCTTTGGTTGGATTTGGTGAATTTGGGTCTAGATAATTTGTTGATCCTCGGTGATTATAATGCTATTTTGGGTAATCATGAGAGACTGGGCAGTGATGTTCTCTCTCAGGCTTATTGTCAGGGTTTCAGAGACTTTTTGGATGATGATGGTTTATTCTCAGTTCCTACTACGGGTAATACCTTTACGTGGTGTGCCACTCGATCTCCTCTTTCTCTCCTGCAGGCGATGTTGGATAGGGCTCTTGCCACTTGTCGGTTTTTCAATCACTGGCAAGTGGTTAAAGGTTTGGTGCTTCCTCACATTTGCTCGGATAATCACCCTCTCTTAGTGCTGTGTTCGTCCACTTCTAATAGAGGTCGGGCTCCGATTTGTTTTCAATGTATGTGGATCTCTCATGACAATTTTTGGGACTTTGTTACTTCTATATGGGTTCAGCCGTGTCTTTCTTACAACCCTCTTTTGTGTATGATGTTGAAGCTCAAAAGGTTGTGGGGTGCTCTTAAGGGTTGGAACAAGAATGTTTTTGGTGTTCATGGTTTGATTCGGGTGTTCCTGGAAATCATATTACCTCCTTTTACAAGGAGCTATTTTCGGATTCAGGGGGTGATACTTTGGATTATTCTATGGTCAATCAAGTCATTTCTCTGAAGGTGGGGGCAAGCGACAATGCTCTTTTAACGGCAATTCCTACGTATTATGTTACCGGGAGGCGGTTTTTGATTTAGGCTCGGATAGTTCACAGGCCTGGACGGTTTTGCCGAGACCTTCTATCAGCATTGTTGGGACATTATTTCTTCTGATGTAATCATGGTTGTCCGTTATTTCTTCACGAGCTCGAAATTGCCTTCTGGCTTGAACACCAGTTTTATGGCTCTTATTTCGAAATGCAAGGATGCGAACACTGTTGATAATTTTAGGCCGATTGTTATGAATAACTTCATTTTCAAGGTTATTACTAAGATTTTGGCTACGAGGCTGGGGTCGATCATCCCATCTTATTTGTCTCCTACGCAATTTGGTTTTATTCCGGGGAGGTAGATTTACGACTGTATTGCCTTGGTTTTAGAGGGCTTCAATATTGTCCGTAAAGCATTTTTTGAATCAATTAAAGATATATAAAAAATGAAAAAGAGAGTGTTCCTGATCACAGGTTGATCAGATAGCCAAAGAAAGAAGCCTGAAATCAAGTCCTCAATAAAATCGAAATGGTCACAAGCCGACCAAATGATTGAATGGTTGGGGCCTCGTTAAAACCTCCCAAGGTAAAACCCACCCTTGTGGGAAAAACCCTTGGCAGGAAAAAGAGTACCCCCATAAAAAAAAAAGCGTGCGTCCAAAAATACAGAAAGAAGAGCCCAGACGCATTAACCAACAAACCTATAGTTGGATTGACAAACATAGTCTTCCGTGAGAAAAGGCACGATATCCTCAGGCGGGACTCCCCACCAAGTCTCAGAATGCGATTTTTTACTCAGAAGGTCTGCCACACGATTGCCTTCCCGATAAATATGCGAGACCACCAGATCCATCTGTGATAGGGATGGCAATGGGGCGGGGCGCCCCATGTTGAATTTTTTTATATTTTTATCTTATATGTTATATTACTAATAATTTTTAATATTATTTTTTGAATTATAAATACATATTGTTTATAAAATGTGTCATAATATATGTTAAATATAATATTAAATACATAAAACTATATTATTTTATATAATATACATGTAAAATATACATTAAATATATTAAAAAATTATAAAAATAGCACGGAGCGGGGCGGGTACTCAAGGAGTGAAGGTGATACCCAGACCCGCCCCGCCCCTCCACGGGTCACGGGGTGGGGCGGCCCAAACGGGGCAAGGCAGGGCGGGTACCCATCGGGCCGGGTCATTGTGCGAGTTTTGGTGGATGTGGATCTTGCTTAACCTTTCATAAACACATTATGGTCGAATGCAGGGGTCATTGTTTTTTTGATAGAATGGTCAAATATATATAAAATGAAAATGATGATGTTTACAACAAGCCAAGCTAGCCTAAACCAATGAAAAAGTGTAACACCTCAAGGTTCGAAAAATGAATCTAAACAAAAGAATCCCATAGAAACTGCTTACAAGACAAGCCGATAGCCAAAATTGGGGCCTCGTTAAAACCTATCAAAGTAAAACTCAAAGGGAAAAACCTTTGATAGGAAAAAGAGTATCCCAAAATTATGCATATCGATATGAAATATGTCCGCTAATGTCTTCATGCAACTCTTTGGAGATCGACTCAGGAATCGTATGGGACCAATCTAAGTGAACGTCCATCTTTGAAAGTTTATCCGCTACTTTGTTGCCCTCTCTGTAGATATGTGAAACCCTGAACTCCATGTGAGAGATATAGTGAAGCGTCATCCGCCATCTGGCTAAGAGATTCCATGGTACATCAAGAGATCGTTCTTCCAACAACCCGCATACGTATGTAGAATCCGATTCTAACCACAACTTGACCCATCCTCTCTTATATGCCCGCTCGATTGCCGTCATCGCTGCAATTAATTCTGACTCAAAAGCAAAACCTCTACCAACATTATGACTAAAACAACCAGTGAAAAAGCCCCTGCAATTTCGAAATATACCCGCTGCCATACATCTGCCCGGTGCTCCCCGCACACACCCGTCCGTATTCACCTTCATCCATCTTGGTAATGGAGGATACCATCTAACGTGCTTAATCACAGGCGGTGGTTTTGGCCTTCCCTGCACAGAGAGCCGTCTTAAACATAAAAGATCATATACCGAATTGGACATATAAGTGCAATCTTTGGTTGATGATTCCATAATGAGCGCCTTAACCAAAATAATAGCAGCCGTGTGAAGGGGTTTAACGTCTCTGAAAATCCACTCGTTGCGAGCATGCCAAATAACCCATATAGTTGATATGATAGCCGCTTTCCAAAGTGAAGCAATCTGCGGACTGAATCTCTGCTGAATAGCCCATACGTAAAGATGATTCACTCCTCCATTAAGGGGCATTCTAACCTCGAAAGTGTCCTGAATCCAACCCCAAATCGCCAATGCAAATCTGCACCATGTGAATAAATGATCGACTGACTCCGAGTCTTCGTAGCATAATGAAAATGCTGAGGATCCCCAAGATCCTCGAATGCTGTCAAGAACAGGTAGGCGATTATGAATTGAACGCCAACCAGTGATTGATCTTCTCAACGGAATGTGTGAAGACCAAATCCACTTACCCCACTGAACCTCCGGAAATTGATTTCGAACTACGTTGTAAGCCTCTTTAGAAGATACATCCCCTTAGAATTAATCCACACACGTCTATCCGTCGAGTGCGGGGCGATCGGAAAGTTAAGAATATCAATGACAATCCCCGTATATAACTTATTCAAAAAATGACAATCCCCGTATATTCCACCATGAAGTCCTCCGTAAAATGCCAAACCCCATTATAAAAATAATCTGAAATTGGATATTCGAAATATTGAATCATATGAGCAGGAATACCAATGCGATCCGCAATTGAGTAGCCTAACCAGTTATCCAACCAGAAACGGACACCAGATCGGTCCCCCGAAATCTAACGGGATTGGGAAATCAATTCCAAGACAACAGGGCGAAGTCCCGGCCAAATAGACAAACCAATATATGCCATTCTGGGCGCACCATTGAAGTATCTTTGTTGCAAAATCTCAAAAACCATAGATCTAGATTGAAGCAACTTCCATGCAGCCTTCATAAGGAAAGCTTTGTTTGCTGCAATAAGAGATCGAACTCCCAAGCCCCCTTCCTCCTTAGGTGCACAACATCTAGCCCAATTGACTGTCACCACACCTTTCTTAGTAATATCTCCAGACCAAATAAAATGTTTCATAGCCTTTTCCATGGATTTGAGCAACGTCATCGGCCAACGATAGACAAGCATCGAGTGGACAAACGAGCTAGAAATCACAGAATTGACAAGAGTAATACGGCCAGCCATCGATAAGGACGTACCTTTCCACCTTTTAAATTTTGACAGAATTTTATCATGCGTAGGTTGGAAATATCTTATTTTGGGGGGCCCTTTGAACAAAGGGACGCCTAAATAAGTGATAGGGAAGGCGCCACGAGTGATCTGCAGATGTGTCTGAACTCTTCTCATAATCCGAATAGGCGTATTATCTCGGAAATAGACCTTAGTCTTATCCGGATTGAATTGCTGGCCAGAGATGCGTCCATAACCCATCAAAATACGTTTTATATATTGACAATTCTCCCAAGAAGCTGCCGTCATGATAAGAATATCATCTGCATATAACAAACACGGAGGCAAACTGAAATTGCGAGTAGTTTTAAACGGAGAGATATGTCCTTGCTGAATAGCAATATCCAATGTCCGCTAACTTAACACGTCTTCAATCGCACGAGAATAGAAGGGGAGATAGAGGATCTACCTGACGAACTCCACGAGTGCATCTAAAATATCCCTCCGGACCTCCATTTAAAAGGATCGAAATCCTGGCTGAGTTAAAAATCGATAGCACCCAACGCAAAAACCCCTGATCGAACCCCATACGTCGAAGCACGTGATAAATGAAATCCCACCTCAGTGTATCGAAAGCTTTTCTAATATCCACCTTAAGAATCATGTTTGGCGTCCTAGAACGATTAAGAAGACAATTAACCCCTTCCGATGCCAAAGCAATGCAGTCATGAATTTGTTTTCCAGGATGAAACCAAATTGCATTCCATGAACATGATCTTTCAAAATATCCCCAAACCTGACGGCTAAGATCTTAGTAACTATCTTGAACAGAAAGTTACTTAAGATTATTGGTCTGTACTCCTCCACACGATCAGCGTTGTTGTTCTTCGGAATCAGGACCATATAGCTCAAATTACATCCTTTAGGCAGTCTATTGCTAACAAAAAAGGATCGAACAGCCGGCAAAATGTCCGAAGCGATGATATCCCAACAGCTATGATAAAAATGACCCCCAAAACCATCAGGCCCTGGAGCACTATCAGGACTCAAATAAAAAATGGCCCCCTTAATCTCCTCGTCTGTGGGAATCAAGCACAGCCTTGAATTTTCTGCTTGAGTTACCGTTGGCTGAATTGCATTGTCCAGATCGTTATTACCGTTCGCCGGTTCGCAAAGAGTTGCTCATAATATTGAATAACATGGCTTTTGATGCTCTGCTGATCATCCTTTAGTTGGCCGTTTACAAGCATATGAGTGATATAACTTCGAGACCTCTTCACGCGTAGCTTCCGATGAAAAAACTCTGTGTTTCGATCCCCATCCTGCAACCACTGTGTGCGGCTTTTCTGTCTCAACAACTCATATTGTCTGTTTAGCAGCTGATTTAGATCCTTATGTAACTGCAACTCCTGCTGAATAATGCTGTCAGAATATCCAAATGTGGAGATGTGAGGTTGAATATCCGTAAGCTTTTGCTGAACTTCATCAACTTGTCGATGAACATCTCCAAACACCGTGTGATTCCCAATGGCGAAGAATGGACCGTAATCTTTTAAGTTTTCGCATAACACGGGCCATAGGATCAGTGTTTGTGCACTCCATCCCCCATGAGTCAGCCACCACGTTTTTAAAACCTTCGTGTTGGAGCCACATCGATTGAAATCGAAACGGAACGACCGAAGGAGGTGTAGAAAAATTGCATCTCAAAATAATAGGATTATGATCCGAGGAGTGTCTGAGACCCACCAAACCACCAATAGTATGCCACAAATTCATGAACTGATTTGTGGCCAGAATCCTATCCAACTTCGCCTGAATTAGTCCCCTTGCAGGCTAGAAAATAACCCAGGTGTAATCAAACCCAACCATTGGAACCTGAATGAAATTATTGTCATCAATAAATTTTTTGAACTCCCTGCACGAAGTGTCCTGGACGCAAGCTTCACCCTGTCTTTCATGAGCTCCCATTATGGCGTTAAAATCCTCCACAATAACCGTGTTATCTGCCCCCAAAGCACGCACATCCAACCAAATCTGCCGTCTAGCAATATACGAGCACTAAGCATGCACAAAGCCCATAAAAAACTGGAAATTCTGAATCCCCACTTTGCAAACCACAATTTGATCAGAGGGCCAATGAAATTGCACTTGCATATTATTAGTACGAACAAATACCCAAATATTTGGAATACCATTTGCACGAAAATTTTCTGCAACCAAGGTGAGATTAATAGCATTCCAATATGAAGCACTAATAGTAGAAAATTGAACTTTCGGCTCCGCAATCGCAACAATATCAGGTTTATGTACGCGACATAAGTCCTTGAGCCTGGATCTAGAGGCATCGTTGCCAAGACCTCTAGCATTCCAAAACAAGTAATTCACGATAAATTAGGGAGAGGGGGACGCACCACGTGCGTATCAGAATCAATACTCTCAAGGAAAGCATTACCTAGTTGTTCTTCTTCCTCCATGTCTGCCCATCGCTTTTTAGCCTCCGCCGCCATTGCCTTAAAGCTTTCCTTGTAGCGCTCGTAAGGAATCCAAGACAACCAATCGGTTGTGTATTGTGCGCCATGCCACCACCGATCTCCATTCCGGGATGTGCGGCGACCAAATCCAGGAGCCCCACTCGACTGTCGGGTGATGGGGACAAATATGATTATATGCTGCCTTCGAGGTAACTTAACCATCCTCCGAGTTCAACCAAACTCGTGTATCTCTGGAATCCGGCGCTATAGGGACGCGAACTATAGCACGGACCAGATCTAGATAAGCCTCCATGAACAAGAGGGTGAAGTGTCAGGATCCGTCATAAAAATAGTCCGAAATGCGCTGATGAAATAAATATCTATTGTCCTCTGGGATGCCAATTCTGTCTGCTATAGAGTAGCCCAGCCAGTTATCCATCTAAAATAACACCTCGGAATTAGCCCCTGGGATCCAACGAGAGTCCTCCAAGCAAGTTTGAAATGCAAGGTGTAATCTGGGTCCAAATTGAAGAAGGAATAAAGGACCGCCGAATCGCCCCATCCCTTGTAAAGTAACGATGCCTTAGGGTTCTGAAGACCACCGAATCTGAGTTCATGACCTTCCAACCCATTTTCATCAAAAAAGCCGTGTTAGCCACCATAATCGAGCGGATGCCCAGGCCCCCTTCATTCCTAGGTGTGCATCATTTCTCCAAATTCACCACAACCTTTCCCTTAGTAATCACATCCCCCGTCCAAATGAAATTACGCATGGCCCTTTCCATTTTATTAAGTAGAGTACCGGGCTATTTGTAAACCATCATGGTGTGCACAAAAGAACTAGTAATCACCGAGTTAACAAGACAAACTCGACCGGCAAGGGAAAGAGAAGAACCTTTCCATCTACTGAATTTGAGGATTATCTTGTCAAAGACGGGCTGTAAATCCGCAACCTTAGGAGCACCCTTGAAAATTGGGGTGCCTAGGTATACTGTGGGGAACGCCCTAGGGTGGATCCCCATGATATTTTGCACCCTCCCACGGACATATGATGAAACCTGTGAACCAAAGTAAACTTTAGATTTCTGCGGATTAAACAGTTGGCCCGAGATATCTGCATAAAGAGTGAGAATCTGAAGAAGGACACGGGCATTGTTTGAAGAAGCCCCACACATAATAACAATATCATCCGCGTATAAGATGGATGGAGGGAATGTAATACCCCTTGACGCTGTGAACGGAGATAAGCGAGTCTGATCCACCGCCACTTCAATAAACTGGCTCAGTACTTCCTCCGCAATGCAAAACAATAAAGGGTATAAAGGATCCCCTTTAACAACACTGAAATTCTGGACGACCGAAGAACAACATCAACCCAACGAACAAAAACCTCTGAGAAACCAAAGCGGTGCAAGACATGTAGTAAGAAATCCCACTTCAATGTATCAAACGCCTTTCATATATCAATTTTCAAAATCATATTCGAATCCGTGTGGCCCTGCAAGACGTTGAAACCTTCAGAGACCAGGGCAATACAATCATGAATCTGCCTTCCCGGGATAAACCCAAACTGCGTCGGAGATAAATAGGCAGCAATAATCAAGCCCAAACGCGTAGCCAATATCTTCGTGATGATCTTAAACATAAAATTGCTCATAACAATCGGGCGAAAGTTTTCAATGACATTAGCATCCTTAGTCTTTGGGATGAGCGCCATAAAACTGGCATTCAAGCCCAAAGGTAGTGACGAACTACTAAAGAAAAAGCGAACAACAACAATCACCTCGATGAAGATGACATCCCAGAAATGGCGATAAAAAATCCCATTGCACCCGTCTGGCCCCGGAGAACTATCTGAATCCATATCAAAAACTGCTTCCTTAATCTCTGAATCCGAAGGAATGGCTGTAAGGATTGCATTATCCTGCGGCCCAACCCTTAGAGAAATGACCTGGTCGAGTAAAGAATAATCTGAGGCAGAATCCCCGGTGTCCGCGAAGAGCTCCTTATAGAAGAAAATGATATGATCCCCAAGGACCGTTGTGTCCTCCATGTAGCTAGCTGCCTGCCACCAGAAGCCCCTGGATCCCCGTGCGCCCCTTACGAATCTGGCTACGCCGATGAAAAAATACCGTATTACGATCCCCATCCTTAAGCCACGCAGAACGCGCCATTTGCTTAAGGAATTCAGATTGTAATAGCAGCGCCTACGAGAGCCTCATTTGGACATCCAGCTCACTATCCCTGAGAGCGGTGGTATAACCCAAAGTTTCGATGTCTGCTTGAATCGGACGAACTTGCTCCATCTGAAATTCCACCCTGCGGTTAACGTCCCCAAACACTTCTCTGTTCGAGTCTTTAATAACTGTCAATCGCAACCGTTTGAGCTTCCACATGACACGCAGCAAGGGGTTGGGCGTGGCACATAGAGAAACCCAAGAAGCGATAGAACAAATCCGGAATGAATCATGATGAATCCACATATGCTGAAACAGAATCTTAATGGTCCCTCATTCTTGGAAGAAGAACAAGAAACCAATGCGTGGAAGAACTAAGCCCTTGACGCATGCCAAAAAGAAAAATTGACAAGTTGCAAGAGCTCGGTCCAACTTAGCCTAAAGTAAAGATAGAGGCTGCGGGGAGCACCAAGTAAAAAAATTCCTGTAGTCAACACCGCAAACAAACCAAATATCCCTCCATGAAGTCCCCGAAATCCCGACAAGAGGCTTGGGAAAGAGTATCATTGCGCGAGCGCTCATGATGTACCAAAACCGCATTAAAATCCCCAACAAGCAACAGATCAGTAAGACCCAAATTCCTCAAATCCAACCAAAGCGCACGTCGTGCAATGTAATCACACAAGCCGTGAGCAAAAGCGACATGAAACACCAAAGAACCAAATTGAACTTGCAAGACAATACATTGGCTAGAAGACCAAACCTGGTTAAGAATTGAGATAGTAGAGTCGCCAAAAATCCAAATACCCGCCGGTCCATTTTCCCGAAAATTTTGAGCCACGAAAGTCAATCCCAAGCTATGGCAATAAGAATCCGAAATTGCCGAAATGTCCACCTTAGGCTCACAGATAGCCAAAATAGAAGGTTTATGCTTTTGACATAAAACCTTAAGAACATTGTGAGATGCAACGTTCCCAATCCCCCGGATGTTCCAGAAGATGCAATTCATTGAGACGGAGGGGGGTGGTGCCCGTGACGAGCGCACGGTAAAAACAGGCGTGTGGTGCATGGTAGAGTCTGATGATTGAGAATGACCCACTTCATCTGCATAATATGCACATCTTTTGGAAGCTGCAACGTTCATCTCATGTGGTTCTGAGCGCTCTGGTTCGATAAGAATATAATGAACTAGGGGCGTCGGCCCCGACGTATCCTTCCGGAGAATTCTATCTTTAGCTGAATCCAAGGAGCTGTCCCTGAAAGCACGGCTTAGAGCTCGAATAGGCTTCCCCAAAGGATACTGAACCGTAATGGGCATAATGGTGGAGACCGTGCCGGTGTTGGAAGTATTAGCCTTGGGAGATGACTCCCTAGCTGGATAATTGGCCTGGTAATCTGCAGATTGCTGATCTTGGGAGTCGACTGAACCCAGAGCCTCAAAGGCATTACCGAGATGAATGTCTGTAGAGCAAGTGACTATTGCGTGAGGAGGAGATTCTGCACGCATAGCCGAACCCGTGTTTCCCATTGAGTCATCAATGACCTTGCCCTTGTCCTGCTGCACAGCCGATAAACTTTACGAACCCTGGAACGCCCTCGCTGTACTGAATTAGGGCAAGAAGAAGGCGCCCGTGAGCGTCCCTGGGCTGGTGATGCACGCCTTTCCGTAGCCGGATTAACCGCATTGTTAAGAGGACAGGAAGCTGTCGAATGTCCCGTAACACTACACCTCGAACAAAACTCAAAATATTTAATCAATGTATACTACTCCATGAATGAGAACGAGAAGTTCCAAGTATCATTAAAAAATAAGTTTGATAGGTGATGACAATAGTGAACCCGATACTATGAGGGATACCAATTCTGTCCGCAATAACATAGCCCAACCAGTTATCAGTCCAAAACATGACTGTGGAAGCCTCCCCATGAACCCAACGAGAATCAGTCAAATAATCTCCAACAACTGGTCGAATGTCGACCCAAACCGAAGAAGGTAAAAATGTATGTCTGATAGATCCATCTGCCAGAAAGAAACATCGACGGATCCTAGGAGTGTAACAATGAGCCCAGTTGACCATAGTTGCACCTTTCTGCGAAATATCCCTCGTCCAAATAAAATTGTGCATTGATTTCTCCAATTGCTTAAGCACGGCAATAGGCCACTTAAAAATGAGCATGGTGTGAACCAAAGAACTTGTGATAACAAAATTCACCAAGCAAGTCCGACCCGCTATTGAAAGTGAAGAACCTTCCCAATGTTTTAATTTGAGCATAATTTTGTCAAACAAAGATTGCAAAACGCCTTGTTTGGGGGCGCCTTTGAAGATGGGAGCCCCTAGATAAGTGGTGGGAAAAGCGCCAATCGAAATACCCATAATAGTTTGAAGATGACTCTGAGCATGATGGGTAACCTTGGACACACAAAACACCTTAGATTTATTCAGATTGAACCTATGGCCCAATAAAGAAGCATACTGACCAAGGGTATGAAAAATATGTCTGGCATTAGCCGAGGTTGCATCACAAAGGATAACAATATCGTCCGCATATAACATCGTGGAAGGAAAAATAATATCCCTAGGAGCAGTAAAAGGCGTGAGGAGGCTATGTCAGAAACCAGCTGTGAAATAAATTTTCCGAGCACTTCTTCCGCAATGCAGAAGAGAAGAGGAGACAGAGGGTCTCCTTGAGTGTAAGAAAAATATCCCACCGGAGAGCCATTGAGCAAAATCGAAATATGTGCAGAGTGCAATATCACCGAAATCCAAGAAACAAAAGTATACGAAAACCCAAACCGACAAAGCACATAAAGTAAGAAATCCCAGCTCAAAGTGTCAAAAGCCTTCCGAATATCGATCTTCAAAATCATGTTCGAATCAGTCTGAGTCTGCAAGATATTGAAGCCCTCTAAAACCAAAGCAATGCAGTCATGAATGTGTCGACCCAGGATAAAGCCAAACTGCGTTGGAGAAAGGATCCAACTAACAATACCACCCAGACGTGCATCAAGGATCTTAGTAATAATCTTAAAGAGGAAGTTACTCATGACAATGGGTCTAGAATTATCAACAGTGTTGGCATCTTTGCTCTTAGGAATAATGTATATAATGATATAACATAATCCATCAAGATATTGGAGAAGAACAAAATTCTCGATCTCAACATCACTGATCAGATAAAGAGGGAGATTGGCACATTAAAACTCCTCAAACATCCAAACGTTGTCAGATTATATGAGAATTCAAGACGTCAGAACCCTAGCACCTTGTCAATAGCAGACGGCTAATGGACTGAATCTTATTTCGGTCTTCTTCTTTGACTTTGCCATGTCGGAATCTTTTTACGGGCTAACTTCGAATTTTGTTCCAGCTAATTCACGTTCCAATTTGCAGATACAGACCTCCTCTCACCCTGTTGCTCGTGCTTTGAATATGTTGCAGCCCACCAGAGATTCATCGCCGTCGGGGTTTTCACGTCCTCTAGCCATGGAAACTTGTACTATGGGGCTTCAACCTTCAGATAATGTCAATTATGGAGTTTCTCGATTGTCAATGTCACATGATTATCATGGTTATGGTCTTCCTCCTAATTTCATCCCATATAGCGCTCAACCTTACGGGAATGAAGAGTGGCGTATGGCTCCATTGATGGGATTGGTTCCTTCCGAGTTTTATCTCCCACCTAAAGTTTCGCAAGTCTCCCAGGGAAATTTAGTTTGATTGCCTCTCATGGGGGTGAGTCACCCCTTGTCTCCCACCATCGGGCTTTGTTGGCTTCTAAGGGGGTGGGCACTTTCCTTCCCCCCATGGCAGCCGCTGCCCATGGGGGGGCCAGTCCCCATATCCTTATGTGGGGCTGGCAAGTTCTTCTACTAGTAAGGTCGCCCCCTCCCAGGGGGGTGATGACCCCTGGGCTGCTGTTTGCCATCTCCATGGCATCCTTCTGCATGCCCTGCCAAAGCTACTGCTCAAATTGTTGGGTGTTCTTCTACAATGGCCTCCTTTGATGCATTGAACCCCCAACATTCGGCTCATAATAAGGGTAATACTTTTGCTAAAGTTGTTTCATGTAATCTCAATTTGGATTCTACGTTTCCTCAGGCCCCAGGTAATCTTTCTTCATTTTCTCGTGTTGTTTCTAGCAAGATTAATTCTATCCCTAAACATGTTAGGAAGGGTGATTATTATTCTGTTACCATTGATGAAAATGTTTACCAGCAGCGTTTGCTTGAATTTTCTTATTCTTTGATTGGTCGTGTGCTTTTTGGTAAGGGCAACAAGCCATGGCTAATTATGCCCCTGCATAAACGTCTTTTGGAGTTATGGGGTATTAAAAATGATTGGAAACTTATTCCCCTAGGCAAGGGATATTTTTGTATCAAATTTTCGAATGCCCAGGATCGTTCCCGTGCTCAGTTACGTGTCACTTGTGCTCTTAACCCGGGTACGATTAGGCTCTCCCCTTGGGTTCCGGATTTGAACCCTTACAAGGTTAATACTTCTGTTGCTAGTGTCTGAGTTAGAATTTTTTAGCTCAGTCTGGAATATTGGGACCCGAATATTATTATGGGGTTTGCCAGTGCTATTGGTAATCCGATTCAGATTGATCATCGTTCCTTAGATGGCTCTCTAGGTCATTTTGTACGTGTGTTGGTTGACTTGGACCTTGCTAAACCTTTAGAAGATCATATCATGGTGGAACGGGTTGGTCAATGCTCCTTTGTGTCAGTTAGCTATGAAAAATTCCCGGAGTTCTGAGCTACATGTATTACTGGCTGCTCTACAGTTTCTTGCTGTCTTGCTTCCACGGGGGCCTCTGTTCCTCCTGGACGCCCTAGTTCACAATGGGGGCGTTCTAGAGTTCGTAAGCTTATCGTCCAGTGCATCAGGCTAAGGACAAGGGCAAGGTTGTTGATAACTCAATGGAAAAAATGGGTTCGACTATGCAGGCTGGTTCTCCATCCTGTGCCATAGTCATTAACCTACTGACATTCATTTAGGTAATGCTTTTGAGGCACTTTCCATGGAGGATATTCCCGAATCTCAATCCATGAACCCCTCTCATGTTATGACTGCACGTAATCTGGTTCCTTAAGCCTCCGGTTTCTCATCCTGGCTCCATTCCTAACTTTATCTGATCCTCGTAGTCTACCAATGATGATTCAACATCCCTTGGAAAAACCGATTCGTACTATTAGTAGAGCCTTCAGGAATAGATCCCTAGACACAGCCAAGTTCCGGCTGCTTCAAAATGTCGCCCAAGGATCGACCCCAACAATTCATGACCTATTGATTATTATGGATTCTACGGGGCCTAAGGAATTAGATATTGCGGCTAATAAGCGATGGGCGAATTTTGCCGAAGAGGACTCTAATGAGCAGGCGCCTGATCATGAGGACCTTCTTAATTCTGACACTTCCGTGGGCCCAACACGGATTGCTCCCCCCACATATCTCTCAATGAATTGCATCTTTTGGAATATTTGGGGAATTGGGAACATTGCTTCTCGTAATGTTCTTAAGGTTTTATGTCATAAGCATAAACCGTCTTTACTGGCTATCTGTGAGCCTAAGGTTGACATTAATTTGATTTCTGATTCATATTGGACTAGTCTGGGTTTGAGGTTTGTTACTCAGAAATTTCATTCTAATGGTCGGGCGGATATTTGAGTGTTCTGTAATCAGGGGATTTCTATTTTGCAGCAAATTCTGGTTTCTTCTCAGTGTATTGTTCTTCAGGTGCAGCTAGCTTCGCAGATTTTTCATATTGGTTTGATTCATGGTTTATGTAATCATATTGATCACCGCACGCTTTGGTTGGATTTAGTGAATTTGGGTCTTGATGACTTGTTCCTCCTCGGTGACTTTAATGCAGTTTTGGTTAATCATGAAAGATTGGGCAGTGGTATTCTCTCCCAGGCTTCTTGTCAAGACTTCAGGTTTTTTTTTGATGATGCTGTTTTATTCTTAGTGCCTACTATGGGCAATACCTTTACTTGGTGCACCACCCGTATGCCTCTTTCTCTTCTACAGGAGAAATTGGACTGAGCTCTTGCCACTTGTCGGTTTTTCACTCACTGGCAAGCGGTTAAAGGTTTGCTTCTTCCTCGCATTGGTTCGGATCACCACCCCCTATTAGTTTCTTGTTTGTCCTCTATTAGCAGAGGTCCGATTCCGATTCGTTTTCAATGCATGTGGATTTCTCACGACAACTTTTGGGATCTGGTTAATTCCCCATGGGCTCAGCCTTGTCTTTCCCCCAACCCTCTCTTGCGTATTATGTTGAAGCTCAAAAGGTTATGTGAGGCCTTTAAGGGTTGGAATAAGAATGTTTTTGGTGATGTTAATCGTAAGGTGGATATTCAGATGGAGAAAGTACGCCAAATACAATAAGATATTGAGACTATGGGTTACACAGTAGACTGGCGTGAGATTGAATTTGAAGCTCAAAGTTCTCTTTCCAAAACTCTGTTATTGCAATCTGAGTTTCTTAGGCAGAAAGCTCGTACTGCCTGGCTTAAAGATGGGGACCGTAATACAATGCTTTTTCATCGTTGTTGTCAGATTAAGGAAAGTCGTTTGGGGATTCAGAGTTTGATGATTGATGGTAACTTTTCGGATGATCCGATGGTACTTGGGAATCACATTACCTCTTTTTATGAGGAGCTTTTTTCGGATTCAGGGAGTTCCATTATGGACTATTCTATGGTCGATCAAGTCATCTCACCGAAGGTGGTGGCAGCTGACAATGGTCTTTTAACAGTTATTCCTTCAGTTTCTGAGATTCGGGAGGTAGTTTTTGATCTAGGCTCGGATAGTTTTCCGGGCCTGGACGGTTTCACTAGTGCTTTTTATCAACATTATTGGGACATCATTTCAGCCGAGGTTATCACAACTGTCCGTTTTTTCTTCACTAGTTTGACACTACCTTCTTGGTTGAATGCTAGCTTTATGGCTCTCATTCCGAAAAGCAAGGATGCTAATACTATTGACAATTTTCGCCCGATCGCTATGAGTAATTTCCTTTTCAAGGTAATTACTAAGATTTTAGGTACATGGTTGTCGCCGATCATCCCTCCTTATTTGTCTCCTACGCAATGATATGGATTGTACGAAGGACCCATTGAATATATCGATTCAAGAACCCAACGTATACAAGTAGGCAGCGGATATTCCAGATCGATGATCTAGTTTGATCTTACCTAGAGCTTTATAACCTTGACCCGTTGGCTATATGATCAGCCAAGAACCTTGGTATGATGAACACCACAAGATATTGCTCAAGTATCTTGATAAGTTCTTAAATAATTGAAAACTCTACAAAGAGAATTTCAACTCACAAAGGCAAATGCCAATTTCAATATATCAATTAATTCTCCATTCTTACATGGGCTGCCATGCTTTTATAGTTACAATATGATGCTTCAATGTTAATCCCGAATTGGCTTTTCATGGGATTTGAAGAGACATTCTTGACCCCTTTTTCTAGTCTTACAACATAGAAAATGACTCCCCCATGTGAAGAGACACTCTAGACCACCTTTACTAGACTTGGAAAATGATTACTAGAATAGACAACCTTTCTAGACTTGGAAAATGACTACTAGACTTACTTTATTGAATAATCATACTTGATTAACTTAACTAAGACACTTTGACTAACAAAATGCTGAAAATTGACCATTTTAAGCAAAATGAAACATCACTCCTCTTGGGCTTGAGGTGTTGGACGGAAATCATGGCCCATAAACTCCAAATTAAGTCTTCAATTCAGTTCCATGCTTGAGCCCAACTTATTAGATGCATTATGGCCCAACAACTTGAATAACATTCATTACTTGGCCTTCTATTGAGCTCCCTTGCACATTTTCTTTAATTTCAGCAACAAGAGTCATCAAAGCTTGCTTAATTTGTTTAGCTCTTGATCTTGTGATTGGCCTTGAGTTGTAACTGCAGGATGACCTTCATCATTCCCTTCTTCTTCGAAAGGATTCGTTCTCGAATCTGATTCTGCATTAAAAGGAGATAGATCAGACACATTAAAAGTAGCACTAACATTATACTCACCTGGAAGATCAATCTTGTAGGCATTGTCATTGATCTTTGCAATCACTTGAAATGGCCCATCACCCCTTGGTTGTAGCTTGGACTTTCGCTTTGTTGGAAACCTTTCTTTTCTCAAGTGCAGCCACACCCAATCTCCTGGTTCAAATATTACTTGATCAAATGCATGTAGCTCTTGATCAAATGCATGTTGCTGTTTTTCTCCCCAATGAAAACCAACTTCCTTTTTGATTATTTCATTCAATGGTGCAGCAATGGTGCTAAAATTCTTTACAAACTTCCTATAGAAGCTTGCAAGACCATGAAAACTTCTCACTTCAGCAATGCTTTTAGGAATTGGCCAATCTAAAATAGCATTGACTTTTTCCTTTTCCATTTCAATTCCATTAGCACTTACTACAAATCCAAGAAAAACAACTTTGTCCATGCAAAAAGAACACTTTTTCAGATTAGCATGCAAAGACTCTCTTCTTAAAGTGTTTAACACTTCACGCACATGATCAAGATGTTCCTCTAAGCTTTTGCTATAGATAAGGATGTCATCAAAATAAACTACAACAAACTTGCCGATAAAGTTACGCAAAACATGGTTCATTAATCTCATGAAAGTACTTGGAGCATTAGTTAAACCAAAAGGCATTACTAACCACTCATATAAACCATACTTTGTTTTAAAGGCAGTTTTCCATTCATCACATTCTTTAATTCGAATTTGATGATATCCACTCTTTAAATCAATTTTAGTGAAGACTACAGCACCATGTAATTCATCAAGCATATCATCTAACCTAGGAATAGGATAGCGATACTTTACTGATGATTTTGTTGATGGCACGGCAATCATACACATTCTCCACGCTCCATCTTTTTTTTTGGTACCACGATCACCGACGGCACAAGGACTCATGCTTTCTCTAATTTTACCCTTTGTCAACAACTCCTCCACTTGCATTTGAATTTCTTTTGTCTCTTCCGGGTTGGCTCAGTATGCTTTGGTCGGTTTGGAAGCACCGCTCAGGGATGAAATCAATTTGATGTTCAATTCCTCTTAGTGGTGGCAATCCATTTGGCTCTTCTTCCGAAAGACATCATTATATTCTGCAAAAGAGAAATAAAAGAACTTGGCAAAGATGGTGTTAGCTCATTAGTGTTCAAATAGGACTCCTTAAACACCATTACTAACACGTCTTTTCTTCAACTAATGCCCTTTTTAACTCACTTGCTTTTGCATAGAAATTCAGCCTTTTTTTGCCCTCTACCTTTTCTCCCTCATTCACACTCAATTCATTCCTTTTATCATTATCTCCACTCTTTTTTCACTCGAATTTTGCCCCTCTTCCTTACTCTTTCTTTTTTTCTCGGCCTTTCGTATTTTTCTTGCTTGGGACATTTTGATTTGTTCTTCTTGCACTTGTTGTGGAGTCAAAGAAACAAGCTGGATATTTTTATTACGATGTTTGAGTGTGCATCGATTAAGAAAACCATCATACGTCACCCTTCTATCGAATTGCCATGGTCTCCCCAATAGAATATGGCTAGCATGCATTGGTACCACATCACATAGAACATCATCCTTGTAATTGCCAATTGAAAATGATACCAAAACTTGCTTAGTCACACGAATTTCTCCACAATCATTAAGCCATTGCAGCTTGTATGGATTGGGGTGCTTAAATGGTAGCTAAATTCAGTTTTTCCACCATTTCACAACTAGCAACATTAGCACAACTCCCTCCATCAACAATTAACATGCACACCTTACCTTGAACTAAACACCTTGTGTGGAAGATGTTCTCCTTTGTTGTTCAGCTTCTTCCATCTTTGTTTGCATGTTTAGAGCTCTTCTAACAACCAAAAGCTCTCCATGTTCGGGTATGGTCTCTTCAAGTTGTTCCTCTTCATGTTCACTTTCAGATTCTATCTCTCCATTATCCTTCATGATCATCACTCTCTTGTTTGGACATTGAGATGCAATATGTCCAAACCCTTGACAACGAAAACATTTGATATCTCGATTTCGAGAATTGGAGTTGAGACCCTTTCCCTTATCAACCTCATTGTACTTGGTTTTGAACGCCTCAGTTTGAGTTTTAGAGGTTGTTCCAACACTTGCTTTCAACATTCCTTCTTTCATCTTGTTGGAAGACTGAAAATTTGATACGTAACTCTTTTGAAATGAACCCTTCTTCTTGAGTTGCCTTTCCACCTTTATGGCTGTATGCACCATGTCTTCAAGCTCCACATAGTGTTGTAATTCCACTATGTTAGCAATCTCCCTATTCAGCCCGCTTAGGAATCTTGCCATGGTAGCCTCCCTATCTTCATCAATATTGGCCCTAATCATTGAAATCTCCATCTCCTTGTAATACTCATCCACTGATCTACTACCTTGAGTCATTGTTTGGAGTTTTTGATACAAGTCACGAAAATAATGAGATGGTACAAATCTCCTACGCATGGTTGTCTTCATTTCAGCCCAAGTAGTGATCGATCTTTCTCCGTAACGCTTTCGATTTGTGGTTAATTGGTCCCACCAAACTAATGCATAGTCGGTGAACTCAATTGCAGCAAGCTTTACCTTCTTTTCCTCGGAGTAATTGTGGCATTCGAAAATAAGATCCACCTTTCTCTCCCACTCCAAATATGCTTCGGGATCACTTCTTCCATGGAATGTAGGGATATTCAATTTGATGTTCCCTAAATCCCGATCAACTTCATTATTTTGCCTTCTCCCACCTCGTCTATTTCCATGGTGTTGCGGCTCCATTTCTTCTTCCTCCTCAGATTCCCACTCCTCATTACGTCTCCATTGATTTGGTTGAGGAATCTCATGCCTCCTAGCTGCTGGTTGTTCAAGCCTCTCCAAACGATCCGTTATATTTTCAAGAATTGCTGTAAATCTTGCAAATTGTTGTTGCATAGCCTCAATAGTGAAATCTTTTTCTCCAACCTTGCTACCCGAAGTATCCTCCATGATATATTCCTCACAAAACACTCGTGTATCACTCAAGATGATTCACTCAATTGGCTTTTACCTCCCCTCTAATGATCTCACCACTCAATGCCTTTTACCACTCAAATTCTCATATGTAGGCTCAATAAGAATAAGAACAAATCAAGACAAGCAATTCCAAGTCACGTTCAACAAATGATATGCTCGTGTACAAAAAGAACAATAAGTATTTTTTCTAAGAAACAAGATACAATTTTCTTTTGGTGGTGGAGTTTTTAGGATCCAACAACAAGATTTTTTTTTTGTATGTACTTCTCAAGATTGAATGGAGAAGGAATTCAGATTTTTTTTTTTTTTTTTTTTTTTTCTTTTTTTCTTTTTTTTTTTGAAACTAGAAGATAGAATATGGATAATGATAGGAAATCGGATCAATACCAGTTGCTCGATACCAAATGATATGGATTGTACGAAGGACCCATTGAATATATCGATTCAAGAACCCAACGTATACAAGTAGGCAGCGGATATTCCAGATCGATGATCTAGTTTGATCTTACCTAGAGCTTTATAACCTTGACCCATTGGCTATATGATCAGCCAAGAACCTTGGTATGATGAACACCACAAGATATTGCTCAAGTATCTTGATAAGTTCTTAAATAATTGAAAACTCTACAAAGAGAATTTCAACTCACAAAGGCAAATGCCAATTTCAATATATCAATTAATTCTCCATTCTTACATGGGCTGCCATGCTTTTATAGTTACAATATGATGCTTCAATGTTAATCCCGAATTGGCTTTTCATGGGATTTGAAGAGACATTCTTGACCCCTTTTTCTAGTCTTACAACATAGAAAATGACTCCCCATGTGAAGAGACACTCTAGACCACCTTTACTAGACTTGGAAAATGATTACTAGAATAGACAACCTTTCTAGACTTGGAAAATGACTACTAGACTTACTTTATTGAATAATCATACTTGATTAACTTAACTAAGACACTTTGACTAACAAAATGCTGAAAATTGACCATTTTAAGCAAAATGAAACATCACTCCTCTTGGGCTTGAGGTGTTGGACGGAAATCATGGCCCATAAACTCCAAATTAAGTCTTCAATTCAGTTCCATGCTTGAGCCCAACTTATTAGATGCATTATGGCCCAACAACTTGAATAACATTCATTACTTGGCCTTCTATTGAGCTCCCTTGCACATTTTCTTTAATTTCAGCAACAAGAGTCATCAAAGCTTGCTTAATTTGTTTAGCTCTTGATCTTGTGATTGGCCTTGAGTTGTAACTGCAGGATGACCTTCATCATTCCCTTCTTCTTCGAAAGGATTCGTTCTCGAATCTGATTCTGCATTAAAAGGAGATAGATCAGACACATTAAAAGTAGCACTGACATTATACTCACCTGGAAGATCAATCTTGTAGGCATTGTCATTGATCTTTGCAATCACTTGAAATGGCCCATCACCCCTTGGTTGTAGCTTGGACTTTCGCTTTGTTGGAAACCTTTCTTTTCTCAAGTGCAGCCACACCCAATCTCCTGGTTCAAATATTACTTGATCAAATGCATGTAGCTCTTGATCAAATGCATGTTGCTGTTTTTCTCCCCAATGAAAACCAACTTCCTTTTTGATTATTTCATTCAATGGTGCAGCAATGGTGCTAAAATTCTTTACAAACTTCCTATAGAAGCTTGTAAGACCATGAAAACTTCTCACTTCAGCAATGCTTTTAGGAATTGGCCAATCTAAAATAGCATTGACTTTTTCCTTTTCCATTTCAATTCCATTAGCACTTACTACAAATCCAAGAAAAACAACTTTGTCCATGCAAAAAGAACACTTTTTTTTATTAGCATGCAAAGACTCTCTTCTTAAAGTGTTTAACACTTCACGCACATGATCAAGATGTTCCTCTAAGCTTTTGCTATAGATAAGGATGTCATCAAAATAAACTACAACAAACTTGCCGATAAAGTTACGCAAAACATGGTTCATTAATCTCATGAAAGTGCTTGGAGCATTAGTTAAACCAAAAGGCATTACTAACCACTCATATAAACCATACTTTGTTTTAAAGGCGTTTTTCCATTCATCACATTCTTTAATTCGAATTTGATGATATCCACTCTTTAAATCAATTTTAGTGAAGACTACAAAGACCATGCAATTCATCAAGCATATCATCTAACCTAGGAATAGGATAGCGATACTTTCTGATGATTTTGTTGATGGCACGGCAATCTGTACACATTCTCCACGCTCCATCTTTTTTTGGTACCACGATCACTGGTACGGCACAAGGACTCATGCTTTCTCTAATTTTACCCTTTGTCAACAACTCCTCCACTTGCATTTGAATTTCTTTTGTCTCTTCCGGGTTGGCTCTGTATGCTGGTCGGTTTGGAAGCACCGCTCCGGGGATGAAATCAATTTGATGTTCAATTCCTCTTAGTGGTGGCAATCCATTTGGCTCTTCTTCCGGAAAGACATCATTATATTCCTGCAAAAGAGAAATAAAAGAACTTGGCAAAGATGGTGTTAGCTCATTAGTGTTCAAATAGGACTCCTTAAACACCATTACTAACACGGTCTTTTCTTCAACTAATGCCCTTTTTAACTCACTTGCTTTTGCATAGAAATTCAGCCTTTTTTTTGCCCTCTACCTTTTCTCCCTCATTCACACTCAATTCATTCCTTTTATCATTATCTCCACTCTTTTTTTCACTCGAATTTTGCCCCTCTTCCTTACTCTTTCTTTTTTTCTCGGCCTTTCGTATTTTTCTTGCTTGGGACATTTTGATTTGTTCTTCTTGCACTTGTTGTGGAGTCAAAGAAACAAGCTGGATATTTTTATTACGATGTTTGAGTGTGCATCGATTAAGAAAACCATCATACGTCACCCTTCTATCGAATTGCCATGGTCTCCCCAATAGAATATGGCTAGCATGCATTGGTACCACATCACATAGAACATCATCCTTGTAATTGCCAATTGAAAATGATACCAAAACTTGCTTAGTCACACGAATTTCTCCACAATCATTAAGCCATTGCAGCTTGTATGGATTGGGGTGCTTCGTGGTAGCTAAATTCAGTTTTTCCACCATTTCACAACTAGCAACATTAGCACAACTCCCTCCATCAACAATTAACATGCACACCTTACCTTGAACTAAACACCTTGTGTGGAAGATGTTCTCCCTTTGTTGTTCAGCTTCTTCCATCTTTGTTTGCATGTTTAGAGCTCTTCTAACAACCAAAAGCTCTCCATGTTCGGGTATGGTCTCTTCAAGTTGTTCCTCTTCATGTTCACTTTCAGATTCTATCTCTCCATTATCCTTCATGATCATCACTCTCTTGTTTGGACATTGAGATGCAATATGTCCAAACCCTTGACAACGAAAACATTTGATATCTCGATTTCGAGAATTGGAGTTGAGACCCTTTCCCTTATCAACCTCATTGTACTTGGTTTTGAACGCCTCGGTTTGAGTTTTAGAGGTTGTTCCAACACTTGCTTTCAACATTCCTTCTTTCATCTTGTTGGAAGACTGAAAATTTGATACGTAACTCTTTTGAAATGAACCCTTCTTCTTGAGTTGCCTTTCCACCTTTATGGCTGTATGCACCATGTCTTCAAGCTCCACATAGTGTTGTAATTCCACTATGTTAGCAATCTCCTATTCAGCCCGCTTAGGAATCTTGCCATGGTAGCCTCCCTATCTTCATCAATATTGGCCCTAATCATTGAAATCTCCATCTCCTTGTAATACTCATCCACTGATCTACTACCTTGAGTCATTGTTTGGAGTTTTTGATACAAGTCACGAAAATAATGAGATGGTACAAATCTCCTACGCATGGTTGTCTTCATTTCAGCCCAAGTAGTGATCGATCTTTCTCCGTAACGCTTTCGATTTGTGGTTAATTGATCCCACCAAACTAATGCATAGTCGGTGAACTCAATTGCAGCAAGCTTTACCTTCTTTTCCTCGGAGTAATTGTGGCATTCGAAAATAAGATCCACCTTTCTCTCCCACTCCAAATATGCTTCGGGATCACTTCTTCCATGGAATGCAGGGATATTCAATTTGATGTTCCCTAAATCCCGATCAACTTCATTATTTTGCCTTCTCCCACCTCGTCTATTTCCATGGTGTTGCGGCTCCATTTCTTCTTCCTCCTCAGATTCCCACTCCTCATTACGTCTCCATTGATTTGGTTGAGGAATCTCATGCCTCCTAGCTGCTGGTTGTTCAAGCCTCTCCAAACGATCCGTTATATTTTCAAGAATTGCTGTAAATCTTGCAAATTGTTGTTGCATAGCCTCAATAGTGAAATCTTTTTCTCCAACCTTGCTACCCGAAGTATCCTCCATGATATATTCCTCACAAAACACTCGTGTATCACTCAAGATGATTCACTCAATTGGCTTTTACCTCCCCTCTAATGATCTCACCACTCAATGCCTTTTACCACTCAAATTCTCATATGTAGGCTCAATAAGAATAAGAACAAATCAAGACAAGCAATTCCAAGTCACGTTCAACAAATGATATGCCCGTGTACAAAAAGAACAATAAGTATTTTTTCTAAGAAACAAGATACAATTTTCTTTTGGTGGTGGAGTTTTTAGGATCCAACAACAAGATTTTTTTTTTTGTATGTACTTCTCAAGATTGAATGGAGAAGGAATTCAGATTTTTTTTTTTTTTTTTTTTTCGTTTTTTTTTCTCTTTTTTTTTTGAAACTAGAAGATAGAATATGGATAATGATAGGAAATCAGATCAATACCAGATTGCTCTGATACCAAACTGATATGGATTGTACGAAGGACCCATTGAATATATCGATTCAAGAACCCAACGTATACAAGTAGGCAGCGGATATTCCAGATCGATGATCTAGTTTGATCTTACCTAGAGCTTTATAACCTTGACCCGTTGGCTATATGATCAGCCAAGAACCTTGGTATGATGAACACCACAAGATATTGCTCAAGTATCTTGATAAGTTCTTAAATAATTGAAAACTCTACAAAGAGAATTTCAACTCACAAAGGCAAATGCCAATTTCAATATATCAATTAATTCTCGATTCTTACATGGGCTGCCATGCTTTTATAGTTACAATATGATGCTTCAATGTTAATCCCGAATTGGCTTTTCATGGGATTTGAAGAGACATTCTTGACCCCTTTTTCTAGTCTTACAACATAGAAAATGACTCCCCCATGTGAAGAGACACTCTAGACCACCTTTACTAGACTTGGAAAATGATTACTAGAATAGACAACCTTTCTAGACTTGGAAAATGACTACCAGACTTACTTTATTGAATAATCATACTTGATTAACTTAACTAAGACACTTGACTAAGAAAATGCTGAAAATTGACCATTTTAAGCAAAATGAAACATCACTCCTCTTGGGCTTGAGGTGTTGGACGGAAATCATGGCCCATAAACTCCAAATTAAGTCTTCAATTCAGTTCCATGCTTGAGCCCAACTTATTAGATGCATTATGGCCCAACAACTTGAATAACATTCATTACTTGGCCTTCTATTGAGCTCCTTGCACATTTTCTTTAATTTCAGCAACAAGAGTCATCAAAGCTTGCTTAATTTGTTTAGCTCTTGATCTTGTGATTGGCCTTGAGTTGTAACTGCAGGATGACCTTCATCATTCCCTTCTTCTTCGAAAGGATTCGTTCTCGAATCTGATTAACATTAAAAGGAGATAGATCAGACACATTAAAAGTAGCACTAACATTATACTCACCTGGAAGATCAATCTTGTAGGCATTGTCATTGATCTTTGCAATCACTTGAAATGGCCCATCACCCCTTGGTTGTAGCTTGGACTTTCGCTTTGTTGGAAACCTTTCTTTTCTCAAGTGCAGCCACACCCAATCTCCTGGTTCAAATATTACTTGATCAAATGCATGTAGCTCTTGATCAAATGCATGTTGCTTTTTTTTCTCCCCAATGAAAACCAACTTCCTTTTGATTATTTCATTCAATGGTGCAGCAATGGTGCTAAAATTCTTTACAAACTTCCTATAGAAGCTTGCAAGACCATGAAAACTTCTCACTTCAGCAATGCTTTTAGGAATTGGCCAATCTAAAATAGCATTGACTTTTTCCTTTTCCATTTCAATTCCATTAGCACTTACTACAAATCCAAGAAAAACAACTTTGTCCATGCAAAAAGAACACTTTTTCAGATTAGCATGCAAAGACTCTCTTCTTAAAGTGTTTAACACTTCACGCACATGATCAAGATGTTCCTCTAAGCTTTTGCTATAGATAAGGATGTCATCAAAATAAACTACAACAAACTTGCCGATATAAAGTTACGCAAAACATGGTTCATTAATCTCATGAAAGTGCTTGGAGCATTAGTTAAACCAAAAGGCATTACTAACCACTCATATAAACCATACTTTGTTTTAAAGGCGCTTTTCCATTCATCACATTCTTTAATTCGAATTTGATGATATCCACTCTTTAAATCAATTTTAGTGAAGACTACAGACCATGTAATTCATCAAGCATATCATCTAACCTAGGAATAGGATAGCGATACTTTACAAAGTGATTTTGTTGATGGCACGGCAATCATACACATTCTCCACGCTCCATCTTTTTTTTTGGTACCACGATCACTGGTACGGCACAAGGACTCATGCTTTCTCTAATTTTACCCTTTGTCAACAACTCCTCCACTTGCATTTGAATTTCTTTTGTCTCTTCCGGGGTTGGCTCTGTATGCTGGTCGGTTTGGAAGCACCGCTCCGGGATGAAATCAATTTGATGTTCAATTCCTCTTAGTGGTGGCAATCCATTTGGCTCTTCTTCCTAAAGACATCATTATATTCCCGCAAAAGAGAAATAAAAGAACTTGGCAAAGATGGTGTTAGCTCATTAGTGTTCAAATAGGACTCCTTAAACACCATTACTAACACAGTCTTTTCTTCAACTAATGCCCTTTTTAACTCACTTGCTTTTGCATAGAAATTCAGCCTTTTTTTTTTTGCCCTCTACCTTTTCTCCCTCATTCACACTCAATTCATTCCTTTTATCATTATCTCCACTCTTTTTTCACTCGAATTTTGCCCCTCTTCCTTACTCTTTCTTTTTTTCTCGGCCTTTCGTATTTTTTCTTGCTTGGGACATTTTGATTTGTTCTTCTTGCACTTGTTGTGGAGTCAAAGAAACAAGCTGGATATTTTTATTACGATGTTTGAGTGTGCATTGATTAAGAAAACCATCATACGTCACCCTTCTATCGAATTGCCATGGTCTCCCCAATAGAATATGGCTAGCATGCATTGGTACCACATCACATAGAACATCATCCTTGTAATTGCCAATTGAAAATGATACCAAAACTTGCTTAGTCACACGAATTTCTCCACAATCATTAAGCCATTGCAGCTTGTATGGATTGGGGTGCTTAAATGGTAGCTAAATTCAGTTTTTCCACCATTTCACAACTAGCAACATTAGCACAACTCCCTCCATCAACAATTAACATGCACACCTTACCTTGAACTAAACACCTTGTGTGGAAGATGTTCTCCCTTTGTTGTTCAGCTTCTTCCATCTTTGTTTGCATGTTTAGAGCTCTTCTAACAACCAAAAGCTCTCCATGTTCGGGTATGGTCTCTTCAAGTTGTTCCTCTTCATGTTCACTTTCAGATTCTATCTCTCCATTATCCTTCATGATCATCACTCTCTTGTTTGGACATTGAGATGCAATATGTCCAAACCCTTGACAACGAAAACATTTGATATCTCGATTTCGAGAATTGGAGTTGAGACCCTTTCCCTTATCAACCTCATTGTACTTGGTTTTGAACGCCTCGGTTTGAGTTTTAGAGGTTGTTCCAACACTTGCTTTCAACATTCCTTCTTTCATCTTGTTGGAAGACTGAAAATTTGATACGTAACTCTTTTGAAATGAACCCTTCTTCTTGAGTTGCCTTTCCACCTTTATGGCTGTATGCACCATGTCTTCAAGCTCCACATAGTGTTGTAATTCCACTATGTTAGCAATCTCCTATTCAGCCCGCTTAGGAATCTTGCCATGGTAGCCTCCCTATCTTCATCAATATTGGCCCTAATCATTGAAATCTCCATCTCCTTGTAATACTCATCCACTTTGATCTACTACCTTGAGTCATTGTTTGGAGTTTTTGATACAAGTCACGAAAATAATGAGATGGTACAAATCTCCTACGCATGGTTGTCTTCATTTCAGCCCAAGTAGTGATCGATCTTTCTCCGTAACGCTTTCGATTTGTGGTTAATTGATCCCACCAAACTAATGCATAGTCGGTGAACTCAATTGCAGCAAGCTTTACCTTCTTTTCCTCGGAGTAATTGTGGCATTCGAAAATAAGATCCACCTTTCTCTCCCACTCCAAATATGCTTCGGGATCACTTCTTCCATGGAATGCAGGGATATTCAATTTGATGTTCCCTAAATCCCGATCAACTTCATTATTTTGCCTTCTCCCACCTCGTCTATTTCCATGGTGTTGCGGCTCCATTTCTTCTTCCTCCTCAGATTCCCACTCCTCATTACGTCTCCATTGATTTGGTTGAGGAATCTCATGCCTCCTAGCTGCTGGTTGTTCAAGCCTCTCCAAACGATCCGTTATATTTTCAAGAATTGCTGTAAATCTTGCAAATTGTTGTTGCATAGCCTCAATAGTGAAATCTTTTTCTCCAACCTTGCTACCCGAAGTATCCTCCATGATATATTCCTCACAAAACACTCGTGTATCACTCAAGATGATTCACTCAATTGGCTTTTACCTCCCCTCTAATGATCTCACCACTCAATGCCTTTTACCACTCAAATTCTCATATGTAGGCTCAATAAGAATAAGAACAAATCAAGACAAGCAATTCCAAGTCACGTTCAACAAATGATATGCCCGTGTACAAAAAGAACAATAAGTATTTTTTCTAAGAAACAAGATACAATTTTCTTTTGGTGGTGGAGTTTTTAGGATCCAACAACAAGATTTTTTTTTTTGTATGTACTTCTCAAGATTGAATGGAGAAGGAATTCAGATTTTTTTTTTTTTTTTTTTTTTTTTTTTTTTTTTTTTTTTTGAAACTAGAAGATAGAATATGGATAATGATAGGAAATCGGATCAATACCAGTTGCTCGATACCAAACTGATATGGATTGTACGAAGGACCCATTGAATATATCGATTCAAGAACCCAACGTATACAAGTAGGCAGCGGATATTCCAGATCGATGATCTAGTTTGATCTTACCTAGAGCTTTATAACCTTGACCTTTTGGCTATATGATCAGCCAAGAACCTTGGTATGATGAACACCACAAGATATTGCTCAAGTATCTTGATAAGTTCTTAAATAATTGAAAACTCTACAAAGAGAATTTCAACTCACAAAGGCAAATGCCAATTTCAATATATCAATTAATTCTCGATTCTTACATGGGCTGCCATGCTTTTATAGTTACAATATGATGCTTCAATGTTAATCCCGAATTGGCTTTTCATGGGATTTGAAGAGACATTCTTGACCCCTTTTTCTAGTCTTACAACATAGAAAATGACTCCCCATGTGAAGAGACACTCTAGACCACCTTTACTAGACTTGGAAAATGATTACTAGAATAGACAACCTTTCTAGACTTGGAAAATGACTACCAGACTTACTTTATTGAATAATCATACTTGATTAACTTAACTAAGACACTTGACTAAGAAAATGCTGAAAATTGACCATTTTAAGCAAAATGAAACATCACTCCTCTTGGGCTTGAGGTGTTGGACGGAAATCATGGCCCATAAACTCCAAATTAAGTCTTCAATTCAGTTCCATGCTTGAGCCCAACTTATTAGATGCATTATGGCCCAACAACTTGAATAACATTCATTACTTGGCCTTCTATTGAGCTCCCTTGCACATTTTCTTTAATTTCAGCAACAAGAGTCATCAAAGCTTGCTTAATTTGTTTAGCTCTTGATCTTGTGATTGGCCTTGAGTTGTAACTGCAGGATGACCTTCATCATTCCCTTCTTCTTCGAAAGGATTCGTTCTCGAATCTGATTCTGCATTAAAAGGAGATAGATCAGACACATTAAAAGTAGCACTAACATTATACTCACCTGGAAGATCAATCTTGTAGGCATTGTCATTGATCTTTGCAATCACTTGAAATGGCCCATCACCCCTTGGTTGTAGCTTGGACTTTCGCTTTGTTGGAAACCTTTCTTTTCTCAAGTGCAGCCACACCCAATCTCCTGGTTCAAATATTACTTGATCAAATGCATGTAGCTCTTGATCAAATGCATGTTGCTTTGTTTTTCTCCCCAATGAAAACCAACTTCCTTTTTGATTATTTCATTCAATGGTGCAGCAATGGTGCTAAAATTCTTTACAAACTTCCTATAGAAGCTTGCAAGACCATGAAAACTTCTCACTTCAGCAATGCTTTTAGGAATTGGCCAATCTAAAATAGCATTGACTTTTTCCTTTTCCATTTCAATTCCATTAGCACTTACTACAAATCCAAGAAAAACAACTTTGTCCATGCAAAAAGAACACTTTTTCAGATTAGCATGCAAAGACTCTCTTCTTAAAGTGTTTAACACTTCACGCACATGATCAAGATGTTCCTCTAAGCTTTTGCTATAGATAAGGATGTCATCAAAATAAACTACAACAAACTTGCCGATAAAGTTACGCAAAACATGGTTCATTAATCTCATGAAAGTGCTTGGAGCATTAGTTAAACCAAAAGGCATTACTAACCACTCATATAAACCATACTTTGTTTTAAAGGCGCTTTTCCATTCATCACATTCTTTAATTCGAATTTGATGATATCCACTCTTTAAATCAATTTTAGTGAAGACTACAGTACCATGTAATTCATCAATCATATCATCTAACCTAGGAATAGGATAGCGATACTTTACCATGATTTTGTTGATGGCACGGCAATCTGTACACATTCTCCACGCTCCATCTTTTTTTGGTACCACGATCACTGGTACGGCACAAGGACTCATGCTTTCTCTAATTTTACCCTTTGTCAACAACTCCTCCACTTGCATTTGAATTTCTTTTGTCTCTTCCGGGTTGGCTCTGTATGCTGGTCGGTTTGGAAGCACCGCTCCGGGGATGAAATCAATTTGATGTTCAATTCCTCTTAGTGGTGGCAATCCATTTGCTCTTCTTCCTAAAGACATCATTATATTCCTGCAAAAGAGAAATAAAAGAACTTGGCAAAGATGGTGTTAGCTCATTAGTGTTCAAATAGGACTCCTTAAACACCATTACTAACACAGTCTTTTCTTCAACTAATGCCCTTTTTAACTCACTTGCTTTTGCATAGAAATTCAGCCTTTTTTTTGCCCTCTACCTTTTCTCCCTCATTCACACTCAATTCATTCCTTTTATCATTATCTCCACTCTTTTTTTCACTCGAATTTTGCCCCTCTTCCTTACTCTTTCTTTTTTTTTTTTTTTTCTCGGCCTTTCGTATTTTTCTTGCTTGGGACATTTTGATTTGTTCTTCTTGCACTTGTTGTGGAGTCAAAGAAACAAGCTGGATATTTTTATTACGATGTTTGAGTGTGCATCGATTAAGAAAACCATCATACGTCACCCTTCTATCGAATTGCCATGGTCTCCCCAATAGAATATGGCTAGCATGCATTGGTACCACATCACATAGAACATCATCCTTGTAATTGCCAATTGAAAATGATACCAAAACTTGCTTAGTCACACGAATTTCTCCACAATCATTAAGCCATTGCAGCTTGTATGGATTGGGGTGCTTCGTGGTAGCTAAATTCAGTTTTTCCACCATTTCACAACTAGCAACATTAGCACAACTCCCTCCATCAACAATTAACATGCACACCTTACCTTGAACTAAACACCTTGTGTGGAAGATGTTCTCCTTTGTTGTTCAGCTTCTTCCATCTTTGTTTGCATGTTTAGAGCTCTTCTAACAACCAAAAGCTCTCCATGTTCGGGTATGGTCTCTTCAAGTTGTTCCTCTTCATGTTCACTTTCAGATTCTATCTCTCCATTATCCTTCATGATCATCACTCTCTTGTTTGGACATTGAGATGCAATATGTCCAAACCCTTGACAACGAAAACATTTGATATCTCGATTTCGAGAATTGGAGTTGAGACCCTTTCCTTATCAACCTCATTATACTTGGTTTTGAACGCCTCGGTTTGAGTTTTAGAGGTTGTTCCAACACTTGCTTTCAACATTCCTTCTTTCATCTTGTTGGAAGACTGAAAATTTGATACGTAACTCTTTTGAAATGAACCCTTCTTCTTGAGTTGCCTTTCCACCTTTATGGCTGTATGCACCATGTCTTCAAGCTCCACATAGTGTTGTAATTCCACTATGTTAGCAATCTCCCTATTCAGCCCGCTTAGGAATCTTGCCATGGTAGCCTCCTATCTTCATCAATATTGGCCCTAATCATTGAAATCTCCATCTCCTTGTAATACTCATCCACTGATCTACTACCTTGAGTCATTGTTTGGAGTTTTTGATACAAGTCACGAAAATAATGAGATGGTACAAATCTCCTACGCATGGTTGTCTTCATTTCAGCCCAAGTAGTGATCGATCTTTCTCCGTAACGCTTTCGATTTGTGGTTAATTGATCCCACCAAACTAATGCATAGTCGGTGAACTCAATTGCAGCAAGCTTTACCTTCTTTTCCTCGGAGTAATTGTGGCATTCGAAAATAAGATCCACCTTTCTCTCCCACTCCAAATATGCTTCGGGATCACTTCTTCCATGGAATGCAGGGATATTCAATTTGATGTTCCCTAAATCCCGATCAACTTCATTATTTTGCCTTCTCCCACCTCGTCTATTTCCATGGTGTTGCGGCTCCATTTCTTCTTCCTCCTCAGATTCCCACTCCTCATTACGTCTCCATTGATTTGGTTGAGGAATCTCATGCCTCCTAGCTGCTGGTTGTTCAAGCCTCTCCAAACGATCCGTTATATTTTCAAGAATTGCTGTAAATCTTGCAAATTGTTGTTGCATAGCCTCAATAGTGAAATCTTTTTCTCCAACCTTGCTACCCGAAGTATCCTCCATGATATATTCCTCACAAAACACTCGTGTATCACTCAAGATGATTCACTCAATTGGCTTTTACCTCCCCTCTAATGATCTCACCACTCAATGCCTTTTACCACTCAAATTCTCATATGTAGGCTCAATAAGAATAAGAACAAATCAAGACAAGCAATTCCAAGTCACGTTCAACAAATGATATGCCCGTGTACAAAAAGAACAATAAGTATTTTTTCTAAGAAACAAGATACAATTTTCTTTTGGTGGTGGAGTTTTTAGGATCCAACAACAAGATTTTTTTTTTTTTTTTGTATGTACTTCTCAAGATTGAATGGAGAAGGAATTCAGATTTTTTTTTTTTTTTTTTTTTTTTTTTTTTTTTTTTTTTTTTGAAACTAGAAGATAGAATATGGATAATGATAGGAAATCGGATCAATACCAGTTGCTCGATACCAAACTGATATGGATTGTACGAAGGACCCATTGAATATATCGATTCAAGAACCCAACGTATACAAGTAGGCAGCGGATATTCCAGATCGATGATCTAGTTTGATCTTACCTAGAGCTTTATAACCTTGACCCGTTGGCTATATGATCAGCCAAGAACCTTGGTATGATGAACACCACAAGATATTGCTCAAGTATCTTGATAAGTTCTTAAATAATTGAAAACTCTACAAAGAGAATTTCAACTCACAAAGGCAAATGCCAATTTCAATATATCAATTAATTCTCCATTCTTACATGGGCTGCCATGCTTTTATAGTTACAATATGATGCTTCAATGTTAATCCCGAATTGGCTTTTCATGGGATTTGAAGAGACATTCTTGACCCCTTTTTCTAGTCTTACAACATAGAAAATGACTCCCCCATGTGAAGAGACACTCTAGACCACCTTTACTAGACTTGGAAAATGATTACTAGAATAGACAACCTTTCTAGACTTGGAAAATGACTACTAGACTTACTTTATTGAATAATCATACTTGATTAACTTAACTAAGACACTTTGACTAACAAAATGCTGAAAATTGACCATTTTAAGCAAAATGAAACATCACTCCTCTTGGGCTTGAGGTGTTGGACGGAAATCATGGCCCATAAACTCCAAATTAAGTCTTCAATTCAGTTCCATGCTTGAGCCCAACTTATTAGATGCATTATGGCCCAACAACTTGAATAACATTCATTACTTGGCCTTCTATTGAGCTCCCTTGCACATTTTCTTTAATTTCAGCAACAAGAGTCATCAAAGCTTGCTTAATTTGTTTAGCTCTTGATCTTGTGATTGGCCTTGATTTGTAACTGCAGGATGACCTTCATCATTCCCTTCTTCTTCGAAAGGATTCGTTCTCGAATCTGATTCTGCATTAAAAGGAGATAGATCAGACACATTAAAAGTAGCACTGACATTATACTCACCTGGAAGATCAATCTTGTAGGCATTGTCATTGATCTTTGCAATCACTTGAAATGGCCCATCACCCCTTGGTTGTAGCTTGGACTTTCGCTTTGTTGGAAACCTTTCTTTTCTCAAGTGCAGCCACACCCAATCTCCTGGTTCAAATATTACTTGATCAAATGCATGTAGCTCTTGATCAAATGCATGTTGCTGTTTTTCTCCCCAATGAAAACCAACTTCCTTTTTGATTATTTCATTCAATGGTGCTAAAATTCTTTACAAACTTCCTATAGAAGCTTGTAAGACCATGAAAGCTTCTCACTTCAGCAATGCTTTTAGGAATTGGCCAATCTAAAATAGCATTGACTTTTTCCTTTTCCATTTCAATTCCATTAGCACTTACTACAAATCCAAGAAAAACAACTTTGTCCATGCAAAAAGAACACTTTTTCAGATTAGCATGCAAAGACTCTCTTCTTAAAGTGTTTAACACTTCACGCACATGATCAAGATGTTCCTCTAAGCTTTTGCTATAGATAAGGATGTCATCAAAATAAACTACAACAAACTTGCCGATAAAGTTACGCAAAACATGGTTCATTAATCTCATGAAAGTGCTTGGAGCATTAGTTAAACCAAAAGGCATTACTAACCACTCATATAAACCATACTTTGTTTTAAAGGCAGTTTTCCATTCATCACATTCTTTAATTCGAATTTGATGATATCCACTCTTTAAATCAATTTTAGTGAAGACTACAGCACCATGTAATTCATCAAGCATATCATCTAACCTAGGAATAGGATAGCGATACTTTACAGTGATTTTGTTGATGGCACGGTAATCTGTACACATTCTCCACGCTCCATCTTTTTTTGGTACCACGATCACTGGTACGGCACAAGGACTCATGCTTTCTCTAATTTTACCCTTTGTCAACAACTCCTCCACTTGCATTTGAATTTCTTTTGTCTCTTCCGGGTTGGCTCAGTATGTTGCTGGTCGGTTTGGAAGCACCGCTCAGGGGATGAAATCAATTTGATGTTCAATTCCTCTTAGTGGTGGCAATCCATTTGGCTCTTCTTCCGGAAAGACATCATTATATTCCAAAAGAGAAATAAAAGAACTTGGCAAAGATGGTGTTAGCTCATTAGTGTTCAAATAGGACTCCTTAAACACCATTACTAACACGAGTCTTTTCTTCAACTAATGCCCTTTTTAACTCACTTGCTTTTGCATAGAAATTCAGCCTTTTTTTGCCCTCTACCTTTTCTCCCTCATTCACACTCAATTCATTCCTTTTATCATTATCTCCACTCTTTTTTTCACTTCGAATTTTGCCCCTCTTCCTTACTCTTTCTTTTTTTTTCTCGGCCTTTCGTATTTTTCTTGCTTGGGACATTTTGATTTGTTCTTCTTGCACTTGTTGTGGAGTCAAAGAAACAAGCTGGATATTTTTATTACGATGTTTGAGTGTGCATCGATTAAGAAAACCATCATACGTCACCCTTCTATCGAATTGCCATGGTCTCCCCAATAGAATATGGCTAGCATGCATTGGTACCACATCACATAGAACATCATCCTTGTAATTGCCAATTGAAAATGATACCAAAACTTGCTTAGTCACACGAATTTCTCCACAATCATTAAGCCATTGCAGCTTGTATGGATTGGGGTGCTTCGTGGTAGCTAAATTCAGTTTTTCCACCATTTCACAACTAGCAACATTAGCACAACTCCTCCATCAACAATTAACATGCACACCTTACCTTGAACTAAACACCTTGTGTGGAAGATGTTCTCCCTTTGTTGTTCAGCTTCTTCCATCTTTGTTTGCATGTTTAGAGCTCTTCTAACAACCAAAAGCTCTCCATGTTCGGGTATGGTCTCTTCAAGTTGTTCCTCTTCATGTTCACTTTCAGATTCTATCTCTCCATTATCCTTCATGATCATCACTCTCTTGTTTGGACATTGAGATGCAATATGTCCAAACCTCGACAACGAAAACATTTGATATCTCGATTTCGAGAATTGGAGTTGAGACCCTTTCCCTTATCAACCTCATTGTACTTGGTTTTGAACGCCTCGGTTTGAGTTTTAGAGGTTGTTCCAACACTTGCTTTCAACATTCCTTCTTTCATCTTGTTGGAAGACTGAAAATTTGATACGTAACTCTTTTGAAATGAACCCTTCTTCTTGAGTTGCCTTTCCACCTTTATGGCTGTATGCACCATGTCTTCAAGCTCCACATAGTGTTGTAATTCCACTATGTTAGCAATCTCCTATTCAGCCCGCTTAGGAATCTTGCCATGGTAGCCTCCCTATCTTCATCAATATTGGCCCTAATCATTGAAATCTCCATCTCCTTGTAATACTCATCCACTGATCTACTACCTTGAGTCATTGTTTGGAGTTTTTGATACAAGTCACGAAAATAATGAGATGGTACAAATCTCCTACGCATGGTTGTCTTCATTTCAGCCCAAGTAGTGATCGATCTTTCTCCGTAACGCTTTCGATTTGTGGTTAATTGGTCCCACCAAACTAATGCATAGTCGGTGAACTCAATTGCAGCAAGCTTTACCTTCTTTTCCTCGGAGTAATTGTGGCATTCGAAAATAAGATCCACCTTTCTCTCCCACTCCAAATATGCTTCGGGATCACTTCTTCCATGGAATGCAGGGATATTCAATTTGATGTTCCCTAAATCCCGATCAACTTCATTATTTTGCCTTCTCCCACCTCGTCTATTTCCATGGTGTTGCGGCTCCATTTCTTCTTCCTCCTCAGATTCCCACTCCTCATTACGTCTCCATTGATTTGGTTGAGGAATCTCATGCCTCCTAGCTGCTGGTTGTTCAAGCCTCTCCAAACGATCCGTTATATTTTCAAGAATTGCTGTAAATCTTGCAAATTGTTGTTGCATAGCCTCAATAGTGAAATCTTTTTCTCCAACCTTGCTACCCGAAGTATCCTCCATGATATATTCCTCACAAAACACTCGTGTATCACTCAAGATGATTCACTCAATTGGCTTTTACCTCCCCTCTAATGATCTCACCACTCAATGCCTTTTACCACTCAAATTCTCATATGTAGGCTCAATAAGAATAAGAACAAATCAAGACAAGCAATTCCAAGTCACGTTCAACAAATGATATGCCCGTGTACAAAAAGAACAATAAGTATTTTTTCTAAGAAACAAGATACAATTTTCTTTTGGTGGTGGAGTTTTTAGGTTCCAACAACAAGATTTTTTTTTTTTTTTTTTGTATGTACTTCTCAAGATTGAATGGAGAAGGAATTCAGATTTTTTTTTTCGTTTTTTTTTTCTCTTTTTTTTTGAAACTAGAAGATAGAATATGGATAATGATAGGAAATCAGATCAATACCAGATTGCTCTGATACCAAACTGATATGGATTGTACGAAGGACCCATTGAATATATCGATTCAAGAACCCAACGTATACAAGTAGGCAGCGGATATTCCAGATCGATGATCTAGTTTGATCTTACCTAGAGCTTTATAACCTTGACCCGTTGGCTATATGATCAGCCAAGAACCTTGGTATGATGAACACCACAAGATATTGCTCAAGTATCTTGATAAGTTCTTAAATAATTGAAAACTCTACAAAGAGAATTTCAACTCACAAAGGCAAATGCCAATTTCAATATATCAATTAATTCTCCATTCTTACATGGGCTGCCATGCTTTTATAGTTACAATATGATGCTTCAATGTTAATCCCGAATTGGCTTTTCATGGGATTTGAAGAGACATTCTTGACCCCTTTTTCTAGTCTTACAACATAGAAAATGACTCCCCATGTGAAGAGACACTCTAGACCACCTTTACTAGACTTGGAAAATGATTACTAGAATAGACAACCTTTCTAGACTTGGAAAATGACTACTAGACTTACTTTATTGAATAATCATACTTGATTAACTTAACTAAGACACTTTGACTAACAAAATGCTGAAAATTGACCATTTTAAGCAAAATGAAACATCACTCCTCTTGGGCTTGAGGTGTTGGACGGAAATCATGGCCCATAAACTCCAAATTAAGTCTTCAATTCAGTTCCATGCTTGAGCCCAACTTATTAGATGCATTATGGCCCAACAACTTGAATAACATTCATTACTTGGCCTTCTATTGAGCTCCCTTGCACATTTTCTTTAATTTCAGCAACAAGAGTCATCAAAGCTTGCTTAATTTGTTTAGCTCTTGATCTTGTGATTGGCCTTGAGTTGTAAATGCAGGATGACCTTCATCATTCCCTTCTTCTTCGAAAGGATTCGTTCTCGAATCGATTCTCGCATTAAAAGGAGATAGATCGGACACATTAAAAGTAGCACCGACATTATACTCACCGGAAGATCAATCTTGTAGGCATTGTCATTGATCTTTGCAATCACTTGAAATGGCCCATCACCCCTTGGTTGTAGCTTGGACTTTCGCTTTGTTGGAAACCTTTCTTTTCTCAAGTGCAGCCACACCCAATCTCCTGGTTCAAATATTACTTGATCAAATGCATGTAGCTCTTGATCAAATGCATGTTCTTTGTTTTTCTCCCCAATGAAAACCAACTTCCTTTTTGATTATTTCATTCAATGGTGCAGCAATGGTGCTAAAATTCTTTACAAACTTCCTATAGAAGCTTGTAAGACCATGAAAACTTCTCACTTCAGCAATGCTTTTAGGAATTGGCCAATCTAAAATAGCATTGACTTTTTCCTTTTCCATTTCAATTCCATTAGCACTTACTACAAATCCAAGAAAAACAACTTTGTCCATGCAAAAAGAACACTTTTTCAGATTAGCATGCAAAGACTCTCTTCTTAAAGTGTTTAACACTTCACGCACATGATCAAGATGTTCCTCTAAGCTTTTGCTATAGATAAGGATGTCATCAAAATAAACTACAACAAACTTGCCGATAAAGTTACGCAAAACATGGTTCATTAATCTCATGAAAGTGCTTGGAGCATTAGTTAAACCAAAAGGCATTACTAACCACTCATATAAACCATACTTTGTTTTAAAGGCAGTTTTCCATTCATCACATTCTTTAATTCGAATTTGATGATATCCACTCTTTAAATCAATTTTAGTGAAGACTACAAAGACCATGCAATTCATCAAGCATATCATCTAACCTAGGAATAGGATAGCGATACTTTACAGTGATTTTGTTGATGGCACGGCAATCTGTACACATTCTCCACGCTCCATCTTTTTTTGGTACCACGATCACTGGTACGGCACAAGGACTCATGCTTTCTCTAATTTTACCCTTTGTCAACAACTCCTCCACTTGCATTTGAATTTCTTTTGTCTCTTCCGGGTTGGCTCAGATGCTGGTCGGTTTGGAAGCACCGCTCAGGGATGAAATCAATTTGATGTTCAATTCCTCTTAGTGGTGGCAATCCATTTGCTCTTCTTCCGAAAGACATCATTATATTCCCCGCAAAAGAGAAATAAAAGAACTTGGCAAAGATGGTGTTAGCTCATTAGTGTTCAAATAGGACTCCTTAAACACCATTACTAACACGGTCTTTTCTTCAACTAATGCCCTTTTTAACTCACTTGCTTTTGCATAGAAATTCAGCCTTTTTTTTGCCCTCTACCTTTTCTCCCTCATTCACACTCAATTCATTCCTTTTATCATTATCTCCACTCTTTTTTCACTCGAATTTTGCCCCTCTTCCTTACTCTTTCTTTTTTTCTCGGCCTTTCGTATTTTTCTTGCTTGGGACATTTTGATTTGTTCTTCTTGCACTTGTTGTGGAGTCAAAGAAACAAGCTGGATATTTTTATTACGATGTTTGAGTGTGCATCGATTAAGAAAACCATCATACGTCACCCTTCTATCGAATTGCCATGGTCTCCCCAATAGAATATGGCTAGCATGCATTGGTACCACATCACATAGAACATCATCCTTGTAATTGCCAATTGAAAATGATACCAAAACTTGCTTAGTCACACGAATTTCTCCACAATCATTAAGCCATTGCAGCTTGTATGGATTGGGGTGCTTCGTGTAGCTAAATTCAGTTTTTCCACCATTTCACAACTAGCAACATTAGCACAACTCCCTCCATCAACAATTAACATGCACACCTTACCTTGAACTAAACACCTTGTGTGGAAGATGTTCTCCCTTTGTTGTTCAGCTTCTTCCATCTTTGTTTGCATGTTTAGAGCTCTTCTAACAACCAAAAGCTCTCCATGTTCGGGTATGGTCTCTTCAAGTTGTTCCTCTTCATGTTCACTTTCAGATTCTATCTCTCCATTATCCTTCATGATCATCACTCTCTTGTTTGGACATTGAGATGCAATATGTCCAAACCCTTGACAACGAAAACATTTGATATCTCGATTTCGAGAATTGGAGTTGAGACCCTTTCCCTTATCAACCTCATTGTACTTGGTTTTGAACGCCTCGGTTTGAGTTTTAGAGGTTGTTCCAACACTTGCTTTCAACATTCCTTCTTTCATCTTGTTGGAAGACTGAAAATTTGATACGTAACTCTTTTGAAATGAACCCTTCTTCTTGAGTTGCCTTTCCACCTTTATGGCTGTATGCACCATGTCTTCAAGCTCCACATAGTGTTGTAATTCCACTATGTTAGCAATCTCCCTATTCAGCCCGCTTAGGAATCTTGCCATGGTAGCCTCCCTATCTTCATCAATATTGGCCCTAATCATTGAAATCTCCATCTCCTTGTAATACTCATCCACTGATCTACTACCTTGAGTCATTGTTTGGAGTTTTTGATACAAGTCACGAAAATAATGAGATGGTACAAATCTCCTACGCATGGTTGTCTTCATTTCAGCCCAAGTAGTGATCGATCTTTCTCCGTAACGCTTTCGATTTGTGGTTAATTGATCCCACCAAACTAATGCATAGTCGGTGAACTCAATTGCAGCAAGCTTTACCTTCTTTTCCTCGGAGTAATTGTGGCATTCGAAAATAAGATCCACCTTTCTCTCCCACTCCAAATATGCTTCGGGATCACTTCTTCCATGGAATGCAGGGATATTCAATTTGATGTTCCCTAAATCCCGATCAACTTCATTATTTTGCCTTCTCCCACCTCGTCTATTTCCATGGTGTTGCGGCTCCATTTCTTCTTCCTCCTCAGATTCCCACTCCTCATTACGTCTCCATTGATTTGGTTGAGGAATCTCATGCCTCCTAGCTGCTGGTTGTTCAAGCCTCTCCAAACGATCCGTTATATTTTCAAGAATTGCTGTAAATCTTGCAAATTGTTGTTGCATAGCCTCAATAGTGAAATCTTTTTCTCCAACCTTGCTACCCAAGTATCCTCCATGATATATTCCTCACAAAACACTCGTGTATCACTCAAGATGATTCACTCAATTGGCTTTTACCTCCCCTCTAATGATCTCACCACTCAATGCCTTTTACCACTCAAATTCTCATATGTAGGCTCAATAAGAATAAGAACAAATCAAGACAAGCAATTCCAAGTCACGTTCAACAAATGATATGCCTGTGTACAAAAAGAACAATAAGTATTTTTTCTAAGAAACAAGATACAATTTTCTTTTGGTGGTGGAGTTTTTAGGATCCAACAACAAGATTTTTTTTTGTATGTACTTCTCAAGATTGAATGGAGAAGGAATTCAGATTTTTTTTTTTGTTTTTTTTTTTTTTTTTTCTTTTTTTTTTTTGAAACTAGAAGATAGAATATGGATAATGATAGGAAATCAGATCAATACCAGATTGCTCTGATACCAAACTGATATGGATTGTACGAAGGACCCATTGAATATATCGATTCAAGAACCCAACGTATACAAGTAGGCAGCGGATATTCCAGATCGATGATCTAGTTTGATCTTACCTAGAGCTTTATAACCTTGACCCGTTGGCTATATGATCAGCCAAGAACCTTGGTATGATGAACACCACAAGATATTGCTCAAGTATCTTGATAAGTTCTTAAATAATTGAAAACTCTACAAAGAGAATTTCAACTCACAAAGGCAAATGCCAATTTCAATATATCAATTAATTCTCCATTCTTACATGGGCTGCCATGCTTTTATAGTTACAATATGATGCTTCAATGTTAATCCCGAATTGGCTTTTCATGGGATTTGAAGAGACATTCTTGACCCCTTTTTCTAGTCTTACAACATAGAAAATGACTCCCCATGTGAAGAGACACTCTAGACCACCTTTACTAGACTTGGAAAATGATTACTAGAATAGACAACCTTTCTAGACTTGGAAAATGACTACTAGACTTACTTTATTGAATAATCATACTTGATTAACTTAACTAAGACACTTTGACTAACAAAATGCTGAAAATTGACCATTTTAAGCAAAATGAAACATCACTCCTCTTGGGCTTGAGGTGTTGGACGGAAATCATGGCCCATAAACTCCAAATTAAGTCTTCAATTCAGTTCCATGCTTGAGCCCAACTTATTAGATGCATTATGGCCCAACAACTTGAATAACATTCATTACTTGGCCTTCTATTGAGCTCCCTTGCACATTTTCTTTAATTTCAGCAACAAGAGTCATCAAAGCTTGCTTAATTTGTTTAGCTCTTGATCTTGTGATTGGCCTTGAGTTGTAAATCGGGATGACCTTCATCATTCCCTTCTTCTTCGAAAGGATTCGTTCTCGAATGATTACGCATTAAAAGGAGATAGATCGGACACATTAAAAGTAGCACGACATTATACTCACCTGGAAGATCAATCTTGTAGGCATTGTCATTGATCTTTGCAATCACTTGAAATGGCCCATCACCCCTTGGTTGTAGCTTGGACTTTCGCTTTGTTGGAAACCTTTCTTTTCTCAAGTGCAGCCACACCCAATCTCCTGGTTCAAATATTACTTGATCAAATGCATGTAGCTCTTGATCAAATGCATGTTGTCGTTTTTTTCCCCAATGAAAACCAACTTCCTTTTTGATTATTTTATTCAATGGTGCAGCAATGGTGCTAAAATTCTTTACAAACTTCCTATAGAAGCTTGTAAGACCATGAAAACTTCTCACTTCAGCAATGCTTTTAGGAATTGGCCAATCTAAAATAGCATTGACTTTTTCCTTTTCCATTTCAATTCCATTAGCACTTACTACAAATCCAAGAAAAACAACTTTGTCCATGCAAAAGAACACTTTTTCAGATTAGCATGCAAAGACTCTCTTCTTAAAGTGTTTAACACTTCACGCACATGATCAAGATGTTCCTCTAAGCTTTTGCTATAGATAAGGATGTCATCAAAATAAACTACAACAAACTTGCCGATAAAGTTACGCAAAACATGGTTCATTAATCTCATGAAAGTGCTTGGAGCATTAGTTAAACCAAAAGGCATTACTAACCACTCATATAAACCATACTTTGTTTTAAAGGCAGTTTTCCATTCATCACATTCTTTAATTCGAATTTGATGATATCCACTCTTTAAATCAATTTTAGTGAAGACTACAGCACCATGCAATTCATCAAGCATATCATCTAACCTAGGAATAGGATAGCGATACTTTCACGATGATTTTGTTGATGGCACGGCAATGCATACACATTCTCCACGCTCCATCTTTTTTTGGTACCACGATCACCGGTGCGGCACAAGGACTCATGCTTTCTCTAATTTTACCCTTTGTCAACAACTCCTCCACTTGCATTTGAATTTCTTTTGTCTCTTCCGGGTTGGCTCTGTATGCTGGTCGGTTTGGAAGCACCGCTCCGGGGATGAAATCAATTTGATGTTCAATTCCTCTTAGTGGTGGCAATCCATTTGCTCTTCTTCCGGAAAGACATCATTATATTCTGCAAAGAGAAATAAAAGAACTTGGCAAAGATGGTGTTAGCTCATTAGTGTTCAAATAGGACTCCTTAAACACCATTACTAACACGGTCTTTTCTTCAACTAATGCCCTTTTTAACTCACTTGCTTTTGCATAGAAATTCAGCCTTTTTTTGCCCTCTACCTTTTCTCCCTCATTCACACTCAATTCATTCCTTTTATCATTATCTCCACTCTTTTTTCACTCGAATTTTGCCCCTCTTCCTTACTCTTTCTTTTTTTCTCGGCCTTTCGTATTTTTCTTGCTTGGGACATTTTGATTTGTTCTTCTTGCACTTGTTGTGGAGTCAAAGAAACAAGCTGGATATTTTTATTACGATGTTTGAGTGTGCATCGATTAAGAAAACCATCATACGTCACCCTTCTATCGAATTGCCATGGTCTCCCCAATAGAATATGGCTAGCATGCATTGGTACCACATCACATAGAACATCATCCTTGTAATTGCCAATTGAAAATGATACCAAAACTTGCTTAGTCACACGAATTTCTCCACAATCATTAAGCCATTGCAGCTTGTATGGATTGGGGTGCTTAAATGTAGCTAAATTCAGTTTTTCCACCATTTCACAACTAGCAACATTAGCACAACTCCCTCCATCAACAATTAACATGCACACCTTACCTTGAACTAAACACCTTGTGTGGAAGATGTTCTCCTTTGTTGTTCAACCTTCTTCCATCTTTGTTTGCATGTTTAGAGCTCTTCTAACAACCAAAAGCTCTCCATGTTCGGGTATGGTCTCTTCAAGTTGTTCCTCTTCATGTTCACTTTCAGATTCTATCTCTCCATTATCCTTCATGATCATCACTCTCTTGTTTGGACATTGAGATGCAATATGTCCAAACCCTTGACAACGAAAACATTTGATATCTCGATTTCGAGAATTGGAGTTGAGACCCTTTCCCTTATCAACCTCATTGTACTTGGTTTTGAACGCCTCGGTTTGAGTTTTAGAGGTTGTTCCAACACTTGCTTTCAACATTCCTTCTTTCATCTTGTTGGAAGACTGAAAATTTGATACGTAACTCTTTTGAAATGAACCCTTCTTCTTGAGTTGCCTTTCCACCTTTATGGCTGTATGCACCATGTCTTCAAGCTCCACATAGTGTTGTAATTCCACTATGTTAGCAATCTCCCTATTCAGCCCGCTTAGGAATCTTGCCATGGTAGCCTCCTATCTTCATCAATATTGGCCCTAATCATTGAAATCTCCATCTCCTTGTAATACTCATCCACTGATCTACTACCTTGAGTCATTGTTTGGAGTTTTTGATACAAGTCACGAAAATAATGAGATGGTACAAATCTCCTACGCATGGTTGTCTTCATTTCAGCCCAAGTAGTGATCGATCTTTCTCCGTAACGCTTTCGATTTGTGGTTAATTGGTCCCACCAAACTAATGCATAGTCGGTGAACTCAATTGCAGCAAGCTTTACCTTCTTTTCCTCGGAGTAATTGTGGCATTCGAAAATAAGATCCACCTTTCTCTCCCACTCCAAATATGCTTCGGGATCACTTCTTCCATGGAATGCAGGGATATTCAATTTGATGTTCCCTAAATCCCGATCAACTTCATTATTTTGCCTTCTCCCACCTCGTCTATTTCCATGGTGTTGCGGCTCCATTTCTTCTTCCTCCTCAGATTCCCACTCCTCATTACGTCTCCATTGATTTGGTTGAGGAATCTCATGCCTCCTAGCTGCTGGTTGTTCAAGCCTCTCCAAACGATCCGTTATATTTTCAATCAAAATTTTTTTTTTTGTTTTTTTTTTCGTTTTTTTTTCTCTTTTTTTTTTTGAAACTAGATGATAGAATATGGATAATGATAGGAAATCAGATCAATACCAGATTGCTCTGATACCAAACTGATATGGATTGTACGAAGGACCCATTGAATATATCGATTCAAGAACCCAACGTATACAAGTAGGCAGCAGATATTCCATATCGATGATCTAGTTTGATCTTACCTAGAGCTTTATAACCTTGACCCGTTGGCTATATGATCAGCCAAGAACCTTGGTATGATGAACACCACAAGATATTGCTCAAGTATCTTGATAAGTTCTTAAATAATTGAAAACTCTACAAAGAGAATTTCAACTCACAAAGGCAAATGCCAATTTCAATATATCAATTAATTCTCCATTCTTACATGGGCTGCCATGCTTTTATAGTTACAATATGATGCTTCAATGTTAATCCCGAATTGGCTTTTCATGGGATTTGAAGAGACATTCTTGACCCCTTTTTCTAGTCTTACAACATAGAAAATGACTCCCCCGTGTGAAGAGACACTCTAGACCACCTTTACTAGACTTGGAAAATGATTACTAGAATAGACAACCTTTCTAGACTTGGAAAATGACTACTAGACTTACTTTATTGAATAATCATACTTGATTAACTTAACTAAGACACTTTGACTAACAAAATGCTGAAAATTGACCATTTTAAGTAAAATGAAACATCACTCCTCTTGGGCTTGAGGTGTTGGACGGAAATCATGGCCCATAAACTCCAAATTAAGTCTTCAATTCAGTTCCATGCTTGAGCCCAACTTATTAGATGCATTATGGCCCAACAACTTGAATAACATTCATTACTTGGCCTTCTATTGAGCTCCCTTGCACATTTTCTTTAATTTCAGCAACAAAAGTCATCAAAGCTTGCTTAATTTGTTTAGCTCTTGATCTTGTGATTGGCCCTCCATGAATCATCATCGGTTCTTTATTTCCTTGAGTTGTAACTGCAGGATGACCTTCATCACGCAATTTGACTTTATTCCGGGTAGACAGATCCACGATTGTATTGCTTTTGTTTTGGAGGGATTCATTATTCTGCACGGTCGGATAGACAATAACAAGATTTTGATAATTGATATCCGCAAAGCATTTGATACTTTGAATTGGGGTTTTTTGATCCATGTTTTGCATGGATTTGGCTTCTCTGAGACCTTTGTTTGTTGGATAGAGGTTATTCTACAGTCGGCCAGGATTTCAATTTTATTAAAAGGTTCGCCAGTGGGTTATTTTCTGTGTTCCAGAGGGGTTAGGCGCTTTTTTGCATTGTGGAGGAAGTTGTGGGCAAATTCATTGAGGCAACGGTGTCCCAATCAATTAGTGTCGTTTGTTGCGTCTAGAAATATTGTTTTTCTTGCTTCGATTCTATACGCGGATGATATTGTTATTATGTGGGGCACATCTTCGGCAAACGCTCGTATTCTTCTTCAGATCCTCATGGTTTATGCTACTATTTTGGGCCAGGCTTTTAATCCTCAGAAATCAAAAGTTTTTTTCAGTACTCGTGTTTCTAATCATGTTTGAAGTCGTATTTAGAATATTATGGGTATTCAATTAGGGGCCTTTCCAACGGTTTACTTAGGAGCCCCTATCTTTAAAGGTGCTCCAAAGCCCGCTGTTTTGTAGCATTTTTTGACAAGATTATTCTGAAGTTTAAGAAGATGAAAGGGAACGGCTCTCTCTCTCTCGCTGGGAGAGTTTGCTTGGTTAATTCTTTGATTACTAGTTCCTTTGTACATACTATGATGATTTACAAGTGGCCGAGATCATTGCTTAAACAAATGGAGAAAGACATGCGTAATTTTATTTGGACTGGTGATGCCAATTCTAAGGGTTCAGTGACGGTCAATTGGGCTCGATGTTGTATGCCTCGGGCAGAAGGTGGTCTTCGGGTTCATTCAATTATTGTGGCAAATAGTACTTTTCTAACAAAACTGGGATGGAAAGTTATGACGTCAAACTCAGTGGTTTTTCAGATACCCCGAAAACATTATTTGCTCTCGGACGGCTCTATTCGACGCACGTTTTTACCTTTTTCTATTTGGGCTGGGATTAGGCCTCGCATTGAGAACAGTTTAGCGGAAGAGTACTTCTATGACGATTCCTGGCATTTCACTTTCTCTTTTGTTGAGGGTTATTTGGATCTTGTCCGGGACATTATACGATTTCCTATTAGGGATCTTCGAAGGACACACGTGTTTGGATGCATGCTGCTGATGGGGAGATTACTTCGAAAGTGGCATATTCTCATCTTCGTCCTTCATCTCCTATGGTAAATTGGGGTTCATGGATCTGGTCTCCACACATACTGGAAAGGCGTTCGATTGTGGTTTGGCATGCTATCTGTGAAGCCCACCCCTACTACTACACTACTAAGCAATATAAAAAGTGAAATTTGACAACGTAAACCCTATATACCTGTACATTTTTTTTACCTGTGATATTTTAACAACAAACAAGCAAGATCACTTTACTTATAAGAAAATGATAACCCATATCTACATATGAACATCAAGGGTTTCCATAATGCATCCATCAAGATACAAGAATCACATTTAGTATCAATAAGACAGGAAATACTATGTTCATGCATTGTAGTTGCAGATGGATTTTCACTTACCTTTTACCCTTGAATATCCTATCGAAAGCTAGATAGTTGTTTTTTTTTTCCTCCCTAACCTTATACGTAAAATAACCTGTAAAAATGTAGGATATCAATTTTCATTTCAATCAACACGTTAACTATGTTGAATTTATTAAAGGACCCAAAATTTCATAATTAATTAGATAGTAATTAAACCTATGGATATACAATTTAGACTTAATCAAACCCACAACCAACAAATACATCAATATCCTATTCCAATTATATTTCTCACATTCCGTAGTGTCCATTTTAGGCATCATTTCAAAAATTTATGAAAGATTTTTATACAGTCCCAACCATAATTAACAAGATATTCCACTTTCAAATCTAACTAGTATCATTCAAATCTGTATATTGTAATCAAATATATCCACCTCAATTTCTCATTTAATTATAAGTTACTTGAAGTCTGTAAACTAAATATCATTTCATCACCATTTTAAATAGAATTTAGAGTTAACTAGAAAATCACGTTACCCAAATTCACTCTGCAATATTGTTTATTATACACACACATATATATTGTCTAATCCTATGATTACATCCATTTTCTTCATTATTTTCAACATGGAATATATATATATATATATATATATATCTATATAAATATATATAAATCATCACTTGATTCTAACCTTTTTTTCTTTTTTTTTTTTTTTTTGTGAAATTCAAAGCCTCTGCATACACACTCAAAATTGTAGATTAAACTAATTAAAAGAAGATTGAAATTTTACTTACAAGTTTTTGCTCTTCAGTGAGCACTCCTCAAAATCATTCCCTGATCATTTTTTCTTATCTTTTCTTTTTCTTTTTGCTTTGTTGCTTCATGTGAATGTGTTTAATGTGACGGTTTGTGTGTTTTACAAGATAAGGAATACATTTATACACGTTTATATTTCTTCATGTTAAGGCGGTGGAAGAAAATTTAGCGTACAATATAAATTGTAATCTCATGAGTGATGATATATATATATATATATATATTTAAGTGTTTTAGGTAACTAAATAATTATATATATGTACTGTATGTGTTTTGTAATTGATAAGTATGCATATATTTATATACTTCTATCACATTGATACTTTAGGTGCCGACCACATACCAGAAATGAATAGTTTAATTAAATCTATAATATGATTTATTAGTTATAGGATAATCCAACATATATATATATATATATATATCAGTACATATGCTTATGCATGCATGTCTTGCCATTTATGGTTAATACACGTGTATACATCTGTATATATCATGTGGCTATTTCAATTTACATATATATATATAAATATGATGTGTAATTTATCTCTTTCTATATATTATACATATTTCCATATATATATATATATATATATTAGTTCTCCTTTATTATATATTCACATATTTTATTTCTTGATACACACATCGATGACACCTTTCACATTTAAGTTTACCACGTGTAATCTTGTAACTCTTTGAATAGCTACTACGTGTAATTTAATATCTAGCATCTAGTTGTCCGACAATTAAATACCTTTCTTTTTACTACTTAGTAACCCAATGACTAATCACTATAAGTGAGTTTCGAAATTATAATACTAGCCATGTCGTATAAAATAATCATATTATGCAAATAGCACATAACTAACATGTAATGCATGAAATATATAGGCCAGTGAGCAGTGCGAGGCTCGGGTATTACATCCTCCCCTCCTTATAAAAATTTCGTCCCCGAAATTTTACTTACCGAAATAAGTCAGGATATTTAGCTCTCATCTCGTCTTCTCTTTCCCACGTAGCTTCTTCTACTGATTGATTTCTCCAGAGTACTTTAACTAAAGGGATTTCTTTATTCCTTAGTTTCTTTACCTCTCGTAACAATATCTCCACCGGCACCTCTTCGTAGCTCAAGTCAACTTTTAATTCCACTGGTTCGTGTTTCAAAATATGAGATGGATTTGAAACGTATTTTCTCAACATAGAGACGTGAAATACGTCATGTATTTGAGACATTAATGCTGGCATGTCAAGTCTATAGGCGACATTACCAATTCTTTCTGTGATGTGGAACGGGCCGATGTATCTAGGACTGAGCTTTCCTTTCTTTTCAAATCGCATCACTCCTTTCATTGGTGCCACCTTTAGGAACACTAGATCTCCTATAGCAAATTCTAGCATTCTTCTTCTTTGATCAGAGTAACTCTTTTGTCGGCTCTAAGCAGTCTCCATCCTCTGTCGAATTTGTGTCACCACCTCTGTCATTTCTCGAATCATGTCTGGGCCTAAAAGCTTTCTTTCGCCAACCTCGTCCCAATGAACCGGTGATCTGCATTTTCTACCATATAGTGCTTCATAGGGAGTCATTTCGATTGTGGCTTGATAGCTGTGTTGTATGAGAATTCTATTAACGATAGATATTTACTCCAATTGTCCTTGAAAATCCAGAACACATGCTCTAAGCATATCTTCTAAAGTTTGTATCGTTCGTTCTGATTGTCCGCCAGTCTGAGGGTGATAAGCAGTACTAAATGACAATCGTGTTCCTAGTGCTTTCTGTAGACTCCTCCAGAAAGTAAATAAGAATCTAGAATCTCTATCTGACACAATCGATAGTGTCATACCATGAAGTATAACCACTTCCTGTATATAAAGTTCTACGTATCGGTCCGTGGAATGTGTAGAACAAATGAGAATAAAATGAGCTAATTTGGTAAACCTATCCATGATCACCCAAATAACATCGTGTCTCTTGACAATTTTGGGCAAACCTATCACAAAATCTATTGTAATTCATTCCTATTTCCATTCTGGTATAGGCAAGGATTGCAACGTTCTAGTTGGCCTTTTGTGTTCTGCCTTTATTTGTTGACATGCTAAACATTGTTCCACGTATTATACAGTATCCCTTTTCATGTCTGGCTTCCAGTAATGCATCTTTAAATCCTTGTACATTTTGGTAGCTCCTGGATGTAAAGAATATAATGTGTCAAATGTGCTTCTGCTAGAACATTTTCTCGGAGATTGTCCCTATTGGGTACGTATAATCGTTCTTTAAATCGAAGTACTCCATCTTTGGATATTTTGAAGTCAGAAGACGCTCCCGAAGCAATATCATTCTTCACTTTGGCATAGTAATCATCACTTTGTTGTTCCTGTTGAATTTGATCAAGTAGCGTAGGTCGGAGTGTTAGTGCTGCTAACTTAGCTTCTCTAAATACCCGATTCAGCAAGTCCATGAAAGTGGCAGGGGCATTCGTTAACCCAAACGGCATTACCAGGAATTCATAGTGTCCATACCTCGTGCTGAATGTTGTTTTACGTATATCATCTTCTTTTATTTTTAGCTGATGGTACCCGGATCGCAAGTCGATCTTTGAAAACACTGCAACACCTTGAAGTTAATCAAACAAATCATCGATTCAAGGTAATCGGTATTTGTTCTTAATTGTAACTTTGTTTAATTTGCAATAGTCGATACACAATCTCATCGTACCATCCTTCTTGCGCACGAACAGGACCGGTGCACCCCATGGCGAGAAGCTAGGTCTAATGAAACCTTTATCTAGCAACTCCTACAATTGGATCTTCAATTCTTTCAATTCGAGATGGAGCCAAGCGGATGGAGCTTTAGAGATTGGAGACGTCCATGGAAGTAGGTCAATAACAAACTCGATCTCACGGTCGGGTGGTAATCCAGGAAGATCATATGGAAATATATTGGGATATTCTCTTACTATTGGAACTTCATCAAGGGTTGGTTGGTGTTGTTCATCGATGCTCATGACACTTAGTAGGTATCATTCACAGCCAACATCTAGTAAACGTCATGCCTTTAGTGCTAATATCATTGGAAATCTTAAGTGGGTCGTGATTCCAGCGAGGTAAATGAATATTCTCCTAGGGGTTGAATTATTACTATTTTCTCTAAGAATTAATTGTAGCACCATACTTCAACAACCAATCTATACCCAAAATAAAATCATAGTCGTTCATGGCTAACACAATTAGATCCGCATAAAATTCTCTATTTTCAATTGGAATAACACAAGGTCTCAAAATCTGGTTAGTCTGCTTGGAATCTCCTGAGAGAATTATTACATTATAACCCACTTAGCTACATCAGGTGTCCTACACAGTCTCTTCACGTACTGAGTGGATCAAATGAATGTGTCGCTCCTGAATCAATTAATACGAATGATGGGGTGTCAAAGATAAGAAGTTTACCTGTAACCACTAATGGGTTCGCCTCTGTGTCTGCTCTCGTGATAGTAAATGCTCTAGCTGGTATAGTCTTTTGTCCAGCAGTGTTTTGATTTCTTGGACACACCCTGGCTATATGCCCCACCTTTCCACATGTATGACATGTTCTAGATTCTGCAAAACACACTCCACTATGTTGGCTACCGCATCTATGGCACATAGGTTGCACAATTGGTGCTTTGTCTATATCATCCCTTTGACGTTTGTTCTGATCCCACTGTTGTTGTCCCTGTCGTGGTTGAAAACGGGGCTGTTGTTGCTGAGTTTGAAATGGTCTCTTCTTTTGATTTCCAATCCATCGTTGGCCCTGTGCTTGTTTAAACTGGCGCCGAACTTCTTGAGCACGAATGATTTTCGATTCTGCTTGTTCTGCTACCAATGCTCTCTCAGCAGCCTGTGAATAGGTAACTCCTAGAGTTCCTGCCATACTAACATCTCTATACAGTTCTGGCCTCAGACCTTCAAGGAACCTCTCGACTTTCAGAGCATCAGTGCTAACCATATGTGTAGCGAACCTAGACAGTTGTTCAAATTTGCAAATATAGTCCCCTACTGTCATAGTACCTGTCGTAGTTGTACAAATTCATTCATCTTCATTGCACGAACATGAGCTGTGAAATATTTGTTTCTGAACAACTCCTTGAATCTTTCCCAGGTCATCATTGTAACATCTTCGATACTCTTCGTCATATCCCACCAATGTCCGGCACTTCCGCGAAGTAAGAAAGATGCGCACATCACTTTCTCTTCTTCAGGGACTCTACTATATTGGAACATATTCTCTAGAGTTCGTAACCAATCTTCTGCTGCTGTGGGATCAGCTGCATCTTCAAAGGTTGGTGGGTTTAGCTTTCGGAATCTTTCCCCAACTATCTCAACGTGATATATCCTTTGTTGCGGTTGATTCATTTCTTCTCTTTGTTGTCCATTAGTATCCCTCTGATGGATGAGTTGTTGAATTTGTTCAGATTGTCATTGGATGAGCTCTGTAAGTCGAGCTATGACGTCACCACGGTCACCAGTCAATATAGGTATCTCCCCTCCTTGGTTTCTATCCCCACTACTACTCTCACCCCTAGTTCTCACCATAGCTGGAACACTGTCTTATAGGAAACCTAATAACAGATGGCCAATATAATTCATGAGACATAAAATGCACCAGACAATAAAGTAAAACTTACTGGCATGCATGAGCTCCACGAGTTCTGAGTTTGTGTACATGGACAGTCTACATAACCTACAAACTGGGCTCTAATACCACTCTGTGACGCCCACCCCTACTACTACACTACTAAGCAATATAAAAAGTGAAATTTGACAACATAAACCCTATATACCTGTACATTTTTTTTACCTGTGATATTTTAACAACGAACAAGCAAGATCACTTTACTTATAAGAAAATGACAACCCATATCTACAAGCAAAAGAGGTAACAAACCCTGTACTAAACACAACAACCTCCATGTGACCACACTCATAACCCACATCACCCATCTATTTATATATACATATTTACATGAGAGTTTCAAAAGAGGATACAACCTTAAACCAAAATATAATACATGATCAAAAAGGAAAAAGTGACCCATCAACCTAGCCCAACAGGTCGTCATCCATGTACACTGTCCTCAATAACCTGTAGGAGCTCCAGCAGCCCGCCCAGTAAGGCCTGGAAATCCAACATCACCAGACTCACCTACAATGCATGAACTACATGAGCTAAAGCTCAATAAGTAAAAATCATGCATGTCAATGAAATGATATGAAATACATAAGTAATTGTGTCCAAGATACTCTTTCGAGAATGCATGCCGATGAAATAAAGTATTTCAACCAAATTCCCTTTTTCTTTCATCGGGCCCTTGGCCCCCTACTACGCACCGGAAGAGCTCAATATCCATTTTCAGATGGCCAATAACCAATTGACACAGACGAGGGCCCATCCTCTTGTGACCGCCAGATGTCCGCCTCATGCCTGCACCCGCGATCCACAAGAAGTCATCCCACTCGCTGCACCAACCATAAGGGTGCTATCAAGTGGACCATCCTCCCGTGACCACCAGGCGTCCGCCTCATGCCTGCTCCTGCGATCCTCCGGAAAGTCATCCCACTTGCGGTACCCGAAACATCATATAAATAAGCCACACAGGCCTCGGTGCACTAGTAGTGGCCAATCAAAATATTTTCTTTTCAAAAATCATGTCGTGCATGCCTCATCTCAATAATGCTCATATGTTTGCATGCACGTGCCAATGAATGACATGCTCAATGAAACACAAATCATCACACTCCAATATTCACCAAACAACATATGAACATCAAGGGTTTCCATAATGCATCCATCAAGATACAAGAATCACATTTAGTATCAATAAGACAGGAAATACTATGCTCATGCATTGTAGTTGCAGATGGATTTTCACTTACCTTTTACCCTTGAATATCCTATCGAAAGCTAGATAGTTGTTTTTTTTTTCCTCCCTAACCCTATACGTAAAATAACCTGTAAAAATGTAGGATATCAATTTTCATTTCAATCAACACGTTAACTATGTTGAATTTATTAAAGGACCCAAAATTTCATAATTAATTAGATAGTAATTAAACCTATGGATATACAATTTAGACTTAATCAAAACCCACAACCAACAAATACATCAATATCCTATTCCAATTATATTTCTCACATTCCATAGTGTCCATTTTAGGCATCATTTCAAAAAATTATGAAAGATTTTTATACAGTCCCAACCATAATTAACAAGATATTCCACTTTCAAATCTAACTAGTATCATTCAAATCTGTATATTGTAATCAAATATATCCACCTCAATTTCTCAGTTAATTATAAGTTACTTAAAGTCTGTAAACTAAATATCATTTCATCACCATTTTAAATAGAATTTAGAGTTAACTAGAAAATCACGTTACCCAAATTCACTCTGCAATATTGTTTATTATACACACACATATATATTGTCTAATCCTATGATTACATCCATTTTCTTCATTATTTTCAACATGGAATATATATATCTATATAAATATATATAAATCATCACTTGATTCTAACCTTTTTTTTCTTTTTTTTTTGTGAAATTCAAAGCCTCTGCATACACACTCAAAATTATAGATTAAACTAATTAAAAGAAGATTGAAATTTTACTTACAAGTTTTTGCTCTTGAAAGAGCACTCCTCAAAATCATTCCCTGATCATTTTTTTATCTTTTCTTTTTCTTTTTTGCTTTGTTGCTTCATGTGTGTGTGTTTAATGTGACGGTTTGTGTGTTTTACAAGATAAGGAATACATTTATACACGTTTATATTTCTTTATGTTAAGGCGGTGGAAGAAAATTTAGCATACAATATAAATTGTAATCTCATGAGTGATGATATATATATATATATATATATATATATATTTTAAGTGTTTTAGGTAACTAAATAATTATATATATGTACTGTATGTGTTTTGTAATTGATAAGTATGCATATATTTATATACTTCTATCACATTGATACTTTAGGTGCCGACCACATACCAGAAATGAATAGTTTAATTAAATCTATAATATGATTTATTAGTTATAGGATAATCCAACATATATATATATATATCAGTACATATGCTTATGCATGCATGTCTTGCCATTTATGGTTAATACACGTGTATACATCTGTATATATCATGCGGCTATTTCAATTTACATATATATATAAATATATATATGTAATGGTCACGTACATATAGATATGATGTGTAATTTATCTCTTTCTATATATTATACATATTTCCATATATATATATATATATTATATATATATATATATATATTAGTTCTCCTTTATTATATATTCACATATTTTATTTCTTGATACACACATCGATGACACCTCTCACATTTAAGTTTACCACGTGTAATCTTGTAATTCTTTGAATAGCTACTACGTGTAATTTAATAGCTAGCATCTAGTTGTCCGACAATTATTTACCTTTCTTTTTACTACTTAGTAACCCAACGACTAATCACTATAAGTGAGTTTCGAAATTATAATACTAGCCATGTCGTATAAAATAATCATATTATGCAAATAGCACATAACTAACATGTAATGCATGAACTATATAGGCCAGTGAGCAGTGCGAGGCTCGGGTATTACACTATCCACAATTTTTGGCGGTTTTAGATTTGTTGCGCATTTGGGGTTGTATAGGCCCATCTGTCTGTGGCCTTTGTTGTGCCTATGCTGAATCTGCTGATCACTTGTTTGTCTCTTGTGTCTTTGCAGTGGCTCTTTGGCGCTGGATTTTTAACATATTTGATGTTCAATTTTCAATGGCTCACAGTTTCAATGATTTCGTGGTGCGCTTGATGTCTTTTCGTTTTAGTGAGCATGTTACTTTTTTATGGCGAGCAGCTGCATTATCTTGCATCTGGCTTATCTGGCATATCCAGAATGATTTGGCTTTCAACGATAAGACCTGGACGGTAGATGCTGCTATAGTCCAACTTCGGTTTCTCATTGTTGAATCTTTATCTCTGGATCAAGGTTGCATGGATAATGATCAAAGGGATCTTTTCATCCTACGGAGACTCCACGTCCCTGGTCGGCCATGAAAAGCTCCTAAAAGTCCCCTTCCTGGATGGATTAAGGTGAATACGGATGGTAGCACTTCGAAACACCGGGACGTCTTACGGCATCTGGAGTCTTCCGGAATTACAGAGGCATCTTTCAGGGTTGCTTTGTGGAGCGATGTGTTACCGGTTGTGCTTTTGAGGTAGAGTTGGTTTTGGCAATGTGGGCTATTCACTATGCATTCGTTAAGGGCTGGACTCAACTTTGGCTCGAGTCGATTTCCGCTTATGTGGTGGATCTACTTCATAAAAGATCTTCTGCCATCCCCTGGAGACACTTGATTAAATGGTGGTATACTCTTCATTTGACAGATGGACTTGGTGGTTTCGCATATCTATCGTGCAGGCAATCACATGGCAGATCTCCTGAGTAAGAAATCGCATTCGGCATCTTGGTGGGGTGTTCCTCCCAAGGATATCGTGTCCCTTCTCATGGAAGATTATGTTGGTCAATCTACTTATAGATTTGTTAGATAATTCATCCTGGGGTTTATTTTTATATTTTGGGACATTTTTATGCGGCGTACTCTTTTCCTGGCAAGAGTTTTTCCCACAAGGGTGAGTTTTACCTGGGGAGGTTTTAACGAGGCCCCAACTATTTAGCTACCTGGTCGGCTTACCACTAGCTTGTAGCTCAAGTGGTATCACTAACCTTTTATAAGGGTGTTAACTAGGGTTCGAACCCTGTATCTTTCAGTTTATTTGAAATTTATCTTCTCCCCTCAATCAGTATTCCTAGCTTATTAAAAAAAAAAGATACCTGGTCGGCTTGTGATCAGTACGCATTACACTATGACTTGAGTTTTGACTTTTTTACTATCGCTACCTGGTCGGCTTGTGATCAGGATCACTTTTTTCATTTTTATTTTATCTTTGATTCATTCAAAAATCTTTGCTCTTAGGAATAAGAACCATAAGACTAGAGTTCAAACCAGATGGCAAACTCCCGGAGATAAAAAATGTTGAAAGCGACAATCACACCCGAGGCAATAACAATCCAATAGTGCTGATAAAAAGACCCGTTAAACCCATCGGACCTGGAGAACTATCCAAGCCAAGATCAAAAACCGCATCTCTAATATCCAAATCCAAAGGCAAAGAAGTCAAACTCACGTTATCCACATTCTAAACCACATCATGGATAACCCGATCAATAGCGGAAAAATCACAAAGATGGCCAGTGGGGGCCGTGAATAGCTCCTCAAAAAAAGAAGTGACATGAAGACGAATATTATCCGGATCCGTATTCAAATTCCCATTAATCAGCAAGCCGTGAATCCTAGCCCAAGCTGTTTTAACATGGCAACAACAATGAAAGAAGGAAGTATGGCGGTCCCCATCAGAGAGCCAAGCAGTGCCATCCTTATGCCTTAGAAATTCCAATTCTATCGAAAGAGCCTAAGTAAGAGAAACCTGAGCTTCCAGTTCCTGCTCCTTATGCAACTCATTGTAACCCAAATTTTCAATATCGAGCTGAATTTGACGCACTTTTTCTAATTGAGCCTCAACTGCATGATTAACATCACCAAAAACATCCTGATTCCAACCACGAAGCACCTGCCTCAGTCTCTTTAGTTTAATCATAACACGCATCAAGGGTTCATGCCAACTCAAGTAGAATCCCAAGAAGAAGAAACGACGACCCTTAAATCCCGGATCCTTAATCCACATCCGCTAAACACGAAAATGAGACGGTCCACTGTAAGAACAAGTAGAACAAGAAATCAAGAGAGGGTGGTGAGCATATCCGAGGAAGGACAAAAGCCTCCATTTTTTGAATAAATTCGAATATATATATATAAAAAAGGAAAAGAGAGTATTCCTGATCACAGGCTGATCAGGTAACCAAAAGTAAGCCTGAAAACATTGTCATAAATGAAAATGAAATGGTCACAAGCCGACCGAATGGCTGAATGGTTGGGGCCTCATTAAAACCTCCCAAGGTAAAACCCACCCTTGTGGGGAAAACCCTTGGCAGGAAAAAGAGTACCCCCCATGAATGAAAATGATACGGATTGTACGAAGGACCCATTGAACATATCGATTCAAGAACCCAACGTATACAAGTAGGCAGCGGATATTCCAGATCGATGATCTAGTTTGATCTTACCTAGAGCTTTATAACCTTGACCCGTTGGCTATATGATCAGCCAAGAACCTTGGTATGGTGAACACCACAAGATATTGCTCAAGTATCTTGATAAGTTCTTAAACAATTGAAAACTCTACAAAGAGAATTTCAACTCACAAAGGCAAATGCCAATTTCAATATATCAATCAATTGTCCATTCTTACATGGGCTGCCATGCTTTTATAGTTACAATATGATGCTTCAATGTTAATCCCGAATTGGCTTTTCATGGGATTTGAAGAGACATTCTTGACCCCTTTTTCTAGTCTTACAACATAGAAAATGACTCCCCCATGTGAAGAGACACTCTAGACCACCTTTACTAGACTTGGAAAATGATTACTAGACTAGACAACCTTTCTAGACTTGTAAAATGACTACTAGACTTACTTTATTGAATAATCATACTTGATTAACTTAACTAAGACACTTTGACTAACAAAATGCTGAAAATTGACCATTTTAAGCAAAATGAAACATCACTCCTCTTGGGCTTGAGGTGTTGGACGAAAATCATGGCTCATAAACTCCAAATTAAGTCTTCAATTCAGTTCCATGCTTGAGCCCAACTTATTAGATGCATTCTGGCCCAACAACTTGAATAACATTCATTACTTGGCCTTCTATTGAGCTCCCTTGCACATTTTCTTTAATTTCAGCAACAAGAGTCATCAAAGCTTGCTTAATTTGTTTAGCTCTTGCTCTCGTGATTGGCCCTCCATGAATCATCATCGGTTCTTTATTTCCTTGAGTTGTAACTGCGGGATGACCTTCATCAGAAAAGCATCCAAAAATGGGAAAAAAACCAGAAGCCATGACGCACTAGCTAACAAACCTATAGTTGGATTGGCCAACATAGTCATTAGTGAGATAATGTACGAACTCCTCAGGCGGGGCGCCCCACCATGTACCATAATCCGTCTTCTTGCTCAGCATGTTTGCCACCCGATTGCCTTCCCGAAAAATATGTAAGACCACCAAATCCATATGAGCGAGAAAATGTAAGGTGTATCGCCATTTGCTAAGGTGGCGCCATGGGACCTCAGCAGATCTCTTCTCTAGCAAGTTCACCACATACATCGAATCCGACTCCAGCCAGAGTTGTGTCCAGCCCTTGACAAAAGCATAGTGAATCGCCCACATTGTTGCGACCAATTCAGCTTCAAACGCATAGCCCGAACCGCAACGATTCACGAAACACCCCCGAAAGAAACCTCTACAATTCCGGAAAATGAGTGAACGTTAAAAGAATCAAAAATCCATCACCAGAGAGCCCCTGCAAAAACACAAGAGACAAATAAATGGTTAACTGATTCTTCAAATGCACGACAAAGAGCGCAAACCGAGGGGCCAGTAAAACTCCCCCTGGCCCATAATAAATTCAAGACAGCCAATCGGTTGTGGATAGCCCGCCATGCCACCACCGATCGCTGTTCCGGGATGTGTTGCGACCAAATCCAAGAACCCCACTTGACCGCCGGATAGTGGGGACGAACATGAGTGGACTCAATGGATTAAATCCATAAACAACTTCAAAAGGAGTAAAGTTAGTAGCAGAATGCACACTCCTATTATATGCAAACTCAACAAATGGCAAACAATCTTCCCAATTCTTTAAGTTCTTTTGGATCAAAGTTCAAGTAGTTGAGACAAAGTTCTATTTACTACTTCGTTTGCCCATCGGTTTGTGGGTGGCAAGTAGTAGAAAATAGAAGTTTAGTTCCCAATTTGCTCCATAACACACGCCAAAAGTGACTTAAAAATTTTGCATCTCTATCACTCACAATTGTTCTTGGAACTCCATGCAAACGCACAATTTCTCTAAAGAACAAATCAGCAACATGAGTAGCATCATCACTTTTATGACAAGGAATGAAATGTGCCATTTTAGAAAATCTATCAACAACCACAAACACAGAATCTCTACCCTTACTTTGTTCTAGGTAAACCCAAAACAAAGTCCATAGATATGTCCACCCAAGGTTCATTTGGAATAGGTAAAGGTTTATACATTCCATGAGGTTGTGATTTTGATTTAGCATGTTTACAAGTTATGCACTTTTCACAAATTCTTTCAACATCAACACGCATACAAGGCCAAAAGAAATGATCACGTAGGACTTCCAAGGTTTTATGCACACCAAAGTGTCCCATTAAACCTCCCCATGCGCTTCTCTAACAAGTAACTCTCGAATAGAACATTTGGGGATGCAAAGTTTGTTTTCGCGAAATAAGTATCCTTCATGTTTATAGAACTTTCCAAATGCAACATGCTCACAAGCTATATAAATAGAAGAGAAATCAGAATCATTGTCATACATTTCCTTTATTGACTCAAAACCAAGAAGCTTAGAACCCAATGTAGTGATTAAGGCATGCCTCCGAGATAATGCATCGCTACAATGTTTTCTTTCCCCTTTTTATATTTAATCACGTAAGGAAATGATTCAATGAACTCCACCCATTTGATATGTCGCTTGTTCAACTTACCTTGGCCCTTGAGATATTTTAAAGACTCATGATCGTATGAATCACAAACTCCTTTGGCCACAAGTAGTGCTGCCAAGTTTCCAATGCTCTCACCAAAGCATAGAGCTCTTTATCATACGTCGGATAGTTCAATTGTGCTCCTTTCAACTTCTCGCTAAAGTAAGCAATTGGTCTTTCGTCTGCATTAGAACAGCACCTACACCCACTCCGGATGCATCACATTCAAGCTCAAATGATTTATCAAAATTAGGTAATGCAAGAATAGGTGCGAGAGTTAGTTTTTCTTTAAGGAGTTCAAATGCATGTTGCTGTTTTTCTCCCCAATGAAAACCAACTTCCTTTTTTATTATTTCATTCAATGGTGCAGCAATGGTGCTAAAATTCTTTACAAACTTCCTATAGAAGCTTGCAAGACCATGAAAACTTCTCACTTCAAAGCAATGCTTTTAGGAATTGGCCAATCTAAAATAGCATTGACTTTTTCCTTTTCCATTTCAATTCCATTAGCACTTACTACAAATCCAAGAAAAACAACTTTGTCCATGCAAAAGAACACTTTTTCAGATTAGCATGCAAAGACTCTCTTCTTAAAGTGTTTAACACTTCACGCACATGATCAAGATGTTCCTCTAAGCTTTTGCTATAGATAAGGATGTCATCAAAATAAACTACAACAAACTTGCCTATAAAGTTACGCAAAACATGGTTCATTAATCTCATGAAAGTGCTTGGAGCATTAGTTAAACCAAAAGGCATTACTAACCACTCATATAAACCATACTTTGTTTTAAAGGCGCTTTTCCATTCATCACCTTCTTTAATTCGAATTTGATGATATCCACTCTTTAAATCAATTTTAGTGAAGACTACAGCACCATGTAATTCATCAAGCATATCATCTAACCTAGGAATAGGATAGCGATACTTTACGATGATTTTATTGATGGCACGGCAATCATACACATTCTCCACGCTCCATCTTTTTTTGGTACCACGATCACTGTACGGCACAAGGACTCATGCTTTCTTTAATTTTACCCTTAGTCAACAACTCCTCCACTTGCATTTGAATTTCTTTTGTCTCTTCCGGGTTGGCTCAGTATCTGGTCGGTTTGGAAGCACCGCTCCGGGGATGAAATCAATTTGATGTTCAATTCCTCTTAGTGGCGGCAATCCATTTGGCTCTTCTTCTTGGAAAGACATCATTATATTCCTGCAAAAGAGAAATAAAAGAACTTGGCAAAGATGGTGTTAGCTCATTAGTGTTAAAATAGGACTCCTTAAACACCATTACTAACACACTCTTTTCTTCAACTAATGCCCTTTTTAACTCACTTGCTTTTGCATAGAAATTCAGCCTTTTTTGCCCTCTACCTTTTCTCCCTCATTCACACTCAATTCATTCCTCTTATCATTATCTCCACTCTTTTTTCACTCGAATTTTGCCCCTCTTCCTTACTCTTTTTTTTTTTTTTCTCTCGGCCTCTCGTATTTTTCTTGCTTGGGACATTTTGATTTGATCTTCTTGCACTTGTTGTGGAGTCAAAGAAACAAGCTGGATATTTTTATTACGATGCTTGAGTGTGCATCGATTAAGAAAACCATCATACGTCACCCTTCTATCGAATTGCCATGGTCTCCCCAATAGAATATGGCTAGCATGCATTGGTACCACATCACATAGAACATCATCCTTGTAATTGCCAATTGAAAATGATACCAAAACTTGCTTAGTCACACGAATTTCTCCACAATCATTAAGCCATTGCAGCTTGTATGGATTGGGGTGCTTCGTGGTAGCTAAATTCAGTTTTTCCACCATTTCACAACTAGCAACATTAGCACAACTCCCTCCATCAACAATTAACATGCACACCTTACCTTGAACTAAACACCTTGTGTGGAAGATGTTCTCCTTTGTTGTTCAGCTTCTTCCATCTTTGTTTGCATGTTTAGAGCTCTTCTAACAACCAAAAGCTCGCCATGTTCGGGTATGGTCTCTTCAAGTTGTTCTTCTTCATGTTCACTTTCAGATTCTATCTCTCCATTATCCTTCATGATCATCACTCTCTTGTTTGGACATTGAGATGCAATATGTCCAAACCCTTGACAACGAAAACATTTGATATCTCGATTTCGAGAATTGGAGTTGAGACCCTTTCCCTTATCAACCTCATTGTACTTGGTTTTGAACGCCTCAGTTTGAGTTTTAGAGGTTGTTCCAACACTTGCTTTCAACATTCCTTCTTTCATCTTGTTGGAAGACTGAAAATTTGATACGTAACTCTTTTGAAATGAACTCTTCTTCTTGAGTTGCCTTTCCACCTTTATGGCTGTATGCACCATGTCTTCAAGCTCCACATAGTGTTGTAATTCCACTATGTTAGCAATCTCCTATTCAGCCCGCTTAGGAATCTTGCCATGGTAGCCTCCCTATCTTCATCAATATTGGCCCTAATCATTGAAATCTCCATCTCCTTGTAATACTCATCCACCGATCTACTACCTTGAGTCATTGTTTGGAGTTTTTGATACAAGTCACGAAAATAATGAGATGGTACAAATCTCCTACGCATGGTTGTCTTCATTTCAGCCCAAGTAGTGATCGATCTTTCTCCGTAACGCCTTCGATTTGTGGTTAATTGATCCCACCAAACTAATGCATAGTCGGTGAACTCAATTGCAGCAAGCTTTACCTTCTTTTCCTCGGAGTAATTGTGGCATTCGAAAATAAGATCCACCTTTCTCTCCCACTCTAAATATGCTTCGGGATCACTTCTTCCATGGAATGCAGGGATATTCAATTTGATGTTCCCTAAATCCCGATCAACTTCATTATTTTGCCTTCTCCCACCTCGTCTATTTCCATGGTGTTGCGGCTCCATTTCTTCTTCCTCCTCGATTCCCACTCCTCATTACGTCTCCATTGATTTGGTTGAGGAATCTCACGCCTCCTAGCTGCTGGTTGTTCAAGCCTCTCCAAACGATCCGTTATATTTTCAAGAATTGTAAATCTTGCAAATTGTTGTTGCATAGCCTCAATAGTGAAATCTTTTTCTCCAACCTTGCTGCCCGAAGTATCCTCCATGATATATTCCTCACAAAACACTCGTGTATCACTCAAGATGATTCACTCAATTGGCTTTTACCTCCCCTCTAATGATCTCACCACTCAATGCCTTTTACCACTCAAATTTCATATGTAGGCTCAATAAGAATAAGAACAAATCAAGACAAGCAATTCCAAGTCACGTTCAACAAATGATATGCCCGTCCGTGTACAAAAAGATCAATAAGTATTTTTTCTAAGAAACAAGATACAATTTTCTTTTGGTGGTGGAGTCTTTAGGATCCCACAACAAGATTTTTCTTTTTTTGTTTTTGTATGTACTTCTCAAGATTGAATGGAGAAGGAATTCAGATTTTTTTTTTTGTTTTTTTTTTCGTTTTTTTTTTTTCTTTTTTTTTTTTGCAACTAGAAGATAGAATATGGATAAAATGATAGGAAATCAGATCAATACCAGATTTCTCTGATACCAAACGATACGGATTGTACGAAGGACCCATTGAACATATCGATTCAAGAACCCAACGTATACAAGTAGGCGGCGGATATTCCGGATCGATGATCTAGTTTGATCTTACCTAGAGCTTTATAACCTTGACCCGTTGGCTATATGATCAGCCAAGAACCTTGGTATGGTGAACACCACAAGATATTGCTCAAGTATCTTGATAAGTTCTTAAACAATTGAAAACTCTACAAAGAGAATTTCAACTCACAAAGGCAAATGCCAATTTCAATATATCAATCAATTGTCCATTCTTACATGGGCTGCCATGCTTTTATAGTTACAATATGATGCTTCAATGTTAATCCCGAATTGGCTTTTCATGGGATTTGAAGAGACATTCTTGACCCCTTTTTCTAGTCTTACAACATAGAAAATGACTCCCCCATGTGAAGAGACACTCTAGACCACCTTTACTAGACTTGGAAAATGATTACTAGACTAGACAACCTTTCTAGACTTGTAAAATGACTACTAGACTTACTTTATTGAATAATCATACTTGATTAACTTAACTAAGACACTTTGACTAACAAAATGCTGAAAATTGACCATTTTAAGCAAAATGAAACATCACTCCTCTTGGGCTTGAGGTGTTGGACGAAAATCATGGCTCATAAACTCCAAATTAAGTCTTCAATTCAGTTCCATGCTTGAGCCCAACTTATTAGATGCATTCTGCCCAACAACTTGAATAACATTCATTACTTGGCCTTCTATTGAGCTCCCTTGCACATTTTCTTTAATTTCAGCAACAAGAGTCATCAAAGCTTGCTTAATTTGTTTAGCTCTTGCTCTCGTGATTGGCCCTCCATGAATCATCATCGGTTCTTTATTTCCTTGAGTTGTAACTGCGGGATGACCTTCATCAGAAAAGCATCCAAAAATGGGAAAAAAACCAGAAGCCATGACGCACTAGCTAACAAACCTATAGTTGGATTGGCCAACATAGTCATTAGTGAGATAATGTACGAACTCCTCAGGCGGGGCGCCCCACCATGTACCATAATCCGTCTTCTTGCTCAGCATGTTTGCCACCCGATTGCCTTCCCGAAAAATATGTAAGACCACCAAATCCATATGAGCGAGAAAATGTAAGGTGTATCGCCATTTGCTAAGGTGGCGCCATGGGACCTCAAAGAGATCTCTTCTCTAGCAAGTTCACCACATACATCGAATCCGACTCCAGCCAGAGTTGTGTCCAGCCCTTGACAAAAGCATAGTGAATCGCCCACATTGTTGCGACCAATTCAGCTTCAAACGCATAGCCCGAACCGCAACGATTCACGAAACACCCCCAAAAGAAACCTCTACAATTCTGGAAAATGAGTGAACGTTAAAAGAATCAAAAATCCATCACCAGAGAGCCCCTGCAAAAACACAAGAGACAAATAAATGGTTAACTGATTCTTCAAATGCACGACAAAGAGCGCAAACCGAGGGGCCAGTAAAACTCCCCCTGGCCCATAATAAATTCAAGACAGCCAATCGGTTGTGGATAGCCCGCCATGCCACCACCGATCGCTGTTCCGGGATGTGTTGCGACCAAATCCAAGAACCCCACTTGACCGCCGGATAGTGGGGACGAACATGAGAATATGATGCTTTCGAAGTAACCATACCATCCTCCAAATTCAGCCATATCCGCGTATCCCTCGAGGAAGGGGCAATGGGGACTCACACAATATCCCGGACCAGATCCAAATAAGCCTCCACAAATGAGAAGGTGAAGTGCTAGGACTCGTCATAAAAAGTAGTCCAAAATGTGATGCTGAAATAAGTGTATGTATTCCTGTGGGATACCAATTCTGTCTGTTATAGAGTAACCCAGCCAGTTGTCAATCCAAAATAATACCTCGAAGTTAGCCCCTGGGATCCAACGAGAATCATCCAAACAATCTGAAATGCAAGTTTAATCCCGGCCCAAATAGAAGAAGGAATAAACGACCTTCGCACCGCCCCATCTGCCATCAAGTAGCGTCGCCTAAGGGTGTTGAAGATCACGAGTCTGAGTTCATAACCTTCCAGCCCAATTTCATCAAAAAAGCCGTATTAGCCGCCACAATCGATCGAAAGCCCAACCCACCTTCAGCCCGAGGCGTGCAACACCGATTCCAACTAACCACCACCGACCCCTTTGTATTTACATCCACAGTCCAAATGAAGTTACGCATGGCCCTTTCAATTTGCTTAAGCATGGATCGAAGCCATTTGTAAACCATCATGGTGTGCACAAAAGAACTAGTAATCACCGAATTAACAAGACAAACTCGACCAGCATGGGAAAGAGAAGAACCTTTCCATCTTTTGAATTTGAGGATGACCTTATCAAAGACAGGTTGTAAATCCGCAACTTTAGGGGCACCCTTGAAAATCGGTGCGCCTAAATATACTGTGGGGAACGTTCCAGGCTGGATCCCCATGATAGTTTGCACCTTCCCACGTACATGAGATGAGACCCGGGAGCCAAAGTAAACTTTGGATTTCAGAGGATTGAAAGCTTGGCCCGAGATATCAGCATATAGGGTGAGGATCTGAAGAAGGATTCGGGTGTTGGCTGAAGAAGCCCCACACATTATAACAATATCATTCGCTTATAAGATGGACGATGGGAAGATAATTCGTCTAGGTGCAATGAACGGTCCTAACCGATTTTGAGCAACCGCCTCAATAAATTTACTAAGTACCTCCTACGCGATGCAAAAAAATAACGGGGATAGAGGATCACCCTGTCTGACCCCTCTAAAATAGGAGAAGTACCCCACCGGCATCCCATTAAGTAGCACTGATATTCTGGATGACCGAAGAATAACATCCACCCAGTGAATAAAAATCTCTGAGAAACCAAAGCGGCGCAAAACGTGCAGTAAGAAACCCCACTTCAACGTATCAAACGCCTTACGGATATCAATCCTCAAGATCATATTTGCATCTGATCGACCATGCAAGACATTAAACCCTTCAAAGACCATGGCAATACAATCGTGAATCTGCCTCCCCGGAATAAACCCGAACTGCGTAGAAGATAAATATGCAGAAATGATCGATCCCAAACAAGTAGCCAAGATCTTGGTGATAATCTTAAAGAAAAAATTACTCATGACAATCGGCCGAAAGTTCTTAATAGAATTAGCATCCTTAGTCTTTGGAATGAGTGCCATAAAACTAGCGTTCAACCCCGGAGGTAAGGAAGAGCTGATAAAGAAGAAACGGACAGCGGTGGACACATATGCCGAAATAACATCCCAGAAATGACGATAAAACGTCCCATTAAAGCCGTCCGGGCCAGGAGACTGTCCGAACCCATATCAAAAATCGCATCTTTAATCTCCGAATCCGAAGGAATAACCGTCAAGCTGGCGTTATCCGAATCCCTCACAACTGGATAAATAACCTGATCAAACATGGAGTAATCCGAAGTGCTACCCCCTGAATCCGCGAAAAGCTCCTTATAGAAGGATATAATATGACTCCTAAGAATAGATGTATCATCTGAGTAATTACCATCGATCATCAGGCCCTGGATCCCCGATCGACCACTACGAATCTGACAACAATGATGAAAAAATGTTGTATTACGATCCCCATCCTTAAGCTAGGCCGAACGGGCTTTATATTTAAGGAATTCAGATTGTAATAAAAGCATGTGAGACAACTCATTTTGGGCATCGAACTCAGCATCCCATCGTGCCGCTGTAAAACCAGAGGCCTCTATATCTGCCTGAATGTGCCGAACCTTCTCCATCTGATTCTCAACCCGACAATTAATATCACCAAACACATCCCTATTCCAGGTCTTAATAACATGATGCAACCTCTTGAGCTTCCCCATGACGCCCAATAAGGGGTTGGGCGTGGCACATGGGGGAGCCCAAGAAGACACCACCAGATCCCGAAAAGAATCATGAGTAACCCACATATGCTGGAATCAAAATAGAACCGGACCCCTGCAAATAGAAGACAACCAAGAAACAAAAATGGGGTGATGATCCGATCAATTGCGAGGTAGAACAAAACCTTTAACAACTTGCCAAAAAGAGAAGAATCGACACGTTGCCAGGGCTCGATCCAACTTAGCCTGAAGTAGAGATAGAGGCGTTTGGGGGGAGCACCAAGTAAATGAATTCCCCGTGGTTTGCACCGCAAACAAACTAGCATCCTCCAAGAAGTCCCTGAATTCCTGACAAGAGGCGTGGGATAAAATACCACTGCCAGAGCGCTCATGATGTCCCAAAACAGTATTGAAATTCCCAATAAGCAACATATCAGTGAGACCCAAATTCCTCAAATCCAACCAAAGTGTACGCCGAGAAATATGATCACACAAACCATGAACAAAGCCAATATGAAAATCCATAGACCCCAATTGTACCTGCATAATAATGCACTGAGAAGAAGACCAAACCTGCTGCAGAACGGATATACTAGCATCACAGAAGACCCAAATATCAGCCCGACCGTTAGCACGAAAACTTTGAGTGATGAAGCTCAAACCCAAACTACTCCATTAGGAATCCGAAATGGAGGAAATTTCCACCTTAGGCTCACAAATAGCTGAAATAGAAGGTTTATGTTTCTGATATAAAGCCTTAAGAACATTGCAAGAAGCAACGTTCCCAATCCCCCAGATATTCCAAAAGATGCAATTCATTGAGACGGGGGGGAGGGGGGTGCTGCCCGTGTCAAACGCACAGTGGAGACAGGAGTGTGGTGTGCTGTAGAATCCGATGATTGAGTGTTGGCCACTTCATCTGCGTAATCTGCCCATCTCTTTGATGCCGCAAAATCTAACTCATTCGGCCCTAGGCGATCAGATTCAATTGTAATGTCATGAATTGCTGGTGATGGACCCTTAGTAACACTCTAGAGTAATATGGATTTAGCCGAATCCAGGGAGTTTTCCCGAAAGGCACGACTAAGCATACGGGTCAGAATCTCCAACAGATGCTGAACCGTAATAGGCAGAATGGCACCTGTGTTGGAAGGAGGCGCCTTGGGGACCGGTTCCCTAACTGGAAAATCTGTTTGAGAATCCGCGGCTATTTGATCTGGGGCGTCCTCTGAGTCAAGAGCCTCAAAAGTATTGCCAAGGAGTACGTCTGGAGGGCAAGTAACAATTGCGCAGGAAAGGGAGCCTGCATGCATAGTCGAACCCATATTTCCCACTGAGTCATCAACGGCCTTGCCCTTGTCCTGCTGCACAAGACGATAAACTTTGCGGACTCTGGAGCGACCACGTTGAACTGAATTCGGACGTCCCTCCGGAGCCCTGGATCGTCCATGAGAAGGGCTGGTGCACCTATCCGTAGTAGTTTTTCCCGTAGTAGAAAGACGGCAAGAAGTAGTGGAATGTCCCGTAACATTGCACTGAGCACAAAACTCTAGGAGTTTCTCTTAACTAACCGACACAAAGGAACATTGGGCAATCCTTTCCACCATAATGTGATCCTCCAATGGTTTTGCAACCAAGCAATCTTTGATCAATTTGTATCGGATTTCCATCAAGCGATCTTTGATCAATTTGATCTTTGATCAATTTGTATCGGATTTCCAATGGCACTGGCGATCCCCATGATGGTATTAGGATCCCAGTATTCCAAACTGAGCTCGAAGATGTGGACCCAAACACTGGCCACAGAAGTGTGCACTTTGTAAGGATTGAAGTCTGAGATCCATGGAGAAAGATGAATAGTACCCGGGTTAAGCGCCCAATTGAAACGAAGTTGAGCCCGAGCTCGATCCTGCGCATGAAAAAATTTGACACAAAAGTATCCCTTGCCCAAGGGAATTAGTTTCCAATCATTCTTCATGCCCCATAGCTCAGATAGCCTCTTATGAAGCAACAAAGTAGGTCATAGCTTGTTATCTTTCCCCAAAATAACCCGCCCAATCAAAGAAAAAGAAAATTCGGTAAGACGTTGTTGGTACACATTTTAATCGATAGTGACAGAGTAATAATCCCCTTTCCTGACCGGTTTAGGGATAGAGTGCATTTTACCAGAAACCATATGGGAAAATGAAGTAGTGTTACCTGGGGCCTAGGGTAAAATAGGATCCGACGAATTGGTATTGTCTGAAACCACTTTCGCGAAAGAGTTAACCAAATTGATATGGTTATTAGTGTTATGAGCCGAAAGTCGAAGGTTCGATGCATGGGGGGAGGAGCTTCCAGCCATTTGAGTAGTCGTCGTGGGAGAGCACGTAAGAGGAATGCTCTGAGGATGGCAGATAGAGGCCCAGGGGTCATCACCCCCCTGGGGGGGCCGGTATTGGAGGGAAGTGTGGTAGCCAGCCCCCAATAATGGCACCCAAGGGGGCCGGACCCCCCATGAATAGCGGCAGGCATGGGGGGTGGGACTCTCCAATAGCAGCGGCATCATTGGAGGAGTGAGGAGCCGCCCCCCTAATATCCAACAAAGGAGATGCAGGCCTCACGGAGGAGACCTGCTGTGACTTGGACGACGCCATGTAGACTTCCAGCGGAACCAGCCCCGCAAAGGTGTGCATGGGGATTGGGCTTAGGGTCACGTGCGAAGGGACAAAACTAGGGGGAATACCGGAACAAGGCAACATAGATGGAATAGCAACCTGGGAGCCCATCGGAGCAGCAGACGCGGACGGAGATGCAGCAACCATTGATGACGACGTCGACGCGAGGAGAATCGGAGTTAATTGGATTGACCAACATAGTCTTTCGTGAGAAAAGGGACAATATCAGCAGGAGGAACACCCCTCCAAGTCGCTGATTGCGACTTCTTGCGCAGAAGGTCTGCCACTCGATTGTCTTCATGATAGATATGCAAAACCACCAGATCCATCTGTGAAAGCAAATGAAGAGTATATTCGCCATTTCCTGAGATGACGCCAGGGGACAACAACAGATCTCTTGTGAAGCAAGTCCACAACAGAAACGGAATCTGACTCGAGCCAAAGTTGAGTCCAGCCCTTAGCGAATGCATAATGAATGGCCCACGTCGCCGCCACCAATTCGGCCTCAAAAGTGTACCTAGTACCACAGCGTTCCACAAAGCAACCCCAAAAGAAGCCTCTGCATTTTCGGAAGACCCCAGAAGCTGTAAGGCTGCCCAGCGCCCCCGAAGCACTACCATCTGTGTTCACCTTGATACAACCCGGAAGGGGTTTTTGCCAAATAACTTGCACGATCTTTGGAGCTTGTCTAGCTCTTCCAGGAACTGGAAGTCTCCTTAGGATGAAAAGGTCTTTTTGATCATTATCCATGGAGCCCTGGTCTAAAGAAGAAGATTCAACAATAAGAACCCGAATATGGGTACTAGCCGCGTCCACCGTCTAGAGTTTATCGTTAAAAGCCAAATCATTCTGGATATGCCAAATAAGCCAGATCTAGGACAATCTTTGCCGCCGCCATAAAAAAGCAACCTCATTTGAAACGGAAAAAGTCATTAAGCGCACTAGGAATTCATTAAAGCTATGAGCCATAAAGAGGTTAACATCAAATGAACCAAAAATCCATCGCCAAAGAGCCCCTGCAAAGACACAAGAGGCAAACAAGTGATCAACAGATTTAGCAGAAGCACAACAAAGACCACGGAGGCATCGAGGGGCAATAAAACCCCTAGGCGCAATAAGTCCAAGACTGCCAAACGATTGTGGATAGCTCGCCACACCACAATCGAATGGCGCTCCAGAATGTGAGGTGACCAAATCCAAGAACCCCAATGGACCATAGGAGATTGAGGCCGAATATGATAATATGCCACTTTCGAGGTAATATTCCCATCGTCAGAATGCATCCAGACCCGCGTGTCCTTCGAGGAGGGGGGGATGGGGACGCGAACAATATCCCGGACAAGATCCAAATAAGCCTCAACAAACAAGAAGGTGAAATGCCAGGACTCATCATAGAAGTACTTAGAAATGCGTTGCCCAAATAGATATTTGTACTCATGCGGTATACCAATTCTAGCAGCAATGCAGTAACCCAACCAGTTGTCAATCCAAAATAATACATCGGAATTACACCCAGGGATCCATCGAGACTCATCTAAATAATCCGCAATGCAAGGCCTAATCCCAGTCCAGATCGAAGAAGGAAGAAACGATCTACGAATAGAACCGTCCGATGTCAAATAATGTTTTCGGAGAATCTGGAAAACCACAGAATCCGAAGTCATAACCTTTCAACCCAGTTTCATCAGAAAGCATTATTAGCCACAATAATCGAGGGAACACCCAGTCCCCCTTCGTCCCGAGGCATACAACATCGAGCCCAATTGACCACCACTGAACCTTTGGAGTTTACATCACCAGACTAAATAAAGTTACGCATGGCTTTCTCCATTTGCTGAAGCAAGGATCTCAACCACTTGTAAATCATCATCGTATGCACAAAGGAGCTAGTAATCACAGAATTAACCAAGCAGACTCTACCAGCAAGAGATAATGTCATCCCTTTCCATCTTCGAAATTTCAGGATAACTTTGTCAAAAACATGTTGCAAGACCGTGGCCTTTGGAGCACCTTTAAAAATTGGAGCTCCTAAATAAACCGTAGGGAAGGCCTCTAACTGAATACCCATAATAGCTTGAATACGCCCACGCACATAAGAAGAAACTCGGGTGCCGAAATAAACTTTTGGCTTACGAGGATTGAAGGTCTGACCCGAAATATCAGCATACATCGTGAGGATCTGAAGAAGGGTACGGCGTTAGCCGAAGAGACCCCACACATAATAACAATATCATCAGCATAGAGAATCGAAGAGGGAAAGATTAATGTCTAGGCGCAATGAACGGCCCTAGCTGATTCTGAGTCACCGTTGACTCAATAAATTTGCTCAGAACTTCCTCCACAATGCAAAAACGTAAAGGAGATAAAGGATCACCCTGTCTAACCCCTCGAAAACAAGACAAGTATCCCATAGGCGAACCGTTAAGTAAGATTGAAATCCTGGATGACTGAAGAATAACTTCAATTTAATGAACGAAGATCTCCGAGAAGCCAAACCGATGCAGAACATGTATCAGAAAACCTCAGTTTAAAGTATCAAATGCTTTGCGGATATCAATTTTCAATATCATATTATCATCAAGCCGACCATGCAGAACATTGAAGCCTTCAGAAACCATAGCAATATAGTCATGAATCTGTCTACCCGGAATAAATCTAAATAGCGTAGGAGACAAATAGGGAGGAATGATCGAGCCCAATTGAGTTGCCAAAATCTTAGTAATAACCTTGAAGAGAAAATTACTCATAACAATCGGACGAAAGTTGTCAACAGAATTTGCATCCTTAGTTTCCAGAATGAGAGCCATAATACTAGCATTCAACCCCGAAGGGAGGGTCGAACTAGTGAAGAAGAAATGGACCCCGACGATAATCTCTACTGAAATAATGTCCCAATAGTGGCGATAAAATATCCCATTGAAACCATCCGGGCCAGGAGAACTATCCGAACCCAGATCAAAAACTGCCTCCTGAATCTCCAAATCCGAAGGAATAGCCATTAAAATTACATTATCTGTTGTCGCCACCTTCGGAGATATGACCTGATCAACCATAGAATAGTCCGAAATGGAACCCCCTGAGTCCGAGAAAAGCTCCTTATAGAAGGAGGTAATGTGACTCCCAAGAACAACTGGATCATCCGAGAAGTTGCCATCAATCATCAAACCCTGAATCCCTGAACGGTTCTCCCGAATCTTACAACGACGATGAAAAAATGATGTATTATGATCCCCATCCTTAAGCCAGGCTGCACGTTCCTTCTGCTTCAGGAATTTAGATTGCAATAGCAACATTTTGGACAGAGCGCTTTGGGCTTCAAATTCCAATTCTCGACGTGCAACAGAGAAACCTAAAGTCTCAATATCCGCCTGAATCTGACGAACTTCCTCCATCTGACTATCCACCTGACAATTATCATCACCAAAAACATCTTTATTCCAAACCTTAATGGTCTGACGCAACCTTTTGAGCTTCCACATGATACGCAAGAGAGGGTTAGGGGAAGGACATGGCTGAACCCATGAGGAGACAACCAGATCCCAAAACGAGTCATGACAAAGCCACATGCGCTGAAAACGAAACGGAACCGGACCCTTGTTGGTAGAGGACGAGCAAGAAACTAATAAGGGGTGGTGATCTGAACCGATACGAGGAAGAACCAAACCTTTAACCGCTTGCCAAAGAGAAATAAATCGACAAGTGGCTAGGGCTCGGTCCAATTTTGCCTGGAGAAAGGAGAGGGGCGTACGGGTGGTGCACCAAGTAAAAGAGTTACCTGTAGTGGGCACAGAAAACAAACCAACATCATCAAAAAAGCCCCGGAAGTCCCGACAAGAAGCCAGGGAAAGAGTACCACTGCCCATTCTCTCATGGTGACCCAAAAACTATTAAAATCACCAAGGAGCAATAAATCATCAAGACCAAAATTCATCAAATCCAGCCAAAGCATGTGACGGTCAATATGATTACAAAAAACATGAACCAAACCAATAGGAAAAGTCAGAGATCCCCACTGAACCTGAAGAATAATACACTGAGATGAAACCAGAACCTGTTGTAAAATAGAGATGCCATGATTACAGAAAACCCTGATATCCGCCTGACCATTAGAATGAAAGTTCAGAGTCACAAAACTCAAACCCAAACTAGTCCAATAAGAATCCGAAATCGAGTTAATGTTCACCTTAGACTCACAAATAGCCAATAAAGACGGTTTATGCTTATGGCATAAAGCCTTAAGAAGATTACGAGAATCAATGTTCCCAATTCCCCGAATATTCAAGAAGATGCAATTCATTGAGAAATAGGTGGGGAAGTATCCCGTGGTGAGCGCACGGAAGTGTCAAAAGTAACATGGTCCTCAGGATCAGACGCATGAGCATTAGAGACATCGTCAGTGTAGTCCGCCCAGCATTTAGAGGCTGCAAAGTCTAATTTCTTAGGCCTTGTAGAATTCGTAATAATTGTGAGGTCATGAATAGCTGGAGACGGACCTTGAGTAACCGACTGATGCATCTAGGACTTGGCCATATCGAGGGAGCTATCCATGAATGCTCTGCTAAGAGTGCAAATAGGCTTTTCCAGGGGATGTTGTATCATCAGAGGCAAACTACGAGGGTCAGATAATGCATGAAAAGAGCCAGTGTTAGAAGTTGGGGGCTTAGGGACCGAATTATGAGTAGGCAGAACCGGAGGGGAATGGGACGCACATGCAGGTGTATCATCCGTGGCAAGAGCCTCAAAAGCATTACCAAAATGAATATCATTAGGGAAAGTGACTATGGCACAGGATGGGGATCCAGCCTGCATAGTCGAACCCATATTTTCCATTGAGTGATCAACGGCCTTGCCCTTGTCCTTGGCCAGAGGCACTGGACGATAAATTTTGCGAACTCTGGAATGCCCCCTTTGAGAGTTAGGACGTCCATCAGGGGCCCTGGATCGTCCTTGCTGCGAATTAGGATGTTCTTCCGGAGCTGAGGACCCCATAGAGGTAAGACGGCAGAAAGCGGTCAAGTGACCCGTAATATTACACTGAGAGTATAACTCAGGGAGTTTCTCGTAGCTAACTGACACAAACGAACATTGGCCAACCCGTTCCACCATAATATGATCTTCCAATGGGTTTGCAAGGTCTATATCAACCAACACACGAATAAAATGACCAAGAGAGCCATCCAATAGCACTGGCGATCTCCAAAATAGTATTGGGATCCCAGTATTCCAAACTAAGCTCAAAAATTCAAACCCAAACACTGACAATGGAAGTGTAAACCTTGTAAGGGTTGAAATCCGGAACCCAGGGAGAAAGACGAATAGTCCCCGAGTTAAGCATCCAATTGATACGTAACTGAGCACGGTTAGAAAATTTAACACAAAAATAGCCCTTGCCCAAGGGAATTAGTTTCCATTCATTTTGAATGCCCCATAGCTCGGAAAGCCGTTTGCGAAAGCATAGTAGGTCAAGGCTTGTTACCCTTTCCCAAAATCACCCGCCCAATCAAAGAGTAAGAGAATTCAGCAAGACGATGCTGGTAAACATTTTAATCAATACTAACAGAATAGTAATCTTCCTTCCTAACAGGCTTAGGGATAGAATTAATCTTGCCCGAAACTATATGAGAAAATGAAGTAAGATTACCTGGGGGCCTGTGGAAAAGTTGAATCCATAGGATGGGCATTACCTGAAACAACTTTAGCAAAAGTGATACCCAAATTATTATTAGCATTATGAGCCAAAAGTCGGGGGTTCCATTCATGAGCGAGAGCCATTGTAAAAGAGCTTCCAGCAACCTGAGCAGCATCTTTGGGGGGGCATGCAGGAGGAATGCCATGAAGATGGCAGACAGCAGCCCAGGGTCATCACCCCGCTGGGAGGGGGCGGCCTTGATGGGAGAAGTAGCAGGCGGCCCCCCATAAGAGCCCACAAGGGGGCCAGCCCCCCCATGGCGTGCGGCTGCCATAGGGGGAAGGGGAGTGGCCGCCCCCTTAAGATGTGGCAAAGGGTGCCACTGGGGGGTGTTGCCTGGTGACTTGGACGACTGCAAGTAAACTTCCGGGGCCACCAAACCCAACAATTGAGATGCCATAGGGACTTCTTTATCGGACGAAGGAGACGACATCAAACAATTTTGGGATACCACACCATGCACGTCTAGGGTTTTGGACGAGGTGGCCAAAGGAGAAATCGTGGAGTGAGATTTTGTACGACCACAATCAAAATTTGAAGTGAGACTGTGAAGGAGCAAATCTGCCACAACAACGACGGAAAAATTGGATGGAGAAAGATCGAGAATCAAGGGGCCGACGGCGTGAGGGAGGAGAGAGATGAGAGCATGTCGTTCTAGAATGTGTCTTCTGTATTAATTAATTTACCATTATTTTCTCCTATTTTCTAACTTGATTAAAACTATTTAATATATATCTCTTTGTGGATGATGTTATTAAACAATATCCCTTGAAGACTTTTTTTTGATAAAGTCAAAATATATATAGAAAAAAGAAAAAGGGATGATGCTTACAAGCCAAGCAACATATAAAATTTTGCATCGCCTTCACCAACTGCCTAAGCATCGCCATGGGCCATTTGTAGATAAGCATACTGTGAACCAGAGAGCTGACAATAACCGAATTGACCAAACAAACCCGACCCGCCAAGGAAAGAGATGATCCTTTCAATCGTTTAAATTTTACCATAATCTTATCAAACAACGACTGCAACACCCCATGCTTAGGAGCACCCTTGAAGATGGGAATTCCCAGATAAGTAGTCAGTAGAGAACCAACCGACATACCCATGACATCCTGAATGTGGTTTCTAATGTACAACAAAACCCGAGTACCAAAAAGCACCTTCGATTTGGCCAGACTGAACACCTGACCTGAAAGAGAAGCATAATGACCAAGTGTGTCGAAAATATGACGTGCATTGCTAGAGGTTGCCGCATAGAGTATAACAATGTCATCCGCATAGAGCATGGTGGATGGGAAAATGATATTACGTGGAGCCACAAAAGTCTTGAGAAGATTGTACGTCACCAATCGAGCAATCAGCCTCCTCAGGACTTCTTCAGTAATGCAAAAAAGAAGGGGTGAAAGAGGATCACCCTGAAGCACCACTCTCGTGCAAGCAAAATAACCAACTGGAGAACCATTAAGCAGGATCGAGATACGGGCTGATTTCAAAATCACCGAAATCCAGTCAACAAATTTCTATAAAAAGCCAAATCTGCGCAACGCATATAAGAGAAAATCCCAACTGAGAGTGTCGAAGGCCTTACAAATATCGATCTTAAGAATCATATTGCAGTCACCCCGATTACAAAAAATGTTGAAACCCTCCGAGACTAGAGCAATACAATCGTGAATGTACCCAGAATAAAACCAAACTGAGTAGGTGATAAAATGCAACTGACAATGCGACCAAACCGAGTAGCCAGAATCTTGGTGATAATTTTGAAGATGAAATTGCTCATGACAATAGGCCTGAAGTTCTCCACTACATTTGCATCTTTGCTTTTAGAAATGAGAACCATAAAGCTTGAGTTGAGTCCCGTTGGAGGGAGCCTGGCTGGAAGAAGTGACGCACAGCAATAATGACATCCGTAGAAATAATATCCCAACAGTTCTGATAGAAGAAACCATTGAAGCCATCCGGGCCCGAGGAACTGTCTATGCCGAGATCAAAAACCACATCTCGGATCTCTAAGTCCGATGGCAGAGATATTTAGCAAATGTTTTCCACATCCAACACAACTGGGTTAATAACGTTATCAACTAAAGAAAGATCCAAAATTGGACAGCTGGGCGCCGTAAACAACTCCTCAAAGAACTGGATAATGTGACTATGAATGACTGACGGGTCCGTAGAGAGCATACCATTGATCACCAGACCGTGAATACCAGCCCGAGCGGCCTTAGTCTGACAACAACAGTGAAAAAATGAAGTGTTGCGGTCCCCATCAACCAACCAAACGGCCCAAGATTTACGAAAGAAATTGAGAATCGGAGGAGAAGCGCCTGATTAAGAGAGTTTTGTGCTTCAAGCTCCAGATCCCGACGTGCAATGCTATAACCCAAAGTTTCAATGTCCGATTGGATCTAATTTAATGTCTCAAACTTAGCATCCTCCCACGATTGACATCCCCAAAAACCTCTGAATTCCAAGAATGGAGCACTGGGCGCAGCCATTTCAATTTAAGCATCACTCGAATCAAAGGGTTAGACCCTGAGCAGTTCGCTTCCCATGAAGAAGCAACAATTGACTGGAAGCCTGAATGTTTGGTCCACATACGTTGAAAGCGAAATGGAGATGGACCCTTATGAGCAGCAGTTGCACAAGAAAGCGAAAGGGGTGGTGGTCATTAGAGCGGCGGATATGAGGAAGAACAAACACTTCAGCTTGCTGCCAAAGACTAACGAACCCTGGGCTGGCAATAGCACGATCGAGCCGGGCTTGAATGAGCATCTGATGACGGCGTGTGCTGCACCAAGTAAATAATTACCAACCGTGGGAATATCTTTCACCCCCGCATTATCAAAGAAATCTCGAAAATCTTGGCAAGAAGCCATGGAGGCCACCCCCTGACTTGTACGCTCATGATTCCCGAGAATAACATTAAAATCCCCCATAAGAACGATATCATTAGTACCCGAACAACAATATCGGACCAAAGTCAAGCTCACGAATGCGTGATTGCAAATTGCATGAACAAACCCCACATGGAAAATATAATTTGCAAATTGTACCTTGAGGATAATACACTAATCAGAGATAAGAACCTGCTGAAGAATCATGATATCCGAACGATAGAAAACCCATATAACCGACCTCCCCGAAGCCCGAAAGTTCTAAACGACAAACTGTAAACCAAGTCTGGCCCAATAAGAATCAGAGATAGTATGTAAGTCCACTTTAGGTTCTGCAATAGCAACCAAAGAAGGCTTATGATGGTGACATTGTTTCTTAAGAACATTGCGAGAAGAAATATTCCCAATCCCCCGAATGTTCCAAAAAATGCAATTCATTGAGAAGTATTGGTGAGGGAATCCAGGTAGAATCTCCGGAAGGTGTTGACGCAGAGGTCGAAAGATCACCCGGGAATTTTCCTCATCCTCCACATAATCCGCCCAACGTTTAAGAGCCTGTTCAAATTGTCACCCCTTACCATCATCTTGGATTTCTAGTTGAAACAACCGATGTTACCTGCGTAACGAAAAGTAATCTGTGTTTGGCATCCATGCGACTTAGCACATATAGCCCTATACAACGGAGAATGGGTTATCCAAATGGATCTTTGCACCGTGATAGGTTTAATATGAATATCGGGCGTTAGATAGTGCATTTATTAGCTTGTGAATATGCATGTTAGGATATGCATCCGTCTTTATGATATGAAAGCCTCTTCGGCACATCATCAGGGGCACATCATGCGGGATGGGGTATGTTATCAAGAGGAGGACCGGCCATGGGATGGGGCACATCATCTGGGATATGCATGTTAGGATCCTCAAAGTCCAATGAAAAAAAGGTATTATCCAGATAAATACCCAAGGAAGCAGTAACGATAGCACAAGAAGGAGAACCCAGTCTCATTGTGAAAGTCGTGTCTACCACAGAATTATCAACAGCTTTGCCTTTGCTCTTGTCCGTAGAATTATGCATTGGACGATAAACCTGGCGCACTCTTGATAGACCTCTCTGAGATGTGGGCCGTCGCTATGGCTCCTTCAAATTGGCATTGTTGCCTAACCTCTGACAAGTTGACACCGAATGTCCCGTAATTCCACATGTGCCCTTTTATACATTTTTAAATTATTTAATAATGGTAATTTTTCATACCCAATTGAAGCAAACGAGCAATGACCCCTTCTTTCAACCATAATGTGATCCTTGAAGGGTTTAGCCAAGTCGATCCACCAAAACACGAACAAAGTGGCCTAGAGAACCATTCAAAGACCTTTTCATCAACTTGTACTTGGGGTACCAATGACCTTAGCGAATCCCATAATGTAACTTGGGTCCCAATACTCGATGCTCAACTCAAATATGCGAACCCAGGACACTAGCCGTTGAAGTATTAACCTTGTATGGGTTGAAATCGAACCCAAGGCGATAAACGAATGGAGCCGGGTTGATAGACCAAGTCACCCGAGCCTTAGCCGGGGAAAGATCACCTCCATTGTTAAATTTAACACAAAAATAGCCCTTTCCCAATGGAATTAATTTCCAATCATTTTTAACCCCCCATATCTCTGAAAGCCTTTTGTGCAAAGGCATAATAGGCCAAGGTTTAGAACCTTTGCCGAGAATTACACAACCAATTAAAGCATACTTAAACTCCGCTAGACGTTGTTGATACACATTTTCATCCATAATAACTGAATAATATTCACATTTTTTAATCGGTTCAGGGATAGGATTAGAAGGACCAGTAACGATTTTAGCAAAAGATGGGGTATTACTTGGGGCTTGGGATACAGAGCTAGAGAAGTTACCAGAAACCATATTCGCAAAAGTAGTATCCACACGTGTGTGGGAATTAGGCCCATAATGAGCCGAATGTTATAAGTTCGCGTGTGATTGAGGATGAGCGTTAGATGAAACTTCCTGCATGGGGTATCCAATTAAGATTGAGGCCGTCATTAGAGGGATTTGGAAATGCCTGAGAGGGATCACCATTGACCCCTGGCCATCACCCCCTGGAAGGAGGCGAAGAAGATGTGGTCGCCTCCCGGCCAAATATAGAATTCCCAACCATGGAGCACATGGGGATGAACTTTTGCGGCTTCGGGCCCCCATGGCAACCATCCATGGGGGTAATAACAGCAGTAGGAGCACTCCTTGGGGGGCAGGGTCGCCATTGGCCGGCAATTGAGGAGCAGCGGCAGGCATGGAAGCCCCTGCACGCACGTCCTTATAAACCGCATGGGGTATTAATCCTAGGTTAAGGTGTTGTGGATTTTTGGGAGTTTGTTGTCGGTGTGGTTTGAAATTTGCAGGTATGAAGCCAAAGTTATCCAGAGTTGGAGAGGGAGATGGGTCACGGGAAATCGCATAGTCATCGTCTTTGACAAAATCATGAACCATAACACCATGATTAAAGGTCAAGGTGAATGAGAATTCAAATGCTTTGCATGAATCTGAAAAAAACTTCGAGATTTAGAGTTGGGTGGATCGAAGTTTGAAGTGATTCCAATAAACGAGCCCGACATGTCGAAGTCGTTGCCGGGAAAGAAGACCGGCGAATCAAACCGGGGAAGATGACCATCCAATAGGGAGCATGCTAGGGTTTCAAAGTTTTTTCAAATCGTCGAAATCAATACTTTGTTAACTGTTTAGCGATCTATTTTATGCATTTTTGTGAGGATGTCCTATCTTTTTTTTATCATCATTTTTTGGGGTACTCTTTTTTTTTCCACGCAAATGGGTTTTCCCAACAAGGGTGGGTTTTTACCTTGGTAGGTTTTAACGAGGCCCCAACTTTAAGCTACCCAATCGACTTGTTTTTTTATAGAAAGAACATACATCAATCGTTACGCCGTATCAATAGAAACAAAAATGGCTAGAATCTCCCATAAGGTTTGATGGTTGATGGTAGTTATCACCAGCCCGGACCTCTTCGCGGACATGTTCTTCTTGCTTTCGAGGGGTTCTCCGCGATTAAAGTGAGACTCGGCTATTTTGCATCGCGATTGAAAATTCATTCCAACGCAAGAGGAGAGAATCATAAATATTAGGGATATTAATTGATTAAACCTTTATTTTTGGCTACATTAATCAAGGATTTCATCATGAGTAACTGATTTTGAGTGTTGAATAATAGATCTTCGATAGAATTGATCCAACCCTCCTTCTCCTTCTTCCATTTTTCGAATCGATTTTCAATGAAATACATCGTATTGTTCCAAGTTGACAACTTGAAAGTGAATTGCCGATTGAGCACATCCCCGGCACCCTTGACAGTGAGGCAATTAGCTATAGGGATGATGCCACGTGGCTTGGAGGCACGGGTTACGGTTGATTCCTTGAACCAAAAGAGCTTTCTCTGCTTCAAGACGTACCAACCACGGGGCCAAGTCTTGATGTACTCGCCTTGCTTCGTGAGCGCTTATTTCGGCGCACTTTTATGGGGTGCCCCAAAACTCCACACCGTATGGTCCGTATTCGTCGGTTCACCGGGATGTATCTCTTGGCTTGAGCCGAGCCCATCGCGGCTGGCCATAAACTCGCCATGGACTAGTGGCTTTGACGAAGCTACCTGATTGGCTTGTGATCATGAGTTTTTCCTTTCTTTTATACATTTTTCCAATTATTTAAAAAGAATTGAGCTAAACAAATAAGGAAACCCTAATCCTTATTAATGAATGATACACATTTGTGAGACATCTGAAATGTAGGTTTTCATCCATTATCTCTTTTCATAATTGTCTTTCATAACCTTGTAAATAGGACACAAATTTTAAAGAAAATTAATTTAACTTTATTTATGTTGTTCACACTCTATTGATTGTTCTTATCTGCCATCACTTTTGATCTTTTCTTTGTCTATTTTGTTGTCTTTCTGATCTCTAGGTCAATGGGTATCGGTTGGATATATTTGGAACATGTCATCATGCACTACCTGCACCAACAAAAACGTTAGAAAAAAGCAAATAAAAATATAAAAATTGAAAAAATAAAAATATTGCTTCAATTAAGATTGAACTACTTATTACTATATATATATCGATTTTCAACCATCCACCCATGGATCTTGGCCGATCATCTCATGACCATTTCGTTATTTTCTTTTGACTTTGTCATCGTTCATATATATATGTAGAATCTTTCGATCAACGGCAACAACGCCAAAAACTTGATCGTGAAAATCTTTTCACTAAACTGCAATTGTACAGTATAGCTAGCAGATAGCAGCGAGGAAGGTCGTATTCCTCAGGGATTAAATACGAAACACTTAGGCTTTAGTAAATATCGTATTCCAATTTTATCGAAGCGGTCGAAAGTCAAAAATTATTTATCTAAATTAAACCCTAAATTATCAAGTAAAATATTTAAGTATTTTATAAACCCGAACTCCACATGTTTTCAACAAATACCAAAGCAACCCTAGGCACATAATCTCAGCATGCTTACCCTAATGCTCTCTTCTCTATCCTCTATACCATCTGACGAGATTACTTGACGGCGCCGGTGCCTTCGCCGACAATCATCATCATGGCTTCGATGGATTCCTTCTACGGTTTAACATCTAATTTTCTGTCTCATCACGATCGTCCTCCACATTCCCTTCCCTCTCAGACTACTTCCACGCTGGATACAACTTCTATGTTGCCCGCTCGACGTCCCCATCACCCAGTCGCCTTGACTTCGGTTTCTCATGGAGCTACGTCATCACCGTTGCCATGCTATGGGTTGCCTCTGAATTTTGTGCCTTCGAAATCTCCCTCAGGCCCGTCATCATCCATGCACACGCACGTTGGTTTGGTCCCACCGGAAGTGTACCTGCAGCCCAAGACCGTGGATGAAGTTAGGGGGGCGGCTCCCCCACCTCTTTGAATGTCGCTGCCCTTGGAGGCCTTCCTCCCATGGTTGCCGCTAACCATGGGGAGGCCAGCCCCCTTGCGCGCCATTATGGGGGGTTGGCGGCTACATCTACCTCCAAGGCAGCCCCCTCCTAAGGGGGTGATGACCTCTGGGCCGCTGTCTGCCATCCTTAGGCCATCCCTCCTGCATGTCCTCCCAAGAATATTGCTCAAATTGCTGGAAGTTCATGCACAATGATCAACCCCCATGAATCGAACCCTCGAGTTTCGGCTCCTAATGCTACTAATGCTCATAATTATTTGGGTAACACTTTTGCTAAAGTTGTTTAAGGTAATCCCCCAACCCATGGATTTTGTTCTTCCCCAGGCCCCAGGTAATTTTTCTTCCTTTTCTCATGTCATTTCGGGCAAGATTGATTCTATCCCTAAACCTGTTATGAAGGGAGATTACTACTCTGTGACTATTGATGAGAATGTCAATCAATTTGAAGGAACTGACATATGAGAGAAACCAACAAAATCGTTGACTTTTATCTATGACCGTTGACCAGCCGTTTTCCGGCCACTACAACGCCGGAATCATACCGAAATATGTAATTCCCCCTCAGGCGACCCCAACTACATTCACACCGACCGGAAATAGTGCCGGTAACGTCGTCAATTTTGGCCAAGAAAGTCAGAAATCGCGCACATTTTCAGGCAACCTTCGCCAACGCCGATTCCGACCACCAAAATGGACGTGCCACCCCAGGTTTTGATCGCCTCCTCATGGGATTCCATGCCCAGTCATCAATTTGTGCTTTCCAATTCGTCTCCGGCAATAATCGGCATTTTACCAAAAAATCCTAACTTTCAATCGAACTCCATTTCCGACCCAAATACATACCCAATCCCAAAATTGACCACACCATCGTCAAATTCACTCCTAGACGCACAAATTCCTCCCTCCAATCGACCTGATTGTGCCCCGAATCATAAAACCCAAATTGGGGATCCGAAAATTGATTTTCGTACTTTGAATGCCCGTTTGACCACTAAAACGGCCGATTTGGCCTTCGTCAAAGAAGGAAATATTGTTCAGTAGGTCAAAACGAGTGGACCTAGCCCATCCAATTCTGGTGATGCTACCGCTCCGGTAGGTCACTATTTGCCGGCGATTCGGGCCCACACGCACCCGTATGCGGCCATAACTTCGTCTTTTTCTCCATTCTCATCTTCCAATGTTGTCATACATCCCCCAAGTACTTGTTTACATCCGAACCGGTCCTCAACCTTTCATTTGTCCGACACCGCTAATGTGTTGGGACTCGTTCCAGAATCGGCTTATCTCAATGTGCAACATACTCCAGCCTCCACCCCTACATGCCCTCCCAATAATGCTGTTCAAATGGCCGGAAGCACCTCTGCAATGGCCTCCCCTAGTGAATCGAACCCTCGAATCTCGGACCATTACACTCACTCTAATTTGAGGAACACGTTTGCTAAAGTTGTTTCAGGCAACCCCCACACTATGGATTCAGCTCCTCCCCAGGCCCCAGGTAATATTACCTCATTTTCCAATTTGGTTTCTGGTAATACACATTCTATCCCTAAACCTGTTAGGAAAGGGGATTATTATTCAGTTACTATTGACGAAAATGTTTACCAACAACGTCTTGCTGAATTTTCGTATTCTTTGATCGGGCGGGTTATTTTGGGGAAAGGTAATAAGCCATGGGCTACTATGCTTTTGCACAAAAAACTTTCTGAGCTTTGGGGTATTAAGAATAACTGGAAACTAATTCCCTTGGGCAAGGGATTTTTTTGTGTGAAATTGTCTAATGCGCAGGATCGTACTCGTGCTCAATTTCGCACCACTTGGGCGCTTAACCCGGGAACTATTCGTCTCTCTCCTTGGGTTCCGGATTTCAATCCTTATAAGGTGCAAACCTCGGTCGGAAACTTTGGGTACGCATCTTCGAGCTCGGTTTGGAATTCGAGATAACATTATGGGGATTGCATGCTATTGGAAATCCATTGCAAATTGATCGGCGTTCATTTGGATGGTTCTCTTGGGGCATTTCGTTTAATGGAACGCGGCGTGCTCCTTTGTGTCAATCGGGTATGAGAAACTCCCTGAGTTTTGTTCGAGATGTGGCATTACGGGACATTCGACAGCCTCTTGTCGTCTTAATAATGCGGGCTATCCGGATACGGAAAGGCGTGCTTCTCCTAACCAGGGACGCCCCCGGGCGCCAACTACTCGTCCTAGTTCTGTGCAGAGAGGGCGATCCAAGGCACGCAAGGTTTATCGTCCTGTGCAGCAGGACAAGGGTAAGGGAATTGATGACTCAATGGGAAAGATGGGTTCGACTATGCGTGCTGGTTCTCCTACCCGCGCAATAGTCACTTGCTTTACGGATATCCACCTTAATAACACCTTTGCGGCTCTTGGTTCAGTCGACTCCCAGGATCAGCATTCCGCAGATTGCCAGGCCGATTATCCTGCTATGGAGTCATCTCCCAAGGCTACTACTTCCAACACCGGCACGGTCTCCACTATTATGCCTATTACAGTTCAGTATCCTTTGGGGAAGCCTATTCGAGCCCTTAGCCGTGCCTTCCAGGATAGATCCTTGGACTTGGCTAAATCTAGAATTCTCTGCAGTGTTACGTCGGGTCCGTCGCCCCCAGTTCATGACATTACTATTGAACCGGAGAGCCAAGAACCACATGAGATGAACTTTGCGGCTTCCAAGAGATGGGCAGATTATGCAGATGAAATGGGTAACTCTCAATCGTCAGACTCTGCAACGCACCACATGCCAGTTTTTACCATGCAATCGACACGAGCGCCACATTACCCGCCGTCTCAATGAATTGCATCTTCTGGAATATCCAGGGGATTGGGAACATTGCATCTCGTAATATTCTTAAGGCTTTATGTCACAAACATAAACCTTCTATTTTAGCCATTTGTGAACCTAAGGTGGACATTTCATCCATTTCGCATTCTTACTGGAGTAGTTTGGGTCTCAGGTTTGTTGCTCAAAGCTTCCTAAGAACGGGCGCCGGATATTTGGGTCCTATGCGATGTGAGTATTTCTCCCCATAATCGGGTTTGGTCTTCTTCTCGTGTATTATTTTGCAAGTTCAAACTGGCTCTATGGTTTTCCATGTTGGTTTTGCTCATGGCTTGTGTGATCATGTTGCTCGTCGTGCCCTTTGGTTGGATGTGAGGATTTTGGGTCTTGCTGATCTGCTATTTATTGGGGATTTCAATGTTGTGTTGGGACATCATGAGCGTTCTGGCAGTAGTACCTTATCCCAGGCTTCTTGTCAGGACTTCAGGGACTTCTTGGAGGATGTGGGTTTATTTATGGTGCCGACTACGGGGAATTCATTTACTTGGTGCTCCCCCCGAAGGCCTCTATCTCTCCTTCAGGCTAAGTTGGATCGAGCCCTAGCAACCGGTCAATTCTTCTCTTTTTGGCAAGTTGTTAAGGGTTTAGTTCTTCCTCGCATTGGCTCCGATCACCACCCTATTTTGGTCTCTTGTTCTAATCCCACTATCAGGGGTCCGTCTCCTTTTCGTTTTCAACGCATGTGGATTCATCACGACTCTTTCCTGAATATTGTGACTACCTCTTGGGCGATCCCGTGCGCATCGCCTAATCCATTGCAACGCGTCATATGGAAACTCAAGAGATTGTGACATACGATTAAGGTTTGGAATAAGGAAGTTTTTGGGGATGTGAATCGTCAGGTGGATTATCAGATGGAAAGGGTTCGTCAGATTCAGGCAGATATTGAATCCGACGGTTTCACCGAGGCTCGCAAGGATATGGAGTTGGAGGCGCAGTCGGCGCTGTCTCGCACGTTGCTCATGCAGTCGGAATTCCTTCAGTAGAAATCACGATCGGATTGGTTAAAGGATGGAGATCGTAACACAACTTTTTCCATCGTCGTTGTCAGATTCGCAATGGGCGCTCACGGATACAAGGTTTGATGGTTGATGGTAGTTATATTGAGGACTCGGTGGCTCTTGGGAATCACATTATCTCCTTTTATACGGACCTCTTCGCGGACACGGGGCAAACCACTTCGGACTACACTCTGGTCGATCATCTTATTTCTCCGATAGTTAGCATGGTTGATAATGCCCTTTTGACGGCAATTCCTTCAGTATCCGAAGTGAAAGAGGCGGCATTTGATATGGGTTTGGACAGTGCCCCAGGCCCAGATGGTTTCAGTGGGAGATTTTATCATCATTTTTGGGATATCATTTCTGAGGAGGTGGTGGCCGCCATCCGACATTTTTTCGTCACGGCTTCCTTCCCGACGGGTCTGAATGCCAGTTTTATGGCACTCATCCCAAAAACCAAGGAAGCAAATGCGGTGGAAGACTTTAGACCGATCGTGATGAGCAATTTCCTTTTTAAGATTATTACCAAGATTCTGGCGACGCGGCTGGGCTCGATCATCTCTTCTTACTTGTCGCCTACCCAGTTTGGCTTTATCTCGGGCAGGCAGATCCATGATTGTATTGCGTTGGTCTCGGAGGGGTTCAATATTTTACAGGGTCGTAATGATGTCAATATGATCTTAAAGATTGACATCCTAAGGCATTTGATACGATTAATCGGGGCTTCTTGATTCACGTGTTACGTTGCTTTGGTTTCTCTGAAGTGTTCATTCACTGGATTGAGATCATCCTTCAGTCTTCCAGTATTTCAATCCTGTTGAATGGGTCGCCAATGGGTTATATCTCTTGCTTTCGAGGGGTTCGACAGGTAGATCCGTTATCTCCTCTGCTATTTTGCATCGCGGAGGACGTTATGAGTAGATTGGTCGAGGACGCGGTCAACAAGAATCTACTTCAGCCTTTTCGGGCGCCTAATCAGGTGGTTTTCCCCTCATCCATTATGTATGCAGATGACATTGTGATTATGTGTGGGGCATCCTCGTGCAGTGCACATGCCATTATTCAGATACTTAACCTCTATGCAGACATGTCGGGTCAAATTTTCAATCCTAATAAATCTAAAGTTTTTTTTGGAGGCCGGGTTTCCAATCATGTGCGAGGTCGTATTCAGACGATTACTGGGATGCATATGGGCGCTTTCCCTACAATCTACTTGGGCACCCCCATCTTCAAGGGTGCGCCCAAAGTGGCCAGCCTTCAATCCATTTTCGACAAGATTATTTTCAAGTTCAGAAGGTGGAAAGGTTCTGCTATGTCTATTGCTGGCCGCATTTGTTTGGTGAATTCGGTGATTACCAGCTCCTTTGTGCACACGATGATGGTATACAAGTGGCCCAGAACTTTGTTACAGCAAATGGAAAAGGCAATGCGTAATTTCATCTGGACTGGCAATGTAAACTCGAAAGGATCTGTGGTGGTTAATTGGAGCCGTTGTTGCATGCCGTGGGCGGAAGGCGGTTTGGGCGTACGGTCTATTGTGGTCGCCAACAATGCTTTCCTTATGAAGTTGGGATGGAAGATTATGACTTCAAACTCTTTGGTTTACAACATCCTCCGTAGGCGTTTCTTGGCTTATGATGGATCTCCACGCCGTTCTTTCATCCCCTCTTCCATCTGGAGAGGGATTCGGCCTGGGATCTTGGGTTTCTTGGAGGATCATCGGCCGGATTCCGGGATGCAATTCCGGAGTTCGATTCTGGCTGGATAATTGGTTGGGTTACATCATTGCTGATAGGATTGGGATTCCTAAGGAGTACAGGCACTTATTTCGACATCGCATCTCGGATTACTTTTATGACGGGACATGGCACTTTACTTTCTCATTCATTGATGCATATTTGGATATGGTCCGAGATATTGTTAGAGTCCCCATCGCTCCAGCATTGTCGGATACACGGGTGTGGCTTCACTCCGATGATGGTTGTATCACTTCGAAATCTGCCTACACATTTCTGCGTCCTCGCGCCCCAACGGTTCATTGGGGTTCCTGGATTTGGTCTCCTCACATTCCGTAAATACGTTAGATTGCGGCTTGGCGGGCTATCCACAATCGTCCTGCGGTTTTAGACGTTCTGCGTTCGCGTGGCTCCTTCACAGGACCCTCGGTTTGCGGTCTTTGTTGTGTTAACAATGAATCATTGATCATTTATTTGTCTCTTGTGGTTTTGCGGAGAGGCCCTATGGCGTGGATTTTTGATGCCTTTAATATCAATTACTTTAGGGTTATAGCTTTAATGAATTTCTCAAAGCGTTTGATGCGTTTTCATTTCAAAGATCGTGTGGGCTTTCTTTGGCGCGCGGCTTTTTTTTCCGTATTTGGCTCATCTGGGAAATCGAAATGACTTGACCTTCAACAACAAGACTTGGACACTGGAGGCGGCCATCCTACGCCTTCGTGTCCTAATTCTGGAGTCATCTTCCTTAGACCGAGGTTGCATGCAAAATGATCAATAGGACCTCTTCATTCTCCGCAGACTTCGTGTTCCTGGGTGCCCTAGACAGGCCCCGAAGATTGTGTAGGTCACTTGGCGTAAAACCTTTGCCGGGATGGATCAAAGTTAACACGAGACGGTAGCGCTACGGGGCACCTTAAATCTCACGACTTTTCGGTGTCTTTCGCAATCGTAGGGGGTTTTTTCGGTGCTTCGTGGAACGATGTGGTTTTGGTTTCGCTTTTGAGGCGGAACTTACAGCGCTATGTGGGCCATCCAATACGCGTCCTCGAAGGGTTGGAACCAACTATGGCTGGAGTCGGACTCGGTCTATGTGGTGGAGTTGCTGCGTAAGAAATCCATTGGTGTTCCTTGGCGCCATTTGAGTATGTGGAGATAGACTCTCCACCTTCTTTCTCAAATGGATTTTGTGGTCTCGCACATCTTTAGGGAAGGAAACCGGGTAGTGGATATTCTAAGCAAGTCGTCGCAGGTGGATACGTGGTGGGGTTCGCCCCCAGCGTCCATTATCCAGTCCCTCACTCAGGATTATGTTGGCCAATCAAATTATAGGTTTGTTCCTTAGTGCGTCGCATTTTCAGTCTTGTCGGCTTTTGGGGTGCTTTTATCATGGGGAGTACTCTTTTTCCTTCCAGGGGTTTTTCCCACATGGGTGGGTTTTACCTTGGAAGGTTTTAACGAGGCCCCAACCATTCAGCCATATGGTCGGCTTGTGACCATTTCGTTATTTTCTTTTGTCTTTGTTAACAGGATTTACTTTGGTTACCTGATCAGCCTGTGATCAGAAATACTCTTTTTCATTTTTATATATATTATCGCATTTATTTAAAAAAACTATTGATGAGAATGTATATCAACAACGTCTTATTGAATTTTCTTATTCTTTGATTGGGCGAGTTATATTGGGCAAGGGTAACAAGCCCTACCCAACGATGATGCTGCATAAATGACTATCCGAACTATGGGGCATTAAAAATGATTGGAAATAAATTTCCTTGGACAAGGAATATTTTTGTGTTAAATTTTCTAATGCACAGGATCGAGCACGTGCTCAGTTACGTATCAATTGGGCACTTAATCTGGGTACGATTCGGCTTTCTCCATGGGTTCCAGACTTCAACCCCTACAAGGTTCACACTTCTGTAGCCAGTGTTTGGGTTTGCATTTTTTAGCTCAGTTTGGAATACTGGGATCCTGATACCATTTTGGGAATCGCCAGTGCTATTGGTAATCCAATTCAAATCGATCAACAATCTCTAGACGGGTCTCTGGGACATTTCATACGTGTGCTGGTTGATATAAACCTTGCAAAATCACTGGAGGATCACATTATGGTGGAACGGGTTGGCCAGTGTTCTTTTGTGTCAGTTAGCTACGAGAAACTCCCCGAGTTCTGCTCCAAAGGCCATGTTATGGGACATTCGACTGCTTCCTGCCGTCTTACTGCTACAGGGACTTCGGCTCCAGGGCGTTCCAAGGCCCCGGATGGACGCCATACTTCAGCTCCAAGGGGTCATTCCAGAGTTCATAAAATTTACCGCCCAGTGCAACATCCTACAGATAAGGGCAAGGCCGTTGATAACTCAATTGGAAATGTGGCTTCGACTATGCGACCAGGTTCTCCTTCCTGTGCCATAGTCACTTGCCCTAACGACATCCATCTGGGGAATGCTTTTGAGGCTCTTGCCATGCACGACACACCGAAACAGAATTCCATAGATTCCCCTTTGATTCTCCCCAATCGTCATTAGGTTCCCAAGGCCCCGGTCTCTAACATTGGCTCCTTTTCTATGAGTCTGCCTCTTACTATTCAGCACCCATTGGAGAAGCCCATCCGGGCTCTTAGTCGAGCCTTCTTGAACAGCTCCCTTGATGCGGCCAAATCCAGGTTACTTCAGAATATTGCTCAGGGTCCCTCTCCGGCCATTCATGACCTCACAATTTAGTCGGACCACCAAGGGCCCAATAAATTAGATTTTGCGGCTTCAAAACAATGGGTGGATTATGCTGATGAGGTTGCTAATGATCAATCGTCTGATTCTGCAACACACCACACTCCTGCTTTTACCGTGCGCTCGACACGGGCTGAGCCCCCCTACCGTCTCAATGAATTGCATCTTCTGGAACATCCAGGGGATTGGGAACATTGCCTCTCGTAATGTTCTTTAGGCTTTATGTCAGAAGCATAAACCTTCCATTTTGGCTATATGTGAGCCTAAGGTGGATATTTCTTGATACGGATTGTACGAAGGACCCATTGAATATATCGATTCAAGAACCCAACGTATACAAGTAGGCAGCGGATATTCCAGATCGATGATCTAGTTTGATCTTACCTAGAGCTTTATAACCTTGACCCGTTGGCTATATGATCAGCCAAGAACCTTGGTATGATGAACACCACAAGATATTGCTCAAGTATCTTGATAAGTTCTTAAACAATTGAAAACTCTACAAAGAGAATTTCAACTCACAAAGGCAAATGCCAATTTCAATATATCAATCAATTGTCCATTCTTACATGGGCTGCCATGCTTTTATAGTTACAATATGATGCTTCAATGTTAATCCCGAATTGGCTTTTCATGGGATTTGAAGAGATATTCTTGACCCCTTTTTCTAGTCTTACAACATAGAAAATGACTCCCCCATGTGAAGAGACACTCTAGACCACCTTTACTAGACTTGGAAAAGGATTACTAGATTAGACAACCTTTCTAGACTTGGAAAATGACTACTAGACTTACTTTATTGAATAATCATACTTGGTTAACTTAACTAAGACACTTTGACTAACAAAATGCTGAAAATTGACCATTTTAAGCAAAATGAAACATCACTCCTCTTGGGCTTGAGGTGTTGGACGAAAATCATGGCCCATAAACTCCGAATTAAGTCTTCAATTCAGTTCCATGCTTGAGCCCGACTTATTAGATGCATTCTAGCCCAACAACTTGAATAACATTCATCACTTGGCCTTCTATTGAGCTCCCTTGCACATTTTCTTTAATTTCAAAGAACAAGAGTCATCAAAGCTTGCTTAATTTGTTTAGCTCTTGCTCTCGTGATTGGCCCTCCATGAATCATCATTGGTTTTTTATTTCCTTGAGTTGTAAATCGGATGACCTTCATCATTCCCTTCTTCTTCTTCGAGGATTCGTCCTCGAATCGATTACGCATTAAAAGGAGATAGATCGGACACATTAAAAGTAGCACTCACATTATACTCACCGGAAGATCAATCTTGTAGGCATTGTCATTGATCTTTGCAATCACTTGAAATGGCCCATCACCCCTTGGTTGTAGCTTGGACTTTCGCTTTGTTGGAAACCTTTCTTTTCTCAAGTGCAGCCACACCCAATCTCCTGGTTCAAATATTACTTGCTTTCGACCCTTGTTGGCTTGTTTAACATATCGCTCGGTTTGCTTCTCAATATTAAGTTTCACCTTTTCATGCAACTTCTTTACCAATTCTGCCTTAGCTTTTCCATCAAGACTTGCTTGCTCTTCAACAGGGATAGGAACAAGATCAAGTGGACTCAATGGATTAAATCCATAAACAACTTGGGCTTTGAGATATTTTAAAGACTCATGATCAGTATGAATCACAAACTCCTTTGGCCACAAGTAGTGCTGCCAAGTTTCCAATGCTCTCACCAAAGCATAGAGCTCTTTATCATACGTCGGATAGTTCAATTGTGCTCCTTTCAACTTCTCGCTAAAGTAAGCAATTGGTTTTCCCTCCTGCATTAAAACAACACCTACACCCACTCCGGATGCATCACATTCAAGCTCAAATGATTTATCAAAATTAGGTAATGCAAGAATAGGTGCAGTAGTTAGTTTTTCTTTAAGGAGTTCAAATGCATGTTGCTGTTTTTCTCCCCAAAGAAAACCAACTTCCTTTTTTATTATTTCATTCAATGGTGCAGCAATGGTGCTAAAATTCTTTACAAACTTCTTATAGAAGCTTGCAAGACCATGAAAACATCTCACTTCAGCAATGCTTTTAGGAATTGGCCAATCTAAAATAGCATTGACTTTTTCCTTTTCCATTTCAATTCCATTAGCACTTACTACAAATCCATGAAAACAACTTTGTCCATGCAAAAAGAACACTTTTTTAGATTAGCATGCAAAGACTCTCTTCTTAAAGTGTTTAACACTTCACGCACATGATCAAGATGTTCCTCTAAGCTTTTGCTATAGATAAGGATGTCATCAAAATAAACTACAACAAACTTGCCGATAAAGTTACACAAAACATGGTTCATTAATCTCATGAAAGTGCTTGGAGCATTAGTTAAACCAAAAGGCATTACTAACCACTCATATAAACCATACTTTGTTTTAAAGGCAGTTTTCCATTCATCACCTTCTTTAATTCGAATTTGATGATATCCACTCTTTAAATCAATTTTAGTGAAGACTACAGCACCATGTAATTCATCAAGCATATCATCTAACCTAGGAATAGGATAGCGATACTTTATAGTGATTTTATTGATGGCGCGTCAATCTGTACACATTCTCCACGCTCCATCTTTTTTTGGTACCACGATCACTGGTACGGCACAAGGACTCATGCTTTCTCTAATTTTACCCTTTGTCAACAACTCCTCCACTTGCATTTGAATTTCTTTTGTCTCTTCCGGGTTGGCTCTGTATGCTGGTCGGTTTGGAAGCACCGCTCTGGGGATGAAATCAATTCCTCTTAGTGGAAGCAATCCATTTGGCTCTTCTTCCGGAAAGACATCATTATATTCCTGTAAAAGAGAAATAAAATAACTTGGCAAAGATGGTGTTAGCTTATTAGTGTTCAAACAGGACTCCTTAAACACCATTACTAACACACTCTTTTCTTCAACTAATGCCCTTTTTGTTACACTTGCTTTTGCATAGAAATTCAGCTTTTTTTTTGCCCTCTACCTTTTCTCCCTCATTCACACTCAATTTATTCCTCTTATCATTATCTCCACTCTTTTTTTCACTCGAATTTTGCCCATCTTCCTTACTCTTTTTTTTTCTCTCGGCCTCTCGTATTTTTCTTGCTTGGGACATTTTGATTTGATCTTCTTGCATTTGTTGTGGAGTCAAAGAAACAAGCTGGATATTTTTATTACGATGCTTGAGTGTGCATCGATTAAGAAAACCATCATACGTCACCCTTCTATCGAATTGCCATGGTCTCCCCAATAGAATATGGTTAGCATGCATTGGTACCACATCACATAGAACATCATCCTTGTAATTGCCAATTGAAAATGATACCAAAACTTGCTTAGTCACACAAATTTCTCCACAATCATTAAGCCATTGCAGCTTGTATGGATTGGGGTGCTTAAATGTGGTAGCTAAATTCAGTTTTTCCACCATTTCACAACTAGCAACATTAGCACAACTCCCTCCATCAACAATTAACATGCACACCTTACCTTGAACTAAACACCTTGTGTGGAAGATGTTCTTCCTTTGTTGTTCAGCTTCTTCCATCTTTGTTTGCATGTTTAGAGCTCTTCTAACAACCAAAAGCTCTCCATGTTCGGGTATGGTCTCTTCAAGTTGTTCCTCTTCATGTTCACTTTCAGATTCTATCTCTCCATTATCCTTCATGATCACCACTCTCTTGTTTGGACATTGAGATGCAATATGTCCAAACCCTTGACAACGAAAATATTTGATATCTCGATTTTGAGAATTGGAGTTGAGACCCTTTCCCTTATCAACCTCATTGTACTTGGTTTTGAACGCCTCAGTTTGAGTTTTAGAGGTTGTTCCAACACTTGCTTTCAACATTCCTTCTTTCATCTTGTTGGAAGACTGAAAATTCGATACGTAACTCTTTAGAAATGAACCCTTCTTCTTGAGTTGCCTTTCCACCTTTATGGCTGTATGCACCATGTCTTCAAGCTCCACAAGTGTTGTAATTCCACTATGTTAGCAATCTCCTATTCAGCTGCTTTAGGAATCTTGCCATGGTAGCCTCCCTATCTTCATCAATATTGGCCCTAATCATTGAAATCTCCATCTCCTTGTAATACTCATCCACTGATCTACTACCTCGAGTCATTGTTTGGAGTTTTTGATACAAGTCACGAAAATAATGAGATGGTACAAATCTCCTACGCATGGTTGGTTGTCTTCATTTCAGCCCAAGTAGTGATCGATCTTTCTCCGTAATGCCTTCGATTTGTGGTTAATTGATCCCACCAAACTAATGCATAGTCGGTGAACTCAATTGCAGCAAGCTTTACCTTCTTTTCCTCGGAGTAATTGTGGCATTCGAAAATAAGATCCACCTTTCTCTCCCACTCCAAATATGCTTCGGGATCACTTCTTCCATGGAATGCAGGGATATTCAATTTGATGTTCCCTAAATCCTGATCAACTTCATTATTTTGCCTTCTCCCACCTCGTCTATTTCCATGGTATTGCGGCTCCATTTCTTCTTCCTCCTCAGATTCCCACTCCTCATTACGTCTCCATTGATTTGGTTGAGGAATCTCACGCCTCCTAGCTGCTGGTTGTTCAAGCCTCTCCAAACGATCCGTTATATTTTCAAGAATTGTTGTAAATCTTGCAAATTAGTGTTGCATAGCCTCAATAGTGAAATCTTTTTCTCCAACCTTGCTGCCCGAAGTATCCTCCATGATATATTCCTCACAAAACACTCGTGTATCACTCAAGATGATTCACTCAATTGGCTTTTACCTCCCCTCTAATGATCTCACCACTCAATGCCTTTTACCACTCAAATTCTCATATGTAGGCTCAATAAGAATAAGAACAAATCAAGACAAGCAATTCCAAGTCACGTTCAACAAATGATATGCCCGTGTACAAAAAGAACAATAAGTATTTTTTTCTAAGAAACAAGATATAATTTTCTTTTGGTGATGGAGTCTTTAGGATCCAACAACAAGATTTGTTTTTTGTATGTACTTCTCAAGATTGAATGGAGAAGAAATTCATATTTTTTTTTCTGTTTTTTTTTTCCGTTTTTTTTTTCGTTTTTTTTCTCTCTTTTTTTTTAAACTAGAAGATAGAATATGGATAAAATGATAGGAAATCAGATCAATACCAGATTTCTCTGATACCAAACTGATACGGATTGTACGAAGGACCCATTGAATATATCAATTCAAGAACCCAACGTATACAAGTAGGCAGTGGATATTCCAGATCGATGATCTAGTTTGATCTTACCTAGAGCTTTATAACCTTGACCCGTTGGCTATATGATCAGCCAAGAACCTTGGTATGATGAACACCACAAGATATTGCTCAAGTATCTTGATAAGTTCTTAAACAATTGAAAACTCTACAAAGAGAATTTCAACTCACAAAGGCAAATGCCAATTTCAATATATCAATCAATTGTCCATTCTTACATGGGCTGCCATGCTTTTATAGTTACAATATGATGCTTCAATGTTAATCCCGAATTGGCTTTTCATGGGATTTGAAGAGATATTCTTGACCCATTTTTCTAGTCTTACAACATAGAAAATGACTCCCCCATGTGAAGAGACACTCTTGACCACCTTTACTAGACTTGGAAAATGATTACTAGACTAGACAGCCTTTCTAGACTTGGAAAATGACTACTAGACTTACTTTATTGAATAATCATACTTGACTAACTTAACTAAGACACTTTGACTAACAAAATGCTGAAAATTGACCATTTTAAGCAAAATGAAACATCACTCCTCTTGGGCTTGAGGTGTTGGACGAAAATCATGGCCCATAAACTCCAAATTAAGTCTTCAATTCAATTCCATGCTTGAGCCCAACTTATTAGATGCATTCTGGCCCAACAACTTGAATAACATTCATTACTTGGCCTTCTATTGAGCTCCCTTGCACATTTTCTTTAATTTCAGCAACAAGAGTCATCAAAGCTTGCTTAATTTGTTTAGCTCTTGCTCTCGTGATTGGCCCTCCATGAATCATCATCGGTTCTTTATTTCCTTGAGTTGTAACTGCAGGATGATGACCTTCATCATTTCTTCGATATCGACTTCCTATTGGAGTAGTTTGGGTTTGAGTTTCGAGACTCAAACCTTTCATTCTAATGGTCGGGCTGATATTTGGGTTTTCTGTGATCCTGGCATCTCTATTTTGCAGCAGGTTTGGATTTCTTCTCAGTGTATTATTCTACAGGTTCAGCTAGGTTCTCTGATTTTTCATATTTTTTTAATAAGCTGGGAGTACTGGTTGGAGAATTTCAAATAAACTGAAAGATACAGGGTTCGAACCCTGGTTAACACCCTTATAAAGGGTTAGTGATACCACTTGAGCTACAAGCTAGTGGTGTCTGATTTTTCATATTGCCTTTGCTCATGGTTTATGTAATCATATTGCTCGGCGCACGCTTTGGCTGGATTTGAGAAATTTGGGTCTTGATGATTTATTGCTTATCGGGGATTTTAATGTTGTTTTGGGTCATCATGAGCGTTTGGCATTGGTATTTTATCCCATGCCTCTTGTCAGGACTTCAGGGACTTTTTGGAGGATGATGGCTTGTTCTCTGTTCCGACAACGGGGAATTCGTTCACTTGGTGCTCTCCCCGTACACCTCTATCCCTGCCCTAGCAACGTGTTGATTTTTCTCTCTTTGGCAAGTTGTTAAGGGTTTGGTTCTTCCTCACATTGGTTCGGATCACCATCTCATTTTGGTTCTTGCTCATCTTCTGTCAGCAGGGGTCCGGTTCCATTTTGTTTTCAGCGTATGTGGGTTTATCATGACTCTTTTCGGGATCTTGTTACTTCTTCTTGAGCCCTTGAATCGCATCGCCTAACCCTCTGTTGCGTGTCATGTGGAAGCTTAAACGGTTGCGGCAGACTATTAAGGTTTGGAATAAAGACATCTTTGGGGATGTTAATCGTAAGGTGGATTGTCGGATGGAGAAAATACGCTAGATTCAGGCAGATATTGAGATATTTAGTTTATCTGTTGCTCATCGCGATTTGGAATTTGAGGCCCAAAATGATTTGTCCCACACGTTATTATTGCAATCCGAGTTCTTGAGGTGGAAAGCTCGTTCGGCTTGGCTTAAGGATGGGGATCATCATACAGCCTTTTTTCATCGTCGTTGTCAGATTCGGAGTAGCTGTTCGGGTATTCAAGGTTTGATGATTGATGGTAATTATTTGGACGATCCAGGTGTTATTGGGAATCACATTACCTCCTTTTATAAGGACCTTTTCTCAGACCTTGGGGGCACCATTTCGGATTATTCAATGGTTGATCAGGTGATTTCTCCGAGAGTGGGGGCCGTGGATAATGCTCTTTTACCAGCTATTCCTTCAAACTCAGAGATTCGGGAAGCGGTGTTTGATATGGGATCGGACAGCTCTCCAAGCCCGGACGGTTTCACTGGGACTTTTTATCGGTACTGTTGGGACATTCTGTCGGTAGATGTTATTGCAGTGGTTCGGTTTTTCTTCACTAGTTCGACCATCCCCTCAGGGTTGAATGATAGTTTTATGGCTTTCATTCCGAAGACAAAGGATGCTAATTCTATTGACAACTTTCGTTCGATCATTATGAGTAATTTTCTTTTCAAGATTATTACTAAGATTTTAGCTATGCGTTTGGGGACTATCATCACTGACTATCTGTCGCCCACACAATTTGGTATTATTCCGGGCAGGCAGATTCATGACTGTATAGCTTTGGTCTCGGAGGGCTTTAACGTCTTGCATGGCCGGAATGATGATAATATGATTTTAAAGATTAATATCCGCAAAGCGTTTGACACGTTAAAGTGGGGTTTTCTGGTTCACGTCTTGCATCGGTTTGGTTTCTCGGAGATTTTTGTCCATTGGATTGAGGTTATTCTCCAATCTTCAAGAATTTCAATTTTGGTTAATGGAACGCCTATTGGGTACTTCTCTTGTTTTAGAGGTGTTAGACAGGGAGACCCTCTATCTCCTCTTCTCTTTTGCATCGCGGAGGATGTGCTGAGCAAATTTATTGAGACCGCGGTTACTCAGAATCAGTTAGGGCCGTTCATTGCACCGAAACATGTTATTTTTCCATCCTCCATTCTTTACGCTGATGACATTGTTATTATGTGTGGGGCCTCTTCATCGAACGCTCGTGTTCTACTTCAGATCCTCACATTATATGCTGATATCTCGGGTCAGGCTTTCAATCTGCATAAGTCAAATGTGTACTTTGGCACCTGGGTCTCGAATCACATGCGCGGCCACGTTCAGACAATCATGGGTATCCAGTTAGGGGCCGTCCCTATGGTTTATTTAGGAGCCCCTACATTTAAAGGCGCCCCTAAAGTTGCGGAATTACAGCCCATCTTTGATAAGGTGATTCTAAAATTTTGATGATGGAAAGGGACCTCTTTATCTCTTGCTGGTCGTGTTTGCCTGGTTAACTTGGTGATTACTAGTTCGTTTGTCCACACGATGATGGTTTACAAGTTGCCTAGATCCTTGCTCAAGCAAATGGAAAAAGCCTTGCGTAATTTCATTTGGACTGGGGACGTTAACTCTAGAATCGATGTTGCACGCCTTGGGCTGAAGGGGGTTTGGGCGTGCGGTCTATTACTGTGGCTAATACTGCCTTTTTGATGAAGTTGGGTTGGAAAGTTATGAATTCAGACTCTGTGATTTTCAAAACTTTAAGGAAACGCTATAGGACTGCAGACGGTGCTCTCCGTAGGTTGGACTGGGATTAGGAAACCCATCCATTATGCATTCGAATGCATAGCCCATTCGGCCTCAATCTCCTATGGTCCATTGGGGTTCTTGGATTTGGTCACCTCACATTTCGGAACGCCATTCGATTGTGGTGGGCGAGCTATCCACAATCGTTTGGCGGTCTTGGACTTATTGCACCCTAACTCCGCTTCAAACGCATAGCCCGTACCACAACAGTTCCCAAAACAACCCCGAAAGAAGCCCCTACAATTCCAGAAGACCCCAGAAGCTGTAAGACTCCCTAGCGCCCCCAAAGCACTACCGTCCGTATTCACCTTAATCTAGCCCGGAAGGGGTTTTTGCCAATTAACTTCCACGATCTTCGGGGCTTGTCGAGCCCGCCCAGGAACACGCAACCTACGAAGGATGAGAAGGTCTTGTTGATCATTGTGCATGCAGCCCCGATCTAATGAAGATGATTAGATGATAAGAACCCGAAGATGAAGGATTGCCACGTCCACCATCCAGAGTTTGTTGTTAAAGACCAACTCATTCTGGATATGCCAAATGAGCTAGATGCAGGACAGAATAGCCACACGCCATAAGAAAGCAACCTGCTCACTAAAATGAAAATTCATTAATCGCACCAGAATTCATTAAAGCTATGAGCCATAAAGAAGTGAACGTCAAATGAACCAAAAATCCATTGCCAAAGAGCCCCTGCAAAGACACAAGAGACAAACAAATGGTCAATCGATTCAGTGGAGGCACAAGAAAGAACACAAACCGAGGGGCCAGTGAAACTCACCCTAGTACGCAACAAGTCCAAGACTGCCAACCGATTGTGGATGGCTCTCCACGCCACAACCGATCGACGTTCCAGAATGTGTGGTGACCAAATCCAAGAACCCCATTTAACTGCCAAAGAATGGGGGCGAATATGAGAATACGCGGCTTTCGATGTAACATTCCCATCATCAGAATTCAACCAGATCCGCATATCCCGCGAGGAAGGTGCGATGGGGACACACACAATATCCCTGACCAGATCCAAGTAAGCCTCCACAAATGAGAAGGTGAAGTGCCAGGACTCATCATAGAAGTATTCTGAAATGCGATGCCCAAATAAATGTCTGTACTCATGTGGAATACCAATTATGTCTGCTGTAGAGTAACCCAACCAGTTGTCAAGCCAGAATAAAACCTCGGAATTACACCCAGGGATCCAACGAGAATCCTCCAAGCAATTCGCAATGCAAGGCCTAATGCCTAATCCTAGCCCAAATATAAGAAGGGATGAACGACTTACAGAGAGCACCATCCGCCGTCATGTAGTGTTTCCTTAAGGTTGTGAAAATCACCGATTCTGAATTCATAACCTTCCAACCCAGCTTCATCAAAAAGGTAGTATTAGCCACAGTGATAGACTGCACGCCCAAACCCCCTTCAGCCCGAGGCGTGCAACATCGATTCCAGTTGACCACCACCAAACCTTTAGAGTTAACGTCTCCAGTCCAAATAAAATTATGCATGGCCTTTTCCATTTGCTTAAGCAAGGATCTAGGCCACTTGTAAACCATCATCCTGTGCACAAATGAACTAGTAATCACCGAGTTAACTAGGCAGACACGACCAACAAGAGATAAAGAGGTCCCTTTCCATCTTCTGAATTTTAGAATCACCTTATCAAAGACGGGCTGTAAATCCGCAGCTTTAGGGGCGCCTTTGAATATAGGGGCACCTAAATAAACCGTAGGGAAGGCCCCTAACTATATTCCCATGATTGTCAGCATGCGGCTCCACACGTAAATCGAGACCCGTGTTTTGAAGTACACTTTTGACTTACGCGGATTGAAAGCCTGACCCGAGATATCAACATATAGTGTTAGAATCTGAAGCAGGATACGAGTGTTCACTGAAGAGGCCCCACACATAATAACAATGTCATCAGCATAAAGAATGGGAGATGGAAAAATCACATGTCTTAGCGCAATGAACGGCCCTAACTAATTTTGAGTAACCGCGGTCTCAATAAATTTGCTTAAAACCTCCTCCGCGATGCAAAAGAGAAGAGGAGATAGAGGGTCTCCCTGTCTAACACCTCTAAAACAAGAGAAGTACCTCACAGATGTTCCATTTAGTAAAATCAAAATTCTTGAAGACTGGAGAATAACCTCAATCCAATGGACAAAAATCTCCGAAAAACCAAACCGAAGACGTGAAGCAGAAAACCCCACTTTAATGTGTCAAATGCTTTGTGGATATCAATCTTTAAAATCATATTATCATCAATCCGGCCATGCAAGACGTTAAAGCCCTCCGAGACCAAAGCTATACAGTCATGAATCTGCCTGCCTAGAATAAAACCAAACTGTGTGGGCGATAGATAGTTAGCAATGATAGTACCCAAACGCGTAAAATCTTAGTAATAATCTTGTAAAGAAAATTACTCATAATGATCAGATGAAAGTTGTCAATAGTATTAGCATCCTTCGTCTTCGGAATGAGTGCCATAAAACTAGCATTCAACCCTGAAGGGAGGGTCGAAATAGTGAAGAAAAACCAAACCGCTGCAGTAACATCGGCCGATAGACTGTCCCAAAAGTGTCGATAAAAAGTCCTAGTGTAATCGTCCGGGCCTGGAGAGCTGTCTGGTCCCATATCAAACACCATTTCCCAAATCTCTGAGTCCGAAGGAATAACCGTTAAAAGAGCATTATCCACGGCCCCCACCCTCGGAGAAATCACCTGATCGACCATTGAATAATCCGAAATGGTGCCCCCAGGGTCTGAGAAAAGTTCCTTATAAAAAGATGTAATGTGATTCCCAAGAACACTTGGATTGTCCGAATAATTACCATCAATCATCAAACCCTGAATACCCGAGCAGCTACTCCGAATCTGACAACGGCGATGAAAAAAAACTGTATTACAATCCCCATCCTTAAGCCAAGCCGAACTAGCATTCTGCCTCAAGAACTCGGATTACAATAATAACGTGTGGGACAAATGATTTTAGACCTCTAATTCCAAATCGCGATGAGCAGTAGAGAAACCCAACGTCTCAATGTCCGCCTGAACCTGACGTACTTTCTCCATCTGACAATTCACCTTACGATTAACATCCCCAAAGATGTCTCTATTCTAAACCTTAATAGACTGCCGCAACCGTTTAAGCTTCCACATGACACGCATCAAAGGGTTAGGCGATGCGCATGAAAGTTCCCAAGAAGAAGTAACGAGATCCCAAAACGAGTCATGATAAACCCACATACGCTGGAAACAAAATAGAACCGGACCCCTGTTGACTGAAGACGAGCAAGAGACCAAATTGGGATGGTGATCCGAACCAATGCGAGGAAGAACCAAACCCTTTACAACTTGCCAAAGAGAGAAAAATCGACACGTTGCTAAGGCTCGATCGAACTTAGCCTGGAGCAGGGATAGAGGCGTATGGGTGGAGCACCAAGTGAACGTGTTCCCCGTAGTCGGAATAGAGAACAAACCAGCATCCTCCACAAAGTCCCTGAAGTCCTGACAAGAGGCCTGAGAAAGAATACCACTGCCCGAACGCTCATGATGACCCAAAACAACATTGAAATCCCCAATAAGCAATAAATCATGAAGACCCAAATTTCTCAAATTCAACCAAAACGTGCGCCGAGCAATATGATCACATAAACCATGAGCAAAACCAATATGAAAAATCATAGAACTCAATTGAACCTGCAGAACATATACTGAGAAGAAGACCAAACTTGTTGCAAAACGGAGATGCCAGAATCACAGAAAACCCAAATATCAGCCCGACCATTAGCACGAATATTTTGAGTCACGAAACTCAAACCCAGACTGCTCCAATAGGAAGCCAATATCGAAGAAATGTCCACCTTAGGCTCATAGATAGCCAAAATAGAATGTTTATGCTTTTGGCATAAAGCCTTAAGAACATTACGAGAAGCAATGTTCCCAATCCCCCAGATATTCCAGAAGATGCAATTCATTGAGACGGAGGGGGTGGAGCCGCCCGTGTCGAGCGCACGGTAAAAATAGGATTATGGTGTGTCACAGAATCTGACGATTGAGCATTAGCTACCTCATGTGCATAATCTGCCCATCATTTTGAGGCCGCAAAATCTAACTCATTTGGCCCTGGGTGATCCGACTCAATCGTGAGGTCATGAATAGCCGGAGAAGGTCCCTGAGCAACATTCTGAAGCAATCTGGATTTGGCTGAATCCAGGGAGTTGTCCTGGAAGGCGCGACTAAGAGCACGGATAGGCTTTTCCAATGGATGTTGAATCCTAAGAGGCAGATTTGTAGAGAAGGAACCGGTGTTAGAAGATAGAGCCTTGGGAACCGGATGTCGAGTTGGTAGAGCTGAAGGAGAATCCGTGGAATGTTGTTATGGGGCGTCATCTAAAGCAAGCACCTCAAAAGCATTACCAAGGTGTATGTCAGTAGGGCAAGTGACTATGGCACAAGAAGGGGAGCCTGGCCGCATAGTCGAACCCGTATTTCCCATTGACTCATCAATGACCTTGCCCTTGTCCTGCTGCACAGGACGATAAACTTTGCGAACTCTGGAACATCCTCTTTGAACTGAATCCGGACTTCCCTCTGGAGCCCTGGAATGACCAAGGGTAGGACTGGTGTACCTTTCCATAGCCGCGGTTCCCATAGCATTAAGGCGGCAAGAAGCAGCCGAATGTCCCGTAACATTACACTTGGAGCAAAACTCGGGAAGTTTTTCATAGCTAACTGACACGAACGAGCACTGACCAACCCGTTCCACCATAATGTGATCCTCCAACGGTTTTGAGAGATTAATATCAACCAGCACACGAATGAAATGCCCCAGAGATCCATCCAGCGAACGCTGATCAATTTGGATCGGGTTACCAATAGCACTGGCGATCCCTAATATAGTATTAGGATCCCAGTATTCCAAACTGAGCTCAAAGATGCGAACCCAAACACTGGCTACAGAAGTGTGCACTTTGTAAGGATTAAAATCAAGGACCCAAGGAGAGAGCTGAATAGTTCCCGTATTAAGCGCCCAATTGATACATAGTTGAGCACGAGCTCGATCCTACGTATGAAAAAATTTAACACAAAAATATCCTTTGCCCAAGGGTATTCGTTTCCAGTCATTTTTAATGCCCCATAGCTCGGATAGCTTTTTATGCTGGAGCATAGTAGGTCATGGCTTGTTACCTTTCCCCAAAATAACCCACCCAGTCAAAGAGTAAGAGAACTCGGCAAGACGTTGTTGGTAAACGTTTTCATCAAAAGTAACAGAATAATATTCCCCTTTCCTAACGGGTTTAGGGATAGATTGAATCTTACCAGAAACCATATGAGAAAATGAAGCATTGTTACCTGGGGCCTGGGGGAAAGTAGAATCCATCGGATGGGTATAACCTGAAACAACTTTCGCAAAAGTAGTACCCAAATTAATATGAGTATTAGCATTAGCATTATGAGCCAAAAGTCGGGGGTTCGAGTCATGAGCGGAGGCCATTGGAGGGGAGCTTCCAGCAATCTAAGCAGCATCTTTGGGAGGAGCATCTTTGGGGAGGCATGCAGGTGGAATTCCATGCAGGTGGCAGACAACAGTCCAGGGGCCATCACCCCCCGGGGGGGAGGGGGGCGGCGGCCTTGGTAGAGGACATGACAGCCGGCCCCCCATGGCATGCGGCAGCCATGGGGGGAAGTTGGGATGGCACCCCCCAATGTGGGTGGCATTCAAAGCTTGGAGGGTGGCCGTCCCCTAGACTCCAATCCTTTCTTATTCGCAAGAGTATCCTCATGATTCGACGATGGTGGGAGCAAATAGGATTCCAGTGGAATCAAACCTGAGGATACATGATCGAAAGTAGGTTGTGCGGTTGGTATTGAGGAAGGGATGAAGGATGACGGTAAGTTGATGGACGCCGGATACGTGGCGGATGATGGCTGCGAATGAACAGGTGGACTGTAATTGGACGTCAGTTCAAGGAGGAGTAGCTCCGCCATGGAGCCACCAGAAAACTGATGCAAAAAACCGACGTGCGACGGACGAAGGAGAGAGAAAACCCTAGAGAGCATTTTTTAGTGTCCCCTCGATTCTCTAAAATATTAAAACCTTCCGAAACCACTGCAATGCAATCATGAATATGTCTACCAGGGATGAACCCAAACTGAGTAGGAGAAAGGATCTTGCTAATAATAACACCAAAACGGGTAGTCAAGATCTTGGTAATAACCTTAAAGAGAAAATTACTCATGACTATGGGTCTGAAATTCTCAATGGCACTAGCATCTTTCGTTTTGGGAATTAACGCCATGTAACTCGAATTAAGACCAAAAGGCAAAGTTTGCATAACGAAAAAGTGGTGCACAAGTGAAGTAACATCATGCGCAATTATATCCCAACAATTCTGATAAAACACACCATTAAAACCATCTGGCCCCAGGGAACTATCGACACCCAAATCGAAGACAGTCATACGAATTTCGAGGCTGGAGGGAGGCAAAATTAAGACATGATTGTCCTAGTCCAAAACCATCGGAGAGATGAGCCGATCCAGCCAAGAATAGTCGACAGAACACATGGAGGTAGCTGCAAAAAGATCCTTGTAATAGTCGATAATATGAGAACCAATGGCAACAGGATCATGAGAGATATCACCCTCAATACATAAGCTATGAATGCCTGCCCTACGAGAATGCATCTGGCATTAACGATGAAAGAATGCGGTATTCCTATCTCCATCCTTAAGCCAAGAAACACTGGACTTCTGCCGAAGAAAGTCAGCCTGCATAGCGAGCGTCTGGAGGAGGGATTTTTGGGCGTCTAACTCTTCCTGATGATGATCGCCCGAATAACCCAAATTCTCAATATTCGACTGAATAATCTGAACCCTTTGAAGCTGAAGTTCAACTGAACCATTCACATCTCCAAAAACGTCCTTATTCCAGTTTTTGAGGGCAGCACGAAGACGCTTAAGTTTGAACATTACCCGCAAAATGGGATTAGAAGGCGTGCCAGGAGTCTCCCAAGACGAAGGACCTTTGCTCAGTTGAGAAAAATTAGAAACCAAAATTGGATCAAACGATGCCAAAGAGAAGAAAAACCAAGAGTTGCCACCGCTCTGTCCCAATGAGCCTGGATCAAACGCAAAGGGGAATGGGTCAAACACAAAGTAAAAAATTTGCCCAAAGTATGAATAGAAATAAGGCCCCCATTATCCATAAAATTGTGAAAATCCTGACAAGCAATCTGCGAAACAATGCTACTATCAAGACATTCATGGCTGCCCACGATGGCATTAAAATCACCTAACACCATAAAATTAGCCAGGCCAAGGCCAACCAAATCCTGCCACAACTGACGTCTAGCCAAATAGTCACAATGCGCATGAATAAATCCAATATGAAAAGAAATATTGGACACTTCCACCTGAAGAACAATACCGTGGTCCGATAAACACACATGCTGCAATATTGACATCAGAGCGACCAAAATCCCAGATATCCGATTTACCAGAGGCCTGAAAATTCTGAGTAACAAACTGTAAACCCATGGCGACCAGAAAGAATCCGAAATAACACCCATATCAACTTTAGGTTTCGCAATAGAAACGAGGGAATGATTGTGATGCCAACAAAAATCCCTTAGGACATTGCGGGAAGCAATATTCTCGATCCCTCGGATGTTTCAGAAAAGGCAATTCATTGAGACGAGGCTGGGGGAATAATCCATTGTGGAGAGGTGGATATAATATCCTCAGAGACGTCCGTAACATGATTCATATGTAATTTAGAGGCACCGGAGTCATCATCCGCCTAGTCCTTTAAATTCTTGTTGACTGCCATAGTGAAAGTCTGGTGATAATCAGAATCACTCGAAACCTTAAACTTATGAAGAGGAGGTAAAGAACCCCACTCAACGTGAGTCACTAATTTATGTTTGGCAGAGTCAAGAGTTTGTCACGCATGGCACGACACAGATGACAATTGGTTTTTCAAGATGATATTGATTAGTGAGAGGCTGTTTCCGAATATCTGAAAATGAAGGAATATCAACATTACTCAAGATGACCACAGTGGTAAGCGGAGTATGATCAGGCATAGTGCCAGAATCACCGGCATCATCAAGAGCAGCAAACGAATTACCCAAAGAAAGACAAGACGAATGAGGAACAATCATACAAGAGGCAACAATCACGATCGGATCAAGTAAGCCATAACCATAAAGGTCATCCCTTGCCTCAAGGAAATAAAGAACCGATGATGATTCATGGATCCAATCACGAGAGTAAGAGCTAAACAAATTAAGCAAGCTTTGATGACTCTTGTTCTGAAATTAAAGAAAATGTGCAAGAGGAGCTCAATCTCAAGTAATGAATGTTATTCAAGTTGTTGGGCCAGAATGCATCAAATAAGTTGGGCTCAAGCATGGAACTGAATTGAAGACTTAATTTGGAGTTTATGAGCCATGATTTTCGAACACCTCAAGCCCAAGAGGAGTGATGTTTCATTTTGCTTAAAATTGTCAATTTTCAGCATTTTGTTAGTCAAAGTGTCTTAGTTAAGTTAATCAAGTATGATTATTCAATAAAGTAAGTCTAGTAGTCATTTTCCAAGTCTAGATGGTTGTCTATCTGTAATCATTTTCAATCTAGTAAAGGTGGTCTAGAGTGTCTCTTCAATATCATTTTCTATGTTGTAAACTAGAAAAAGGGGTCAAGAATGTCTCTTCAAATCCCATGAAAAGCCAATGATTAACATTGAAGCATCAAATTGTAACTATAAAAGCATGAGCAGCCCATGTGAATGGACAATTGATTGATATATTGAAATTGGCATTTGCCTTTGTGAGTTGAAATTCTCTTTGTAGAGTTTTCAATTGTTTAAGAACTTATCAAGATACTTGAGCAATATCTTGAGAATCACCAAGGTTCTTGGCTGACATAACACCCAAGGTTATAAAGCTCTAAACAAAATAACCGATCACGGAATATCCATTAAGTAGAATCGTTGGGTTCTTGAATCGATATGTTCAAATGGGTCCTTCGTAAGATCAACTTCCTTGAAACCATTAACCAACAATTCTTTGTGGACTCAAGAGCGACCTCTCGAGAATCCAAACGTTTAGGGTCAATGGGGACGAACAATATTCATATAAAAGAAAATCCTTCAATTTAGTCTTAAACAAAGTGTCGAGAGATAAAGTCTTAGAATATGTGGATTGACAAATTAGTCACGAATCATATATCATTAGTCAACATAGTGTATGGAAAAATGATGTTACAAAACAAAATATTAAAACCCATGAGATAAGCTTCCCCGAATTCTTGACAATCAAAAGAGCAGGGGGGAAAGAGAATCACCCTGGACTAACACCCCTAGTACAAACAAAATAACCCACGGGAGATCCATTAAGTAGAATCGAAAAACAGGCTAAATGTAAGATCATAGAAATCCCTCCAAATCGAGAATCCAAACCGACGTAACACATATAAAAGAAAATCTTCAAAGTGTCGATAAATATCAATTTGAAGATAAAATTACAAACAAAATATTAAAACCTCTCGTAAATCCAATACAATCGAATATAATAATAAAGCTAAATCGTGTTGATAAAAAAACTCCATCCAAAACTTCAAATAACTTTGAAGATAAAATTAAAACAACAATTATTTTAATATCACAATAGTGTTGATAAAAAAACTCCATTGAAAACATCCAAACCTAGAGAACTATCTAAAAACAATTATTTTCCACGTCCGAAGACCTTTAAAACATGATCAATCAAAGAAATTAGTAATGTGACGATGAGTGTCAACCAGATCCGTGGACAACATGCCATCAATCATAAAACCGTGAATACCAGCCCAGCGGCCTTAGTTTGACAAGGACGGTGAAAGAAGGAAGTGGTAGATCTCCATCAACCAGCCATGCAGCTCGAGATTTCTAGGGAAGAAATTCAGACTGTAATAGAAGAGCCTGATTGAGAGAGTTTTGAGCTTCAAGTTCTTTTTCCCTACAAACGACATTATAACCAAGAGTCCCAATATCCGACTGAATTTGTCTCACCTTCTCTAACTTATCATCAACCTCACCATTAACATCCCCAAAGACCTCTCGGTTCCAAGTACAGAGCACCGTATGCAATCTGTTCAGCTTAATCATCAAACAAATCAAAGGATTAGAGCCAACACAATGTGAATCTAAAGAAGAGGCAAAGATCGACCCAAAACCCAGATGTTTAGTCCACATACATTGAGAATGAAAAGGAGATGGACCCCTATAAGCATGAGTCGAATAAGAAAGTAAAAGAGGGTGATGGTCCGAACAAATACGCGGACGAACATAATTCTCAACCTTTTGCTAAGCATTAACAAAATGTGGACTAGCACTAGCCCGATCAAGATGTGCTTGAATGAGAGTCTGATGACAACACATAGTGCACCAAGTAAAGAACTTACCTACCATAGGAATCGCCATCACACCCGCATTATCAAGGAAATCCCGAAAATCCTAACAAGAAGCCAAAGACACAACACCCTGACCAGTACACTCATGATTACTAAGAATATCATTAAAATCCCCCATTAAAATAATATCATTAATACCCAGACCAACAATATCAGACCAAACGTGTCTGCGAGCCACATGATTACAAAGAGCATGAATAAACCCCACATGAAAAATATTATTAGCATATTGGACCTTGAGAAGAAAATGGGTTCGACCAGGAAAGGAAAAAGTCGATATGCTCTCTGATCTCCGATCATCTTTTTTGGCGTCTTCGATGGCCAAAATTAATTTCCATGGTTACACTTCCAACTTTGCTGCACAGTCTTCTTGTTTGCGCTCCCCTCCCCCCAATTTTCATCCACCTGCATGTCCATCGGCTGAGTTGCAGGTATCCGACGAACTTCCAAAAACCTCGTACCAGGTTTTGTCTTCCACGATTCATGCTAATACTCTGTCTCAACATCTCTCTTCGAACGATATGGATAGGGTTTCTAAAAACCCTAGCAAGTTTCTCAAAATTCGATGCACGACGTTCACATCTATGGTGGCTTTATCTCATCAAATTTTATTCCATCCGAGTCACAATCCAAGGTGAAGGATGATGGAGTTATTTTTGAAAAATGGTTAATTCCTTCGGATTTTTATTTGGCTGGCTAAAAAATGCTCTCATCCAACGGCTTCACATGCGACAGTTTTCTCTACTACGTCCATGAGCACGTCGCAATATGGGCATAGGGTTAATGGCCCCCAGCAGCCTCTCCTCCTCTTTCCCCCATGGCAGCCGCATGCCATGGAGGGGCTGGCCCCCTGGTTGGCTCTAATGGGGGGCCAGCAGCCACTTCTTCCACCAAGGCCGACCACTCCCAGGGAGGTGATGACCCCTGGACTGCTGTTTGTCATCTGCATGGCATCTCTCCTTCATATCCTCTCAAAGCTGCTGCTCAAACCCATTTTCTAAGGTTAATATTATGGGTAATACTTTTGCTAAAGTTGTTTCAGGTAATTCTCATGCTATGGATTCTGTATTTCCCCAGGCTCCGGGTAATCCTACATCATTTTCTCATTTTGTTTCTAGCAAGATTAATTCTATCCCTAAACCTATTTTTTTTTGAATGAATCAAAGATATATTAAAAATGAAAAAGAGTGATCCTGATCACAGGCTGATCAGGTAGCCAAAGAAACAAGACGAAAATCAAGTCCAGAAAAAATCAAAATGGTCACAAGCCGACCAAATGGCTGAATGGTTGGGGCCTCGTTAAAATCTCCCAAGGTAAAACCCACCCTTGTGGGAAAACCCTTGGTAGGAAAATGAGTACCCCCCCATTAATGAAGCGTCCAAAGATAAAGAAAAAAGGACAAGGACGCATTATATAACAAATCTATAGTTGGATTGACCAACATAGTCTTCCGTGAGAAAAGTACAATATCCGCAGGAGGGACACCCCACCAAGCCGCCGATTGCGTCTTCTTGCTCAGAAGGTCTGCCACTCGATTGCCTTCACGATAGATATGTGAAACCACCAGATCCATCCGTGAAAGCAAATGAAGAGTATACCGCCATCTACTAAGATGACGCCAGGGGACAACAACGGATCTCTTGTGAAGCAAGTCCACCACATAAATGGAATCTGACTCGAGCCAAAGTTGAGTCCAGCTCTTAGCGAATGCATAATGAATGGCCAACATTGCTGCCACCAATTCGGCCTCAAAAGCGTACCCCGCACCACATCATTCCACAAAGCAACCCCGAAAGAAGCCTCTGCAATTCCGGAAGACCCAGAAGCTATAAGGCTTCCCGACGCCCCCGAAGCGCTACCATCCGTGTTCACCTTGATCCAGCCCGGAAGGGGTTTTTTCCAATTTACCTGCACAATCTTTGGAGCATGTCTAGATAGTCTAGGAACTCGAAGTCTCCTTAGGATGAAAAGGTCTTTTTGATCATTATCCATGCAACCCTGATCTAACGAAGGTGATTCAACAATAAGAACCCGAAGATGGCTAATAGCTGAGTCCACCGTCCAGAGTTTATCGTTAAAAGCCAAATCATTATGGATGTGCCAAATAAGCCAGATGGAGGACAAAGCTGCCACATGCCATAAAAAAGCAACCTGCTCGCTGAAACAGAATGTCATTAGGCGCACCAGGAATTCATTAAAGCTATGAGCCATAAAGAGGTGAACATCAAATGAACCAAAAATCCATCACCAAAGAGCCCCTGCAAAGACACAAGAGACAAACAAGTGGTCAACAAATTCAACAGAAGCACAACAAAGACCACAGACCGAGGGGCCAATAAAACCCCTAGGGCGCAATAAGTCCAAAATCGCCAAACGATTGGGGATAGCTTGCCACACCACAATTGACCGGCATTCCGAAATGTGAGGTGACCAAATCTAAGAACCCCAATGGACCGTAGGAGATTGAGGCCAAATATGAATTAATGCTACTTTCGAGGTAATATTCCAATCGTCAGAGTGCATCCGGACAAGATCCAAATAAGCCTCCACAAACAGGAAAGTGAAATGCCACGACCCATCATGGAAGTAATCAGAAATGTGTTGCCCAAATACATATATATACTCATGCGGAATACCAATTCTATCTGCAATGCAGTAACCCAACTAGTTGTCAATCCAAAATAATACATCGAAATTATACCCAGGGATCCATTGAGACTCGTCTAAACAATCCGCAATACAAAGCCTAATCTCAGTCCAGATCGAAGAAGGAAGAAACGATCTTCGAATAGAGCCATCCGATGTCAAATAACATTTTTGGAGAATCTGGAAAACCATCAAATCCGAAGTCATAACCTTCCGACCCAGCTTCATCAGAAAAGCATTAGTAGCAACAATAATCGAAAGAACACCCAGGCCCCCTTCTGTCCGAGGCATACAACATCGAGCCCAATTGACCACCACCGAACCTTTGGAGTTTACATCACCAGTCCAAATAAAGTTATGCATTGCTTTCTCCATTTGCTTAAGCAAAGATCTTGGCCACTTGTAAATCATCATCGTATGCACAAAGGAACTAGTGATCACAGAATTAACCAAATAGACTCTACAAGCAAGAGATAGTGTTGTCCCTTTCCATCTTCGAAATTTCAGGATAACCTTGTCAAAAACATGCTGTAAGACCGCGACCTTTGGAGCTCCCTTAAAAATTGGAGCTCCTAAATAAACCGTAGGGAAGGCCCTTAACTTAATACCCATAATAGCCTGAATACGCCCACGCACATAAGTAGAAACCTGGGTGCCGAAATAAACTTTTCACTTACAAGGATTGAAGGCCTGACCCAAAAAATCAGCATATATCGTGAGGATATGAGAAGAGTACGAGCATTAGCCAAAGAGGCCCCACACATAATAGCAATATCATCAGCATAGAGAATCGAAGAGGGAAAGATAATATGTCTAGGCGCAATGAACGGCCCTAGCTGGTTCTGAGTCACCGCTACCTCAATAAATTTGCTCAGAACTTCATCTGCAATGCAAAAAAGTAAAGGAGATAAAGGATCACCCTTTCTAACCCCACGCAAACAAGAAAAGTATCCCACAGGCAAACCGTTAAGTAAGATCGAAATCCTGGATGACTGAAGAATAACTTCAATCCAATGAACGAAGATCTCCGAGAAGCCAAACCGATGCAGAACGTGTATCAGAAAACCCCAGTTTAAAGTATCAAATGCCTTGCGGATAGCAATTTTCAATATCATATTATCATCAAGTCGGCCATGCAGGACATTGAAGCCTTCAGAAACCATAGCAATATAGTCATGAATCTGCCTACCCGGAATAAATTCAAATTGCGTAGGAAATTTACTCATAACGATCGAGCCCAACCATGTTGCCAAAATCTTTGTAATAACCTTGAAAAGGAAATTACTCATAACGATCGGACGAAAGTTGTCAATAGTATTCGCATCTTTAGTCTTCGGAATGAGAGCCCTAAAACTAGCATTCAGCCACAAAGGGAGGGTCGAACTAGTGAAGAAGAGATGGACCCCGGCGATAATATTTGCTGAAATAATGTCCCAATAGTGGCGGTAAAATATCCCATTAAAACCATTTGTGCCAGGAGAACTATCCGAACCCAAATCAAAAACTGCCTCCTGAATCTCCGAATCCGAAGGAATAGCCGTTAAAATGGCATTATCCGCTGCCACCACCGCCAGAGATATGACCCGATCCACCATAGAATAGTCCGAAATGGAACCCCCTGAGTCTGAGAAAAGATCCTTATAGAAGGAGGTAATGTGATTCCCAAAAACAACCGGATCATCCGAGAAGTTGCCATCAATCATCAGACCTTGAATCCCCGAAAGGCTCTCCCGAATCTTACAATGACGATGAAAAAATGTGGTATTACGATCCCCATCCATAAGCCAGGCCGTATGTGCCTTCTGCTTTAGGAATTAAGATTGCAAAAGCAGCGTTTTGGACAGAGCACTTTGGGCTTCAAATTCCAACTCTCGACGGGCAGTAGAGAAACCTAAAGTCTCAATATCCACCTGAATCTGACGAACTTTCTCCATCTAACTATCCACCTGACGATTAACATCACCAAAAATGTCTTTATTCCAAACCTTAATAGTCTGACGCAACCTTTTGACTTCCATATGATACGCAAGAGAGGGTTAGGGGAAGGACATGGCTGAACCCATGAGGAGACAACCAGATCCCGAAATGAGTTATGACAAACCCACATGTGTTGAAAATGAAATGGGACCGGACCCTTGGTGATAGAGGACGAACAACAAACTAAAAGATGATGGTGATCCGAACTAATACGAGGAAGAACCAAACCTTTAACCGCTTGCCAAAGAGAGAAAAATCGACAAGTGGCTAGGGCTCAGTCCAATTTTGCCCGAAGAAGAGAGTGGGGCGTACGAGTGGTGCACCAAGTAAATGCATTTCCCTTAGTCGGCATAGAGAACAAACCAGCATCCTCCAAAAAGCCCCTGAAGTCCTGACAAGAAGTCTGGGATAAAATTCCACTGCCCCATCTCTCATGATGACCCAAAACAACATTAAAGTCACCAAGTAGCAATAAATCATCAAGACCCAAATTACTCAAATCCAGCCAAAGCGTGCGACGGTCAATATGATTACATAAACCATGAACCAAGCCAATATGAAAAATCAGAGAACCCAACTGGACCTGAAGAACAATACACCGAGAAGAAACCAACACCTGTTGTAAAATAGAAATGCCAGGATTACAAAAAACCCAAATATCCGCCGACCATTAGAACAAAAGTTCTGAGTTACAAAACTCAAACCCAAACTAGACCAATAAGAAGCTGAAATTGAAGTAATGTCCACCTTAGGCTCACATATAGCCAAAAGAGATGGTTTATGCTTATGATATAAAGCCTTAAGAACATTACGAGAAGCAATGTTTCCAATTCCCCGGATATTCCAAAAGATGCAATTCATTGAGACGCAGGGGGGAGCAGCCCGTGTTGAGCGCACGGTAGTGTCAGAGGCAAGGTGATCCTCAAGGTCAGACGTTTTAGCATTGGTTACTTCGTCAGTATTGTCCACCCATTGTTTTGAAGCCGCAAAATCTAATTCTTTTGGCCCTATAGAATCCATAATAATCGAGAGGTAATGAATAGCCAGAGATGGACCTTGAGCAACATTATGAAGCATCCGGGACTTGGCCGTATCGAGAGAACTGTCCCGGATTGCTCTACTAAGAGTGTGAATAGGCTTCTCCAGGGGATGTTGTATCGTCAGAGGCAGACTTATAGAAAAGGAGCCAGTGTTAGAGACCGGGGCCTTGGGGACTAGATTACGAGTAGGCAGAACTGGGGGAGAGTCCGGGGAATGATGCTCAGGGGTATCCTCCGTCGCAAGAACTTCAAAAGCATTACCAAGATGAATGTCATTAGGGCAAGTGACTATGGCACAAGATGGAGAGCTAGCTCGCATAGTCGAACCCGTATTTTCCATTGAGTTATCAACGACCTTGCCCTTGTTCGTAGCCTGATGCACTAGACGATAAACTTTGTGAACATTGGAAGACCCCTTTGTGAGGTAGGACGTCCATTAGGAGCTCTGGAGCGTCCCTACAGAGAACTAGGACGTCTATTCATAGCTGAGGTCCCCGTAGATGTGAGACGGCAGGAAGCGGTCGAGTTTCCCGTAATATTACACTTACAGCAGAACTCAAGTAGTTTCTCGTAGCTAACCGACACAAACGAACATTGGCCAACCCGTTCCACCATAATATGATCTTCCAATGGTTTTGCAAGGTCTATATCAACCAACACCCGAATAAAATGACCAAGGGAGCCATCTAATGATCGTTGATCAATTTGAATCGGATTACAAATAGCACCGATGATCCCCAAAATAGTATTAGGATCCTAGTATTCCAAACTAAGCTCAAAAATTCGGAGCCAAACACTGGCAACGGAAGTGTGAACCTTGTAAGGGTTGAAATCCGGAACCCAGGGAGACCGACGAATAGTCCCTGGGTTAAGTGCCAAATTGATACGTAACTAAGCACGGGATCGATCTGCGCATTAGAAAATTTAACACAAAAGTAGCCCTTGCCCAAGGGAATTAGTTTCCAATCATTTTTAATGCCCATAGCTCAGAAAGCCGTTTATGCAAAAGCATAGTAGGCCAGGGCTTGTTACCCTTTCCTAAAATCACCCGCCCAATCAAAGAGTAAGACAATTCAACCAAACGCTGCTGGTAAATGTTTTCATCAATAGTCACAGAATAGTAATCTCCCTTCCTTACAGGTTTAGGGATAGAATTAATCTTGCCTGAAACTATATGAGAAAATGACGTAAGATTACCTGGGGCCTGGGGAAAAGTTGAATCCATAGGATGAGAATTACCTGAAACAACTTTAGCAAAAGTGTTACTCAAAATATTATTAGCATTATGAGCCAAAAGTCGGGGGCTCGATACATAGGAGGAGGTCATTGCAGAAGAGTTTCCAGCAATCTGGGCAGCATCCTTGGGAGGGCATGCAGGAGGGATGCCATAAAGATGGCAGACAGCAGCCCAGGGGTCATCAACCCTCTGGGAGGGGGCGGCCTTGGAGGGAGAGGTAGCAGCCGGCCCCCCATAAGAACCCACCAGGGGGCCGACCCCCCATGGCGTGTGGCTACCATGGGGGGAAGGATCGGAAGCCCCTCCAAAGGCAGCCGACTTCAAAGAAGAGGGAGGTGCCACCCCCCTAAAAGCACATCCATTTATGGCTGCAGCCTTTCCCCCTGAATTCGATGATGATGACGACATATAACACTTAGGTGGTACTAACCCAGCGGACATGTGATCCATGGAGGTCATGCCGGATGTTTTTGTGGACAGAACAAAGTTCGAAGGGAGGAGACTTGAGGTATTGGATGAATTCATAGGAGAAGAAGAAGACAGACGACGTGCATGAGCAATAAAGTTAGACGTCAGTCCATGAAAAGGTGACTCCACCATGGAGTCACCGGAAAATCAAACGTGAAATCCAAGGGGCTGACGGATGGAAGACGCACGACGATGAGAGAAACCCTAGAGAGAGAATTTTCATTTTTTCCTAATCTCTTTTGTAGTCTGTGTGTTCCATTTTTGCATCTTGATCTCTATCCCAAAACCTGTTAAGAAAGGTGATTACTATTCCATGACCATTGATGAAAACGTTTACCAGCAGCGTCTTCTTGAATTTTCTTATTCTTTGATTGGTCGTGTGATTTTGGGAAAGGGTAACAAGCCATGGCTTATTATGCCTCTGCATAAACGGCTTTCAGAGTTTTGGGGTATTAAAAATGATTGGAAACTAATTCCCCTAGGCAAGGGTTATTTCTGTGTTAAATTTTCTAATGCCCAGGATCATTCCCGTGCTCAGTTACGTGTTAATTGGGCTCTTAACCTGGGTACTATTTGACTTTCCCCTTGGGTTCCAGATTTCAACCCTTACAAGGTTAATACTTCTGTTGCTAGTGTTTGGGTTAGATTTTTTGAGCTTAGTCTTGAATATTGGGACCCAAATATTATTATGGGGATTGCCAGTGCTATTGATAATCCGATTCAGATTGATCATCGCTCCTTAGATGTCTCCCTTGGTCATTTCGTTCGTGTGTTGGTTGACTTGGACCTTGCTAAGCCATTAGAAATTCCCCTTACCTAAAACTCAAATGCTTTTTATTCGACGACTTCTTTCTGAATGGTTTCCACCACGAGGTCTCCTGCACCATAGCCTAAGTGGGAATGGTCTTCCAGTATCTTCAAGAATTGCTCCCTTTCAAAAAGAATGAAGATGTGAATATGCCATTAATATAACTGGGAAAATATCTTTCGTACCTATTCAGCTCTTTTATTGACGTAGAATGCAGGGCAAATAGTTGGTTGCATTCTTGCCTCACAAGGTTCAGCTCTTCTGGAGTGACACGTGTCCCTATTACAAGACACCTCTGCTAGACACGTGTTACCTTCTTAGACCTTCTTCATGAGAACTTGACATGGGTCCACTAACAAGACACCTATCACGTACACATTTCACCTGCATGGAAGAGAAAAACCCAACAGAATCCTTCATGGCCGAAAGTGTTGTGGTCACTTTCTTGGCCATGAAGGATTTTGTTGAGTTTTTCTAATGACGAAGGACCAGAAGAAGAAGAAGAAGAAGATTCATCCTCCGAGCTTCCAGCTCCATATTCCAAAAAGCAATGACCCAAATTTTAGACTTGTTTTGGGCACAAGCGTTGACCGTCACATTCCATCATAGCAACCTTTCATCACCAAGTTGGGATGATTTAGCATCCTCAGAGTCTGATTCTCTTTTGCAATGTCTATCCAAATCTTTACGCGTCAAAGAACAACATTTCATTTTTTTTTAATAAATGCGAAATATATATAAAAATGAAAAAGGGTATTCCTGATCACAGGCTGATCAGGTAACCAAAGTAAAGCCTGATAACAAAGTCAAAAGAAAATAACGAAATGGTCACAAGCCGACCATATGGCTGGATGGTTGGGGCCTCGTTAAAACCTTCCAAGTTAAAACACACCCATGTGGGAAAAACCCCTGGAAGGAAAAAGAGTACCCCCCATGATAAAAGTGCCCCAAAAGCCGACAAGACTCAAAATGCGGCGCACTAAGGAACAAACCTATAATTCGATTGACCAACATAATCCTGAGTAAGGGACTGAATAATGGACGTTGGGGGCGAACCCCACCATGTATCCACCGCGACGACTTGCTTAGAATATCCGCCGCTGGTTTCCTTCCCTAAAGATGTGCGACACCACAAAATCCATTTCGAGAAAGAAGGTGGAGAGTGTATCTCCACATACTCAAATGGCGCCAAGGTACTCCAAAGGATTTCTTACGCAGCAACTCACCACATGACCGAGTCCGACTCAACCATAGTTGGTTCCATCCCTTTGAGGAAGCGTATTGGATGGCCCGCATAGCTTTTGAGCTTCCATGTAAGTTACGCCTCAAAAGCAAAGCCAAAACCACATCGTTCCACGAAGCACCCGCGAAAAAACCCCCTACATGATTCATGAAAAACTCCGTTTTTCCAGTGCCCCCGTAGCACTACCGTCCCCGTGTTAACTTTGATCCATCCCTAGGTTTTCGCCAACTGCACAATCTTCGGGGCTTTTCTAGGGCGCCCGGGAACACGGAGTCTGGAGAAATGAAGAGGTCCTGTTGATCATTTTGCATGCAACCACGGTCTAAGAAAGATGACTCGAGTGGGACACGAAGGCGTAGGATAGCCGCCTCCGGTGTCCAAGTCTTGTTGTTGAAGGTCAAGTCATTTCGATTTCCCGGATGAGCCAAGTACCAGAAAAAGAACAAAGATCGCGCCAAAAAGCCCACCGATCACCGAAATGAAAACGCATCAAATGCACCGAAATTCATTAAAGCTATAAGCCCTAAAGTAATTGATATTAAAGGCATCAAAAATCCACCGCCATAGGGACTCATCAAAACCACATGAGACAAATAAATGATCAACACATTCATTGTTAGCACAACAAAGACCGCAAAACCGAGGGTCTGTGAAGGAGCCACGCGAACGCAATGCACGCGACGTCTAAAACCGCAAGACGATTGTGGATAGCCCGCCATGCCACAATCGAACGTCTTCCGAATGTGAGGAGACCAAATCCAGAACCCCAATGAACCGTTGGAGCGCGAGGACGTAGAAATGTGTAATGGCGATTTGAAGTGATACATCCATCATCGAGTGAAGCCACACCCGTGTATCCGATATATCTTTAAGTGATGGGGACTCTAACAATATCTCGGACCATATCCAAATAAGCCTCAATGAATGAGAAAGTAAAGTGCCATGTCCCGTCATAAAAGTAATCCGAGATGTGATGTCGAAATAAGTGCATGTACTCCTCGAGAATCCCAATCCTATCAAAGAAATAATGTAACCCAACCAATTATCCAGCCAAAATCGAACTCTAGAATTGCATCCCGAATCCAAATAATCGATCCTCCAAGAAACCCGAGATCCCAGGCGAATCCCTCTCCGGATGGAAGAGGGGATGAAAGAACGACGTGGAGATCCATCGAGGCCAAGAAACGCCTACGGAGGATGTTGTAAACCAAAGAGTTGGAAGTCATAATCTTCCATCCCAACTTCATAAGGAAAGCATTGTTGGCGACCACAATAGACCGGGTCGCCCAAACCGCCTTCCGCCCGTGGCATACAACAACGGCTCGATTTAACCACCACCGATCCTTTCAAGTTCACATCGCTCCCGGATGAAATTACGCATAGCCTTTTCCATTTGTCGTAACAAAGTTCTCGGCCACTTGTATACCATCATCGTGTGCACAAAGGAACTTTGTAATCACCGAATTCACCAAACAAATGCGGCCAGCAATCGACAGCGAAAACCTTTCCACCTTCGAACTTGAAAATAATCTTGTCGAAAATGGATTGAAGGCTGGCCACTTTGGGCGCACCCTTGAAGATGGGGGCGCCCAAGTAGACAGGGGGGAATGCGCCCATATGCATCCCAAGTCGTTTGATACGACCTCGCACATGATTGGAAACCCGGCTTCCAAAATAAGCTTTAGATTTATTAGGATTGAAAATCTGACCCGACATGTTTTAGAGGTTAAGTGTATCGGATAATAGCACGTGCATTGCTCGAGGATGCCCCACACATAATCACAATATCATCTGCATACATAATGGATGAGGGAAAACCACCGATTAGGCGCCCGAAAAGGCCGGAGTAGATTCCGTGACCGCGTCCTCGACCAATCTACTCGAATGTCCTCCGCGATGCAAAATAGCGAAGAGGAGATAACGGATCCCCCTGTCGAACCCCTCGAAAGCAAGAGAAGTAACCCACTGGTGACCCATTCAAAGAGACGAATTTAGATTCGGGAAGATCAAGGATGATCTCAATCCGGTGAATGAACACTTCCGAGAAACCAAAGCAACGTAACACGTGAATCAAGAAGCCCCATTAATCGTATCAAATGCCTTCCGGATGTCAATCTTTAAGATCATATTGACATCATTACGACCAGTAAAATATTGAACCCCTCCGAGACCAACGCAATCTAGAAGGATCTGCTTGGGATAAAGCCAAACAAGAGATGATTGAGCCCAACCGCGTCGCGAAATCTTGGTAATAATCTTAAAAAGGAAATTGCTCATCACGATCGGTCTAAAGTCTTCCACCACATTAGCTTCCTTGGTTTTTGGGATGAGTGCCATAAAACTGGCATTCGAACCCGCGGGAAGGAAGCCGTGACGAAAAAATATCGGATAGCGGCCACCACCTCCTCAGAAATGAGATCCCAAAAATGATGATAAAATCTCCCACTGAAACCGTCTGGGCCTGGGGCACTGTCCAAACCCATATCAAATGCCGCCTCTTTCACTTCGAATTCTGAAGGAATAGCCGTCAAAAGTGCATTATCAACCATGCTAACTATCGGAGAAATAAGATGATCGACTAGAGTGTAGTCCGAAGTGGTTTGCCCCGTGTCCGCGAAGAGGTCCGTATAGAAGGAGATAATGTGATTCCCAAGAGCCACCGGGTCCTCTGTATAACTACCATCAACCATCAAACCTTGTATCCGTGAGCGCCCATTTCGAATCTGACAGCGACGATGGAAAAATACTGTGTTACGATCTCCATCCTTTAACCAATCCGATCGTGATTTCTGGAAGGAATTCCGAAAGCATGAGCAACGTGCGAGAGACAAATTGCGCCTCCAACTCCATATCCTGCGAGCCTCGGTGAAACCGGAGTCGGATTCAATATCAAACGTGAAATCCGACGAACCCTTTCCATCGATAATCCACCGACGATTAACATCCCCAAAAACTTCCTTATTCCAAACTTTAATCGTTTGTCGCAACCTCTTGAGTTTCCACGCGTTGCAATGTATTATGCGATGCGCGATGGATCGCCCAAGAGGTAGTCACAATATTTCGGAAAGAGTCGTGATGAATCCACATGCGATTTTGGGAAAAGGAGACGGACCCATTATGATAGTGGGATTAGAACAAGAAACCAGAATAGGGTGGTGATCGGAGCCAATGCGAGGAAGAACTAAGCCCTTAACAACTTGCCAAAAAGAGAAGAATTGACAAATTGCTAGGGCTCGATCCAACTTAGCCTCGAAGGAGAGATAGAGGCCTTCGGGGGAGCACCAAGTAAATGAGTTCCATGTAGTCGGCACCGCAAATAAACCTACATCCTCCAAGAAGTCCCTGAAATCCTGACAAGAAGCCTGGGATAAGGTACTACTGCCAGAACGCTCATGATGTCCCAACACAAAGATTGAAATCCCCAATAAACAACGTATCAAGAAGACCCAAATTCCTCACATCCAACCAAAGGGCGCGACGAGCAACATGATCACACAAGCCATGAGCAAAACCAACATGGAAAACCATAGAGCCAGTTTGAACTTGCAAAATAATACATTGAGAGGAAGACCAAACCTGATTTTGGACAAAAATACTCGCATCGCATAGGACCCAAATATCGGGGGCGACGAGTCTCCCGCAAGCTTTGAGCAACAAACCCGAGACCCAAGCTACTCCGGTTCAAAAGAATCAAAACGGATGAAATGTCCACCTTAGGTTCGCAAATGGCTAAAATAGAAGGTTTATGTTTGTGACATAAAGCCTTAAGAACATTACGAGATGCAATGTTCCCAATCCCCCCTCGAGAAGATGCAATTCGTTGAGACTGCGGGAGGTGGCGCCCGTGTCGACCGCACGGTAAAAACCTCGGCATGTGGTGCATTGAAGATTCGATTGAGAGTTACCCATTTCATCCGCATAATCCGCCCATCTCTTGAAAGCCGCAAAGTTCATCTCATGTGGTTCTTGGCGCTCCGGTTCAATAATAATGTCATGAAGTGGGGCGGCGGACCCGACGCAACACTGAGAATTCTATATTTGGCCGAGTCCAAGGAGCTATCCCTCACGGCTAAGGGCTCGAATAGGCTTCCCCAAAGGATCTTGAAACCAAAAGAGGCATAATAGTGGAGACCGTGCGTGTTGGAAGTAGTAGCCTTGGGAGATGACTCCATAGCAGGATAATCGGCCTTCAATCACAAGGGAAGGCAGTCCTGGGAGTCGATCAAACCAAGAGCCGCAAAGGTGTTATTAAGGTGGATATCCGTAGAGCAATGGCAAAATGTTTTTTTTTGCCAACTTGTTGATAATAGTAATATCTCCAATATGCCAGAATCCTCCGCCATTGAAAATTCCATCTTTCAGCTTTTCATATATCTGCTGAAGTGGATCAGAACAAAGATGTCCCGGATTTATACATTGTCATGGTACTCCACCGGTATTTTACAATTTGCAACTCTAGACAAGATGTGTGAGCGACAGATTCATCAAAGATGTGCTTGATAAAAGATTTGTCCTCCAAAATCCAGTCAACCAGTCATCCAATCTCTGGACTTTTCTTGAATGGTATGACAAGATTCAAAACTGGAAGGTCATTGATAACTCAATGGATAAAACGCGTTTAACTATGCGTGCTGGTTCTCCATCCTGTGCCATAGTCACTTGCTCTACAGATATTCATTTAGGCAATTCTTTTGAGGCTCTTGAGACGGAAGATGTTTCTGCGAATCAAACCTCTGACTCACCTCCTGTTATGGCTGCACGAAATTCGGTTCCTAAGCCTCCGGTTTATCATCCTGGCTCCATCTCTAACTTATCTAATCTTCGTAATCTACCACAAATGATTCAACACCCCCTGGAAAAACACATTCGCCTGCTTCAGAATGTCACCCAGGTCGACCCCAGCGATTCATGATCTTTCAATTTTTTTTAAATAAAGCTTGAAATTTATATAAAAGAAGAGAAGATCCTGATCACAAGCCGATCAGGTAGCGCAATGTTTGGGGCCTCGTTAAAAACCTACCAAGGTAAAACCCACCCTTGTGGAAAAAAATCCTTAGTAGGAAAAGAGTACCCTGACGAAAAAAGAAAACAATACAACCATAAGAAAAGGATAGAACTCAACACTAGCTGACAATTCTATACTACGCTCGTCCGACATAGTCATATGTAACAGAGAGATAATATCCACCGGAGGAGCGTCCCACCAAGTGGAGGCACACGTGAATTTGCTGAGCTGATCCGCAACACGATTACGTTCCCGATAGATGTGAGAAACCATGAAGTTCATCCAGGAGATCAGGAATAGAGAATAATGCCAATGATTAAGTAAACGCCACGGGATGGAGCCAACCCCAGATCTAAAAAGGTCGACCACATATGTAGAATCAGACTCTAGCCAAAGATTAGTCTAGCCCTTATGAAAATCATAGGAGATTGCGCTCATAGCTGCAACTAATTTGGCCTTGAAAGCATAGCCCGTTGCACACTGTTCCACAAAGCACCGATGAAAAAAGCCCCAATAAGTGCGGTAAACGGCCGCCGCCGTAACACGCCCCAGTGCTCCAGTTGCGTAACCATCTGTATTGACTTTAATCCAACCAGGAAGAGGAAGAGACCAAGGACCGGAATAATACGCGGTGCTTTAGAAGGGCGGCCCCGAACCTTCAATCGGTGTAGGCAAAGTAAATCCTCCTGTGTATTCTGCATGCATCCTTTGTCTAATGAAGCCGACTTGAAAATCATAGCTCTTAATTGAACCAGTGCCGCATCAGTAGTCCATTTCTTGTCGTTAAAAACAATGTCATTTCTGATGTGCCATATCACCCAAATGCAAGAAATGGTCGCCACCCTCCAGAGAAAAGAAATATGCGCACCGAATGAAATTCCATTAAATGAACCAGAAATTCATTGAAGCTATAGACGTTACAAAAAGTCATAGCAAATGATGCAGCAATCCAATCCCAGAGAGCTCCTGCAAAATCACAAGAAACAAAAATGTGATCAATCGATTCTGGGTGAGAATAACATAGGCTACAAGCAATGGCCCAATGAATCCTCTGTGTCGGCGGATGTCCATAACAACCAGACGTCCATAGATAGCCCGCCAGACCACGACAGAGCGCCTTTTGTAGATAAGCATCGCTATAGGCCATTTGTAGATAAGCATACTGTGAACCAAGGAGCTGGCAATAACAGAATTGACCAAACAGACCCGACCCACCAAGGAAAGAGAAGATCCTTTCCATCGTTTAAATTTTACCATAATCTTATCAAACAACGGCTGCAACACACCATGCTTGGGAGCACCCTTAAAGATGGGAACGCCCAGATAAGTAGTCGGCAAAGAACCAACCAGCAAACCCATGACATCCTGAACGCGGTTTCTAATATACTACGAAACCCGAGTACCAAAAAAACCTTCAATTTGGCCGGACTGAACACCTGACCTGAAAGAGAAGCATAATGACCAAGAGTGTCGAAAATATGATGAGCATTGCTAGAGGTTGCCGCACAGAGTATAACAATATCGTCCGCATAGAGCATGGTGGATGGGAAAACGATATTACGCGGAGCCACAAAAGGCTTGAGAAGATTGGACGTCACCAATCAACCAATTAGTCTTCCCAGGACTTCTTTAGCAATGCAAAAGAGAAGGGGGGAATGAGGATCACCCTAACGCACCCCTCTCGTGCAAGCAAAATAACCAAATGGAGAACCATTAAGCAGAATCGAGATACTGGCTGATTTCAGAATCACCAAAATCTAGTCAACAAATTTCTCCAAAAAGCCAAATCTGCGCAACACATATAAAAGAAAATCCCAACTGAGAGTGTCGAAGGCCTTACGAATATCGATCTTAACAATCATATTGCAGTCGCCCAAATTATGTAGAATGTTGAAACTCTCCGAGACCAGGACAATACAATCGTGAATGTGGCGGCCCGAAATAAAACCAAATTGAGTAGGTGATAAAATGCGACTTACGATGCGGCCAAATCGAGTAGCCAAAATCTTTGTGATAATTTTGAAGATGAAATTACTCATGACAATGGGCCTGAAGTTCTCCACAACATTCACATCTTTGCTTTTAGGAATGAGGACCATAAAGCATGAATTGAGTCCCACCGGAAGGGAGCCAGACTGGAAGAAGTGACTCACCGCAATAGTGACATCCGTAGAGATAATATCCCAACAGTTCTGATAGAAGGAACCATTGAAGCCATCCGGGCCCGGGGAACTGTCTATGCCGAGATCAAAAACCGCATCTCGGATCTCTAAGTCTGACGGCAAAGAGATTAAGCAATCATTTTCCACATCCAACACCACTGGGTTAATAATGTGATCAATGGGAGAAAAATCCGGAGTTGGACCCTTGTGTGCCGCAAATAATTCCTCAAAGAACTGGATAATGTGACCACGAATGACCGATGGGTCCATGGAAAGCATACCATTAATCATCAGACCGTGAATACCAGCCCAAGCGGCCTTAGTCTGACAACAACGCATCCACCCCACGATTGGCATCCCCAAAAACCTCTGAATTCCAAGAACGGAGCACTGGGCGCAACCTTTTCAATTTAATCATCACTCGAATCAAAGGATTAGACCCTGCACAATTTGCTTCCCACGAAGAAGCAATAATCGACTGGAAGCCTGAATGTTTGGTCCACATACATTGAAAACGAAATGGAGATGGACCCTTCTTAGCAGTAGTTGCAAAAGAAAGCAGAAAAGGGTGATGGTCCGAACAAATACGAGGAAGAACAAACACTTCTGCTCGCTGCCAAAGACTAACGAACCCTGGACTGGCAATAGCACGATCATGCCAGGCTTGAATGAGCGTCTGATGAGGGCGCGTGTTGCACCAAGTAAATAATTTACCAACCGTCGGATAGCCATCACCCCCGCATTATCAAAGAAATCTCGAAAATCTTTTCAAGACGCCATGGAGGCCACCCCATGACCTGTACGCTCATGAGTCCCGAGAATAGCATTAAAATCCCACATAAGAACAATATCATCAGTACCCAGAGCAACAATATCAGACCAAAGTTGTCTACGAATCACGTGATTGCAAATCGCATGAACAAACCCCACATGGAAAATATAATTTGCAAATTGTACCTTGAGAATAATACACTGATCAGAGATAAGAACCTGCTGAAGAACCGTGATGTCTAAACGACAAAAAACCCAGATATCCGACCTCCCCGAAGCCCGAAAGTCTGAGCCACAAACTGTAAACCAAGACTGGCCCAATAAGAATCAGAGATAGTTTGTAGGTCCACTTTAGGTTCGGCAATAGCAACCAAAGAAGGCTTATGATGGTGACATAGTTTCTTAAGAACATTTCGAGAAGCAATATTCCCAATCCCCCGAATGCTCCAAAAAATGCAATTCATTGAGAAGGGTCGGGTGAAAGAATCTGGCTAGGTGATCCGGAGTTCATGGGCGCAGAGGGGTCAACCATAGAAGTATTCTCTTCATCCACATAATCAGCCCAACATTTCTGAGCCACCCTGTTTAAGTTATTAGTCCCATTATCATCATCCAGGACCTTCAACTGATGAACCACCGGCATGTTACCCTACGTGACCGAGTGAATTAATCTTTGTTTGGCATCAATAGATTTGGCCCCGGTAGCCCTATACAACGGATGGATGGGTTCCTCCAATGGATATTGCACCGTGAGAGGCTTATGAGGAATATCCGAGGTGGAGAATGATTGATCACTTTGAAGAATCGGACGTAGGGACAAATGTGCTGGTAGCCACAGGACGAGGCATATCGTCCGAAGTATGAATGTTATGGTCCTCAGAATCCAAATTAGAAAAAGCATTGTCCAGATTAATACCTGAGGAGGCTGGGACGATAGCACAAGGAGAACCCCGGCGCATAGGCAAAGTCGTATTATCCACTGAGTCATCAACGTCCTTGCCCATGTCCGAGGAGTTATGTGATGGACGATAAACCTGACGAACCCGGAAACGACCACGTTAAGAGGTAGGTCCTCCCTGTGGTTCCTGCGAATTGACATTATTTTCGAATCTTCGGCAAGTCGCATCCGAATGTCCCGTAATACCACAGGTTCCACAGAATAAAGGAAGTTTTTCATACCCGATAGAAGCAAACAAATAGTGACCCCTTCTTTCAACCATAATGTGATCCTGTAGAGGTTTAGCCAGGTCCACATCTACCAAAACACGGCCAAAATGTCCAAGAGAACCATCCAAAGACCGTTCATCAACCTGTACTGGGGTACCAATGGCCTTAGCCAGTCCCATAATGTAGCTGGGATCCCAGTATTCGATACTCAACTCAAATATTCTAACCCAAACCAAAGCAGTCGATGTATTAACCTTGTAGGGGTTTAAATCTGGAACCCAAGGGGATAAACGAATGGACCCACGATTGAGAGACCAGGTAACCCGAGCTTGAGCACGGGAACGATCATAAATGTTGGAAAATTTAACACAGAAACAACCTTTTCCCAACGGTATTAATTTCCAATCATTTTAACGCCCCATAATTCAGAAAGCCTTTTATGAAGAGGCATAATAGGCCAACGCTTAGAACCTTTGCCGAGAATAACACGACCAATTAATGCATATTTAAATTCAGCAAGGCGTTGTTGATACACATTTTCATCCATAATAACATAGTAATATTCCCTTTTTTAATGGGCTCGGGGATAGGATTAGAGTGACAAGAAACAATTTTAGCAAAGGATTAGGGATTACCTGGGCCCTGGTGGGGAGATGCAGAGTCAGAGGATTTACCAGAAACCACATTCGCAAAAGTAGATTCCACACGTGGGTATGAATTTGGCCCAAAATGAGCCGAATGTTGCAAGTTCGCGTGGGGTTGGGGATAAGTAGATGTTGAAGCATCGTGCGCACCGTGCGTTGAAGAATTGCCAGAGCAAATGTTGCCATGCATAGAATATCCTGTAAAATTGAGGCTGACATTACAGGGAGTTGGTAACGCCTGGGAGAGAACATCATTGACCTAGGGGCCATGACCCCCCTGGGAGAAGGCAGCCATGGCGGGCTGCCCCCCAGCCGGTCCCCCATCATATTGCATGGGGACCCCCCCCCATGAATATCAATCATGGGTGTAATAACTGCTAAAGAAGAGATCGTTGAGGGGTAAGGACCCCCCATGGCCGTCGCTTGCATGTTATCCGCTGAAGGGTGTCCGCCGATCATGGAGGAAGAGTTGGCATTGGGGCGTGCAGCCATATATGTTGCAACAGGTACCAACCCCAAACTAGGGTATTGGGACGTAGGTTTGGGCTGTGGATGGCGATGCCAAATAAATCCATAGCATCCCCATGAAGGTGTAGGATCAGAGGAGACGTGCAAGGGTACTGGTAAGGTGGAGGTTACGTCCGTCACCATGGATGAAGAAGACGACGGACACGTGGGCTTTATGGTAGAGCTATTCGTACGCAAAAACTGAGAAGCAGTTTGAGGATGAAGACAATCGAAATTTGATGTAAAACCACAGAAAGATTTCGACATGCGTATGCCAAAAAAGATGAACGCAAAAGTTAAATCGGGCGGTCGGTCGGGTTCACAAGAGAGGAGAGAGAAGAGAGCATATTAGGGTTCACAAGAGAGGAGAGAGAAGAGAGCAGTTCACATGATCTTTTGATTAATGTTGATTCTAATGGTCCCAAGGAATTAAAGTTTGCGGCTTATAAGCGGTTGGCGGATTATGCCGACGAGGATTCTAATGAGCTCGCTTCTGAGCAGGTGGACCATCATACTTTTGACACTTCCGTGCGTTCAACACATATTTCTCCCCCATATATTTCCAAATGAATTGCATCTTCTGGAATATCCGGGGGATTGGGAACATTGCTTCTCGTAATGTTCTTAAAGCTTTGTGTCATAGGCATAAGCCTTCTTTACTGGCTATTTGTGAGCCTAAAGTGGACATCACTTTGATTTCTGACTCCTTTTGGACTAGTTTGGGTTTGAAGTTTGTGACTCAGAACTGTCGATCTAATGGTCGCGCGGATATTTGGGTGTTTTGTACTCAGGGGATCACTATTTACAGCATGTATTGGTTTCTTCTCAGTGTATTGTTCTTTAGGTGCTGTTGGCTTCTCTGATTTTCCATGTTGGCTTCATTCATGGTTTATGCAATCACATTGACCGTCACACGCTTTGGCTGGATTTGGTGAATTTGGGTCTAGATGATATGTGCTCCTCAGTGATATATTGTTGTTTTGGGTAATCATGAAAGACTAGACAGTCGTGTTCTTTTTTTGAATATCCCGAAACTCCAAAATCATAATAATCAACATTGTTACATGAAAATTGTATAATAAAACAGCATAACTGACTTAAAATTCACCATCCTTTATCAATGACTAGACTTATAATACTACTCCAAAGAATTCTCTCTTAGAACAAATATCAAACAGTTTACACCCAATAACACTTAAACAACTAAAACTTATACGCGTTCATATATTCTACCAACACTCGGCAATTAACATATTCAAAACTCAATCTTTCCAGCATCAGATGCCTTTGGGTAACCATTGTACTCCAATTTCACGTTCAAACTGGCACAAATAGCCCTGAATTTAAGCCTCAACGAATCCATCATATCGGAAAGGGACTCATTTTCACGTTCTGAAATAGGGTACTTCTGAAGCAAGTCATCCATCTGCTTGATCGTTCTCTGAATTCGGGCAGATATGAAATTCGGGTCGACCCGAACAGCGGAGTTCCAGACATCGACGCAGCCCCAGTAAAAGCCTAATTCCTCACCCACTTCGAACCCAGTTTTTAGGCCCACTTGTTGGCCCTCTTCCTTGCTAGATATTAACCCGTCTGCGTAGCCCTCATCATAATGTTCTTTGAAATGGGTTTCCTCTAAATTTTATAGAGGATTCGAAGATGTCTTCTATGTTGTCCATCCAGCAAGATATGGGGGCGTTTGTTCGGGCAGTCATGTTCTTTCTCAGGCTTATTGTTAGGATTTCAGAGGCTTTTTGGATGATGTTGGTTTGTTCTCAGTGCCTACTACGGGTAATTCCTTTACGTGATGTGCCACTCGATCTCCTCTTTCTCTTCTGCCGGCGAAGTTGGATTTGCTTGGATCATCACCCTCTCTTAGTTTCTTGTTCGTCCACATCTAGTAGAGGTCCGGCTCCATTTTGTTTTCAATGTATGTGGACTTCTCATGACCAATTTTGGGATTTTGTTTCTTTTTCATGGGTTCAGCCGTATCTTTCTTATAACCATCTTTTGCGAATGATGTTGAAGATCAAAAGGTTGCGTGATGCTCTTAAGGGTTGGAACAAGGATGTTTTTGGTGATGTTAATCGCATGGTGGATGTTCAGATGGAGAAAGTGTGTCCGATCCAGTCGGATATTGAGACTCTGGGTTACAATGCTGATCGTCGTAAGCTCGAATTTGAAGCTCAAACTTCTCTTTCTAAAACTCTTTTGTTGCAATCAGAATTTCTTAGACAGAAGGCACGCACTGCAGCTTAAAGATGGTGACCGTAATACTGCATTTTGAGATAAAAAAATAGGAGCAACGTACGACATTCACCTTTAGGTAGAGAAAATCCGATGCAAGCGAGCGTCGGTTGTCTAACAACTTATATTACGAAAGAAGACAAGTAGCTAATCCTCCAGTGCCGTCGCCAGTTGTCTCCTTCATGGCCTCACTAGAATCTTTTTCTGGGTTAACATCTAACTTCATGCCCTATCATGCAAGACATCAACCAATCTCCACGTCCCATTCAAATCCCAAGGATACTGCTCGTCCGTCCGTGCACAGCATCAACCAGTGCGGAGACGGAAATCACGTCCTTGGCCCAACGCCTACGCCTTTCTCGTGCTTTGGTATTTTGTCAAACTTCGTGCCATCCCACAACACCTCAAGCTCGCCTCTTTCATTGTTTGTACATGTAGGCCTTGTCCCGCCAGCGGCCTACTTGCAGCAGCCCGCGTCACCTGCCGCGCAACCACATGGGGAAGGGAATAGGGGGGCCGCACCCCCTTCACTTGCAGCGCCTCTTGGGGGGCGTCCCTTTACTCCCATGGCTCCCAATAACCATGGTGGGGCCGGCCCCTCTATGGGAGCTAATGAGGGGCCGGCGGCTGTGATGAAGGTCATCCTGCAGTTACAACTCAAGGAAATAAAGAACCGATGATGATTCATAGAGGGCCAATCACGAGAGCAAGAGCTAAACAAATTAAGCAAGCTTTGATGACTCTTGTTGCTGAAATTAAAGAAAATGTGCAAGGGAGTTCAATAGAAGGCCAAGTAATGAATGTTATTCAAGTTGTTGGGCCAGAATGCATCTACTAAGTTGGGCTCAAGCATGGAACTGAATTGAAGACTTAATTTGGAGTTTATGGGCCATGATTTTCGTCCAACACCTCAAGCCCAAGAGGAGTGATGTTTCATTTTGCTTAAAATGGTCAATTTTCAGCATTTTGTTAGTTAAAGTGTCTTAGTTAAGTTAATCAAGTATGATTATTCAATAAAAGTAAGTCTAGTAGTCATTTTCCAAGTCTAGAAAGGTTGTCTAGTCTAGTAATCATTTTCCAAGTCTAGTAAATGTGGTCTAGAGTGTCTCTTCACATGGGGGAGTCATTTTCTATGTTGTAAGACTAGAAAAAGGGGTCAAGAATGTCTCTTCAAATCCCATGAAAAGCCAATTCGGGATTAACATTGAAGCATCATATTCTAACTATAAAAGCATGGCAGCCCATGTAAGAATGGAGAATTAATTGATATATTGAAATTGGCATTTGCCTTTGTGAGTTGAAATTCTCTTTGTAAAGTTTTCAATTATTTAAGAACTTATCAAGATACTTGAGCAATATCTTGTGGTGTTCATCATACCAAGGTTCTTGGCTGATCATATAGCCAACAGGTCAAGGATATAAAGTTCTAGGTAAGATCAAACTAGATCATCGATCTGGAATATCCGCTGCCTACTTTTATACGTTGGGTTCTTGAATCGATATATTCAATGGGTCCTTCGTACAATCCGTATCAGTTTGGTATCAGAGCAATCTGGTATTGATCTGATTTCCTATCATTTTATCCATATTCTATCATCTAGTTTCAAAAAAAAAACGAAAAAAAAAAACAGAAAAAAAAAATCTGAATTCCTTCTCCATTCAATCTTGAGAAGTACATACAAAAACAAAAAAAATCTTGTTGTTGGATCCTAAAGACTCCACCACCAAAAGAAAATTGTATCTTGTTTCTTAGAAAAAATACTTATTGTTCTTTTTGTACTCGGGCATATCATTGTTGAACGTGACTTGGAATTGCTTGTCTTGATTTGTTCTTATTCTTATTGAGCCTACATATGAGAATTTGAGTGGTAAAAGGCATTGAGTGGTAAGATCATTAAAGGGGAGGTAAAAGCCAATTGAGTGAATCATCTTGAGTGATACACGAGTGTTTTGTGAGGAATATATCATGGAGGATACTTTGGGCAGCAAGGTTGGAGAAAAAGATTTCACTATTGAGGCTATGCAACAACAATTTGCAAGATTTACAGCAATTCTTGAAAATATAACGGATCGTTTGGAGAGGCTTGAACAACCAGCAGCTAGGAGGCGTGAGATTCCTCAACCAAATCAATGGAGACTTAATGAGGAGTGGGAATCGAGGAGGAAGAAGAAATGGAGCCGCACACCATGGAAATAGACGAGGTGGGAGAAGGCAAAATAATGAAGTTGATCGGGATTTAGGAACATCAAATTGAATATCCCCGCATTCCATGGAAGAAGTGACCCCGAGCATATTTGGAGTGGGAGAGAAAGGTGGATCTTATTTTCGAATGCCACAATTACTCCGAGGAAAAGAAGGTAAAGCTTGCTGCAATTGAGTTCACCGACTATGCATTAGTTTGGTGGGATCAATTAACCACAAATCGAAGGCGTTACGGAGAAAGATCGATCACTACTTGGGCTGAAATGAAGAAAACCATGCGTAGGAGATTTGTACCATCTCATTATTTTCGTGACTTGTATCAAAAACTCCAAACAATGACTCAAGGTAGTAGATCGGTGGATGAGTATTACAAGGAGATGGAGATTTCAATGATTAGGGCCAATATTGATGAAGATAGGGAGGCTACCATGGCAAGATTCCTAAGCGGGCTGAATAGGAGATTGCTAACATAGTGGAATTACAACACTATGTGGAGCTTGAAGACATGGTGCATACAGCCATAAAGGTGGAAAGGCAACTCAAGAAGAAGGTTCATTTCAAAAGAGTTACGTATCAAATTTTCAGTCTTCCAACAAGATGAAAGAAGGAATGTTGAAAGCAAGTGTTGGAACAACCTCTAAAACTCAAACCGAGGCGTTCAAAACCAAGTACAATGAGGTTGATAAGGAAATGGTCTCAACTCCAATTCTCGAAATCGAGATATCAAATGTTTTCGTTGTCAAGGGTTTGGACATATTGCATCTCAATGTCCAAACAAGAGAGTGATGATCATGAAGGATAATGGAGAGATAGAATCTGAAAGTGAACATGAAGAGGAACAACTTGAAGAGACCATACCCGAACATGGAGAGCTTTTGGTTGTTAGAAGAGCTCTAAACATGCAAACAAAGATGGAAGAAGTTGAACAACAAAGGAGAACATCTTCCACACAAGGTGTTTAGTTCAAGGTAAGGTGTGCATGTTAATTGTTGATGGAGGGAGTTGTGCTAATGTTGCTAGTTGTGAAATGGTGGAAAAACTGAATTTAGCTACCACGAAGCACCCCAATCCATACAAGCTGCAATGGCTTAATGATTGTGGAGAAATTCGTGTGACTAAGCAAGTTTTGGTATCATTTTCAATTGGCAATTACAAGGATGATGTTCTATGTGATGTGGTACCAATGCATGCTAGCCATATTCTATTGGGGAGACCATGGCAATTCGATACAAGGGTGACGTATGATGGTTTTCTTAATCGATGCACACTCAAACATCGTAATAAAAATATCCAGCTTGTTTCTTTGACTCCACAACAAGTGCAAGAAGAACAAATCAAAATGTCCCAAGCAAGAAAAATACGAGAGGCCGAGAAAAAAAGAAAGAGTAAGGAAGAGGGGCAAAATTCGAGTGAAAAAAGAGTGGAGATAATGATAAAAGGAATGAATTGAGTGTGAATGAGGGAGAAAAGGTAGAGGGCAAAAAAAAGGCTGAATTTCTATGCAAAAGCAAGTGAGTTAAAAAGGGCATTAGTTGAAGAAAAGAGTGTGTTAGTAATGGTGTTTAAGGAGTCCTATTTGAACACTAATGAGCTAACACCATCTTTGCCAAGTTCTTTTATTTCTCTTTTGCAGAATATAATGATGTCTTTCCTAAGAAGAGCCAAATGGATTGCCACCACTAAGAGAGAATTGAACATCAAATTGATTTCATCCCCGGAGTGGTGCTTCCAAACCAAAAGACCAGCAAAGGGTAAAATTAGAGAAAGCATGAGCCAACCCGGAAGAGACAAAAGAAATTCAAATGCAAGTGGAGGAGTTGTTCCTATTCCTAGGTTAGATGATATGCTTGATGAATTACATGGTGTTGTAGTCTTCACTAAAATTGATTTAAAGAGTGGATATCATCAAATTCGAATTAAAGAAGGTGATGAATGGAAAAATGCCTTTAAAACAAAGTATGGTGTATATGAGTGGTTAGTAATGCCTTTTGGTTTAACTAATGCTCCAAGCACTTTCATGAGATTAATGAACCATGTTTTGCGTAACTTTATCGGCAAGTTTGTTGTAGTTTATTTTGATGACATCCTTATCTATAGCAAAAGCTTAGAGGAACATCTTGATCATGTGCGTGAAGTGTTAAACACTTTAAGAAGAGAGTCTTTGCATGCTAATCTGAAAAAGTGTTCTTTTTGCATGGACAAAGTTGTTTTTCTTGGATTTGTTGTAAGTGCTAATGGAATTGAAATGGAAAAGAAAAAAGTCAATGCTATTTTAGATTGGCCAATTCCTAAAAGCATTGCTGAAGTGAGAAGTTTTCATGGTCTTGCAAGCTTCTATAGGAAGTTTGTAAAGAATTTTAGCACCATTGTTGCACCATTGAATGAAATAATCAAAAAGGAAGTTGGTTTTCATTGGGGAGAAAAACAACAACATGCATTTGAACTCCTTAAAGAAAAACTAACTACTGCACCTATTCTTGCATTACCTAATTTTGATAAATCATTTGAGCTTGAATGTGATGCATCCGGAGTGGGTGTAGGTGCTGTTTTGATGCGGGAGGGAAGACCAATTGCTTACTTTAGCGAGAAGTTGAAAGGAGCACAATTGAACTATCCGACGTATGATAAAGAGCTCTATGCTTTGGTGAGAGCATTGAAAACTTGGCAGCACTACTTGTGGCCAAAGGAGTTTGTGATTCATACTGATCATGAGTCTTTAAAATATCTCAAGGGCCAAGGTAAGTTGAACAAGCGACATATCAAATGGGTGGAGTTCATTGAATCATTTCTTACGTGATTAAATATAAAAAGGGAAAGAAAACATTGTAGCTGATGCATTATCTAGGAGGCATGCCTTAATCACTACATTGGGTTCTAAGCTTCTTGGTTTTGAGTCAATAAAGGAAATGTATGACAATGATTCTGATTTCTCTTCTATTTATATAGCTTGTGAGCATGCTGCATTTGGAAAGTTCTATAAACATGAAGGATACTTATTTCGTGAAAACAAACTTTGCATCCCCAAATGTTCTATTCGAGAGTTACTTGTTAGAGAAGCACATGGGGAGGTTTAATGGGACACTTTGGTGTGCATAAAACCTTGGAAGTCCTACGTGATCATTTCTTTTGGCCTTGTATGCGTGTTGATGTTGAGAGAATTTGTGAAAAGTGCATAACTTGTAAACATGCTAAATCAAAATCACAACCTCATGGAATGTATAAACCTTTACCTATTCCAAATGAACCTTGGGTGGACATATCTATGGACTTTGTTTTGGGTTTACCTAGAACAAGTAAGGGTAGAGATTTTGTGTTTGTGGTTGTTGATAGATTTTCTAAAATGGCACATTTCATTCCTTGTCATAAAAGTGATGATGCTACTCATGTTGCTGATTTGTTCTTTAGAGAAATTGTGCGTTTGCATGGAGTTCCAAGAACAATTGTGAGTGATAGAGATGCAAAATTTTTAAGTCACTTTTGGCATGTGTTATGGAGCAAATTGGGAACTAAACTTCTATTTTCTACTACTTGCCACCCACAAACTGATGGGCAAACTGAAGTAGTAAATAGAACTTTGTCTCAACTACTTCGAACTTTAATTCAAAAGAACTTAAAGAATTGGGAAGATTGTTTGCCATTTGTTGAGTTTGCATATAATAGAGTGTGCCTTCTGCTACTAACTTTACTCCTTTTGAAGTTGTTTATGGATTTAATCCATTGAGTCCACTTGATCTTGTTCCTATCCCTGTTAAAGAGCAAGCAAGTCTTGATGGAAAAGCTAAGGCAGAATTGGTAAAAAAGTTGCATGAAAAGGTGAAACTTAATATTGAGAAGCAAACCGAGCGATATGTTAAACAAGCCAACAAGGGTCGAAAGCAAGTAATATTTGAACCAGGAGATTGGGTGTGGCTGCACTTGAGAAAAGAAAGGTTTCCAACAAAGCGAAAGTCCAAGCTACAACCAAGGGGTGATTGCAAAGATCAATGACAATGCCTACAAGATTGATCTTCCAGGTGAGTATAATGTGAGTGATACTTTTAATGTGTCTGATCTATCTCCTTTTAATGCAGAATCAGATTCGAGGACGAATCCTTTCGAAGAAGAAGGGAATGATGAAGGTCATCCTGCAGTTACAACTAAAAGAAATAAAGAACCGATGATGATTCATGGAGGGCCAATCACGAGAGCAAGAGCTAAACAAATTAAGCAAACTTTGACTCTTGTTGCTGAAATTAAAGAAAATGTGCAAGGGAGCTCAATAGAAGGCCAAGTAATGAATGTTATTCAAGTTGTTGGGCCAGAATGCATCTAATAAGTTGGGCTCAAGCATGGAACTGAATTGAAGACTTAATTTGGAGTTTATGGGCCATGATTTTCGTCCAACACCTCAAGCCCAAGAGGAGTGATGTTTCATTTTGCTTAAAATGGTCAATTTTCAGCATTTTGTTAGTCAAAGTGTCTTAGTTAAGTTAATCAAGTATGATTATTCAATAAAGTAAGTCTAGTAGTCATTTTCCAAGTCTAGAAAGGTTGTCTAGTCTAGTAATCATTTTCCAAGTCTAGTAAATGTGGTCTAGAGTTTCTCTTCACATGGGGGAGTCATTTTCTATGTTGTAAGACTAGAAAAAGGGGTCAAGAATGTCTCTTCAAATCCCATGAAAAGCCAATTCGGGATTAATATTGAAGCATCATATTGTAACTATAAAAGCATGGCAGCCCATGTAAGAATGGAGAATTAATTGATATATTGAAATTGGCATTTGCCTTTGTGAGTTGAAATTCTCTTTGTAGAGTTTTCAATTATTTAAGAACTTATCAAGATACTTGAGCAATATCTTGTGGTGTTCATCATACCAAGGTTCTTGGCTGATCATATAGCCAACGGGTCAAGGTTATAAAGCTCTAGGTAAGATCAAACTAGATCATCGATCTGGAATATCCGCTGCCTACTTGTATACGTTGGGTTCTTGAATCGATATATTCAATGGGTCCTTCGTACAATCCGTATCAGGCTGCCCTCACATCCAGGGTCACCCCCTCCCAGGGGGGTGATGACCCCTGGGCCGCAGACTGCCATCCCTAGTGCATTCCACCTGCATGCCCTCCAACGGCTGCTACTCAACTGACTGGAAGCTCAACTACCATGGTCTCTCCCCCATGCTTCGAACCCTCGACTTTTGGCTCATAACGCTAATGCTCATATTAGTTTGGGTAACTCTTTCGCGAAAGTTGTCTCAGGCTCTACTCCTCCGTTGGATTCTCCTTTTCCCCCAGGCCCAGGTAATCCCGTTACATTTTCTCATATGGTTTCTGGTAAAAGTCCATCTATCCCTAAACCTGTTAGGAAAGGGGATTATTATTCCATTACGATTGATGAAAATGTTTACTAGCAACGTCTTGCCGAGTTCTCTTACTCTTTGATTGGGCGGGTTATTTTGGGGAAAGGTAATAAGCCATGGCCTACTATGCTCTTGCATAAATGGCTATCCGAGCTATGAGGTATTCAAAATGACTGGAAACTAATTCCCTTGGGCAAGGGATATTTTTGTGTCAAATTTTTTCATGCGCAGGATCGAGCTCGTGCTCAACTCCATATCAATTGGGCGCTTAATCCGGGAACTATTCGACTTTCTCCTTGTGTCCCAGACTTTAATCCTTACAAAGTGCACACCTCTGTAGCCAGTGTTTGGGTTCGCATTTTTGAGCTCTGTTTGGAATATTGGGACCCCAACACTATCTTGGGGATCGCCAGTGCTATTGGTAATCCAATCCAAATTGATCAGCGAACGCTTGAGAGGTCCTTGGGGCATTTCATCCGTGTGCTGATTGATATTGATCTCGCAAAACCATTGGAGGATCACATTATGGTGGAACGGGTTGGTCAGTGCTCGTTCGTGTCTGTTAGCTATGAGAAAATGCCCGAGTTTTGCTCCAAATGTAAGGTTACAGGACATTCGGCTGCCTCTTGCCGTATCAATTCTCTAGGAACTTTGGCTACGGAAAGGCGTCTTAGTCCCAACCAAGGCCATTCCAGGGCCCCAATTGAACGTCCCAAATCAGTCCAACGAGATCAATCCAGAGTGCGTAATGTTTATCGTCCTATGCAGCAGGCAACGGACAAGGGTAAGGTCATTGATAACTCAATGGAAAATACGGCCTCGACTATGCGTCCAAGATCCCCTTCTTGTGCCATAGTCACTTGTCCTAATGATATTCACCTTGGTAATGCTTTTGAGGCTCTAGACATGGATGATGATTCTTCAGACCAGCGTCCTATGTATTCATCTCCGATTCTCCCAACTTGGCAAACGGTTCCCATGGCCCCGACACATAACACAGATTCTCTCCCTACAAGTTTGCCCCTTACTATTCAGCACCCGTTGGAAAAACCCATATGTGCTCTTAGTCATGCTTTTCGGGATAGTTCCATTGATGCGGCCAAGTCCAGATTACTCCAGAATGTGGCGCAAGGCCCCTCCACGGCCATACACGCTATCACTATCGAGTCATATTCCTCAGGGCCAAATGAACTTGATTTTGCGGCTTCAAAAAGATGGGCGGATTATGTTGATGAGGTAGCTAATGCTCAATCGTCGGATTCTGCGACACACCACACTCCTGTCTTTACCGTGCATTTGATACGGGCAGCCCCCCCATCCGTCTCAATTAATTGCATCTTTTGGAATATCCGGGGATTGGGAACATGCTTCTCGTAATGTTCTTAAGGCTTTATGTCAGAAGCATAGACCTTCTATTTTAGCTATCTTTGAACCAAAGGTGGACATTTCTTCGATTTCGGTTTCCTATTGGAATAGTCTGGGTTTGAATTTCATCACTCAAAACATTCGTGATAACGGTTGGGCTGATATTTGGGTTTTGTTATCCGGCCATCTCCGTTTTGCAACAGGTTTGGTCTTCTTCTCAGTGTATTGTTCTGCAGGTTCAGTTGGGGTCTATGATTTTTCATATTGGCTTTGCTCATGGTTTATGTAATCATATTGCTCGGCGCACCCTTTGGTTGGATTTGAGAAATTTGGGTCTTGATGATTTACTGATTATTGGGGATTTCAATGATGTGTTGGGTCATCACGAGCGTTTAGGCAGTGGTATTCTTTCTCAGGCTTCTTGTTAGGATTTCAGGGACTTTGTGGAGGATGCTGGCTTGTTTGTAGTGCCGACTATGGGCAACACGTTCACTTGGTGTTCTCCCCGTTTGCCACTATCCCTTCTACAGGCTAAATTGGATCGAGCCCTAGCAACGTGTCGATTTTTCTCTTTTTGGCAAGTTGTCAAGGGTTTGGTTCTCCCCCGCATTGGCTCGGATCACAATCCCATTTTGATTTCTTGTTCATCTTCTACCAGTAGGGGTCCGGTTCCATTTCATTTCCAACGTATGTGGATTTATCATGACTCGTTTTAGGGTCTCGTTGCTTCTTCTTGGGCCCTTCCATGTGTGTCGCCTAGTCCCCTGTTGCTTGTCATGTGGAAGCTTAAAAGGTTGCAGCAAACTATTAAAGTTTGGAATAAGAACATATTGGGGGATGTTAATCGTCAGGTGGATTGCCAGATGGAGAAAGTTAATCAGATTCAGGCAGATATTGAGGCTTTGGGTTCCTCTGATGCTCGTCGCAATTTGGAATTTGAGGCCCAGAAGGAGTTGTCGCACACGTTATTATTGTAGTCTGAGTTCATGAGGCAGAAAGATCGGTAGGCTTGGCTTAAAGACGACGATCGTAATACTGCCTTTTTCATCGATGTTGTCAGATTCAAAGTAGCCGCTCAGGTATCGAGGGTTTGATTATTGATGGTAATTATTCGGATGATTCGGGTGTTCTTGGGACGCACATTACCTCCTTCTATAAGGAGCTTTTCTCGGACCCTAGGGGCACCGTTCCGGATTATTCTCTGGTCGATCAGGTGATTTCTCCACAGGTAGGGGCCGTGGATAACACTTTCCTTACGGCTATTCCCTCGGATTTAGAGGTTCAGGAAGCGGTGTTTGATTTGGGGTTGGATAGTTCTCCTGGTCTAGGCGGTTACACTGGTACTTTTTATCGGCACTATTGGGATATTCTGTCAGAAGATAATTGCTGTGGTTCGGTACTTCTTTATTAGCTCGATCCTCCCTTTAGGGTTGAATGCTAGTTTCATGGCTCTCATTCCGAAGACAAAGGATGCAAACACTATTGACAATTTCCGTCCGATTGTCATGGGTAATTTACTTTTCAAGATTATGACTAAGATCTTAGCCATGCGTTTGGGTACTATCATTGCTAAATACCTGTTACGTATGCAGTTTGGTTTTTTTCCAAGTAGACAGATTCATGATTGTATAGCTTTTGTCTCGGAGGGCGCGTTTGACACGCTAAAGTGGGGTTTCCTGCTTCACGTTTTACAGCGATTTGGTTTTTTGGAGATTTTTGTCCACTGGATTGAGGTCATTCTCCAGTATTCAAGAATTTTGATTTTACTTAATGGTTCGCCTGTGGGATACTTCTCTTGCTTTCGAGGTGTTAGACAGGGTGACCCTCTTTCTCCTTTACTATTCTGTGTCGCAGAGGAGGTTTTGAGCAAATTCGTGGAGACTGTGGTTAATCAGAATCAGTTGGGGCCATTTTTTGCGCCGAGACGTCATTTTTCCATCTTCGATTCTTTATGCTGATGACATCATTATTATGTGTGGGGCATCTTCAGTGAACGCCCGTATACTGCTTTAGATCCTTACATTATATGCTGGCATCTCAGGTCAGGCTTTCAATCCGAGTAAGTCTAAGGTGTACTTTGGTGCCCGGGTTTCAAATTACGTGCGTGGCCTCGTTTAGACTATCATGGGTATACAGTTAGGCGCCTTCCCTACGGTTTATTTAGGTGCACCTATCTTTAAAGGCGCCCCGAAGACTGCAGATTTACAACCCGTCTTTGATAAGGTGATTCTTAAATTTAGAAGATGGAAAGGGACATCTTTATCTCTTGCTGGCCGTTTTTGCCTGGTTAACTCGGTGATTACTAACTCGTTTGTGCACACAATAATGGTTTACAAGTGGCCTAGAACATTTCTCAAGAAAATGGAACCGGCCATGCGTAATTTCATTTGGACTGGGATGTTAACTCCAAAGGTTCGGTGGTGGTCAACTAGAGTCGATGCTGCACGCCCTGGGGGTTTGGGAGTACGGTCTATTCTGGTAGCTAACACTGCCTTTTTGATGAAGTTGGGTTGGAAAGTTATGAATTCGGATTCAGTGATTTTTACTACTTTAAGGAGACGTTACATGACTTCGGACGGTGCCTTCGAAGGTCATTTATCCCTTCTTCGATTTAGACTGGGATTAGGCCCTACATTGCGGATTGCTTGAAAGATTCTCGGTGGATTCCTGGGTGTAATTCCGAGGTTTTATTCTTGCTTGACAACTGGTTGGGTTATTCTATAGCAGACAGAATTGGTATCCCTCATGAGTACAGACATTTATTTGGGCATCATATTTCGAAATACTTCTATGACGAATCCTGGCACTTCACTTTCACCTTTGTGGAGACTTACTTGGATCTGGTCAGAGATATCGTCCGTGTCCCCATCGCTCCCTCTTCGCGGGATTCGCATATCTGGTTAAATTCTGATGATGGGAAGGTTACATCGAAAGCCACGTATTCTCATATCGGCCCCATGCTCCTGCAATTAAATAGGGATCTTGGATTTGGTCATCACACATCCCGGAACATCGTTCGATTGTGGCATGGAGAGCCATCCACAATCGGTTGGCAGTCTTGGACTTATTGCGTACAAGGGGGAGTTTCATTGGCCCCTAAGTCTGTTCTCTTTGTTGTACATCTGCTGAATCAATAGACCATTTGTTTGTCTCTTGTGCTTTTGCAGGGACTCTTTGGCAATGGGTTCTTGGTTCATTTGACGTTTCCCTCTTTATGGCTAATAGCTTTAATGAATTCCTGGTGCATTTAATGAATTTTCATTTTAGGGGATCAACATTGTGCTCTAGTGGTTGAGAGATGTGTTGTAAGGGTGAATGACCTGTGTTCGATCCCATACGAGTACGTTTGTCCCCTCCCCAAGTTTCCCCCATTGTACTCAAAAAATGAATTTTCGGTTTAGTGAGCAGGTTGCCTTCTTATGGCGTGTGGCTTTTGTGTCCTGTATCTGGATCATTTGGCATATTCAGAATGAGCTGGTCTTTAACAACAAGCTCTGGATGGTGGATGCGGCAATTCTCCATATTCGGGTCTCATCGTCGAATCATCTTCACTTGATCGGGGTTGCATGCATAATGATCAACGTGAACTTCTTATCCTGCATAGGCTGCGTGTTCCTAGGCAGGCTAGACCTGCTCCAAAGATCGTCAAGTTTTGCCGGGCTGGATCAAGATGAATACGGATGGCAGTGCTTCAGGGGCGCCGTGTAGTCTTACAGCCTCTGGGGGGTTTTCCGGAATTGCAGGGGCTTCTTTCGGGGTTGTTTTGTGAACCGTTGTGGTTCGGGATATGCGTTTGAAGCTGAGTTGGTGGCTACAATGTGGGCCATTCATCATGCATTTGCTAAAGGCTGGACAAAACATTGGATTGAATCGAATTCGGTTTATGTGGTGAACCTGCTTAATAAAAGATCCGTTGAGGTGCCATGGCATCATCTTAGTACTTGGTGTTACACACTTCATCTGCTTTCGCTGATGGAGCTTGTGTTCTAACATATTTTTCGGGAAGGCATTCAAGTAGCAAAGATGCTGAGTAAGAAGACATGTTATGGGATTTGGTGGGGCGTCCCGCCTGAGGACCTTGTGCGTTTTCTCACTGATGACTATGTTGGTCAGCCCAACTATAGGTTTGTTAGCTAATGCGTCCGTGACTCTCTTTTGGTATGTTTGGGCGTCATTTTCTCTTATGGGGGGTACTCTTTTTCCTGCCAAGGGTTTTCCCCACAAGGGTGGGTTTTACCTTGGGAGGTTTTAACGAGGCCCCAACCATTCAGCCATTTGGTCGGCTTGTGACCACCCCATTTTTGTTTCATTCTTATTACAGGCTTAATTGTTTGGCGACCTGATCAGCCTGTGATCAAGATAACTCTCTTTTCCTTTCTTATATATATCATGCGATTTATTCAAAAAAACCGTAATACTGCATTTTTTCATCGTCGTTGTCAAATTAAGGAAAGCCGCTCTAGGATCCATGGTATGATGATTGATGGTAATTTTTTGGATGATACGGGTGTTCTTGGAAATCATATTACCTCCTTTTACAAGGAACTATTTTCGGATTCTGGGTGTGCCACTCCGGATTATTCTATGGTTGACCATGTCATTTCTCTGAAGGTGGTGGTAGCTGATAATGCTCTTTTAACGGCAATTCCTTTGGATTCTGATATTTGGGAGGCGGTTATTAATCTACGATCGGATAGTTCTCCGGGCCCAGACAATTTTACTGGTATCTTCTATCAGCATTGTTGGGACATTATTTCATCTAATGTGATCATAGTTGTCCAATATTTCTTCACGAGCTCGAATTTGCCTTCTGGCTTGAACGCCAGTTTTATGGCTTTTATTCCGAAAAGCAAAGATGCGAGCACTGTTGATAATTTTTGGCCGATTGTTATGAGTAATTTCCTTTTCAAGTTTATTACTAAGATTTTGGCTACTCGGCTGGGGTCGATCATCCCATCTTATATGTCTTCTACACAATTTAGTTTTATTCCAGGACGGCAGATTCACGACTGTATTGCTTTAGTTTCAGAGGGCTTCAATATTCTTCATAGTCGTCTCAACAATAACATGATTTTGAAAATTGATATCCGTAAAGCTTTAGATACATTGAGTTGGGGTTTTCTGCTTCATGTTCTGCATCGGTTTGGCTTCTTTGATACCTTCATTCACTGGATCGAGGTTATTCTTCAATCAGCCTAGATTTTGATTTTATTAAATGGTTCGCCGATGGGTTACTTTTCTTGCTCTAGAGTTGTTAGTCAGGGTGATCCTTTGTCCCCTTTGCCTTTTGTATTGCGGAGGAAGTTCTGAGTAAATTCCTTGAGGCAGCGGTGTCCAATAATCAGCTCACGCCATTTTTGGCTCCGAGGCATATTGTTTTCCCTGCTTCGGTTCTCTATGCGGATGACATAGTTATTATGTGTGAGGCTTCTTCTGCTAATGCGCGTAATCTTCTTCAGATCCTCATAATATATGCTAATATTTTGGGTCAGGCCTTCAATCCTCAGAAATCGAAAGTTTTCTTTGGCAATCGTGTATCTACTCATGTGCGAAGTAGCATTCAGAATATTATGGGTATTCAGTCAGGGGCCTTTCCTACTGTTTATTTAGGCGCCCCTATCTTTAAAGGTGCTCTAAGCCCGCAGTTTTGTTGCAGATATTCGATAAGATTATTCTGAAGTTTCGAAGATGGAAGGGGGCGACTCTTTCACTTGCCGAGAGAGTTTGCTTGGTTAACTCTGTCATTACTAGTTCCTTTGTCCATACTATGATGATTTACAAGTGACCAATATCTATGCTCAAGCAAATGGAGAAGGCCATGCGTAATTTTATTTGGACTGGTGATGTTAATTCTAAAGGTTTTGTGGTGGTCAGTTGGGCTCATTGTTGTATACCCAGGGCGGAAGGCGGCCTTGGGGTTTGTTCTATCATTGTGGCCAATAGTGCTTTCTGACTAAACATGGCTGGAAAGTTATGACGTCGGACTCAGTGGTTTTTGAGATTCTTTGAAAATGTTACTTAATTTCTGATGGTTCCATTCGTCGTACGTTTTTACCATCTCTTATTTGGCCGAGATTAGGCCTCTCATTCAGGACAGTTTGGCGGAGTCACGCTCGATCCCCGGGATTAATTCGGACGTATTATTTTGGAATGATAACTGGTTGGGATACTCTATTGCTGATAGAATTGGAATCCCTCATGAGTATAGATACCTCTTCGGGCAACGTATTTCTGATTAATTCTACGATGATTCCTGGCATTTCACATTTTCATTCGTTGAGGCTTACTTGGATCTAGTCCGAGACATCGTACGTTTTCCTATTGCCTTGTCCTCGAAGGATAAACGAGTTTGGATGCACTCTGCTGATAGGGAGATTTCTTCGAGAGCTGCATACTCTCGTCTTTGTCCATCACCTCCTATGGTAAATTGGGGTTCATTGATTTGGTCCTCTTACATACCAAAAAGGCGTTCGATTGTAGCTTGGCATGCTATTCACAATCATTTGGCTGTCCTGGTTTTGTTGCGAAATTAGGGTTTTATCGGCCCCTTTGTCTGTGGCCTTTGTTATGCTTATGTTGAATCCACTGATCACTTATTGGCGTTAGATTTTTAGTACCTTTGATGTTCACTTTCATCTTGCTCACAGTTTCAATGAATTCTTGGTGCACTTGATGTCTTTTCGATTCAGTGAGCAGGTCTCTTTTTTTATGGCGAGCAGCAGCATTATCTTGCATCTGGCTTACTTGGCATATCTGGAACGATTTGGCTTTCAACGATAAGACCCGGACGGTGGACACTGCTATTGTCCATCTTCGGGTTCTCATTGTTGAATCTTCATCTTTAGATCAGGGTTGCATGGATAATGATTAACGAGATCTTTTCATCATTCAAAGAGTTCACGTTCCTGGCCGGCCAAGGAAAGCTTTGATCATTGTGCAGGTTGATTGGCAAAAACCCCTTCCTAGATAGATCAAGGTGAATACGGATTGCAGCACTTCGGGAGCGCCAGGAACTCTTACGGCATCTAGGGTCTTCCGGAATTGCAGAGGCTTCATTTGGGGTTGCTTTGTGGATCGTTGTGGTGCTGGTTATGCATTTGAGGCAGAGTTGATGGCGGCGATGTTGGCAATTCACTATGCGTTTGTTAAGGGCTGGACCCATCTTTGGCTTGAGTTGGATTCTGCTTATGTGGTGGATCTTCTTTATAAACGACCTTCTACTGTCCCCTGGCAGTACTTGAGTAAATGGCGGTATACTCTTCACTTGATTTCTCATATGGATTTGGTGGTTTCACATATTTATCGTGAAGGCAATCGAGCGGCAAACTTTCTGAGTAAGAAATCGCAATCTGAGACTTGGTTGGGCGTTCCCCCAGAGGATATTGTGTCCCTTATCATGGAGGATTATGTTGGCCAGTCGACTTACAGATTTGTTAGATAATATATCATTGTGTTGCTTGTTTTATCTTTATGGACATTTATTTTTATGGGGAGTACTCTTTTTCCTGCCAGGGATTTTTCCCACAAGGGTGGGTTTTATCTTGAGAGGTTTTAACGAGGCCCCAACCATTTTGCTACCTGGTCGACTTGTGATCAGTACGCTTTTCTTTCTGATATCCTTTTCGACTCTTTTTCCTTTTGCTACCTGGTCAGCTTGTGATCAGGACTACTTTTTTTATTTTTAATATATTTTCGATTCACTCAAGAAATATTGGACCTTGGGAACAATACACTGATCAGAAATAAGAATCTGATGCAAAACTGTGATATCCGTACAAATCTAAATATCCGATCTCCCGAAGAACAAAAATTATGTACCACAAAATGTAACCCAAGACTGACCTAATAAGAATCAGAAATAGTACCCAACTCCACTTTAAGTTCAGCAATAACAACCAAAGAAGGCTTATGGTGCTGACATAATTTCTCAAGAACATTGCCATAAGCAACATTCCCTATCCCCCGGATATTCCAGAATATGCAATTCATGGAGATAGAATGGGTGAAGAAATACAAGTAGAAGACCCGGAATGGCTGGGCGCGTAACATCGAAGAAAATATTATCCTCTAGAAATATTATTTATGAGTAGCTATGTTTAAATTGTTACGGATTGAATCAAAACGCCATCGATGTAAAGCCGAACGTTGTTTTGTTTTGCAGAATCCAACAATTTGTCACGTATAGCCTTATACAATGGATGAATGGGTTTATCAAACGGATATTGCACCATCAGAAGCTTATTATGAATGTGTGAAATAGAGGGCAGTTGACCAATACGGAGAACGGTCAGTTTGGGGATGGATTTACGAGTAGCCACATGCGGAGGTATATCCTCAGAGATATGAATGTTGGAATCCTCAGAATCCAAAGTAGAAAAAACATTATCCAAAGCAATACCCAAATAAATGGACACGATGGCACAGGAAGCAGATCCAAGTCGCACTGGCAAGGCCTTATCAGCCATTGAGTTATCAATGGCCTTGCCATTATCCGTGGAAGTATGAATCGGACGATAAACCTGATGAACCCGAGAGCGTCCATGTTGAGATGTGGGGCGTCCCTGTAGTTCCTTCAAATTGTTATTGTTTCCAAACGTCGGCAGATCGCACAAGAATGTCCCATAATACCACAAGTCCCACAAAACGATGGGAGTTTTTCATAACCAGTCGAAACAAAAGAGCAACGACCCCTTCTTTCAATGATAATGTGATCCTGAAGAGGTTTAGCGAGGTCTACATCCATCAAAACTCGGACAAAGTGTCCAAGTGAACCATCCAAAGATCGTTCATCAACTTGAACCCGGGTGCCAATGGCCCTAGCCAGTCCCAAAATATAATTGGGGTCCCAATATTCAATACTTAGCTCAAAATTCTAACCCAAACGCTTGCTACTAACATATTAACCTTATAGGGGTTAAAATCCGGCACCCAAGGGGATAATCGAATGGAACCCAAATTAATAGACCAAGACACCAAGGATTGAGCACGGGAACGATCATGAGCATTGGAAAATTTAACACAAAAATAACCTTTTCCCAATGGAATTAGTTTCCAATCATTTTTAACACCCCATAATTCGGAAAGCTTCTTATGAAGAGGCAAAATGGGCCAAGGCTTATTGCCTTTTCCAAGAATAACACGACCAATTAAAGCATACTTAAATTCGGAAAGCCTCTGTTGGTAAACATTTTCATCATAATCACAGAATAATATTCACCTTTTTTAATTGGTTTAGGGATTGGGTTAGAAGTGCCAGAAACAATTTTAGCAAAAGATGTAGGGTTACCTAGAAGTTGGGATAAAGAACCAAAGTCAGAGTGTTTACTAGAAACCAATTTCACAGAAGTAGTATCCAATTGTGTATTGATATTTGACCCATTATGAGCCAAATGTTGCGGGTTCGCAGATTGCTGGGGATTATCGTAAGCCTTTGGGAGCACAACTCATCGAGCACCTCAAACTTCCAAAGAGAGGACCACATCAGAAGAAACACTTGAAGAAACTTCTCAGGGGCCACCACCCCCTGGGTATTGGCAGACTTGTGGCCTTGCCAATGAGTCGACCCCCATCAGTGGGGCCGACCTCCCCATGGACGGATTCCATGGGGGTAAAAGGACAGCAGGAGGTTGTTGTAACAACCATGTTGGGACCATTAACAATTTTGGGGCCCATCATATCCTTTGCATGGGAATGACGTGAAGAATCATCTAAACAAGAATAGACCTGATTTTGACCATGGGGCACGAAATTGGAAGGAAAAGGAACGCCAACATGAAAGTGAGTTCGTGATGGAAGACCCCTAATGGAGACTGTGATTTTATTGCCGATGTTATCATCAGAAATAGTTGCTGGTAGGGTATGGCTGAGACCTCGAATCTACCCTAATTGAATCTACAACCAAATCTGTCGAAGGAGATTTCAAATATTTTCCTGTCATCGTCGCTGAATTTTGGGGATGTAAACTTGCCAGAGTATCACCAAAGATTTCAATTCCGGCGAAAGGATCATGGATATGCCTGGACTATTCATTAAAGTGCAAAGAAGAAACCATAAGCGATTGGGGTTTGGGAAAAAGAACATCATAGTTTGAAGTTAGGCCATAAGCGTTATGTTCGGCATCACGCACGGGCAGGTCGTGCTTTCTCGCACGGTCCGTGCGTGGTCTGGCAAGTAATCCACCCTCCGGTGAGGACTTCTTTTGGGGCTCGACGCGTTCGTTGGTTTTTCATTTTTTATTCTGGGGGTACACTTTTTCCTGCCAAGGGTTTTTTCCGCAAGGGTGGGTTTTACCTTGGTAGATTTTAACGAAGCCCCCATTCAGCTACTGGGTCGACTTGTGACCTGGGTTCCTTTATTTTATTATTACTCGACATCACTTCTTAATTTGTGGTTTTCTCTGTTTTCTTTTTGCTAGTTGTTTGGCATTGTAAACAACACCATTAACTTTTCTTTTTTATTATACATTCCTCATTTAGCTAAAAAAAATCTTGGTGCTAGCATTAATCATTTGTCCTTGTCCGATTTCAAGAAACTTGGACCTGGGGAGGTGAAACCAACCAACATCAGTTTATAGTTTGTGGATCGATCCATCACTTATCCTTGTGGAGTAATTGAGGATGTACTAGTGAGAGTTGAAAATTTTATTTTCCCAATAGACTTTGTATTGCCTGACATGAAGGAGGATCATGATATACCAATAATCTTTGGACGACCATTCTTAGCCACTGCAAGAGCATTGATTGATGTAGAATCGGGGGAACTTACATTTCGAGTTAATGATTAGGAAGTCATATTCACCGTCTATTGAGGCAAAAGACTTTCATTTGAACCTAAAAATTTTCATCAATTAGAGGCATATCAAGATGTGGATGATGGTTGTTGGAGAGTGTCTAAAGGAAATGTGGACAACATTACTATTGGAGCTCCAACTTGACAAAACTGAAGAAGTCTGGTTGAACATTATAGACTTAACGTTTCTTGGGAGACAACCCAAGCCCTTTTACTTGCTTTCCTAGTTTGATTAGTTTTCATGTTTTTTTAGATTCTTTTTGGACTAGTTTCGGTTGCATTCCACCCCTAACATACGTCTTATTATAATACTAACCCCATTGCTCGTTTCCACTTGTCTTGTCTCCTTTTCTTTTTGCTAGATTGAATTATGCCTCCTAAATAGAGATAGGGAAATGAAGTTAATGTGAGCCCTTCCCCAAGCCTGGGAGGCACTCCCAGGCATCCTCCCCTAGCTCCCGGACTCTCATCCCTCTTCTCACTACTTGATGTACGCCACTCCTGACTCTAACTCTCTGTGGGCAATCTCCTCAATTTTCAAGAAAATTTCACTAAGTGTTCTACCAAGCAAGGGAATTAGAAGATATGGTCAAAGCTGGGCTCCCTCAAGGGGCAGTCCACATAAACTAAATCTCCTCCGGCGCTTCAAGAGAGGAGGGACTCCTTTACATGGGGGTCCTTATAAATTTCCAAGGAATCTCAAGACAACCCAAACACAGTATTGGTTTAGCTCCCGCACTGCTCTATTCTCCCGCAACACCGGAGTTGTGGGGCTTATGTTGGTGGAAAATGTCATTTAATATTTAATATATAATTCATTTTATATATTGGAATATTATTATTAATTGCTCAATAATTAATGGGCTATAGATGGAATAACTCGGCCCAAAGGGTCCGGTACTGGCCCACATGCCACTTTCTCCAACACGGCCCACAAGGTCCATCACCCAGGTATATAAAGGTCGCTCCTCTCCATTTGTAGGTCAATCCCTCATAATATCACTTAATTATTATTCAGTATTCAGTTATCATCTTATATTATCTCTCGATCACCGTGCTAACTTGAGCGTTAGAGGGGCCTCTTTATGACAATCTCGGGGCCCATCTAACATTTGCATGTGTGTAGGCAAGTTCCCAGCAGAAGATTTCCACCTCCCGGAGAGAATGCATGGAAGTGTTACCACTTGGGAAGGAGAAGACTTGGGCTTTATCAAAAACTCTAACTTGGAGTGATCTGCCCTAAAAATAGTATTAATTTGAAATCTTCCCCCAAATTTAGTTTCGCCATTTTCTCCCTTGATTTTCTCAAAGCTAAATCAGCTTTCTCATCATCTGATAAGGAAGGCAGAATCTGTGACAGAAAAGAACTTGTGCCTTTGCCTTTCTCAGATATTGTAGGGGGAACACCATTATTCCTTCCACTTTTTTGGCATCAAAACTAGAGGGAGTTTTGATATTCTCCAAGATGAAGTCCAGCTTCATCTAAGTCATTGAATTGACAGCTAAGTGACATGAGCTGATTTAAGTTAGCTGATTTGGCAAGGAAGAGAACTGCTCTTTCATCATAGCTTCCAAATATTCAGATTGTTTATCCACCTTGGTTTGAAGTAGCTCCGTGTCACTTAGATTGTTTGTCTCCATCCTATTCATATGATCACGCTAGTATTTATTCAATCTGATCAGCCCCCACACCAACAATTTATTGCAGAGTTGCCTGAAATATCCCACTTGCTCTCTTCGGAGATCCTTTGTCTGATTGGTCCATTCCATTATTCTGAGCACTGTGCCATGGATGTCACTTGTTATGTTAGCATCATGATTATCAATCCGTGAACACAAATTTGTGAAGCCTCGTTCCATTTCTGCCATTTCCCCAAACATAAGGCGAAAGGCCCTTCTAAATTCTGACGCCTGCTCACCGTTATCATCTAGAGCAAATTCAAAGTCATGCACATATGGAACTATCCTCAATTCAACTGGAATATTGAGGTCTTCAGCTTCTACATGAACATGGAACCTATCTTCATCCTCAGACTCGCCCATGGGGATTTCTTCAGGAAACTCAAAATTTAGCATCCTCAAAATGTCAATAGGAGTTGAGGAATGTCCCCTTTTATCTCCTATGGGATCCCTTGCCTCTTCCCCCTGAGGAATCGGTCTTTTTGCCTCAATTGGGTTAGCTTCATTGGCAGGTTTATCTATGTTAGCCTACTAAGTTACTAAAGATCACCGATTTTTCTTCCAATTAAGTCGGTGCATTAGTGTTAACACATCATATGCTGGCGCTAGCGAGGAGATTTTTTCTTCCACTTAAGTAATCGGTGCATTAGATGTCTCAACAACCTCATATGCAGGCGATCTAGCAGGTTGAGGAGAAGGATCAACCTGAACAAAACCCATTCAAGCAAAGTTTAGTTATCCCACTAGATCATCATTTTCTTGTTCGGATTCAACTGAATCATCGATGTCCATCTTTTCAATCCCCTGAGTTTCTTTTGAATTTGAATCGGCTATCTCCAAACCATTGCACTAAATTTGGTGTAAAAAGTACATTAAATTTGGTATTTTGAATCTTCTCTAACTAATTCTTTCACCAAATTTAACGGTTTGCATTTTTCATAGGTTCCTATTTATTTATACTTATTTTATTGTGATCCTTGATTTTGTTCTTCTATATTAAATTCACCTAAATATTTACATTTAACTAATCAACATTAATTAATTATTACAAAAATAAATATTCATCACTCCCTTATATTCATTTTTTAATTATTATTATTTATAGAAAATGTTGATTAATTATTAAAACCATATTATATCTTAACCGCTTTAAAATGGGTCTTGGAATTTAAATTTGAGGTAGATCCTGAAGAGCAAATAGTATTAACCATTTTGGTGTAAATGGTCTTCAACAATGTTGGCATCCTCGATTGGTGGTGTTTAGTCTCAACCACTGGGATTCCGCTTTTAGTACCAACAATAGTCTCAACCGTTGTGGCTTCAACAACCATTCCATCTTGTGCCTCACTTTCAGCAGTCTCAACCACTGAAACTTCATGGGCCTTCACACCACCTTTAGCTCCTTCCTCAACAACATCTACTAAGCCCCCTAACTCCATTCCTTCTTGTTCCCCTACAACTCCTTCATGATTTTCAACAGATTCTAGAGTTGTAGTGTGCGAAGTTTCCCCCTTAGTTGTCTCAACAACTTATGGATTTTGATTGCACTGTGTTCAATTGTCACAGGGGACTTAGCTGTTTCACGAGTCTCAGCTAATTCTTCATCTGTTGTTTTAATAATAGTCTTTGGGTTTGGCTCAGTTGGGTTCCCCGTTGATGACTGGCATATCTTCAACATTTTTAACCAGATCAAGCACAATAACTTCTCACGCTTCATCGCCAGTTCCCGGATTATAAAGATCTTCATGTGATTGGGAGTGAGCTGGTGATGAAAGAACAATTGTGTCTCTCATCACTCCTTTTATAATTAGGATGGGGGTGATGTTTCCCAACCCTAGTTTGTTGGGAACGAGCCATCTCCGGAGATTCTCTGAGAGCCTGATGTAGCTCTGTAGTCTCTACTACTTCAAATCCTTCTTCTTCATCATCATTGTACACATTGAGAATGACTGCATCTGGGAAGAAACACTTATAGGTCTCAGTTGTACTCTTTCCTTTTCTAAAGCTTTTGTTTTTCCTCCTACTTCTTCTCATGCAGTGCATGGGTTGAGTAAGCTTCATCCAAGCCCTGTGTCACTGAATCATTTTTCAGAAATTCTAGGAGCCATTCTTCTTCCCCGATCCTCTCAGGCTTCTCAAACTGATAACGACTCTTGCTTACTTTCTACATTCTCCAAGCCTTAATTTAAATGAATTTTTTTCTCTCTTTTTAATTCATACTTTATGACCAAATTTAAATGAATTTTTTAAATAAATGGAAAGATATAATAAAAATGAAAAGAGAGAATCATCTTGATCACAGGCTGATCAGGTAGCCAAAGAAGTAAGCCTGCAAATAAAATCGAAACAAAAGGGAAATGGTCACAAGCCGACCAAATGGCTGAATGGTTGGGGCCTCGTTAAAACCTCCCAAGGTAAAACCCACCCTTGTGGGGAAAACCCTTGGTAGGAAAAAGAGTATCCCCCATAATGGAAATAGGCGCCGAAAAGATAAAAAAGAGTCCAGGACGCGCTAGCTAACAAATTGATAATTGGACTGGCCAACATAGTCATTAGTGATAAAAGGCACAAGGTCCTCAGGCGGGACGCCCCACCAAGTACCATAGTTCATCTTCTTGCTCAGCATGTTTGCAACCCGATTGCCTTCCCAAAAAATATACGAGACCACAAAATCCATTTGTGAGAGTAGATGCAGAGTGTAACGCTATTGGCTAAGGTGACGCCATGGGACATCCACAGATTTCTTATTCAGCATGTTCACCACTTACATCGAATCCGACTCTAGCCAAAGTTAAGTCCATCCCTTAACAAATGCATAATGGATCGCCCATATTGCTCCCATCAACTCAGCTTCAAACGCATAACCCGCACCACAACGGTTCACAAAACACCCTCGAAAGAAACCTCTACAATTCCGGAAGACCCCGAAAGCTATGGGGCTTTCCGGCGCCCCAGAAGCACTGTCGTCCGTATTCACCTTGATCCAACCCGATAGGGGTTTCTGCCAATTGACTTCCACAATCTTCGGGGCATGTCTGGCCCGCCCAGGGACATGCAACCTACTCAGGATGAGAAGGTCTTGTTGGTCATTGTTCATGCAGCCCCGATCTAATGAAGATGATTCCACGATGAGTACTCGAAGGTGAATAATAGCCGCTTCCATCGTCCACAATTTGTTGTTAAAAACCAACTCATTCCGGATATGGCAAATGAGCCAGATGCTAGACATAATAGCCACACGCCATAAGAAAGCAACCTGCTCACTAAATTTTTTTTAATAAGCTGGGAGTACTGGTTGAGGGAGGAGATAAATTTCAAATAAACTGAAAGATACAGGGTTCGAACCCTGGTTAACACCCTAACCTACTCACTAAAATTAAAATTCATTAAACGCACCAGGAATTCATTAAATCTATGAGTAATAAATAGGTGAACGTCAAATGCATCAAAAATCCAACGCCAAATAGCCCCTGCAAAAACACAAGAGACAAACAGATGGTCAACTGATTCAGCGGCGGCACAACAGAGAGCTCAAACCGAGGGTCCCGCGAAACTTCCCCTGGTCCACAATAGGTCCAAGATTGCCAATTGATTGTGGATAGCCCGCCACGACACCTATTTTTTTCTCTCTTTGAGAATGCTCTATTCTCTTTCCAGTTGTCCCCTTTTTCCGATCGACATTAATCCTACTTCCATGGAATTAGATCAATCTTTATTTCCTGAAATCACTCAGCCATCATTAATCCATGATAGACATGGATATTCTTCTGAAAATTTCAATTTATCTCCCATGACGATGAACCCTAGCAGCCTTTGCGTTTTGAATCGGCCATCATGCAGACGCATCCTTGGCCTCCTCCTCTTTGTCTGATTCCATCGCCATGAATCCTCGTCAGGATCACATAACTGCACAGCCTCTGCGTATTTTACAGTGACTTGCATCGCCTAAGGTTTCCTGCTAGGGCTTCCTTAAACCCTCCTGTAAACCTAAATTTCAAGAACGTGCATGGGAATTCAAATAATGGCCTGGACGATGGTATTGGGCATAAGCAACAACCATCCAATCCCCTATACCAGAAAGCAACCAAGATTGGGCCCTCCAGTCAGGATTCATTGCCCACGGGTAATTTTCAGTCCTTTGTCAAAACTGTTGGGAAATTTATTTTATAGATTGTGATGGATGTCATGTAAAACTTAAACTAGAAAGTTGGCACCCCATTTTCCTTATAATTTACATTGTAATAGATAGTGCTGGAAAAGCTGAGTCAAGTCAGCTATGCCTGGAAATACAAGAAGTCAACTGAAGACTGAAATGAAAACTCCGCTGCGAGACAGCTGAGTTTAGCTATGAAGGGAAGTCAAGAACTCGACTGAAGGTATATCAACTGTGAAGCAGCTGTGTGAAGAGTCAGTCAAGTCAACTAAAGAAGCCATGTCTCAAGTTGAAGTGATAGATGAGTCATCCAATGATTGGAGCAGACTCAAGTCACCTGGGAAAAATGCAGCAGCCAAGATGAGTTAACTGAGATAAATCCGTTGCACAGAAGTCAAGAACTTTACTCAATATAGTAATACCTCCTTGCTGCCAGGTCTTAAAGTGCTCATCCTTAGGTCTTAAAGTGCTCATCCTGAACCTCGAAAAGCGTGCAAAAAGAATAAACCAATGGGAAAGAAAAGACAAGCCAACGTACCTCGACTTTTGAAATCGAACTCTTCAAAAATTTTCAAAAGTTCTACAAATTCATTTAATACGAGGAATAATCCCAAGTATATCCAAGCAAATCCTCAAGCCTGAAACTCGAAGGAAATTGATCAAACACAAGCTGTGAAGGAAAGACAACTTCAAATTTGTTGAAGAGGAAACTTTTGAAGAATCAAAAGAGGTCTACTTTCTAAGGAGGATTGTAGGAAGGTTCAAGGTCGAACTAGTATCAAGTCATTGGAGGGCTTCGTGATCAAATCCAAGAGCTTGAGAAAGTGAGCTGAAGTAGCAAGGCAGCTGCCCTGTGAAGAAGCTTAGTCGGAAGAGAAGCCAGCTGTGTGACCAAGGCTGTCTCTAGATTGTTGACCACTTTGTAAACAGATCTTTTACATAGTGGATTTCTCCAGGAGTTGGAGAAGAGAGGATTAGAAGAATTACCCCATCTTCGAACCTCTATAAAAATCAACTTTGTCATTTATTTTTCAGCACATTTACATTTCTGTATACGTACATTATATCTGCTAATAAACTTATATTTGCTATCCAACTATTTAATAACCAAGTGCTAAAATCAAGTGTTAAAACAAGTTTAAAACAATTCAAAGGGTGTTAAGTCTTCCGCTGATAAAACCAACATAGCCAAGTTAAAGTTCAGGTTAAACAACTGAGTTATTCTATCAACAGCTCTATCGAGTCAGTTGAGTGGCTAACTCAGTTGAATAACCGACTTAGTTGTCCCTCAAGGACACAGCTGTTTGAGTTAACTCTGTAATAATCATAAAAGGACTAAAATCGTCGAAAAGTTGGTAAGGTTTATTCACCCCCCCTTTCTAAACCTTACTCACACCCCTTGGGACCTACAAGTGGTATCAGAGCGGTTGGTTCATTGAGTCTTCTGCACTGGTTACTGAACTAGATCTCTATCTTTTCAAAAAAGGTTTCAAACACTTGCATTTTCAAAATCTTTCATTTTTAGCAAAGTTATTATCATGGAAGAAAATTTGACACGCATTCCTTTGTTCACTGTAGAAGAATTTGATGATTGGAAAATTCATATGCAAGCTCATCTATCTGCTCTACACGATGAAATGTGGCTTGTGATAGAGGATGGGCCGCTGCAAATATTAAAAGTGAACACGACTGTAAGGAGAGCAGCTGCAGCTAAAGGAGAAGAAGATGCTGCTGAAGAAAGACCAGCCATGGTTGAAAAACTAAGGACTGAGTGGACAAATGACGATAGAAAGAGATACAACCTGGACAATGTGACCAAGGACATACTCTACAAGACTTTGGACAAAGCAATGTTCAATAAAGTCAAATCCTACAAAACAGAAAAAGAAATCTGGAATAAACTAACTTTAATTTGCGAAGGATCAAAGCAAATTAAAGAAAATAAATTATCTGTTGTTGTGCAAAAATTTGAAAATTTTAAAATGTCTGCAGGAGAATCTATGGATCAGCTGGATTCAAGATTCACTGAAATCACAAATAAGCTTTCAGCTCTTGGGAAGGAATACACACAGAAGGAGATGTGTATGAAGATCTTGAGGAGCCTTCCAGCTGAATGGGAAATGAAGACTATGGCTCTGAGATATTCAATGGACCTCTTAAAAACATCCAACCATGAGCTATTTTCAGACCTCAAAGCCTATGAGTTTGAGCTGAGAATAAAGGATCAAGAGGAGACAATTGTACCAAAGACAGCTGCACTGATAGTCAAGGATGGAAATAGAGTTGAACCAAAGGAAGCCATAGACCAGGAGGAAATTGCCCTAATGGTTAAAAGATTCAACAAGTTCTTCAATAAGAACTATAAAAGAAACAAGGGTGAAACCTCCAGGAGACATTCAACCCCCTCTAAGTCAAGGGAAGATAGGCCGCCCAAGAGAGCTGAGCATCAAAGGGTAGAATATCAGAGAGCTGATAACCCAAGGACAGAAAGAGCTGATCAAAGAGCTAAGAACCTGTGTTGGAACTGCAGACAACCAGGACATTTTGCAGTTGATTGTTCCTATCCACCAGTCAACAAATATAGGAATGAAGAAGAAAGAAAAGTCTTCAGAGAAAGAAGACAGGAAAAGAGGAAAGCCATGTTGGCTGCTAAGACTGCTGAGACAACTAAGTCTAAAGAAGCAGCAGACTCAGAAAGTAGTGAAGCTGACTGCTCAAGTGATTCTGAAGAAGAAGCCATGATCTGTCTTATGGCTAAAGAACAAGATCAACCAGACCAAGAAGATGAGGTACACTCTAACTCATCTCATTCAGATTCAAGTGATAGTGATTGTGATACACACACTTCATCACCCACTGGTCTTTATGATTCATCAGGCAAAATGATGAAAGACTTTGAGCACATTAAATCCTCACACACACTTCTAAATGAGGAAAACAATCTCTCAAAAGCCAAAACTCACAATAACTAAGGAGCCGAGTACTCTAATTCACATAGTCATTGAGAACACAGTGAAGGGCCGAGAATGCCAAAATGATAGCAGAGATAGCTGCTATAGAAAAGAGGGAAAAAGATCTGAAAAATGTGACTGCCTCATATACAAAGGCATCCAAATCATTGGATGATCTTATCATGAGTCAAAAAGAATGTGGAGATAAGACATACATAGGATTCAATTCCTTTGTGCACAATCAAACTCCAAGAGTGATTTTGGAAAAAGGATCTTCAAGCAATGAAGCATCTAAAAAATCCAAAACACCAAATGTTGCACACACATTCACTCCTAAGCACAATCACAACCAAATTGGCCTTGGATACAAGGGAAAAGGAAAACAACCAGTTGAGTATGCTGAGAGGACAGCTGAGAAGAAATCCAAGCGAGTTCCTCAGCAAACTCCAAATAAAAAGTACTCTGTGAAGAATAAACAGAGCTACCAAAAACCCCAGAAGTTTCATCAGAGAAACACATATGATGGGAATGGTAGAAACTATCCAAGCCAAGCTGATTGGTATAATGTAAAATATCAGCAAAGACCAATGGAATACAAGCCTAAATGGCAAAGAACTAAACCTTAGCAAAGGTCATTCCAAAGGGAAAAGAGCTATTATCAGCACACATATGCACCCAGACACTACACTCAGAAATATCACAACTATCCCAAGAAAGTAATTGCTAAAACACACACACAGGCATATAGACAAAAGAGACAGGTGTATGAACCTAAAATCCCCAAGCAATTTGCTAACGTGCACTATGATTATGGCACTGATAGATGGAAACCTCTTAGAGTCAAGTCCTTTGGCTATAGGTTGGTTGGATCATCTTATAGCACTAACCCCTCAGGACCCAGGCAAGTATGGGTACCTAAAAACTAATTTCCTTGATTGCAGGTTCAAGGAACTGCTGAGTGCCAAGGAACCTGGTACATGGATAGTGGCTGTTCCAGACATATGACAGGAAACAAGAAAAACATGTCAAGATTCAAGGAGATTAGAGGTGCAAAAGTCATATTTGGAGGAAATGAAGCTCCTGGGGAAATTAAAGGCACAGGATCTATCAAGAAGAATGGATTGGAAATCACAGATGTTGCTTATGTTGAAGGCCTCAATTTCAACCTGTTAAGCATCAGCCAACTCTGTGACAAGGGCTACAATGTTGGATTCAATATGGGAGTGTGCCAGATCAAAGATGCTGAATCAAATGAAATAGTCTTTGCAAGGAACAAGACAGAAGAATATGTATGTGGTAGATTGGTCTACTACCACACCAAGCACTTGTCTGTTAGCAAAGAGCACAACTGAATCAAGTTGGCTGTGGCACAAGAAGCTGAGTCATCTGAATTTCAAGAATATCAACAAGCTTGCAAGAAGTCATCTTGTAGAAGGATTGTCAAACTCAGTGTACAAGAAAGAAAGTGTATGTGATGCATGCCAGATGGGAAAGCAAATAAAATCTTCATTTAAGGATAAGTCAAGTCCTTCCTCAACAAGGATATTACATCTGTTGCATATGGATCTATTTGGTCCAGTTGAACCAGCCAGCATAACTGGAAAGAAATACACCTTAGTGGTGGTAGATGATTATTCAAGATATACATGGACAATCTTTATGTGCAAAAAGAAGGAAACCTTGCTGAAGTTACCTCAGCTGATGAAAAGAGTTCAAAATGAAAGGAGCCAAACCATTATAAAGATAAGGTCTGATAGGGGAACTGAGTTTGTCAATGGGATAATTACTCAGTATTGTGTTGAAAATGGTATTGCTCATGAGTTATCTGCAGCAAGAACTCCACAAAGAGAATGGAGTAGGCCGAAAGAAGGAACAAGACTCTCAAGGAAGCTGCAAGGACCATGTTAGCTGAAGCTGGATTGCCTAAGAGATTTTGGGCTGAAGCCATTAACACAGCATGCTATACTCAAAATAGATGCATGATAAACAGGCAATTAACCAATACTCCCTATGAGATCTGGACAGGGAGAAAGCCAAATGTTGGGTATTTCAAGATATTTGGATGTAAATGCTTCATCCACAAGAATGACAAGGATAATTTGAAGGCTTTTGATGCTAAAGCTGATGAAGGTATCTTTTTGGGATACTCAGCTGAGAGCAAAGCCAATAGAGTGTTGAACAAGAGGACTATGGTCACAGAAGAGTCTATCCATGTGGTTTTTGATGAACCAAATGTGAATGGAGAAGACATTAAAGAGTTAGCTGACAAGATGAATCAGCCAACTATGCATAAGAGTCCCTATGTTGAAGCTGAAGTAAGAGCAATCAACCAAGATGAAGATGAGATAGCTGAATCTCAAAGACAACTGGAAAGTCTACAGCTGAATTAAGATGAAAGAACTTTTCAAGACAACTTAGCTGCGAGACGGCTGAACCCAGCTGACTTGCTCCAACCTGATGTGAGATGGCTGAGTGACCATCCACCAGAGTTAGTTATTGGAGATGTAAGATATGGTATAAGAACCAGATCCAGAGCACAACATGAAACAATGTTTACTTGTTTTATTTCCCAAATAGAGCCAAAAGATGTGTCTCAAGCATTGCATGACACACATTGGATTCAAGCCATGCAAGAAGAGCTGAATCAATTTGAAAGAAACAAGGTATGGGAATTGGTGCAGAGACCAACCCATCAAAATGTTATTGGCACAAAATGGGTTTTCAGAAACAAGATGAATGTGGAAGGATCTGTGGTGAGAAACAAAGCAAGATTGGTAGCCAAAGGGTATTGCCAAGAAGAGGGAATAGATTTTGATGAAACCTTTGCTCCTATTGCAAGATTAGAAGCAATCAGGATGTTTCTGGCCTATGCTGCACATAAGAACTTCACTGTATATCAAATGGATGTGAATAGTGCATTTCTAAATGGACTACTAGAGGAAGAAGTCTATGTTGAACAACCTCCAGGTTTTGAGCAGAAGACTATTGGAGATAACATGTACAAGCTCAAGAAAGCATTATATGGATTGAAACAGGCACCAAGAGCATGGTATGATACATTGTCTCAATTTCTAACTGACAATGGATTCACCAAAGGCAAAGTGGACAGAACACTCTTCAGAATTCAAGATGGAGAGAGTATACTGCTTGTTCAAATATACGTGGATGATATCATTTTTGGATCCACAAATAAAGAGTTGTGTGATAAGTTCTCAAACCTCATGCAAGGTAAATTTGAGATAAGCATGATCGGAGAGCTGACTTTCTTCCTAGGACTTCAAGTCAAGCAATTAAAGGATGGAACCTTCATAAGTCAAACAAAATACACCAGAGATTTAATGAAGAAATTTGGTATGGAAGAGAAGTCTTCTGTGAAAATACCAATGAACACAACAGTCAAGATGGACATTGCAAAAAATAGTGGGACACAACATTAATCGTTGTAGGCACTATACGCCTAAGGAAGCACGCCCTCCAACCGAAGAAATGCAAAAAATTGATAGCCCGGTGAGAGGACGGTCAGTGGAAAGGGGTCGCAACAAAGGAAAAGGGGTGGTAACGGAAGAATGGGTTCAAGTGAGGAATCGTAGAACACGGCCAATGGAGATCAATCAACCGACCATTATTAATACGTGGAATTCCTTCAAATCGCTACAAGTGGATGATGAGAATAATCAGGTGATGCACGTGGATAATTTAACGGGGACGGAAATTGCCAACAGAGGGAATAAGTAGACGGATGGTTTGGATGGGTCGCAATCTCGCAACCCGGACAGACGGATGATTTTGGCAGGCCCTAGTACGATGAATGAAAATACGGACAACAACAAGTTAAATGATAATGGATTGGATAAAGTTCAAAAAGCAATTGAAGAAGTGGCTAGCAGCAAACCCATTAACACATATGAAATCACTTCCACAAGCTACAAGGATAGCTTTAAGGCTATGGCGGTGGCGGCTAAAAAATGGGATGGGCGACTGGAAGAAGAAGAACAACTAGGTAATGCTTACCTTGAGAGTATTGATTCCGATACGCATGTGGTGCGTCCCCTTCCCCCTAATTTATCATGAATTGCTTGTTTTGGAATGCTAGAGGTCTTGGTAATGAGGCTTCTAGATCCATGCTCAAGGAATTATGTCGTGTTTATAAACCTAATATTGTTGCAATAATGGGCCGAAAGTTCAATTTTCTACTATTAGCGCTTCATATTGGAATGCGATTAATCTAACCCTGTTTGGGAATTTTCGTGTTAATGGCATTCCGATATATTTGGGTTTTTGTTCGTACTACTAACATGCAGTGCAATTTCATTGGGCCTCGGATCAAATTGTGGTTTGCAAAGTGGGGTTCAAATCACCAGTTCTTAATGGGATTTGTGCATGCTCAGTGTTCGTATATTGCTAGACGGCAGCTTTGGATTGTTGTGCATGCGTTAGGGGCAGATAATATGGTTATTGTGGGAGATTTTAACGCCATTCTGGGAGCAAGCTCATGAACGACAGGGTGGAGCTCGTGTCCATGACACTTCATGCAGGGAGTTCAAAAAATTTATTGATGACAACAATCTCATTCAGGTTCCAATGGTAGGGAACAATTATACTTGGGGTATTTTCTGGCCTACAAGGGGGCTAATTCAGCGAAATTGATAGATACAAATCAGTTCATGAATTTGTGGCATACTATTGGTGGTTTGGTGGGTCTCGGCCTCCTCGGATCAAATCAGTTCATGAGATGCAATTTTTCTACACCTTCTTCGGCGGCTCCGTTTCGATTTCAATCAATGTGGCTCCAACACAGTGGTTTTAAAAAAGTGGTGGCTGATTCATGGGGGATGGAGTGCCCAAACAATCATCCTATGGCCCGTGTTATGCAAAAACTTAAAAGACTACGGGCCATTCTTCGCTATTGGAGCTATACGGTATTTGGAGATGTCAACCGACAGGTTGATGAAGTGCAGCAAAAACTTACGGATTTTCAATCTCACATCTCCACATTTGGGTATTCTGACAACATTATTCAGCAGGAGCTTCAGTTACATAATGATCTTAATCAGCTGCTTCACAGACAATATGAGTTGTTGCGACAGAAAAGCCGTACACAATGGTTGCAGGATGGGGATCGTAACACTGAGTTTTTTCATCGGAAATTACGCACAAAGAGATCTCGTAGTTATGTCACTCATATGCTTGTAAACGGGCAAATGACGGATGATCAACAGAGCATCAAAAACCACATTATTCAATATTATGAACAACTTTTTGCGGAATCGGATAATAGTAATATTGATTATTCCATGGTGGACAATGTAGTTCAGCAAACAGTAACTCAGGAGGAAAATTCCAGGTTGTGTTCGATCCCCACAGATGACGATTAAGGAAGCCATTTTTAATTTGAGTCCTGATAGTGCTCCAGGGCCTGATGGTTTTGGGGGGCATTTCTATCATAGCTGCTGGGATATTATCGCTGCGAACATTTTGCTGGTTGTTCGATCATTTTTTGTTAGCAACAGACTGCCTAAAGGAGTAACTCGAGCTATATGGTTTTAATTTCGAAGAGCAACAACGCTGTTCGCGTGGAGGAGTACAGGCCAATTATCTTAAGTAACTTCCTGTTCAAGATAGTTACTAAGATCTTAGCCGTCCGGTTTGGGGATAATGTGAAAGAGCATGTGCATGGAATGCAATTTGGCTTCATTCCGCGAAAACAAATCCATGATTGCATTGCCTTGGCTTCGGAAGGAGTTAACTGTCTTCTTAATTGCTCTAGTACGCCTAATATGATTCTTAAGGTGGATATTAGAAAAGCTTTCGATACATTGAGATTGGATTTTATTTATCACGTGCTTCGACGTATGGGGTTCGATCAGGGGTTTTTGCGTTGGGTGACATCGATTTTTAACTCGGCCAGGATTTCGATCCTATTCAATGGGGGTCCGGAGGGATATTTCAGATGCACTCGGGGAGACCCTCTATCTCCCCTTCTATTCTGTGCAGCTGAAGACGTATTAGCGCGTGCATTGGATATGGCTATTCAGCAGGGACATATTGCTCAGTTTAAAACTACTCGTAATTTCAGTCTGCCTCCGTGTTTACTATATCCAGATGATATTCTTATCATGACAGCAGCTTCTTGGGAGAATTGTCAACATATTAAACGTATTTTGACTGGTTATGGACGCATCTCTGGCCAGCAATTTAATCCGGATAAGACTAAGGTCTATTTCCGTGACAATATGCCAATTCGGATTATGAGAAGAGTTCAAAATCATCTGCAGATTACGCGTGGTGCTTTACCCATCACTTATTCGCCAATCATTTCTAGCTCGTATGTTCACTCGATGCTTGTATATCGTTGGCCGAGAACGTTGCTCAAATCAATGGAAAAAGGCTATGAAAAATTTTATTTGGTCTAGTGATATTACTAAGAAAGGTGCGGTGACAGTCAATTGGGCTAGATGCTGTGCACCTAAAGAGGAAGGAGGATTGGGAGTTCGATCTCTTGTGGCGGCAAACAAAGCATTTCTTATGAAGGCTACATGGAAGTTGCTTCAATCTAGGTCTATGGTTTTCGAGATTTTGCGGCATAGATACTTCAATGGTGCGCCCAAAATGGCATATATTGGATCGTCGATTTGGTCGGGACTGCGCCCTGTGGTCTTGGATCTGATTTCCCAATCACGCTGGATTCTGGGGGAACAATCTGGAGTTCGATTCTGGTTGGATAACTGGTTAGGCTACTCAATTGCAGATCGCATTGGTATTCCGGCTCATATGTTTCAATATTACGAATACCCAATTTCGGATTATTTTTATAATGGGGTTTGGCACTTTACTGAGGAATTCATTGTGGAGTATACAGGGATTGTCATTGATATTCTTAATTTTCTGATTGCCCCGCACTCGACGAATAGACGCGTGTGGATTCATTCTAAGGGAGGGGACGTATCCTCTAAGGATGCTTACACATTAGTTTGTAATCAATTCCCAGAGGTTCAATGGGGTAAGTGGATTTGGTCTTCACACATTCCGCTGAGAAGATCAATCACTGTTTGGCAACCAATTCATAATCGACTACCTGTTCTTGATAACATTTGTGGATCTTGGGGTCCCACAGCCTGTTCATTATGCTACGCAGATTTGGAGTCAGTTGATCTTTTATTCACACAGTGTAGATTTGTTTTGGCGATTTGGGAATGGATTCAAGACACTTTCGAGGTGCAAATGCCACTTAATGGAGGAGTGAATCATATTTACGTTTGGGCTATTCAACAAAGATTCAGTCCGCAGCTTACTTCACTCTGGAAAACGGCTATCATTTCGACTATTTGGGTTATTTGGCATGCACGCAATGAGTGGATATTCAGGGACGTTAGGCCCCTTCACACGGCTGCTATCATTTTGGTTAAGGCGTTAATCATGGAATCAGCAACAAAAGATTGCAACTATGTGTCCAACTCGGTATATGATTTTGTATGCTTAAGAAGGGTCTCTGTACAGGAAAGGCCAAAACCACCACCTGTGATCAAGCACGTTAGATGGTACCCTCTATTACCAGGATGGATGAAGGTGAATACGGATGGATGTGCGCGGGGAGCACCGGGCAGATGTATGGCGGCGGGTATCTTTCGAAATTGCAGAGGTTTTTTCATAGGATGTTTTAGTCATAATGTTGGTAGAGGTTTTGCTTTTGAATCAGAATTAATTGCAGCGATGACGGCAATCGAGAGGGCGTTTAAGCGAGGATGGATCAAGTTGTGGTTAGAATCGGACTCAACATACGTATGCGGGTTGCTGGAAGCAAGATCTCTTCAAGTACCATGGAAGCTCTTAGCTAGATGGAAGATGATACTTCACTATATCTCTCACATGGAGTTCGGGTCTCACATATCTACGAGAGAGGGCAACAAAGTCGCGGATAAACTTTCTAAGATGGACGTCCCTTGGAGTGGTCACACACGATTCTGAGTCGATCGTCACGAGTTGCATGAAGACAAGAGCGGACGATTTCATTTCGGTTTGCATAGTTGGGTACTCTTTTTCCTATCAAAGGTTTTTCCCTCTGGGTTTTACTTTGATAGGTTTTAATGAGGCCCCAATTTTGGCTATCTGCTTGGCTTGTAAGCAGTTTCATTGAGTTTCTTATGATTTTACGATTCTTGAACATTGAGCGTTTCGCTTTTGATTTATGCTAGCCGCTTGCTTGTAAGCAAGACCATCTTTTCTTTTTTATATATTTGATCACTTTATCAAAAAAAAAAAAAAAACAATCAAGATGGACATGGATTCGATGGCAAGGCAGAGATCGGACGGATATATAGCACTCATTGGATCATTGCTCTACCTAACAGCCAGCAGGCCAAACATCACCTTTGCAGTAGGTGTATGTGCAAGATTTTAATCTGCACCAAAGTAGAGCCACATGACTGTAGCTAAGAGAATCCTAAGATATTTGAAGGGATGCCAGGAAGTTGGCTTATGGTATCCAAAGGAAGGTGGATTCAAGCTTATTGGTTACTCAGACTCAGACTATGTTGGATGTAGAGTTGACAGGAAGAGTACTTCAGGTACATGTCAAATGCTTGGAAATAGATTGGTTTCCTGGTTTAGCAAGAAGCAAAATTCGATAGCCACATCCACACCAAGAGAGTACATAGTCATGAGCAAATTGTTATGCCCAAGTCTTATGGATGAGACAACAGCTGAGAGACTATGAGATTGAAGAAAAAGATATTCCAATTATGCGTGATAACACTAGTGCTATTGCAATCACTCAGAATCCTGTGTTGCATTCAAGAACAAAGCACATTGATGTCAGATATCATTTTATAAGAGATCATGTTGAAAAGAAAGACATCACTTTGGAATATATCTCAACTGATAAGCAGTTAGCTGACATATTCACTAAACCCCTACGTGAATCAAGATTTGAAGAACTTAAGAATGAGTTAGGGTTAATTGAACTGAGTTAACACTCAGAAGACTCAATCAGCAGAGATAATCGATGAGAAGATAAAAAAAAACAAGTTTCACAAATCAGCCAAGTGAAACAACCATGTCGGAAAGTCAACTGCATCGAGTTAGCTGATAGCTGAGTCACTTAATACAAAGAGAGAAGCAGAGTTAAGTCATATTTATGAACTAAGTGACAAAAACGCAATCGTTTTAAATGAGCGGGAATGTTTTAAGGATGACGTAATTGTAATAATGACAAGCACAGTCAAAGACCACTAGCTTATAGCTCAAGTGGTATCGCTCACCCTTTATAAGGGTGTTGACCAGGGTTCGAACCCTGTATCTTTCAATTTCTTTAGAATTTATCCCCTTCCCTCCAACCAGTATTCCCAATTCATTAAAAATAAAATAATAATAATAATAAAAAAAATATTCTTTTTTTCCTCGAAGGCAGCTTATTCATTTTTGCGCCCTCACTCCCCGGTGGTTCAATGGGGTTCCTGGATTTGGTCACCTCACATTCCGGAAAGACGCTCGATTGTGACCTGGCGCGCCATTCACAATCGACTGGCGGTTTTGGATGTTCTGCTATCACAGGGTTCCTTTACAGGCCCCTCGGTTTGTGTTCTTTGTTGTGCTGACGCGGAATCTGTTGATCATTTATTTGTTTCATGTGCTTTTGCAGGGGCCCCATGGAAGTGGATTTTCGACTCTTTTGATATCCATTACTTTAGGGCTTATAGCTTCAATGAATTCCTGGTGCGTTTAATGAGTTTTCATTTCAGTGAACATGTTTCTTTTCTTTGGCGGATTGCGGTGTTATCCTGTATTTGGCTCATCTGGCAAATTAGAAATGACTTGACCTTCCATGACAAGATATGGACACTAGAGGCGGCCATCCTACGCCTTCGTGTTCTTATTCTTGAGTCATCTTCCTTAGACAGAGGTTGCATGCATAATGACCAAAGGGACCTTCTCATTCTCCGTCGGCTACGAGTCCCTGGGCGCCCAAGACAGGCCCCTAAGATCGTTGAGGTTAATTGGCAGAAACCCTTGCCGGGATGGATTAAAGTGAACATCGACGGTAGTGCATCTGGCTCGCCCGGGCGTCTCACTGCTTCCCGAGTTTTTCGCAATTGCAGGGGGTTCTTTCGCGGATGTTTTGTGGAAAGATGTGGTTCAAGGTTTGCTTTTGAGGCGGGGTTGATGGCAGCAATGCGGGCCATCCAATATGCTTCTGAAAGGGGCTGGAATCATCTATGGCTGGAGTCGGATTCGGTTTATGTGGTGGGATCGCTGCGGAAGAGATCCACAGAGGTTCCTTGGTGACATTTGAGCATGTGGCGTTACACGCTGCACCTCCTCTCTCAGATGAACTTGGTGGTTTCGCACATCTTTAGGGAAGGCAACCGGGCAACGGATATTCTTAGCAAACCTTCGCACGAGGATACGTGGTGGGGGGCGCCCCCACCAGCCATTATCTCGTCCCTCACACAGGACTATGTTGGTCAAGCCAATTATAGGTTTGTTAGCTAGTGCGATTGGTCTTCTAGTTTTTTCTATTTTGGACGGATTTTCTTCATGGGGGGTATTCTTTTTCCTTCCAAGGGTTTTTCCCACATGGGTGGGTTTTACCTTGGAAGGTTTTAACGAGGCCCCAACCATTCAGCCATCTGGTCGGCTTGTGACCATTTCGTTAGTTTCCTTGACTTTTTTCCTTTGCTTTCTTCTTTGGTTACCTGATCAGCCTGTGATCAGGACTACTCTTTTTCATTTTTATATATATTCGCATTTATTCAAACAAAACAAGCACAGTCAAAGGCTGCACAGGAACCCATATGATTGGATATAAATGCTGCCGCATTAAATGCAATGAAGTTAATGTGTTTTTGCCGTGTTAATCTCAGCCGTTGATCTTAATCAACCAATTCAAATCAAAATATGTCCCTTCACGTCCCTTATATACGGAAGCCTTTCATTTCTCTCACCTTACGCGCACTGTACATCTTCCAAGCTAAGGCAATTTCTCTCTCAAACCCTAAAATCTTTCAAGCAAGTTCTTCGTTTTTCATTCGGTAAAACTCTCTAAAAATGGCACAAAAGCACGACTTTGTGAAACTCTTGAAGCGTGCATCCACACCGGCTCATCGGTGGACTTGAAGGAATGGTGAAGCGGGGTTACGATGAAACCCTTGTTAAGAAAATCGCCGAGATGATTGAAAAGTCAGTCTTAAGGCTTTTCGACTATGGAGTACTCTCATACCTACCTAGAGGAGGTAGCACGCTTCTATGTCAATGCTAAGGTGCGGGACAGAAGAAATCAAGTCTTACATCCACAAAGAAGGAAATAAAGATTTGTGCAAAGGACCATCTTTGAAAGATCACTTTTTTGTTGCCCTCGTAGGCTCAAAGGACATCTATGAAGTGATGTCAACTTGGTCTTTGCATGGAGGGAAGTAGCCAAACCGAATGTCTTTGAGAATGTGGTTTACACAGCTGATAAAAAGATGCTGAAGGACGACTATCACAAGTTGATGGATGTCGTCTCAAAATGTGTCGACATGAAGTTTGGAAGCTTTAATCAGCTTTCCAAGACAAAGTTGATCGTCATGGTCAGCGATCATGCAAGGGCGCAAAGTTAATCGGCCGAGTTTGTATACAAAGCATCTCTGTCAGAATGTGTTAAACAGGACATATAAGAAGGATGGGTCCTTCGGAAGCTCACTTGGATATGGCCTTGTGATTGGCCATCTGCTGGAGGTGAAGGGTATTGCCCTTCGACATGGCAAACCCTTCCATGTCAATAAGAAGATGTTCCGGGTAAACCTCTCCGGTGCCCAGAAGAGAGCCCACGCGAAGAAGGCAGAAACAAGTGAGGGGGAATCAGCTGAACCCGAGGACACAACCTACTACCCTCCCTCGAAGAAGAAAGGCCCGCCCAGCGGCTAAGCCCAAGAGAGCTCCTGCCCCGCAGCCGAGGTTGAGAAAGAACCCCAAATCCCTTCTCCAGCCATACGAAAGAAGAGGACTGCCAAGTCTAGGAACGCAACTCCTTCCAAGAAGGACACCCAAGCCCCCACTGGTGATGAAACCACTGAATCTGAACCAGAAGTCCCTCTGGTTCGTCCCAGAAAAAGAAGACTGGTTAGGCACTTTGAACTGGAGAAGACAGCTAAATCCGCAACTCAACTGGAGAAAGCATCCGAGACTGATGACACTCAGGAAGTGCAGTCTCCTGAAGTAATTGATGAATCGAGGAAGTCTGCTGAGGATGATCAGCAGATACCCGTGGAAGACGCAGTTGTACGAGAGACAACTGAGGGAAGTAAAGCAGCTGAGACAACTGAACCTTTAGTTGAAAAGGTTGTCACTCCACCTATTACTGACGCTGCTGAAGGTGAGGAGGAGCAGAGTCTTCTGCCGCCAATTCAAGAAATAGGAGGAGAGGGTGAAGATGAGGATGATGATGTTGTCATGTATTCTCCACTATATCCAGATATCCAGAGACGTCTACGAGAGTGGAGGGCATGGAAACTTGATCACTCAAGGGTGCAGTTCGCTCACCCTGAGTACATTGAAGAAGAAGAAGAGTTTCTTTGATTTCTTGGGGCCTCGACTGTTCGATAGGCCCTTAACGAAGACAACTGTATGGATCTCCTCCGCATCATTAAAATAAATGAGAAAGACAAAGCTGAGGAGGAAGCCCGTGTCCTAGAAAAAGCCAAGATGTGTGAATTCACAAACTCTCCATCTCACACTCATACACATCTAGATATATACTCAGAGAGTGATGAGGATCCCACTGCTGCAGCAGAGAAGTCAGATATGCAGCAAGCTCTGAGGGAGTCCAAGCAAATGCATGAGCAGCAACTGTTTGAAGGACCAGGAGAGTCCTCACAATCTCTACTGCAAATCGACCCTTTGGGAGTGGTGCAACAGATTGCCATAGACATCACTGCATCCACGTCCCCAGTGCATTCGGAGGATGGGTCCAAGGGCATTGGCAATGAAACTGGGATTTTGGGCACCCAAGTTGAGCCAACCCCTGAAGAAGGTGTTTTACCACCTGCCCCAGCGGCTGAACACTCAACGAAAGAAGCCGCGAGTTTGGAGAAGAGTGACCCCACCATTAGTCACTCAACTGGTGTGCCAGCTGAGGGGGAAACTGAGAAACAACCACAGCAGAGTGACATTGACGAGGCTCGAACAGTTGAGTCTGTCCTAGCTGAAATGTCAGCTGCTTTGAAGGCTGATGACATTGTTCTTACAATCGAGGCACAGGATGGAGATGCCTCGGGAGTTAACACTCTGGGTGATGAAAGTGCAATCCTAGGGGTTGAGACTCCTATGGATGCCATGGTCCAAGACCCTAAGACATATGTGACTGTCGAAGGGAATATTGAAGGCCTCGCAAGCAGCCAGCTTGAGTCTCGAAGGTATTGAAGGCCTAAGGGAGGCTGAGACTTCCCTAGGTAAGTGTGAAGAAACACAGAACATCGCTCCAGTGCACAACGCTGAAATAGAAGAGGAGATAAGCGCACTTCATGACTCCCAGGAGAACTTAGACACATCATTCTTGGGGTTTGAAGATGAAGTTGAGTCCATTCCTGTTGTAGATCCAAAGGATCCAGCTGAGGATGTTCTCAAAACTACGAGCCAGCTAAGTGACAAAGTTGTTCGTCAAAAATTTAATTTCGATGATGAGCCAAGCCCACAGGTCTCATCATCATCCGATGATGCTGATGATGCAGCAGAGGAACCGATTAATCACTTAGAAAAATCCACTGAGACCAAAGACGTTGTTAAGACAACAGGCTCGATCAATCGGCAAAATCTCTCAATCGCCCCGGTGAGACATACCATCACTGCGACTTCCACAACAGTGAAGAAGAACGACTACACCACTCCGTCCACACAGCTCCCACGATGTGACCACTACCGATGAAGCTATCGCGGGTGAGGCACGAAGAGCTGAATCATCATAGGCACAACCCTCACAAACCATCCCATATGTGAGTGATGATGCCTTTCCAAAAGTATTTCCTTTCACGCCGATCCTACCAGATTTGGAAGAAGAGACCGCTGCTGAACAATGAAGATTCTTTGTGAGAGAGGATCCAATCATCCCTACTGACACCATGTTCCAGCCGAGTTCAACTTTGCTGAAGAGTGGCTTGCAGCTGAATCTAGTGAGACAGCTGAGTTTCGTGAGATCTTCAAGAAAATCTATGAAGAGATTGAGAAGATTGAAAGACATCGAGCCTCACTCGACTTGGATGGACAACAGGATGCTACCCTCACAAAGCAGACTTGAGAGGGATAGTGGTGCGGATCCAAGAATGGTCTCAACAAAGAATCGCCATGCGACTCGAACAAGTTCGTTATTTCAAAGCACTATATGGCGTAAATGCTCGCCTGGATGGTCGACAATGCTGATCCAAGCAAAGGATGCGGCGTATATCGAAAGGTTACACGAGTCTCACAAAAACAATGGAAATGGAGTCATTCAAGAATTCCAAAGGAAAGAAATTTTGCGCCTTGAGAACGCAATGAATGACAAGTTCAGCCTACTCATGGCTGAAATGAAGTTGGTGGTAGCCGAGTCCAAGGCGACTCGCTCAGAATTTCGGACGGCTTATGCTATAGTAGACTCCAAACAATCTTCCGCTCTTAGAAGACTCGATTTCATGCTTGAAGGCATGTTCCCTGGGGTTCCTCTTTCCTTTTATGATGCCAAAAAGGGGGAAGAGGAGTCCCTAAGGAGTTTAAAAGAAGAAAAATTAAAAGAATCTGTAGCTGAGAAGATGGCAACTGAGAAGAAGGGAAAAGCAGCTGAGGGGGAACGTTCAAAGGATCTGACGTTAATGATTGCTGAAACCCCTCAGCAAGGTTAAGTTACAGCCGCCATCTTGAGCAAACTCCCCGTAACCCTACCCATTGGGCACTCGGTTGTGCCAATGCCGGAGAAAAGGCGAATCATCGAAGCGGGGATGGTGGAGATCGATAGGAAGACGGATGCCCACATCGAAGAAGTGATGAAACAATACGGCGGCATTCCAGCAGGGAAAGATCAAGATGCTGCACCTGACAAAGGATCCGAGCCGAGATCAGTTGAGGAATTCAAAAAATGCTTGAATCCGAAGGCTATTTTCAGGGAATGTCACTAGCCCAAGCCTGGGATTTGTACTGGGAGAAGGGTCTTGCATTGTGCGAAGAAGCGAAAAACAATGGACTACCAAAGAGCCCACTCACCGGTAAGCGTAAGACTCTCAGACAATATACATCCAGAGGAGGAGGAAGAAGTGGTGGTGGAAGAAGTTTTCGACCTCGACCACAACCCAAAAATATTGAATATGTAGATCCCAGAAAGAAGGGGAGGATCTACTGGGCTGGATATGATGAAGTGGCAAACCTGGAAGTGGCAAAGAAGAATGCAGGTCAGAAGAAGACAGAAGAGGAGAACAGAAGGCAAACAGAGCAATGGCTTGAGAGGAAGCGAAGGGATGAAGCTTCCAAATGAGCCTATGAAAAGAAGAAGAAAGCTGCAGAAGAAGAAAGAAAAAGGAAGAGAGCTGATGACTTCGACAGAGCTGAAGAAGAAAGAAGGAGGCAGCGAAGGCGTTGATGTGTTACTGCGAACCCTTCATGTATATTACTTGTGTAAATACATTCATGTAAGTCATCTGTATACTTAGTAAGTGTTCTCGTAATTTTTCACTTTGTATTTATTCTAGTATCTCAAAGATAGATGTATGTATTTTTGCTTTGATATAGAATGCTCTGATACCAAATGTAAACAACTGTGTAAAGGATAAGAATGCTATGATCAATAAAATGATCTATTCTACGCATACATTCTTTGTTACGCCTGGAAATGCAAGAAGTCAACTAAAGACTGAAGTGAAGACTCCGCTGCGAGACAGCTGAGTATGGCTATGAAGGGAAGTCAAGAACTCGACTGAAGGTGTATCAACTGTGAAGCAACTGTGTGAAGAGTCAGTCAAGTCAACTCAAGAAGCCAAGTCTCAAGTTGAAGTGACAGATGAGTCATCCAATGATTGGAGCAGACTCAAGTCACCTGGGGAAAAGGCAGCAGCCAAGAGGAGTTAACTGAGATAAATCCGTTGCACAAAAGTCAAGAACTTTACTCAATATAGTAATACCTCCATGCTGCTAGGTCTTAAAATACTCATCCCAGAAGCGTGCAAAAAGAATAAACCAATGGGAAGCACTGCACCTCGTGTCAGAACTTGGAAAGCTGCAAATTCATTTAATACGAGGAAGGGTCTACATCTCAAGATTGAGGACCAAGAAAAGACAAACCAACGAACACAAGTGACTTTTGAAATTAGCCTATCTCTTCAACGGGCAAAATTTCAAAAGTTCACTATAAAAGGCTGAGGAAATTCATTGAGAAAAGGTTACCTGAACCACGAACAAGCAAGCAATATTCAAGCTATTAACCTGCAATATTCTCAAGTATATTCAAGCAAATCCTCAATCCTGAAACTCGAAGGAAATCGATCCAACACAAGTTGTGAAGGAAAGACAACTTCAAATTTGTTGAAGAGGAAACTTTTGAAGAATCAAAAGGGGTCTACTTTCCAAGGAGGATTGTAGAAAGGTTCAAGGTCGAACTAGTATCAAGTCATTTGAGGACTTCGTGATCAAATCCAAGAGCTTGAGAAAGTGAGATGAAGTAGCAAGGCAGCTGTCCTGTGAAGAAGTTGAGTCGGAAGAGAAGCCAGCTATGTGACCAAGGTTGTCTCTAGACTGTTGACCACATTGTAAACAGATCTTTTACATAGTGGATTCCTCCAGGAGTTGGAGAAGAGAGGATTAGAAGAATTACCCCATCTTCGAACCTCTATAAAAATCAACTGTGTCATTTATTTTTCAGCACATTTACATTTCTGCATACTTACATTATATCTGCTGATAAACTTATATTTGCTATCCAACTGATTAATAACCAAGTGCTAAAATCAAGTGTTAAAACAAGTTTAAAACAATTCAAAGGGTGTTAAGTCTTCCGCTGATAAAATCAACACAACCAAGTTAAAGTTCAGGTTAAACAAATTGAGTTATTCTATCAACAAATCTTATCGAAATCCGTGAGTGGCTAACTCTATTTGAATAACCAACTTAGTTGTCCCTCAAGGACACAATTGTTCGAGTTAACTCTGTAATAATCTTAAAAGGACTAAAATCAAAATGTTGGTAAGGTTTATTCAACCCCCCCTCTAAACCTTACTCACACCCCTTGGGACCTACAAAAACTCTATCACCTGAGGAAGTCGCACATCCGGTAAAGAAGGGTGATTATTTCTTGGTTGCAATGGATGAAGAAATATACCAACAATGAAAGGCAGAAGTCCAAAATTCCTTGACAGGTAGATTGTTGCTTCCTAAAGGATCAAAGCCATACTTATTGAATATTTGAATATCAAGCTTTCAGAGGTTTGGAGAGTAAATTCGAATTGGAAGTTAATTCCTCTCGGTAGAGGATATTAAAATATTCAGTTTTGCAATTTAGAGGATCGAAATAGAATTTTCTCAAAATTGTCTTGGAACTTAAACCCCAGTTCAATCAGACTTTGAGTTGGACTCTGGATTTAACCTCTACAACATCAATACGTCAATGGCTCAAGTATGGGTTCGAATTTATGAGTTAAGTCTTGAATACTGGCACCCGTCTTTAATTATGAATCTTGCTAGCGCTATCAGAAATCCCACCCAGGTTGATGAGCATTCTTTAAAAGGAGAAATGGGGCATTTCGTTCGTGTTCTTGTTGATATGGATCTTAATAAACCTCTTCAAGAGTTTATTATAGTAGAAAGGATTGGTCATTTTTCTATTATTTCTCTTAGCTACGAGAATCTCCCACAATTTTGTGTTCACTACCGATTGTGGGACACTGACACGCTTGTAGACACTCAACTACTTCGGAGGTTCGTATGCCAAAAGGGATGACATTCATGAATAAGAACCAACCCGGGGTAGGTTAGAGGTTAGAAATGAGCAACGCGGTGGAGGCTCGACTCGTAAGGGTAAAGAGGTTATGCAGGATACTTGGGTAAAAGTTCAGCCTAGGAAAGAAAGGAACTCAACTGTGAATCGTTCTAACTTGAGACGATCTTCAAACTCCAAAGTTCAGACAAGTAATTCGTTTGGTGCGTTGGGTGAAGAAAATACGGAGGAATCATAAAAGGTGGACAACGACATTACGAATGTTCTGGGGTGACAGGAAATTAATAAAGAAAGGTCCATGATTATATATAACTCATCCCCTAAACCTGATATGTCTATCTCGAAAGATGTAGTGATTGCTCCGCAGCTAGATGAAAAGGGAGTTGATGATTTGCAACAAGCCATAGAGGTTGTTGCTAATAGCAGGCCTCTGAATGATTACACTCTTCAGGTCATTGATCCATTTGTGAGTTTTCAAGCAATGGCGGTTGCGGCAAGAAAGTGATGGACGGATATGGCAGAAGAAGAGGAACAAGGTAACATCTTTCTGAACTCTTTTGATGATCCTACGCCTACAGGGCGTACCAATCCTCCAACTTTGCAATGAATTGCATGTTTTGGAACATTAGAGGAATTGGTAATGAATCCTATAGATCTATGCTTAAAAATTTATATAGAATACATACACCTGATATTATTGCTATTGCGGAGCCTAAAGTGCAAATTAACACTATTAATGCTAATTACTGGCATTCTCTTGGTATGACGTTGATTGCGAATCTTTTCATATGAATGGCATTCCTGACTTATGGCTTTTCTCTCGATCGAGTCAATTGGGTTTTAACATTATTTGTACTACTGATCAGAGTATTTTTTGCAAGGTGTTATTTCATAACATGCAGTTTCATATGGGAATTGTGCATGCACAATGTTCATACCTTGACAGGAGGAAACTTTGGTTGGATGTTGCCGCTCTTGGTTTACAGGATCTTGTGCTTCTTGGAGATTTTAATGCAATTTTAGGAGCTCACGAGCGGCAAGACGGTTCCCTACCCCATGCCACGTCTTATCGTAAGTTTAAGAATTTTATTGATACTAACAAATTGTTTCAGGTTCCAATGGTTGGTAATGAGTTTACTTGGAGTTCTTTTTGATCTTCAAGGGGTTTGGTTCATGCTAAGTTGGATTGAATCCTTGCCATGTAACAGTTTTTGGATAAATGGCATATGGTTATGTGTTATGTAGGAGTTCGACATGGGTCCGCTCATCATCCTATTTTTCTTCGTTGTGAACTCCATCAAGCGCATGGTCCAATTTTGTTTCGATTCCAATCAATGTGGCTGCAGCATGAGGGCTTTAAAGAGGTTGTGTCTAAATCATGGATTGAGCCATGTATTGCTGAGAATCCAATGCTTCGGATTATATTAAAATTAAAGTGTCTCAGACCCATGCTAATTTTGGTTTTGAGTGAAGCTACTTGGAGTAATTGCTTTTGGGTCAGATGTTTAATCCAGCTAAGTCTAAAGTATTCTTTAATGATCATCTCTCCTGTAGCCTTATCCATCGTATTCAGACTCATTATGGTATATCCGGGGATCAATTCCTTTTACTTATCCGAGGGCTCCGTTATTCAAAGGGGCTCCAAGGATAAAATTATCACTAAGTTCCAAACTTGGAAGGGTAATTCTTTGTCAATGGTTGGTCGCCGCTAGTTAACTTTGATTTTTTTTGAATAAGTTCGAGAATATATATAAAAATGAAAAAGAGTAGTCCCGATCACAACTGATCAGTAGCCAAAGAAGAAGCCTGAAATAACATCAAAATCCAAAATAAATGGTCACAAGCCGACCAAATGGCTGAATGGTTGGGGCTCTCGTTAAAACCTTCCAAGGTAAAACCCACCCTTGGGAAAAACCCTTGAAGGAAAACAAGATCCCCAGAAACAAAAGAGCGCCAAAAATGGGAAAGAATCCTCAAGCACTAGCGCACTAATTAGTAAACCTATAGTTGGATTGGCCAACATAGTCATCAAGTGAGGTAGTGTAATAGCTCCATGGGCGGGACGCCCACCATGTGCAAAATGTTCGTCTTCTTGCTCAAAATATCCGCAACCCGATGGCCTTCCCGAAAAATATGTGATACTACGAGATCCATGTGACCTAGGAGGTGTAATGTGTGGCGCCAGTAGCTCAGATGGCGCCACGGGACCTCAGTTGATCTTTTCTCCAACAAATTCACCACATACATTGAATCCAACTCCAGCCAAATTTGTGTCCAACCCTTAGCAAATGCATACTGGATCGCCCACATTGCTGCCATCAATTCAGCTTCAAACGCATACCCTAATCCACAGTGGTGGACAAAGCACCTTTGAAAGAAGCCTCTACAGTTCCGAAAAACACCGGATGCGGTTAGCCTTCCTGGCGCCCCTGAGGCATTGCCATCGGTGTTCACCTTGATCCAGCCTGGAAGGGGCTTTTGCCAAAGAACCTCGACGATCCTCGGAGCATGTCTAGCCCTACCATGAACTCTCAGTCCGCGAAATATAAATAAGTCCTGTTGATCATTGTTCATGCAACCCCGGTCCAATGATGATGATTCTACAATGAGTACTTGTAGATGAATGATAGCCGCCTCCAGAGTATTGATTTTGTTGTGAAAAATCAATTCGTTTCGGATATGTCATATGAGCCAGATGCAAGAAAGTATCGCCACCCGCCAGAGGAAAGCAACCTGGTCACTAAAATGAAAAGTCATTAGCCGCACTAGTAACTCATTGAGGCTATATGTCTGAAAAGGGTTGACTTGGAAAGTGTGGAAGATCCATCGCCATATATGTCCTGCAAAAGCACAAGAGACAAATAAATGATCAACCGATTCCTCCGATTCCCTACAAAGAACACAAACCGAAGGGCCAGTAAAACTTCCCCTAGCACGTAAAGAATCCTGGACAGCCAGTCGGTTGTGTATGGCCCTCCATGCAACCACCGATCTCCGTTCCGAGATATGTTGCGACCAAATCCAAGAACCCCATTTGACTGCCAGGCGCTGGGGCGAAGATGATTGTAAGCCGCCTTCGAGGTAACCGAGCCATCCTCCGAGTTTAACAAACACGTGTATCTCCGGTGTCTGGCGCAATCGGGACACGCACAATGTCTCGGACCATATCCAAATAGGCCTCAATGAAAGCGAAAGTGAAGTGCCAGGTTCCATCATAAAAATAGTCGGAAATTCGCTGATGAAATAAGTATCTATAGTCCTCTGGAATACCAATTTTGTCTACTATAGAGTATCCCAACCAATTGTCAATCCGAGAATAATACCTCGAATTAGCCCCGGGATCCAAATGAGCACTATCCAAGCAATCGGAAATGCAGGTTTAATCCCACCCAAATGGAAGAAGGAATAAAGGACCGCCGAATTTCCCCATTCCTTGTAAAGTACCGTTGTCTGAGGGTTCTGTAAACCACCGAGTCCGAGTTCAAAACCTTCCAACCCAATTTCATCAAGAAGGCCTTGTTGGCAACCACAATAGATCGCACGCCCAGTCCCCCTTCTGCCCTGGGCGTGCAACATCTGTCCCAATTGACCACCACCTTACCCTTAGAATTCACTTCCCCCGTCCAAATGAAGTTGTGCATGGCTTTTTCCATTTGTTTTATCAGCGTAGCCGGCCATTTATAAACCATCATTGTGTGCACGAAAGAGCTAGTGATCACCGAGTTAACCAGACAAACTCTACCAGCAAGGGAAAGAGATGAACCTTTCCATCGTCTGAATTTGAGGATTATCTTATCAAAGACAGGTTGTAAATCCGCAACCTTTGGAGCGCCCTTAAAGATTGGAGCGCCCAAATACACAGTGGGGAACGCCCCTGGATGGATCCCCAAAACGTGTTGCACTCTTCCACGGACATATTACGAAACCTGCAAACCAAAGTAAACCTTTGATTTCTGTGGGTTAAACACTTGGCCCGAGATATCTGCATAATGATTAAGAATCTGAAGCAAGACCCGGGCATTAGTAGAAGACGCCCCACACATGATGACAATATCGTCTGCATATAAGATGGACGAAGGAAAAACTATCCCCCTTGGTGCCATAAAGGAAGATAACCGCAGATCGAGACTGTTCCATCGCCATTGCAATAAGTCGCCCCAGACTTCCTCCGCAATGCAAAACAATAGTGGTGATAAAGGATCCCCTTGTCCGACTCCTCGAAATAGGGAAAATAACCCACCGAGTCCCATTTAACAAAGACAGATATCCTGGATGACCAAGAATCACCTCCACCCAATGCACAAAGATCTCTAAGAAATCGAAACGGCAAGACGTGTAGCAGAAATCCCACCTCAATATGTCAAAGGCCTTGCGATATCAATTTTTAGGATCATATTCAACTGCGCGACCCTCGTAAGACATTGAACCCTTCGTGATACCATGGCAATACAATCATGAATTTGTCTTCCAGGGATAAAACCAAATCAAGGCTGCGGGAGATAAATAATTTGCAATAATCAAACCCAAACGTAGCCAATATCTTCGTGATGATCTTGAAAATGAAATTGCTCATAACAATCGGACGGATGTTTTCAATGACGTCGATCCTTAGTCTTTGGGATGAGCGCCATGAAACTTGCATTCAATCCCTGAGGTAGTGATGAATTATTGAAGAAAAAGCGAATCAGCTGCGGTTACCTCGGAGATGACATCCCGAAATGACGGTAAAAAATCCCATTGAACCCATTTGGCCCTGAGAACTATCGAATCCATACCAAAAATCGCTTCCTTAACTTCTAAATACGATGGAATGACAAAGAGGGTGGCACTTGCCTGCCCCAACCATTGGAGTAATAACCTGGTCGACTAACGAGAAATCCAAGACAAAACTCCCGGTATCCGTGAAGAGATCCTTGTAAAATGAAACAATGTGATCCCCAAGGATAGCATCATTATCAGTGTAACTGCCATCTACCATAAGCCCCGAATACGTGCACGCCCCTTACGAATCTGGCTACGCTGGTGAAAAAATGTTGTATTATGATCCCCATCCTTAAGCCATGCAGTACGAGCCTTTTGCTTAAGGAATTCGGATTGTAACTGCAGCGTCTGCGAGAGCTTCAATTGGGCATCCAGCTCGCTATCTCGGAGAGAGGTTGTATAACCCAATGCCTCAATGTTTGCCTGAATCTGATGAAGATGCTCCATCTGACTATCCACCTTATGGTTAACATCCCCAAACACATCCCTGTTCCATTCTTTAACTCGGTTATCACTAGCTCATTTATTCATTCTATGCTGGTTTATAGATGGTCTGTCACTTTGTTAAAGGCTATGGAACAAGCTACTAGAAATTTTGTGGGGATTGGGAACATTCATAAAAAGAGGTCTGTTGCATTGAATTGGTCTAGATGTTGCGCTCCAAAAGATGAAGGGGGTTGGGTATCCAATCCTTGCTTTGGGCTAATCGGGCGTTTCTGATGAAAATGGCTTGGAAAGTTCTTAATTCTGACAGTCCGGCGTATGTACTGCTTCATAGGCGTTTTCTGGACTCCTACTCTCCAAGACCACTATATATTGGTTCCTCAATTTGGTTGGGATTACGCCCTATGATTTTGGATATTATTTCCCAATCTAGGTGGATTTTGGGTTATCATTCGGGGGTTCGTATCTGGTTGGATAACTGGCTTGGCTACACCATTGCAGATCGTATTGGTATTCCAGTTCGGTTTCATGAGTTTTTTTCTCAAACAATATCTGAAAACTTCTATAATGGTGTTTGGCATTTTACGGAGGAGTTTTTGGTGGCTTATACTGATTTGGTTATTGACATTCTTCACTTCCCGATCTCACCAGATTCGAGGATCGTAGAGCTTGGGGTTACTCTGAGGACGGGGTTGTATCCTCTAAGGCGACCTATCGGTATGTCATGGATTCTTTTCTGGCAGTCAAATGGGGTAATGGATATGGGCTTCTAATGTCCCGGCTCGAAGGTCTATCGTGGTTTAGAGAGTTATATTCAATCGTCTTGCACTGATCAACAATCTTCGCATTAGAGGGTTTTGTGGCCCTTCGACATGCGCGTTGTGTTGTGAAGCCCAGGATTCAGTTGATCTTATCTTCAAGACCACCGACTGCTCCTCTCTTTATTTACGGTTGTCTTCACCGGCGCTCTCATGGCGAGCCGCCTTGGTACGGCTAAACTTCGAATTTTGCACATCCCACACATCCTGCATAATAAGGTCGATCGTCCATGTCACAAAGTGGGGAACCTACAAATCACATCGCACAACTTTGGAAACTCATGGTTGCAGCCGGTGAATTCACGATCGACGGCGATGACTAGTCCTATTGATTCTCAAACTTCATCACAATTCAAGGTTCACGCCCTAGGGTTCTGATTAGAATACCCTGACTCCTCAACCCATGTCAACCACGCGCAGCGCATGGCAACACGACGACGGGAGAGTAGCACCTTTCTCGAGTTTTGGGATTCCAAATAACTTCATCCCTTCCAAGCGTCAATCTGGTTTCATCTTCTTCGTTCTTTCCACATGTAGATCTTGTCCCACAAGAGGTATATTTGCATCCCATGCATGCCATCCCTTCATCTCACTGCTCTTGGTAAAGATATTAGGGGCCTCGCCCCAACATGCAAATGGATGGGCGTCCTTATGCCCCCATGGCGCCACCTTCCATGGGGTGCCGCCCCTCCATGTGCTCTTATGAGGGGCCAGCGATTGTCATGCCATCCAGGGACGCCCTCCCAGGGTGATGACTCCTGGGCCACCGTCCGTCATCCGCATGGAACCCTGTCCATGGGCCCACATCCTATTCCTGATCCTGCAAATTCCCCGATTGTTGGAATATCTCCACCAATGACAGCCAATTATGACACTAACATGCGACATTCGCCCATAGTCCCAATATTCAACCCAATTTGGGACACACTTTTGCTAAAATTGTTACAGGTACTCATCATATGGATCCAACTACGTAGGCCCTAGGTAATTTCATCCCATTTTCCCAAATGGTTTCTGGCAAATCCCATTCTATCCCTAAATCGGTTAGAAATGGAGATTACTACTCCGTTACAATTGATGAAAAGGTATACAAACAATGCCTTGCGGAATTCTCTTATTCTTTAATTGGAAGGGTTATCTTGGGAAAAGGTAACAAGCCATGGGCGACTATGCTTTTGCATAAACGCCTATCAGATTTATAGGGTATTAAAAACGATCGGAAATTAATTCCCTTGGGTAAGGGATTTTTTTGTGTCAAGTTGATTAATGCGCATAATCGATTCTCGAGCTCAAAGAACGCCCAACCGACGCTCAACTCGGGGGACTATTCGCCTATCTCCATGGGTGCCGACTTCAACCCTTACAAGGTGCAAACCTGCGGGCCAGCGTTTGGGTACGAATCTTTGAGCTCGCTTTGGAATATCGGGACCCCAATACCATCCTGGGGATTGCCAATAAGTATTGGAAATCCCGCAAATTGATCAACGCATTCACTTGATGGATCTTTGGGCCACTTCGTCGGGTATTGGTGGACATTGATCTTTCAAAACCATTGAGGACCACATCATGGTGGAACGGATCGCCAAAGGTGCTCCTTTGTGTCGGGCCACTTATGAAAAACTCCCGAGTTTTGTTCAAAGTGTGGCATTACAGGGACATTCGGCGACTTCTTCTGTCGCCTTAATAATGCGGGTAATCCGGCTACGGAAAGGCATACATCACCCGCCCAGGGACGTTCACGGCGCCCGACCACTCGCCCTAATTCAATGCAAAATGAGGGCATTCCAGGGTTGTAAAGTTTATCGTCCCCGCGGCAAAGCAGACAAGGGCAAGGTCGTTGATGACTCAATGGGAAATACGGGTTCGGCTATACGTGCAGATCTCCTACCCATGCAATAGTCACTTGCTCTTCTTCTAAATCCATCTTGGTAACACCTTTGAGGCTCTTGGTTCAGTCGATTCCCAGGATCAGCAATCCGCAGATTTCCAGGCCGATTATCCAGCTAAGGAGTCATCTCCCAAGGCTAATACTTCCAACATTGGCACGGTTTCCACCATTATGCCTATTACGGTTTAGTATCCTTTAGGGAAGGCTATTCGAGCTCTTAGTCGTGCTTTCCGGGACAACTCCTTGACTCGGCTAAATCTAGACTTCTCCGAGAATGTTACATCGGGCCCGTCACCCCACCCCCTACTCATGATATTACTATCGAACCGGAGCGCCCAGAACCACACGAGATGAACTTTGCAGCTTCCAAGAGATGGGCTGATTATGCAGAGGAAGTGGGTCATTCTCAATCATCAGACTCTGTAATGCACCACACGCCTATTTTTACCATGCGATCGATACGGGCACCACCCCCCCACCATCCCAATGAATTGCATCTTTTGGAACATCCGCGGGATTGGGAAAAAGCCTCTCGTAATGTTCTAAAGGCGTTATGTCATAAACACAAACCTTCCATTTTAGCTATTTGTGAGCCTAAAGTGGACATTTCATCGATTTTGGACTCTTATTGGAATAATTTGGGATTGAGGTTCGTGGCGCAAAACTTCCGGGCTAATGGACATCCTGACATTTGGGTCTTCTGTGATGCCGCACCTCCGTCCTTCATCAGGTTTGGTCTTCTACTCAATGCATTGTTCTTCAAGTTCAATTTGGTTCCATGATTTTTCATGTTGGTTTTACTCATGGTTTGTGCGATCATACTGCTCGGCGCGCTCCCTGGTTGGATTTGAGGAATTTGGGCCTTACTGATCTGCTTCTTATTGGGGATTTTAATGCGGACTTGGGACATCATGAGCACTCTGGCAGTGATACTTTATCCCAAGCCTCTTATCAAGATTTTAGGGATTTCTTGGAGGATACTGGTTTGTTTGCAGTGCCGACTATGGGAAAATCATTTACTTGGTGCTCCCTCCGAAGGCCTCTATTTCTCCTCCACGCTAAGTTGGATCAGGCCCCAACAACTTGTCAATTTTTCTCTTTTTGGCAAGTTGTCAAGGGCTTAGTGCTTCCACGTATTGGATCTGATCACCACCCCATTTTGGTTTCTTGCTCATCTTCCACTAGCAAGGGTCCTGGTGCCGCTTCGCCAAAGATATGTGGGTCCATCATGACACGTTTTGGGACTTGGTTACTACCTCTTGGTTATGTGGAAGCTAAAGAGGTTGAGGCAAGATATTAAGGTTTGGAATAGGGATGTTTTTGGAGATGTGAATCGCATGGTAGAATATCAGATGGAGCAGGTTTGTCAAATTCAGGCAGATATTGAGAGCTTGGGTTATACAAATGCCGTCGATCGAGTGACGCCTAGAAACTCTTTCCAGACATTGTTATTACAATCCAATTCCTTAAGCAAAGGTCTCGCCACCGGCTTAAAGGACGGGGATCGTAATACGCATTTTTTCATCGCCGAGCTGCCGTATTCACAAAGTGGGTGATCGGCGATTCAGGGTCTAATGGTGGACGGCAGCTATACTGATGATACAACGGTCCTTAAGAATCATATTATTTCGTTTTATAAGGAGCTCTTTGCGGATAATGGGAATATCACCCCGGATTACTCCACTATTGATCAGGTGATTTCTCCCAGGGTGGGATTATTACTAAGATTTTGGCTACGCGTTTGGGTTCGATTATTACTGCATATTTATCACCTACTCAGTTCAGGTTTGTCCCTGGAAGGCAGATTCATGACTGTATTGCAATGGTCTCTGAAGGATTCAATGTCTTGCATGGTAGAATGGATATGAATATGATCTTGAAGATTGATATCCGTAAGGCATTTGATACTTTGAAATGGGATTTCTTACTTCACGTTTTGCGCCAATTTGGTTTCTCTTAGATCTTTATTCACTGGGTGGTGTTATTCTTCGGTCATCCAGAATTCCAGTTCTTCTGAATGGGACGCCTGTAGGGTACTTCCCTTGTTTTAGAGGAGTTCGACAAGGTGATCCTTTATCCCCGTTGCTGTTTTGCATTGCAGAAGAGGTACTTAGTAAATTTATTGAAGTTGTGGTTGAGCATAATCGGCTTGCTCAATTTGTCGCGCCCAGATTCTCAACCTTTATGCAGATATCTCGGGCCAAGCATTCAATCCTCGTAAATACAAGGATTATTTTGGCACCCAGGTTTCATCTCATATTCGTGGAAGGGTGCAGACAACCATGGGGATATAGCCCGGGACGTTCCCACTATTTATCTAGGCGCCCCAATCTTTAAGGGGGCCCCTAAGGTTGCGAATCTTCAGCCCGTCTTTGATAAGATCATCCTCAAATTCAGACGATGGAAAGGTTCGTCTCTTTCCCTTGCTGGTCGAGTTTGCCTGGTTAATTCGGTGATTACTAGCTCGTTTGTCCACATGATGATGATTTACAAATGGCCCCGCACGTTGCTCAAGCAAATGGAAAGGGCACTGCGTAACTTCATTTGGACTGGGAATGTGAATTCAAAGGGTTCAGTGACAGTTAGTTGGAACCGGTGTTGTACGCCTCGGACTGAAGGGAGGATGGGCATTCGATCGATTGTTGCGGCTAATACAGCTCTCTTGATGAAACTGGGTTGGAAGGTCATGAATTCAGACTCGATGATTTTCACCACTTTTAGGCGGCGATATCTGACTGCGGATGGGATGACTCGGAGGTCTTTTATCCCTTCTTCTATCTGGATCGGGATTAAACCTTTCATTTCGTCTTGCTTGGAGGATTCGCGTTGGATCCCGGAGCTAATTCGTGAGGTATTATTTTTGATTGATAATCGGGTCGGTTATTCTATAACAGATCGAATTGGTATCCCAGAAGAATATAGATATCTATTCCAACATCGCATTTCAGACTACTTTTATGACGGGACATGGCATTTCACCTTCTCATTTGTGGAGACTTATTTGGATCTGGTCCGGACTATTGCACGCGTCCCTATTGCTCCTAACTCTAGGGATACACGTGTTTGGTTGAATTCGGAGGATGGTTTGGTTTCCTATAAGGCCACCTATGCTCATGTGCATCCCAAGTATTCAAAGGGTCAAATGGGCTTCTTGGATTTGGTCGCAACTCATCCCTTTAATGGCGATCGGTGGTGGCATGGTGGGCTATCCTCAATCGATTGGCTGTCTTGGATTTATTACGAGCCAAGGGGAGTTTTACTGGCCCTTCGGTTTGCGCTCTTTGTTGTGAATTTGCAGAATTGATTGATCATTTATTTGTCTCATGTGTCTTTGTAGGGGCTCTCTGGCGATGGATTTTTGAATCATTCAACATTTACCCATTTCAGGCTAACATCTTAATGAATTCCTGGTACGGCTAATGAATTTCCAGTTCAGCAAGCAGATTACTTTCCTCTGGCGTGCGGCTATCCTTTCCTGCATATGGCTCATCTGGCATATCCAGAATGAGATAGTATTTCACAACAAAGTCTGGACAATCGATGCTACGACAATCTATCTGAGAGTACTCGTTGTAGAATCATCATCATTGGATCGGGGTTGTATGCATAACGACCAACATGACCTCCCTATCCTGCATAGGCTGTGAGTTCCAGGACGACCTAGACAAGCTCCGAAGATTGTGGAGGTTAACTGGCAAAAACCCTTCCCAGGCTGGATCAAGGTAAACACGGACGAAAGTTCCTCTGGGGCGCCGGGCAGACTCACTGCTTCAGTGGTCTTCCAAAATTGTAGAGGGTTCTTTCGAGGTTGTTTCGTACATCAGTGTGGTTTGGGATACGTGTTTGAGGCTGAACTCGATCGCAAAGAATGTGGGCGATCCAAAGATGCTTCTAGAAAGGGCCGACGATCTTTGGGCCGAATCGGATTCGATGTATGTGGTGAACTTGCCGAAAAGAGATCTACGGAGGTCCCATGGTGCCTCCTTAGCAATTGGTGATACACTTTACACCTGCTCGTTCATATGGATTTTGTGGTCTCACATATATTTCGCGAAGGCAATCGAGTGGCGGATATGTTGAGCAAGAAGACGGAGTATGGCACATTGGGGGGCGTTCCACCACAGGAGCTTATAAATTATCTCACTGATGACTATGTTGGCCAATCCACCTATAGGTTTGTTAGTTAGCACGTGCTGCTTCTTCATTTCTGTACGCCTGGGGGGTACTCTTTTTCCTTTCAAGGGTTTCTCCCACAAGGGTGGGTTTTACCTTGGAAAGTTTTAACGAGGCCCCAACCATTCAGCCATTTGGTCGGCTTGTGACCATTTCGCTTTCTTTTTTGACATTGTTTTTCAGGTTCGCTTTTGGTTACCTGATCAGCCTGTGATCAGGATTACTCTCTTTTCATTTTTTATATAATATTTTGCATTTATTCAAAAAAAAAAATCATGCAAATTTGCGGCAGGCATATGGGGTTGGATCGAAGATGCTTTCCAAGTGGAGTTACCGTTAGAAGGGGGTTTTAACCATCTCTGCATTTTTGTTATGCAACAGAATTTTAGTCCCCAGATTGCGGCTCTATGGAAAGCGACTTATTTATCCGCCATTTGGATTATTTGGCACTTCCATAACCATTGGATTTTTGATGAAATTAACCCACAGATTCTAGCAGCAATTATTTTGCTTCGGACTTTTATCATCGAGACGTCAGGTTTTAAATTCAGTTCCATGTCCAATACTATTTTTGATTTGATGTGTCTTCGTAAATTGCAGGTTAAGGAGAACATGAGGCCTGCTCCTAAGCTGCACGCGGTGCATTGGTGACCTCCACTACTGGTTGGACAAAAGTTAATTCGGATGGTTGTACATACAAAGACCCGGGAAGGTGTGTGGCCACAGGAGTATATCGAAATTGTAGGGGTTTCTTCACGGGGTGCTTTATCCAAACAATTCGAGTGGGGTTTGCATTTCAGGCTGAACTAATGGCAGCTATTTTTGTGATAGAGTGTGCAAATAAAAGAGGGTGGCATAAGTTGTGGCTGGAATCATACTCAACTTATGTTTGTGATCTCTTATCTTCGCGTTCATTGAAGGTTCCGTGGATGTATTATGGATGTTGGCATGGTGCTCAGACACGTTTCCTAGATGGAGTTTGTGGTCTCACACATTTTTCGGGACGGCAATCATGTTGCTGATAAATTATCAAAGATGAATGTCTTCTTTGATCTCTCGCACATAATGCCAGAAGAGATTCGTTCGAACATTCATGATGATGCTGCAGGCAATGTCTTTTTTCGTATTACTTAATTTTTGGGGTACTCTTTTTCTTATCAAGAGTTTTTCCCACTGGGTTTTACTTTGATAGGTTTTAATGAGGCCTCATTTTAGCTGTCTACTTGGCTTGTAATCAATCTTAACCCTTTATGCTCGATTTTGATGGTTTAAGCCAGCTGTTTGGCTTGTAAACAACACACTTTTCATTTTCCTTTTCCAATAATATTCTCATTTATCTAAAAAAAAAGACCCATGCTAAAGGAGTGGAATTACTGTTTTTTCGGGGACATTCATAGGTAGGTGGATAATATTCAGCAACAATTGAACGGTATTCAAGTTACAATCACGAACCAGGGATATTTGGATTCTTTAATGAACGGGAGGTGGAGATTCACAATGATCTCGACAAAATGTTGAACCATCAGTACGAGCTTTTAAGATGCATTTGTCGGGTTCAATGGTTAACTGATGGCGATCATAATTGTGTTTCAAGAATTCTAAGGGTTTGATAAGGCAAATAATGGTGAATGGTGTGCTCAACACGGATTTAAACGCCATTAGGAATCATATCAGATGCTACTATGAAGATCTTTTCTCAGAGCCATAGCGTATGGGGAGGAATTTTCACTGGTGGATGATGTTGTTAATTTGGTTGTTTTGCAGAAGGAAAACAACAGACTTTGTAATATTCCAATTGACGCGGATTAAGGAGGCTATTTTTTTATCTTAGTCCGAACAGTGCGCCTGGGCCTAATGGTTTTGGAGGGCACTTTTTTCAAAAGTGTTGGGATATTGTGGCATTGTATGTCATGGAAGCGGTTCAATCTTTTTTTTTGTGGAGTTCTTCCTCCGGGTTGCAATTCGAGCTTTATGGTGTTGGTCCCAAAAATGAAGGTTGTGGATAAGGTTGAGGATTTTAAGCATATTATTTTGAGTAAATTATCTTCAAGACAGTTACAAAAATTTTGGCTAACCAATTCAGAGATATTTTGAAGACTAAAGTTTCGGATATGCAATTTGGCTTTATTCTAGGAAAACTGATTTATGATTGTATTGCTCTTGCTTCTGAAGGGGTTAATTATCTTCTTGGTCGTACGGGGTCGAATATGATTCTTAAAATTGATATCCATAAGGTGTTCGACACTCTCGGTTGGGATTTCATATTTTACGTTCTTCGTCGCATGGGTTTTGGAGATATATTTGTGCAATGGGTTTCTACTATATTTAGGCCAGCCGTATTTCTATACTATTTAATGGTTGTCCTGGAGGGTTACTTTGGATGTTCTGAGGTGTTTAACAAGGTGATCCATTATTAATCAAAAAGAGGGATTCTTGCTTTGGGTCCGACTCTCTCTAAAAATTGCTCTCTAGGGTTTTCTTCCATATCGGCCGCCTCTCGTCTCCATTCATTGGCTCCATGGCGGAGCCACTCTTCGTCGGACTAACATCCAATTATCTTCCTCACCATGCACGTTCCCTCCACCATCGCCTCTCCTCCACCGATGGATCGCCGCAAAGTCTCGGCCGCGACATTACGCCGAGCAAAGGCGATGATCAACCACGCCGGCAAAGCACCGCATCGGTCCCCATCTCCTACTATGGGCTTCCATGGAATTTCATGCCGTCCAATAAACCCCTAGGGTCAACCACGATTATCAACGCTTACAGGGTTTGGTCCCACCGAATACTACCTTCCCCCTCCGCAGGTAGGTAGCAAAAGTGATGATGAACGACGCCAAAGGGGCAGCCCCCCTTCCTCCATGCCATCCGCGCTCAATGGGGGGCCATCCCTTACCCCCATGGTTGCCACTTACCATGTAGGGGCCGGCCCCTCTATGAGTTCTCATGAGGGGCCGGCGACTGCCACCTCTTCTAGGCCAGCCCCTCCCCAGGGGGGTGATGACCCCTGGGCCACAGTCTGCCATCCTCAGAGCAATCCTCCTGCATGCCCTTCCAAGAATGCTACTCAACTGGCTGGAAGCTCCGCCACCATAGGCACCCCCCATAAATCGAACCCTCGACTTTAGGCTCATAACCCTCATATCACTTTGGGTAATTCTTTTGCGAAAGTGGTTTCGAGAAATCCCCATCCTTGGGATTCTACTTTTCCACAGGCCACAGGTAATATTGCTTCATTTTCTCATATGGTTTCTGGTAAAACGCACTCTATCCCTAAACCAGTTAGGAAAGGGGATTATTATTCTGTCACTATTGACGAAAATGTTTACCAACAATGCCTTGTTGAGTTTTCTTACTCTTTGATCGGGCGGGTTATTTTGGGCAAAGGTAACAAGCCATGGCCTACTATGCTTTTGCATAAAAGGCTATCCGAGCTATGGGGTATTTTTTTTGAATAAATGCTGATATATATATATATATATATATATATATATATATATATATATATATAAAATGAAAAAGAGTTGTCCTGATCACAGGCTGATCAAGTAACCAAAAGAAAGGCTGGAAACAAAGTCCTAAAAGAAAACAAAATGGTCACAAGCCGACCAGATGGCTGAATGGTTGGGGCCTCATTTTATCTTCCAAGGTAAAACCCACCCTTGTGGGAAAAACCCTTGGAAGGAAAAAGAGTACCCCCCATGAAAGAAAAGTTTCCAAAATGGGAAAAGAAACCTGAAGCCGGGACACACTAGTTAACAAACCTATAATTAGACTGACCAACATAGTCCTGAGTAAGAGACGAGACAATGTCCACTGGAGGAGCTCCCCACCAAGTCGCATCGTGCGATGACTTGCTAAGAATATCCGCCACCCGATTGCCTTCCTGAAAAATATGAGAGCCCACCACATCCATTTGGGGTATTAAGAATGACTGGAAACTAATTCCCTTGGGCAAGGGATACTTTTGTGTCAAATTGTTTCATGCGCAGGATTGAGCTCGTGCTCAACTACGCATCAATTGGGCGCTTAACCCGGGAACTATTGGACTCTCTCCATGGGTCCCGAATTTCAACCCTTATAAGGTGCACACTTCTGTGGCCAGTGTTTGGGTCCGCATTATCGACCTCAATTTGGAATACTAGGATCCCAATACCATCATGGGGATCGCCAGTGCTATTGGAAATCCGTTACAAATTGATCAGCAATCGCTTGATGGTTCTCTGGGACATTTCGCTCGGGTGCTGGTTGATATTGATCTTGCAAGGCTGTTGGAGGACCACATTATGGTGGAACAAATTGGCCAATGTTCCTTTGTGTCAGTCAGTTATGAGAAACTCCCTGAGTTTTGTTCTAAGTGTAATGTTACGGGACACTCGATGGCTTCTTGCCATCTTAACACCGCGGGAAACTCAACTAAGGAAAGGCGCGCATCTCCTGACAATGGACATTCCAGGGCCTCAGCAACACGTCCGAATTCAGTTCAACGAGGATGCTCTAGGGTTCGGAAAGTTTATCGTCCTATGCAGCAGGACAAGGGCAAGGCCGTTGATGACTCAATGGGAAATACGGGTTCGGCTATGCGTGTAGGCTCCCCTACCTGCACAATAGTCACTTGCCCTATGGATATTCACCTAGGTAATACTTTTGAGGCTCTTGGTTCAGAGGATACCCCCGAGCAACCATCTACAGATTCTCAGGCAGATTATCCAGCTAGGGAACCGGCCCCCATGGCCTCTACTTCCAACACCGGCTCTGTCTCCACTATTCTGCCTATTACGGTTCAGCATCCGTTGGGAAAGCCTATCCGTGCTCTTAACCGTGCTTTCCTGGACAACTCCCTGGATTCGGCTAAATCCAGATTACTTCAGTGTGTTACTACGGGTCCATCGCCTCCGATCCATGACATTGCTATTAAAACGGATCGCCCAGGGCCGACTGAGATGGACTTTTTAGCTTCAATGAGATGGGCAGATTATCCAGATGAAGTGGCTAATTCTCAATCGTCAGATTCTGCATCATACCACACTCATGTTTTTACCGTGCGATCGTCACGGGCACCCCCCCACTGTCTCAATGAATTGCATCTTCTGGAATATCTGGGGGATTGGGAACATTGCCTCTCGTTATGTTCTTAAGGCACTATGTCAAAAACATAAGCCTTCTATTTTAGCTATTTGTGAGCCTAAGGTGGATATTTCATCGATTTCGGATTCTTATTGGAGTAGCTTGGGATTGAGGTTCGTGGCTCAGAGCGTTTGGGCTAACGAACGTCCGGATATTTGGGTATTCTGTGATGCTGGTATTTCTGTCCAAAGTCAGGTTTGGTCTTCCTCTCAATGTATTGTTTTGCAAGTTCAATTTGGTTCTATGATTTTTCATATTGGTTTTGATTATGGTTTGTGTGATCATATTGCTCGGCGTGCAATTTGGTTGGATTTGAGGAATTTGGGTCTTATTGATCTGCTGCTTATTGGGGATTTTAACGTTGTCTTGGGACATCAGGAGCGCTCTGGCAGTGGTACTTTATCCCAAACCTCTTGTCAGGATTTCAGGGATTTCTTGGAGGATGTTGGTTTGTTTGTGCCGACTACGGGGAATTTATTTACTTGGTGCTCCCCCCGATTGCCTCTACCCCTCCTTCAGGCTAAGTTGGATCGAGCCCTAGCAACTTGTCATTATTTCTCTTTTTGGCAAGTTGTCAAGGGATTAGTTCTTCCTCGCATTGGATCCGATCACTATCCCATTTTGGTTTCTTGTTCATCTTCCATCAGTAGGGGACCGGTTTCGTTTCGTTTTCAGCGTATGTGGATTCATCATGAAACATTCCGCGATTTGGTTACTACTTCTTGGGTTGTTCCTTGCGCCACGCCCAACCATCTGTTGTGCGTCATTTGGAAGCTCAAAAGGTTGCGACAGGTTATTAAGGTCTGGAACAGAGATGTTTTTGGGGATGTTAATCACAGGGTGGAGTATTAGATGGAGCAAGTTCGTCAGATTCAGGCAGATATTGAGACTTTGGGCTATACAATTGCTCGTCGGGGTAAGGAGATGGACGCCCCGAAGGTGCTGTCTCACACGTTGCTATTACAATCTGAATTCCTTAAGCAAAAGGCACACTCGGCATGGCTTAAGGATGAGGATCATAACACAACATTTTTTCATCGTCGTAGCCAGATTCGTAATGGACGCATGGGGATTCATGGTCTTATGGTGGATGATAGTTACATTGATGATCTGACAGTTCTTGGGAATCATATTATTTCCTTCTATAAGGAGCTCTTCGCGGACACTAGGGTACCATTGCGGATTATACTATGGTTGATCAGGTGATTTCCCCCATGGTAGGGGCAGTGGATAATGCTAGCTTGACAGTCATCCCTTTGGACTCAGAGATTAAGGAAGCGGTGTTTGATATGGATTCTGATAGTTCTCCAGGTCCGGACGGCTTCAACTGGATATTCTATTGTCACTTCTGGGACGTTATCTCATCTAAGATGATCGCCGCTGTCCGTTACTTCTTCATTACCTCATCCCTACCATTGGGTTTGAATGCTAGCTTCTTGGCGCTCATCCCAAAGACTAAGGATGCTAATGCTATTGAGAACTTTCGTCCGATTGTTATGAGTAATTTTCTTTTCAAGATTATTACTAAGATATTGGCTACGCATTTGGGTTTGATTATTTCTGCCTATTTATCTCCTACTCAGTTCGGATTTATTCCGGGGAGGCAAATTCACGATTGTATCGCCATGGTCTCTGAAGGGTTCAATGTTCTTCAGGCCGATCGGATGCAAATATGATCTTGAAGATTGATATCCGTAAGGCATTTGACACGTTGAAGTGGGATTTCTTACTACATGTTTTGCGCCGCTTTGGTTTCTCAGAGATTTTTATTCACTGGGTGGATGTTATTCTTCAGTCGTCCAGAATATCAGTACTACTTAATGGGATGCCGGTGGGGTTCTTCTCCTGCTTTAGAGGGGTCAGATAGGGTGATCCTCTATCCCCGTTACTTTTTTGCATCGCGGAGGAGGTATTGGGTAAATTTATTGAGACCGTTGTTGCTCAAAATCGGCTGGTTCCGTTCATCGCGCCTAGACGGATTACCTTCCCATCGTCCATTTTATACATAGATGATATTTTCATTATGTGTGGGGCTTCTACAGCCAATGCACGTATCCTTCTTCAGATCCTCACCCTATATGCTGATATCTCGGGCCAAGCTTTCAATCCTCGGAAATCTAAAGTGTACTTCGCTCCCGGGTCTCATCTCATGTACGTGGGAGGGTGCAAACTATTATGGGGATTCAGCCCGGATTGTTCCCCACTGTATATTTAGGCGCACCGATTTTCAAAAGTGCACCGAAGGTTGCAGATTTATAGCCCGTCTTTGATAAGGTCATCCTCAAATTCAGAAGGTGGAAAGGTTCATCTCTTTCCCTCGCTGGTCGAGTTTGTCTTATTAATTTGATGATTACTAGTTCTTTCGTGCACACCATGATGATTTACAAATGGCCCCGCACCTTGCTCAAGCAAATGGAGAGGGCCATGCGTAATTTCATTTGGACTGGGGATGTGAATACAAAGGGGTCGGTGGTGGTTAGTTGGAATCGGTGTTGAACGCCTCGGACTGAAGGGGGGTTGGACGTTCGATCGATTGTGGCGGCTAATATGGCTTTATTGATGAAATTGGGCCGGGATTAAACCTTGCATTTCGACTTTCTTGGATGACTCTCGTTGGATCCCAGGAGCTAATTCCAAGGTATTATTTTGGATTGATAATTGGCTAGGTTACTCAATAGCAGACAGAATTGGTATCTCACAGGAATACAGACACTTATTTCAGCATCGCATTTTGGATTACTTTTATGATAGGTCCTGGCACTTCACTTTCTCATTTGTGGAGGCTTATTTGGACCTGGTCCAGGCTATCGTGCGAGTCCCTATTGCTCCTAACTCGAGGGACACGCGTATATGGCTGAATTCTGTGGACTTCGAAAGCAGCATATGCTCACGTTCGTCCCCACTATCCGGCAGTCAAGTGGGGTTCTTGGATTTGGTCGCAACACATCCCGAAACGGCGATCGTTGGTGGCGTGGCGGGCTATCCACAATCGATTGGCTGTCTTGGACTTGTTAAGGGCCAGGGAGAGTTTTACTGGCCCCTCGGTTTGCGCTTTTTGTCGTGCCTCTACAGAATCGGTTGACCATTTATTTGTCTCTTGTGTCTTTGTAGGGGCTCTCTGGCAATGAATTTTTGATTCTTTTAACGTTCACCCATTTGAGGCTCATAGTTTTAATGAATTTCTGGTGTGGCTAATGAACTTTCATTTCAGTGACCAGGTTGCTTTCCTATGGAGGGTGGTTATCCTTTCCTGCATCTGGCTCATTTGGGGATGCATGCACAACGTCCAACAGGAACTTCTCATCCCCCGTAGGGTGCTAGTTCCTGGGTGGGATAGACAAGCACCGAAGATCGTGGAAGTTAATTGGCAAAAACCCCTCCTGGGTTGGATCAATGTGAATACGGACGGTAGTTCTTCGGGGACGCCGGGCAATCTGATAGCTTCTGGGGTTTTCCGAAATTGTAGAGGTTTCTTTCGGGGGTGTTTCGTGAATCGTTGTGGTTCGGGAAATGCGTTTGAAGTTGAATTGGTCGCATCATTGTGGGCGATTCACTATGCTTTTGTGAAGGGATGGAAACAACTTTGGCTGGAGTCGGATTCGATGTATGTGGTGAACTTACTGGAAAAGAGATCTGCTGAGGTACCATGGCGCTACCTTAGCACTTGGCGATACACCTTGCATCTTCTCGCTCATATTGATTTTGTGGTCTCACATATTTTTTGGGAAGGCAATCGAGTGGTAGACATGTTGAGCAAGAAGACGGATTACTGTACATGGTGGGGCGTCCCGCCTGAGGAGCTTGTACATTATCTTAGTGATGACTATGTTGGCCAATCCAACTATAGGTTTGTTAGCTAGTGCGTCCTGGCTTCAGGTTTCTTTTCCCATTTTGGATGCCTATTGTTATTGGGGGGTACTCTTTTTCCTGCCAAGGGTTTTTCCCACAAGGGTGGATTTTACCTTGGGAGGTTTTAACGAGGCCCCAACCATTCAGCCATTTGGTCGGCTTGTGACCATTTCGTTTTTATTTATGACATTGTTTTCAGGCTTACTTTTGGTTACCTGATCAGCCTGTGAACAGAATACTCTCTTTTTCTTTTTTATATTTTTCGAATTTATTCAAAAAAGCTACCTGGTCGGCTTGTGATCAGAATAACCTTTTTCATTTTAATATATTTTCAATTCATTCAAAAAAAACAAGGTGATCCATTATCACCTTTATTATTTTGTGCTATGAAAGAAATTTTAGCCAGAGCTCTTGAGCTTAAACTACGACAAGGAGATATTACACCGTTCATTGCTGCTCAGTATGTGAAATTCCCCCCATGTCTTCTTTATGCGGATGATTCTAATTTTGAGTGAGGCAACTTGGCAAAATTGCCGCTGTATTAGTCTAGACAAATGTTAAATCCTGTAAAGACTAAGGTCTATTTCAATGATAATATCATGCCCCGTCTTCTACATCGAATTCAGTCGCAGTTTGGTATATCAAGAGGCTCCATGGCATTCACATATCTTGGAGCTCCGTTATTTAAGGGTGCGCCTAAAATTCGGATATTTTAGCCATTATTTGATAAAGTTGTATCTAAGTTCCAAAATTGGAAGGGTTCTTCATTATCCATGGCAAGTCGAATCACTTTGGGGAATTTGGTTATTACAAGCTCGTTTGTCACTCAATGCTTATATATCACTGGCCTTTAATGTTGCTTCGAGCTATGAAGAAACAATTCAAAACTTTGTATGGTATGGAGATATTCATAAAAAGGGGGCTATCATGGTGAATTGGTCGCATTGTTGTGTGCCTAAGGAAGAAGGTGGTTTGGGTATTCGTTCCTTAATTGTTGCTAATCAAGCATTTCTCATGAAGTTGGCTTGTAACTACTACATATATAAAATAATAAAAATATAATAAATAAAATATAATAAAAATTTATTACTTTTTTTTTAATTTTTAACTTATCTCGGATAATCCTATTTTTTGTATTCTTCGACAAAAAATCATGGATTCGACTATGCCACGCCTAATATATATTGGCTCCTCTATTTGGTTGGGTATTTGTCTATTGGTGATGGATTTAATTTCACAATCTCCTTGGCTACTAGGAGACCGATCGAGTGTTAAATGTTTGTTAGATAATTGGCTGGGATACTCTTTGGCAGATCACATAGGTATCCCTTCTTATCTTTTTGCTTCCTTCTCACAACCTATACCTGGTTATTTCTTTGACGGGGTTTGGCATTTTACGGAGAGCTTTTTGGTGGTTTATACGGATATTGTTATTGATATTTTACACTTTCCAATTTCAGCAATTCTGAGGATCATCGTGTGTGGAGCTGTTCGGACGATGGGTCTGTCTCTTTGAAGGAGGCTTATCATTACCTTCGTGATTCTTTTCCTGAGGTTCGATGGGGTTAATGGATTTGGTTTTCAAATATTCCGGCTCGCATATCTATTGTAGTGTGGAAGGCTATTTTTAATCGATTAGTTGTTATTGATAATCTCAGATATTGTGGATTTTGTGGTCCTTCGGCTTGCTCGCTCTGCTACGCATATTCAGACTCCATTGATCATTTATTTACAAGTTGCTCCTTTGCTCATTTTATTTGGAATTGGGTCCAAGATATCTTTTAGATTTTTTGAATAAGTGCAAATATATATAAAAATGAAAAAGAGTAATCCCGATCACAGCGGTCGAGGTAACCAAATGAAATCCTGGAAATAATGTCAACAACCAAAGTACGAAGTGGTCACAAGCCGACCAAATGGCTGAATGGTTGGGGCCTCGTTAAAACCTTCCAAGGTAAAACCCATCCTTGTGGGAAAAACCCTTGGGAGAAAAAGAGTACCCCCCAGGAAAAAGGCGCCTAAAAAGAAACCTGAATCGGTGGCGCATTAATTAACAAACCTATATGTGCGTTGGCCAACATAATCATCCGTGATGTATTGAAGCATGTCTGTGGGTGGGACGCCCCACCAGACGCCACTCTCCGTCTTCTTGCTTAGCATGTCTGCCACCCGATTGTCTTCGCGAAAGATATGAGAGACTACAAGATCAATGCCACTGAGTAGATGCAAGGTCTGGCGCCAATAGCCAAGGTGGCGCCATGGGACCTCCATCGTTCTCTTCTCCAGCAGGATCACCACATACTTCGAATCCGATTCCAGCCAAAGTTTCGTCCATCCTTTTGCAAATACGTAATGAATCGCCCACATTGCTGCAACCAATTCCGCTTCGAATGCGTACCCCGAACCACAACAATGGACAAAGCATCCGCGAAAGAATCCTCTACAATTCCGAAAGACACCGGATGCTGTAAGATTGCCCGGTGCCCCTAAAGCGCTGCCATCCGTGTTAACCTTGATCCAACCTGGGAGGGGTTTTTGCCATTGGACCTCCACAATCTTCGGAGCACGTCTAACCCGTCCGGGGACTCTTAAACCATGCAGGATGAAGAGGTCTTGTTGATCGTTATTCATGCATCCCCGGTCCAAAGATGCTGATTCAACAATGAGTACCTATAGGTGAATTAGAGCCGCCTCCGGAGTCCAGATTTTGTTGTGGAAAATCAGCTCATTACGGATGTGCCAAAGAAGCCAGATGCAGGATAATATTGCCACACGCCAAAGGAAAGTGACCTGGTCACTAAAATTAAATGCCATAAGCCGTACCAGCAGTTCATTGAAACTGTAAGCCTGGAAGGGGTGCACGTGAAAGGCTTGGAAGATCCAACGCCAAAGATGCCCTGCAAAAGCACAAGAAACAAATAAGTGATCGACCGATTCCCCCGATTCCCTGCAAAGAACACAAACCGAAGGGCCAGTAAAACATTCCCTAGCTCGTAAAGAGTCCTGGACTGCCAATCGGTTGTGTATAGCTCTCCATGCCACCACTGATCGCCGTTCCAGGATATGCTGGGACCAAATCCAAGAACCCCATCTTACTGTCGGGCGCGTAGGGCGTAAGTATTTATAAGCCGTCTTCGAGGTAACCGAACCATCCTCAGAGTTCATCCAAACACGAGTATCCCAAGACGTAGGCGCAATTGGGACACGCACAATAGCTCGAACCAGCTCCAAATAAGCCTCCACAAAGGGAACGGTGAAGTGCCAGGATCCATCATAAAAGTAATCAGAGATGCGCTGCTGGAATAAATATCTATAATCCTCTAGAATGCCAATTCTGTCAGCAATGGAATATCCCAACCAATTATCAATCCAAAATAATACCTCTGAATTGGCGCCTGGTATCCAACGAGAATCATCCAAGCAAATCGAAATACGGGGTTTAATCCCGTGCCAAATGGAAGAAGGAAGGAAGGACCTCCGGATGTCCCCATTTCTAGTAAAGTACCGATGTCTGAGGGTCCTGAAAACCAACGAGTCCGAGTTCGAACCTTCCAGCCCCAATTTCATTAAGAAAGCCTTGTTAGCGGCCTTGAGCGATCGCATGCCCAATCCTCCCTCCGCCCGGGCGTGCAAAGATGTATCCCGATTGACCACTACCTTTCCTTTAGAATTCACATCTCCCATCCAAATGAAATTACGCATGGCTTTTTCCATTTGTTTTAGCAAATATAAGTGTGCCATTTATAGATCATCATGGAGTGCACGAAAGAACTAGTTATCACCGAGTTAACAAGGCAAACCCTACCAGCGAGGGAGAGGGACGAGCCTTTCTATCGTCGGAACTTAAGGATTATCTTATCAAAGATGGGCTGTAAATCTGCGACCTTTGGGGCTCCCTTGAAAATTGGAGCGCCCAAGTAGATGGTGGGGAATGTCCCTGTATGAATCCCTAAAATATGTTGCACCCTCCCACGGACATAATGCGAAACCTGCGTCCCAAAATAAGCCTTGGATTTCTGAGGACTAAACACTTGACCCGAGATATCTGCATAGTGAGTAAGAATCTGAAGCAAGGCCCGGGCATTGGAAGAAGATGCCCCGCACATGATGACGATATCATCCACATAAAGAATGGATGCTGGGAAGATAATACTCCTTGGCGCCGTGAAGGCAGATAACCTGGACTGATCCATCGCTGCTGTGATAAACCGACCAAGACCTCCTCCGCAATACAAAACAATAGGGGTGATAAAGGATCCCCTTGTCTGACTCCTCTGGAACAGGAAAAATAACCAACAGGCGTTCCATTCAACAACACTGATATTCTGGATGACCGAAGAACCACCTCCACCCAACGCACGAATGTCTCGGAGAAACCGAAACGTCGCAAGACATATAGTAAAAAATCCCACCTCAATATGTCGAATGCCTTACGAATATCTATTTTCAGTATCATATTCGAATCCGTGCGTCCCTAGTAAGACATTAAACCCTTCAGATACCATGGCAATACACTCATAAATATGTCTACCCGGGATGAAACCAAACTGAGTCGGGGATAAATAGTCAGCAATAATAGAACCCAAGCGCATAGCCAAAATTTTCGTGATGATCTTGAAAAGGAAGTTGCTCATGACGATAGGGCGGAAGATTTCAATGACATTGGCATCATTAGTCTTAGGGATGAGCGCCATGAAGTTGGCATTCAATCCCAGGTAGAGACGAATTGTTAAAGAAATAGCGAACAACGTCCTGTTACCTCGGCAGATATATGACATCCCGAAATGGCGGTAAAAATCCCATTGAACCCATCGTGGCCCCGAGGAGCCGTGCGGATCCATATCAAACACCGATGTATCGCACTTCGAATCGGAGGGAATGAATGTTAGGGAAGCATTGTCCCGCGCCCAACCATTGGAGTGAGCACTGGTCGACCAAAATGAGAAATCGTGTTGGAGCTCCCGTTATCCGCAAAGAGTTCCTCGTAAATGAAATAATATGGTTCCCAAGGACCGTAGCATCATCGCGAAATTCCACCCGCCACCATAAGTCCCTGAATCCCCGTGCGTCCCGTATGAATCTGACTAAGCCGATGCAAAAATGTTGTATTACGATCTCCATCCTTAAGCCAGGCAGTTCGGGCCTTTTGCTTAAGGAATTCAGCCTGTAACTGCAACGTCTGCGAAAGCTTCAACTGGATGTCCAGTTCTCTATCCCGGAGAGAGGAGGTATAGCCCAAAGCCTCAATATCTACCTGAATCTGCCGAAGGTGCTCCATCTGGTTGTCCACACTGCGGTTAACATCCCCAAACACATCCCTGTTCCAATCTTTAATAGCACATCGCAACCGCTTGAGCTTCCTCATGACTCGCAATAAAGGGTTGTGCATGTCACATGGAGAGCCCCAAGAGGTTGTAACCAAATCCTGGAATGAATCGTGGTGGATCCACATACGCTGAAAACGAAATGGGACCGGACCCCTAGTAATGGTCGAAGAGCAGGTAACCAAAATTGGGTGATGATCAGAACCAATGCGAGGAAGAACTAAGCCCTTGACCTCATTCCAAAGAGCGAAAAAAGGGCAAGTAGCCAGGGCTCTGTCCAACTTAGCCTGAAGTAAATGAATTCGCCGTCGTCGGGACCGCAAACAAACTGGCGTCCTCAATGAAATCCCTGAAATCCTGGCACGAGGCTTGGGAAAGAGTATCATTGCGCGAGCGTTCATGGTGCCCCAAAACCGCATTGAAATCCCCAACAAGCAACAGATCATCCAGACCCAAATTCCGCAAATCCAACCATAGCTCACGTCGTGCAATGTAATCACACAAACCATGAGTAAATCCAACATGAAAAATCAAAGAACCGAATTGAACATGGAAAACAATACACTGGGTAGAAGACCAAACCTGATTAAGAATTGTGATAGTGGAGTCGTGAAGAACCCAAATGTCTGGCCGCCCATTAACTCGAAAATTTTGTCCCGCAAGTGTCAAACCCAGGCTATGCCAGTAAGAGTCGGAAATAGTCGAAAAGTCCACCTTAGGTTCACAAATAGCCATAATGGAAGGTTTATGCTTGTGACATTAGGCCTTAAGAACATTGCGAGATTCAACATTCCCGATCCCCCGGATATTCCAGAAGATGCAATTCATTGAGACGGTTGAGGGGGAGTCGCCCGTGACGATCGCACGATGAAAACAGGCGTGTGGCGCATAACAGAGTCTGATGATTGTGGAAGATCCACGTCATCTGCATAATCTTCCCATTTTTTGGATGCTGCGAAGTTCATCTCGTGTGGTTCTGAACTGTCCGTTTCAATAGTAATGTTATGAGCGGGGGGCGTCGATCCCGACGTAATTTGCTGGAGAATACAATCTTTAGTTGAATCCAAAGAGCTGTCCCGGAAGGCACGACTCAGAGCACGAATAGGCTTCCCTAAAGGATACTTTATCTTCGTGTGATAGGCATAATTGCGGAGGTTTGAAACGGTTGTCGATCGAAGTATCGACCTTGGGCGATGGCCCCCGGGCCGATACTCGGTGTAGTCATCTCAAGGTTGCGATCCTGGGATCAAGATATCTTTTAGATTGCATTGCCTTTAGAAGGGGCTTTAACCATTTATGTATTGATGCATGGCAAAAACTTTTGGTCCTCGAGTTCGGCTATTTGGAAATCGGCGTTCAACTCAAAGAATTTGGATCATTTGGAATGCGCGTAACAATTGGATTTTTGACAATATTGCTCCTCATACTACATATACCATTGTTCTTCTTCGAGCTTTCATTAATGAATCGGCCGATATGGATTTGGACTACACGTCGAACACAATCTTTGACTGTTGTGCCTTAAATCCTATAGGTTAAAGGTAGGATTCGCCCCTACTCGTTTACATGCGGTTCGTTGGTTTCCCCTCCTTCCTGGATTGAATGAAGGTCAACACCGATGGTTATGCTTACGGTGCTCCGAGAGAGATGTGTTTTAGCAGGTGTCTATCGAAATTGTAGAGGGTTTTTTTACGGGTTGCTTTATTCAGAAGATCGGTGTAGGTTTGGCCTATCAATCAGAGCTAATGGTTGCCATTATTACTATTGAAAATAGTTATTCTAGAGGGTGGAGAAAGCTTTGGCTTGAGTCTGATTCAACTTGTGTTTGTGGTCTTCTCAACAATAAGTCTCATAAGGTTCCTTGGCGATATTATGGTAGATGGAGGCGTATTCTCTATTATATTTCTCAGATGTATTTCGTAGTCTCTCATATATTTCGGGAAGGAAACCGTGTTGTAGATAGGCTTTCCAAGATGGATATATTCTTCTCCTGGTCGCACATCGCTCCGACAAAGATTGGTTCGGATATTCAAGCGGACATTTTAGGGAATACTTTCTAACGTCTGATTTGATTTTTCTATTATTGGAGTATTCTTTTTCCTACCAAAGGTTTTTCCCTACGGGGTTTTACTTTGGTAGGTTTTAACGAGGCCCCATTTTTAAAGCTTTATGTTTGGCTTGTTATCAGTTCTACATTCGAGCTAGTTGCTTGGCTTGTAAGTATCCCCAACTCTTTTTAATTTTTACTATATATTTCACAATTAACCAAAACAAATCAGGATAATGAGGAATTTAGCTTCTTCCTCGCCCAAATTCATCTCTACCAAAGAATCCCTTCTTCTTGTGGCCTAACTTCCACAACAGATTCACCAATGGTCTCCACAAAATGCTTTTTCAATGACCATTGCAACTATTTCCTCGACCCTTTCTTCAATCGCTCAATTGTTCTTTACATTTCAATTGACTCAACCACAACTCTTTCTTCAATTCTTTGGGGTAGTCGCAAAGAACTTGTTTATCTTGATTCCTCTTGGAACGCCTTTCTAAAGGAACATCAACATCTCATAATCTTGACTTCAACCCCGATAGGCGATTCATCGTGTTCATCCTCGGCCGCTACGAGGTTGAGTCTTCTACTTCTTAACAACTGACTTTCTTGGAGCACCTGTCCGATGCTTCTTGGGTATTGGTGCATTTGTAGCAGCTTAAATGGTTTCAGCTTTTTCCCCCTCAGAAGTGCCTCCCTTCTTCTTGACGTGGGCTTTCTTTGGAGGCTGAACGATTGCCCTTAAATAATTTTTATTGATGTGAAGTAGCTTCCCTTTCCTCAAAGGCTTTCTTCTCCAAAGAAGCAACCATGGACTAACCCATAGCCCAAGGTATTCTTGAATTTTCCATCGACTACCACCATATTTTGTACATTTTGACACAACTTTTCAAACATGTACTCAGCCCAGTTGACCTCAAGCTCCTCCATAATGGCTGCCATTACAGTCAACTTACCAAGAGACAGTTGATTGTAAGAGCCAAACTTGATGTCCATGCACTTTGCACGATATCCACCAACTTATGGCATTCTTCCTTTATCACAACCTTCGTGGCTGAAGAGTTGTACTTTTCAGAAGCTTCTTCCATATATATCTCCTCCCATATCTTTTGAAAATCAAACTCGTAACAACTCTGTGTCTTCACTATTAGGAAGATGTAGCAGCTCACTCAGGTTAGTTGTTGTGATAATCAGATCCTTGCCATTTACAGATGAGTGAAAGCTACCATCATAAACAAAGAGTTCACATAGAACATAGCCACTTCTTCAAGATATGTATGTGGCATCTATAGTGTTAAGAATTTCATCAAACCCGATTTTTCCAAATGTTTCACGATGATTGCTTGACCAATCCTTCAGCATCGATAAGTGCACCAGAGTACACTTTCTCAGATAGATTGGTGAAATCGAGAGCAAAATTGGAAGTTCTCTTGGGTCCCATGGATGATTTTTGAGAGATTTAGAGATTTTGAAAGAGAGTTTCTTACAGAGAGAGTTTTAGATATTTGAGAGAGTTTGAATATGAGTGTGAGAACAGAGAGATAAGGTCTTTCGATATATATGGAAAGCGAGAGGATATTTTTGGGATCATGCAATTTCAAATTTGATCAATTGTTAGGATTCATCTAGAATATCGCCTTTAATTACTCGCATTAAATGCCCGCAACATTTATGGTCAATCATAGAGTTTATGTAGCTGTTTACTATGTCGCATTAAATGATGCTAACATCATTTCAGAATTACTCCCGCTTTAATGAATACGACCTTGTTTTGTCCCATAGGCAATAAATGTGTCTGCTAACTCATTTGCCTTGCATTTGACTATGCTTCTCTCTTCACTCACCTGGTATTAGTCAGCTATTCAGTAGACTTAACTCTGTTGAATGTCCAATTTGGCTGATTTTACTCTGCTGAAAGAGTATAATACTTCTGAAATACAATTTCCTTCACTTAAAACTCTGATGAATGAGTCTTCTGGGCTTATTAACTCAGCTCAATTAATCCACGCTCATTCTTCAACTCTTCAAATCTTGATTCACATAATGGTTTTGTGAATATATAAGCTAACTGCTTCTCAGTTGAGACATATTCCAATGTGATGTCTTTCTTTTCAACATGATCTCTGATGAAATGATATCTAACATCAATGTGCTTTGTAGAGGCTTACTTGGACATTGTTCGGGATATTGTTCGTTGCCCGATTACTCCAGACTCAGTGGATAAAAGGGTGTGGACTCATTCCATGGATGGGATGGTCACCTCTAAATCAGCTTATGCCTTCTTAAGATCGTCCTACCCATCTGTTAAAAGGGGATCGTGGATCTGGTCCTCTTACATTCCCGAAAGGTGCACGATTGTGGTTTGGTGGGCTATTTATGGACGTTTGGTTGTGATGGACGTCCACCGTCACATAGGCTTTATCGTTCCTACTGCTTGTTGCCCATGTTATTCTCACTCGGAATTGATTGATCACATTTTTGTTTCTTGTGATTTTGCAGGAGCACTCTGGGATTGGGTTGCTGCATCATTCGTTGTGGCTTTCCGCAATGTTTATAGTCATTATTCTAGTGCCTTGGTCTCTTCCCCTTCCTGGCTAGATTAAAGTCAATATGGATGGATGTGCTACAGGTGCTCCTGGGCGTCTTACGGCGGTGGGGGTTTATCGTACTTTTTGGGGTTTTTTCGTGGTGGTTTTGTGGAGCAAAGGTGGCACACGTGCTATGCATTTGAGGTCGAATTAGTTGCAGCGATGAGCGCCATTTCTTATGCTTTTCATAAGAGATGGACTAACCTTTGGCTAGAGTCTGATTCCACTTATGTTGTGGACCTTTTTTGATCTTGGGTTGGTTCCATCCCTTGGCGTATGCTTGGTCAATGGCATCATTCTCTCTTTATGATTTCCCAGATGAACTTGATGGTTTCTCACATATATCGGGAAGGCAATCGTGTGGCGGATCATCTCAAAGAAACTCACGTGCGACTCCACCTGGTGGGACCTTCCTCCCAAGTGGATATTATCTCCCCGCTCACGGATGACTATGTTGGACGTGACGCAATATAGATTTGTTAGATAGTTTTGTCATCTGCACTTATGTTTTGGTTGTATGGTTTTTTCTTTTGGATATATGGTTTTATCGTCGGGGTACTATTTTCCTACTAAACGTTTTTCCCACAAGAGTGGTTTTTACCTTGGTAGGTTTTTAACAAGGCCCCAAACATTGCGCTACCTGGCTACAGTCGGCTTGTGACCAGGATCTTTCTTTTCTTTTTATTATAATTTCGACCTTTATTTAAAAAAATGTGCTTTGTCTTTGAGTGCAATACTGGATTATGAATGATAGCAACTACACTTGTGTTGTCATACATAATAGGAATTTCTCTTTCTTCAATGCCATAATCTCTCGCTTGTTGTCTCACCATAAGATTTTGGAAAAACAAACCTACCTACATCAATGTATTCAACCTGAGTTGTTGATGTAGCTATTGGATTTTGTTTCTTGCTGAAAACAAGAAACTAATCTATTTCCAAGCAGTTGACATGCACCGTTTACTCTTTCAGTCAACTCTACATCCACATTATATTGAGTCTGGATATCCAATCAACTTGAAACCTCTTTCATTAGGATACCACAATCCAACTTTTTATCTTCCTTTCAGATATCTTAATATCTTCTTAGCTGCAATCATATGACTCTCTTTTGGTGCAGATTGACATCTTGCACCAACTACAAAGGTGATGTCAAGTGTGCTAGCAGACAAGTAGAGCAATGATCAAATGGGTGCTCTATATCTTGTCTAATCAACTAATTTGCCTTCTGCATTCATATCAAATTTGATTGAAGGGTTGATTGGAATTTTCATAGATGACTTATCTTCCATACCAAACTTCTTCATCAAATATCTTGTATACTTGCTTTGGCTTATGAAGGTTCCATCCTTCATTTTATTTACTTGATGTCCTAGGAGGAAAATTAATTCTTCCATCATGCTCATCTCAAACTTTCCTTGCATCAGTCTTGAGAACTTATCACACGAGTCCTTGTTTGTGGATCTAAAGATAATATCATCCACATAGATTTGAAGTTGCAAGATGCTATGTCCATCTTGAATTCTGAGAGGGTTCTGTCAACTTTTCCTTTTGTAAATCAATTGTCTATAAAGAATTGAGACAATGTATCATACCAACCCCTTGGGCCTTGTTTCAATCCATAAAGTGCCTTCTTGAGCTTGTACACTTTATCCCCTATAGTCTTTTGCTCAAAACGTGGAGGTTGCTCAACATATATTTCTTCCCTTACCTTGGCTTCCTTCCCTTGGAACTTGGCTGCCTGACTTTTAGAAGACTGCTGACTCTTGGAGGATGTTCCTTGAGTCTGCTGCTTCATAGATTTTTCAACAATCCTTAAGCCCTCTATCCAGTATAAGTTCCATGCATCAGCTATCTCCATTCATGCATAGTATCCTTCTGATAGAAGTTCAAACCCCTTATTCGACCTTTCTTCCAATGCAGCAGGAGGCGGTGTAACTTCTTCTCTTGGGAGCATGCCAACTGGAGGATCTCGATAGTGGACTTCTAATTTCTAAATTCTCTCCACTTGACTTTTATCAAGTTTTGCAATTTATGCCGTAAACTTCGAAAAGCTAGGGCAACTTCCTATTCAGTTGATAAGTCTTGAGGTAGCTGAGAATGGATTGAGGTGGTGGTGCCTTTGCCTTTTATGATCAACTTCATAGGGGGTATTTCAAGCTTTTCTTCCCCCTTTTGGCATCATCAAAAGGTTGGACTGTTTGAGAAGGGAGTCCAATTTCTTGTGCGTTAATAAGTCTGCTGAATGTTGGTAGGACCTAAGCGTATACAACTGATTTTTCATGGACAAAATATCAGCTTTCATCGATGCCTCCATTTTCTTTTCTGTTTTCATCTACAACAACTCATATCTGAGAGATGACTTCTCTCCATTCTTTCAATATTGTCCCTTTGTCTTTGCTGGAAAGCAAGCTGGTCAGCTCTCCAGACAACCAACTTTGAAAACAACAGTCTGAAATAGCCAACTGGCTTCCTACGGAGAGCTTTGTTCTGTTGTGCCCATTCCCTGATCCGCAACATAGCTCCTCGAATATCTCCTGAAATGGTGGCATCATGATTATCGATCCTGGTGCTCAAGTCAGCAAAGCCTTTCTTCATGACCTCCAGCTCCTCGCACATGGCTCGAAAGGCACGTCGAAAGTTAGCTACTTGTTCATTTGAATCTTAAAGAAACATGGAGTCGAAATCATGGCCAAACAGTACAATGCGTGTATCCGATGGAACTTACAAATTAGTCAATCAATTTGAACGTTAAAATGCGTCGCTGCCTCGACATACTCAACTTCAAAAGGGATCTCTTCGACAAGGAAAGTGTAACATCGCCAACTTAGATCAGAGGAAGTTCCCACTTCTCCTTCAGGAACAATTAGCTCTTCTCCGTGGCCAACAACTCTTTTTGCCTCACCAAGGAAGCCTCATTGACAATGGCAGTAAAGTAGGAGCCTGTTGTCTTGATTATGCCTCAACCGTCTTAACAGATTCACTGGCAAATGTTTATTCTTCCAATTGAGTAATCTTTGCATCAATTACTTGAGCTGCATCACAGGAAGGAGATTGAACTAGTGGGGGTGGACCATCGAGTAGCACAAACCTCATCCTAGTATATTTCAAGTTTGCATCCAAATCACTGGCCTCTTTATCGGACTCTGCTGAATCATCAAAATCTTCAGCCATGTCATAATACTCAGCTTTAGAGTTTATTTCTGCAAGGGAACCTATCACCATTGGCTCAGTGGATTCCGATTCTAGAAATTTAGGCACTTCACCAGAAACATCAATATTCCCCCTGGCAGTCTCAATCACCAATGGGTCTTTAGTACCTTTTTAGCGGTCTCAACCACTGAAAGGCCTTCAATATTCCCTACAACAGACTGGGTTGCTGTTGGGTCTTTAGCATTGGCATCCTTAGAGGTCTCAACCTCAGGGATTGCGCTTCATGACCAACAGTTTTAACTATCATGGTCTCTGTTGATTCATCATTTGCCTCAGTTACGGGTATTTCAACTTTTGTAAAAACATTGGCCTTCAACTGTGCTGGGGCCTCAGCTGTGGTAATCTTAACCACCAGGGATTGATCAGGGTTTGGACTCGTCAGGGTTTCATCAGGGATTGATCTGGATAATGCTTCGCCCCGTGTGGCCACTCACATGCATGTCCCTAGGCGCTCGACTCCTCCCGTGGCTACTCATACCTCGATCTTACTCGAAGCCTATCACGGTGCGAAGACTCTTGACAAACCCATTCGCCCTCCTCAGATAGAGCTATCTCGAGCTAGACCTGTGGAGGATAAACACGATTGCTTCAATCAGTTACACAGTGTCATATGCCGGTTGTTCATCAGTTGGAAATCGAGGACGATAGTAAGGCCTCCCACATCTTAAACAAAGCGGCACAGAAGCGTTGGGTAGATTATGCGGAGGATGATAATATTGCTAGTGCCACAGTTTCTGAGCCTGATCATTCCGGGTCTCCATCCTGGACTAATTCCCCTGACTCGTCCCAATGAATTGCTTTTATTGGAACATTCGGGGAATTGGAAATGTTGCTTCTCGCAATATTCTTAAGTAGTTATGTAGTCGACACAAACCTTCTTTGGTTGCTATCGCAGAACCCAAAGTTGATCTGCAGTCTATTTCTGATCGTTATTGGGTAGGTATGGGTCTTCAGTTTGTGGTTCAAAATTTTAGAGCTTCGGGGAAGTCGGATATTTGGGTTTTCAGACGATCGGACATCATGGTTCTTCAGTAGGTTTTTATTTCGGATAAGTGTATTGTCCTCAAGGTTCAGTTCTATAATCACACTTTTCACGTGGGGTTCGTTCATGCTATTTGTAATCATGTGACTCGTAGACAGTTATGGTCGAATATTATTACTCTGGGCTGTAAGGATTTGGTTTTGATGGGGGATTTTAATGCTATTCTGGGGAACCATGAGTGCACAGGTCAGGGGGTCGCATTGATGGCATCTTGCCAGGAATTTCGTGACTTTTATGACAATGCTGGGTTGGCGTCTATTCCCACGGTGGGCAAGCTTTTTACTTGGTGCAAAGACGTGTCCGATCATTGCCTCATACAGGCCCACTCAATCGAGCCATTGCCATGATGATTTGTTAACATTTGGCGTGAGGGATCGAGGTTTTTGTTCTTCCTCGCTCTTGTTCTCGATCATCACCCTCTGCTGCTAGCTTGTGCGACCACGCCCTACAAGGGCCCTTCTCCTTTTCGTTTCCAACGCATGTGGGCTAAGCATCCCGCCGATTAGTGGTTGCGTCTTCTTGGGATCTTTATGCGCAGTACCAGCCCTTGCTTCGTTTGATGATTAAATTAAAAAGGTTACCCCATTGCTTCGTTCTTGGAACTCGGAGGTCTTTGGGGATGTTCATCGCGATGTGGATGAGAAGCTTGAGAAGTTAAGACAGATTCAAATCGGATATTGAGACTCTTGGGTACAGTTCGGTGCGACAGATCGAATTGAGGCCCGTGAGTTTGCTAAACCACGCCCTTCTTATTCAATTGGAGTTCCTTCGTCAAGTCTAGGGCTGCTTGGTTGGTTGATGGTGACCGCAACACATCCTTTTTTCACCGTTGTTGTCAGACTAAGGCCGCTCGGGCTGGTATTCACAGTCTGATGATTAATGGTAATCTATCTACGGATCCGGCTGTCATCAACAGTCATATTATTCAGTTCTTCGAGGAATTATTAATGGTGCCCTCAGGACCAATTCCAGATTTTTCCCCATCGATCAAGTCATTAGCCCTGTGGTGTTGGATGTGGAGAATGACTGTTTACCTCTCTACCATCAGAATTGGAAATTCACGACGCGGTATTTGATCTTAGTATAGATAGCTCTCCAGGCCCGGATGGCTTCAATGGTGCATTTTATCAGAACTGTTGGGACATTATTTCTCGATGTCATTGCGGCCGTCGTCAATTCTTCCATTTGGCTCCCTCCCCCCGCCTCAATTCCAGCTTTATGGTCCTTATTCCGAAATGTAAAGATGTGAATACCGTGGATAACTTCAGACCTATAGTTATGAGCAATTTCATCTTTAAAACTATTACAAAGATTCTGGCTACGAGATTGGGCGGCATAGTCAGACGTATTTCGCCCCCACGCAATTTGGCTTTATACCGGGTCGTCAGATTCATGATTGCATTGCTTTGGTGTCGGAGGGTTTCAATATCCTGCATAATCGTAATGACACTAATATGATCCTTAAAGTTGATATTCGCAAAGCTTTTGACACTCTCAGCTGGGATTTCCTATTCTATGTCTTGCGCAGATTTGGATTTCGGAGAAATTCGTTGCGTGGATCTCCGTCATATTTCACTCCGCACGGATTTCGATTCTTATTAATGGTTCGCCTGTCGGTTATTTTGCTTGTACGAGAGGGGACAGACAAGGTGATCCTCTTTTTCCACTTCTCTTCTGTCTCGCTGAAGAAGTCCTTGGGAAGTCTATTGCTTACTTGGTGTCTACCGCCTGCATCAGGCCCTTTGTGGCGCCACGCAACATTGTTTTCCCATCCTCCATGCTATATGCGGATGATATTATTATTCTTTGTGCGGCAACCTCGGCAATGCACGCCATGTTTTTGACATACTTGGTCGATGCTTCCCTATCGTAAGGTTTTTAATCCCAATAAATCTAAGGTGTTTTTGGTAGCGGGTATCGCAAAGATATTAGGAACCGTATACAAACGATCATGGGATTATCAATCGGATCCTTTCCTATGACTTATCTTGGAGTGCCTATCTTCAAGGGTGCCCCAAAGCAGGGTGTGTTGCGGTCCTTGTTTGATAAAATAATGGTGAAATTTAAACGCTGAAAGGTTCTTCCCTATCGCCGGCGGGACGATTCTGTTTGGTAAATTCAGTTATTGCCAGCTCCTTGGTTCACAGTATGCTTGTTTATAAGTGGCCGATCGCGATCCTTAAAAAGTTGGAGCAGGCTATACGTAACTTCATCTGGACTGGCGACATTAATCGGGGGGTTCCGCTCGTGGTTAATCGGATCTTGTTCTTTGCGCCAAGTCCCGGGGGGTGCTTTGGCGCCAGTTAATCATCTCTACTAACCGTGTTTTCCATATGAAAATGGGCTGGAAACTTATCACGTCTGACTCAGTGGTTTTTGACACCCTTCGTAGATGCTTTTTGACGAATAATGGCACCATTAGACACACTTTCTTGACCTCGTCTATTTGGGCGGGTTTGCGTCCGAGTGTAGAGGATTGCCAGACTGATTCGAGATGGGTTCCTGGGTCTCATTCTACAGTAAATTTCTGGACAGATAACTGGCTTGGTTACACTATTGCTGATCGGATTGGTATTCCACATGATTTTCGGGCTTAATTTACGAATCCTATCTCGGATTTCTTCTTTGATAATAAATGGCACCTAACCATATCTTTTGTGCAGGCTTATCTGGATATTGTTCGGGATATCGTTTGTTGTCCGAGTGCTCTGGACCCTCTGATAAGCGAGTGTGGACACGGTCTATGGACAGGCGGTTTCATCCAAGACCACTTATGCATCTATTCGGCTTTTTTTTCCTACGGTGAAATGGGGATCTTGGATCTGGTCCGCTCATATTCCGAAGAGGCACACGATTGTGGTTTGGCGTGCGATTTATGGACATTTGGCTACTTTGGATGTCCATCGCCCGAAGGGGTTAATTGGCCCAACTGCTTGCAGTCTTTGTCTTTGTTCTTCGGAATCGATTGATCACATCTTTGTTTCTTGTCGTTTTGCAGGAACCATATGGAACTGGATTGCTAACACTTTTGCTATGGATTTTCGTAATGTCTATAGTTTCAATGAACTCTTGGTTCACTTGATGGATTTTCACTTCAGTGCGCAGATTGCATTTCTATGGAGGGTGGTGGCTGTCTCTTGTATCTGGCTTATTTAGCACATCAGAAATGATGTTATTTTTAATGACAGGCAATGGACTACGGATGCGGCGTTGATTCAGTTGAGGGCCATGATCATTGAGTGTGCTTCGTTGGATAAAGGGTGCATGCAGAATACTCAGGAGGATCTTCTTCGCCTTCACCTGCTTAGGGTTAAGGGTCGCCTCCCAAGGCTCCTCGGGGCATTTCGGTGCCTTGGTCTCTTCCCCTCCTTGGCTGGATCAAGGTTAATACTGATGGTTGTGCTATGGGCGCTCCAGGTCGTATCACGGCAAAGAGGAGTCTACCGCACCTATCATGGGTTCTTTCGTGGGTGCTTTGTGGAACAAAGATGGTACGGGGATTTGCTTTTGAGGCAGTGTGGAACAGTGTCGCAGCCATGATGGCAATCCATTACGCATTTCATAAGGGCTGGAATAACATTTGGCTGGAGTCGGACTCTACCTTCGTGGTGGACCTTCTTCGATCTCGGATTGGCTCCGTTCCTTGGAGATTATTGAATCAGTGGCGGTATACTCTGTTTGTGCTTTCTCAGATGAACTTGGTGGTTTCCCACATTTATCGTGAGGGTAATCGGGCGGCGGATCATCTCAGCAAGTACACTTATGATTCGGCTTGGTGGGACGCCCCTCCTGCGGGCATCATTTCACTGCTCACGGATGATTATGTCGATCGAACGTAGTATAGATTTGTTAGCTAGTTTTGGGTTTGGTGTTCTGACTATGGTTGTATGGATTTATTTTATCTCGCCGGGGTACTCTTTTCCTACTGAGGGTTTTCCCCACAAGGGTGGGTTTTACCTTGGTAGGTTTTTAACAAGGCCCCAAATAGCGCTACCTGGTCGGCTTGTGACCAGGATTTTCCTCTTATATTATATTTCGATTCATTAAAAAAAGGATCGATCTCGTGCTCAGTTACATTTTAGTTGGGCGCTTAATCCAGGTACTATACGCCTTTCTCCTTGGGTCCCGGATTTCAACCCTTACAAAGTTCACACATCAGTAGCCAGTGTTTGGGTATGCATATTTGAGCTCAGCTTGGAATATTGGGATCCCAACACGATTCTGGGTATTGCAAGTGCTATCGGCAATCTGATTCAAATTGATCAACGGTTGCTGGATGGGTCGCTGGGACATTTTATTCGGGTGTTGGTTGATATTGATCTCGCTAAACCACTGGAGGATCACATAATGGTAGAACGGGTTGGCCAGTGTTCCTTTGTGTCGGTGTCATATGAAAAACTGCTAGAGTTTTGTGCTAAATGTAACATTACGGGACATGCGACTGCTTCTTGCCGCATTACTACTACGGGTAACACGGATACGGATAGGCGTACCAGCCCCTCTCATGGACGATCTCATGGACGCTCTAGGGCATCGGAGGGGCGTTCACGTCGATTGAAAGGGGTTGCTCCGAGTTCGTAAAGTTTATCGTCCCCGTGCGACAGAGACAAGGGCAAGGCCGTTGACGACTCAATGGGAAATACAGGTTCGACTATGCGAGCAGGATCCCCCACCTATGCAATAGTCACTTGCCCTCCTGATATACATACGGGTAATACTTTTGAGGCTCTTTCTTCAGATGACATCCCCGACCAACCATCCGCAGATTCTCAGTCAGATTATCCAAATGAGGGGAACCAAGAACCAAGGCCCCCTACTTCCAACACCGGCTCCATCTCCACTATTCCGTCTCTTACGGTTCAACATCCGTTGGAGAAACCTATCTGGGCTCTGAGTCGTGCCTTCCAGGACAACTCCCTTGATTCGGCTAAATCCAGATTAATTCAGAGTTTTACTAAGGGTCCATCACTAGCAATTCATGACATTACAATCGAATCGACGCCCGGGGCGAATGAGTTAGATTTTGAAGCTTCTAAGAGATGGGCGGACTATGCGGATGAAGTGGCTCACGCTCAATCGTCGGACTTTGTAGTACACCACACTCTTTTTACCGTGAGATCATCACGGGCGGCACCCCCACCGCCTCAATGAATTGCATCTTTTGGAACATCCGGGGCTTGGGAACATTCTTGTAATGTTCTTAAGATTTATGTCGAAAAACATAAACCTTCTATTTTAGCTATCTGTGAGCCTAAGGTGGACATTTCATCGATTTTAGATTCTTTTTGGAGTAGTTTGGGGTTAAGCTTCATCGCTCGTAGCTTTCGGGTTAACGGTCGGGCTGATATTTGGGTATTCTGATGATGCGGGTATCTCTCGTCCTAAATCGGGTTTGGCCTTCTTCTTATTGTATTGTTCGCAAGTTCAATTGGGTTCTTTGGTCTTTCATATTGGTTTTGCTCATGGTTTATGTGATCATATTGCTCGGCGTATGCTTTGGTTGGTTTTGAGAAATTTGGGTCTTGATTATCTGATGCTTATTGGGGACTTTAACATGGTGTTGGGTCATCATGAGCGTTCGGGCAGCGGTACTCTTTCCTAGGCCTCTTGTCAGGATTTCAGGGATTTTTTGGAGGACGTTGGGTTGTTCCCTGTGCAGACAATGGGAAAGGCGTTCACTTGGTGCTCCCCTCGTACGCCTCTTTCCCTTCTTCAGGTGAAATTGGATCGAGCCTTAGCAACGTGTCAATTTTTCTCTCTTTGGTAAGTTGTTAAGGGTTTGGTTCTTCCTCGTATCAGTTCGGACCACCATCCCATTTTGGTTTCTTGATCTTCCTCCATCCTCAGGGGGCCGGTCCCATTCCGTTTTCAGCGCATGTGGATTCATCATGATTCTTTTTGGGACATTGTTACTGCCTCTTGGGCGCTCCCGTGTGCGTCGCCCAACCATATGCTACGTGTCATAAGGAAGCTCAAGAGGCTGCGATGCATCTATTAGGGTTTGGAATAAAGACGTCTTTGGGGATGTTAATCGGCAGGTGGAAAATGATAATATTGCCATGTACACTTTAAATATAAACTAGGGCTTTTCTCTCTCTTCTCTCTCCTGGACGCTATACGATCATTTCCTCGCTTCCGCGCCATCGCCGTAGCAATCACCATGGCGTCATCGGAGTTCCATGGTCTCACCTCTAACTTTCTCAAACTCCGGTGCAATCCGTCAACCCTTCAAAGAATAGGGGTAATCTCGCTGAAACATACATTATCCATCCATCGCATCTCGTGATCCGCGCCATGGTACGAGCAACGCTAGCGTGGCACCTATGGATTCTTCACGCAGCAAGCTCCGCATCTCCGTAGCACCCATGCTCTACAAGATCCTTGCACGATCGCCCCAACGATCAGCAACCACATGCGTCCTTACACCTGCAGAACCCTACCTCGTACAAGCAATATCCCAACAACTTCAACCTGCAGCATCTCCCCCCAGCGTCCTCGTAGTAGCCCCCAGCGCACCATGTGGTGGGAGATAGGGGGGTTGCGCCCCCTCATCAATTGCCAGCGCCCCGCCCTTTACCCCCATGGCCTTGGCCGCCCGTTTGGGGGGCCCCCTCCCATCTGTTACATGGGGGCCGGCACGCCCATCCTCCATCCCAGCCACCCTCCCCAGGGGAGTGATGTCCCCTGGGCCACAGCTTCCAACCCTCAGAGCACTCCTCCTGCATGCCCTCCCACAGACGCTTCTCACCAGGCTGGATGCTCTGCCACCATGGGTATCACCCATGCATCGAACCTCCGGCAATCGGCTCATAACATTGGTCCTCAAGTTTCGCAGGTTAATACCTTTGCTAAGGTGGTTTCGGGAAATCCCCATCCTTCGAATCCTACTTTTCCACAGGCCCCAGGAAATATCTCATTTTCTCATATGGTTTCTGGTAAAATGCACTCTATCCCTAAACCTATTAAGAATGGGGATTATTATTCAGTTACTATTGATGAGAATGTTTACCAACAATGCCTTGCTGAATTTTCGTTCTCCCTGATCGGGCGAGTTATTTTGGGAAAAGGAAACAAGTCATGGGCTACTATGCTTTTGCACAATAGACTTTCTGAGCTTTGGGGTATTAAGAATGACTGGAAACTAATCCCCTTGGGAAAGGGATTTTTTTGTGTTAAATTGTTCAATGCGCAGGACCGTGCTCGTGCTCAACTTCGCACCACTTGGGCGCTAAACCCGGGTACTATTCGCCTCTCTCCATGGGTCCCGGACTTCACTCCTTATAAGATGCAAACTTCGGTGGCCAGCGTTTGGGTTCGCATTTTCGAGCTCAGCCTGGAATACTGGGACCCTAATACCATCCTGGGGATTGCCAGTGCTATTGGAAATCCATTACAAATTGATCAGCGATCGCTTGATGGTTCGTTGGGACATTTTGTTCGGGTATTGGTTGATATTGACCTTTTAAAACCGCTGGAGGAACACATCATGGTGGAGAGAGTGGGATAATGTTCGTTTGTATCGGTCACTTACGAGAAACTCCCAGAATTTTACCCTAAGTGTAATGTTACGGGACACTCGATAGCTTCTTGTCGTCTAAACAATGCGGGAAATATGGACACGGAAAGGCGCACATCTCCCAACCATGGACGTCCCAGGGGACCGGCAACACGTCAGAATTCAGTTCAAAGAGGATGTTCCAGGGTGCACAAAGTATACCGTCATGTGCAGCAGGACAAGGGCAAGGCCGTTGATAACTCAATGGGAAATACGGGTTCGACGATGCGTGAAGCATCCCCTATCCGAGCAATCATCACTTGCCCTCCAAATATGCAACTCGTCAATTCTTTTGAGGCTCTTGATTCAGTGGACATTAATGATCAACCATCCACGACTTCTCAGGCAGATTACCCAGCTAGGGATCGGGGCTTCTTCTTCTCATACCGACCCCGTCTGCAATATCTTGCCTATTACGGTTCAACGCATCCGTTGGGTAAGCCTATTCGAGCTCTCCACCGTGCTTTCCGGGACAGCTCCTTGGAGACGGCTAAATCCATATTACTTCAGAGTGTTACAACGGGTCCATCACCTCCGATTCACGACATTGATATTGAGACAGAGCGCCCAGGGCTAAATGAGATGGACGCTGCAGCAAGCAAGAGATGGGCTGATTACGCAGAGGAAGTGGGTAACTCCCAACCGCTGGATTCTGTATCCCATCACACTCCTGTTTTTACCGTGAAGTCGTCACGGGCACCACCCCCCCACCGCCTCAATGAATTGCATCTTCTGGGACATCCGGGGGATTGGGAACGTTGTTTCTCGCAATGTTCTTAAGGCTTTATGTCAAAAGCATAAACCTTCTATTTTGGCTATCTGCGAGCCCAAGGTGGACATTTCGGTGATCTCAGATTCTTATTGGCATAGCTTGGGTTTCACTTTTGTGGCTAAGAATTTTCGAGATAATTGTCGGGCTGACATTTGGGTTTTATGTGATGCTAGCATTTCCATTCTTAACCAGGTCTGGTCTTCTAACCAATGTATAGTTTTGCAAGTTCAATTTGGTTCTTTGGTTTTTCATGTTGCTTTTGTTCATGGCTTGTGTGATTACATTGCACAGTGTGCGTTGTGGTCGGATTTGAGGAATTTGGGTCTTACTGACATGTTGATTGTTGGGGATTTTAATGCGGTTTTGGGACATCATGAGCGCTCGCGCAATGATACTCTTTCCCAAGCCTCTTGTCAGGATTTTAGGGACTTCATGGAGGATCTTTGGTTTGTTTGCGGTCCCAACGACTGGCAATTCATTTACTTGGTGCTCCCCCCGAAGGCCTCTATCTTTACTTCAGGCTAAGTTAGACCGAGCTCTTGCCAGTTGCCAATTTTTCTCCTTTTGGCAAACTGTAAAAGGCTTAGTCCTTCCTCGTATTGGATCCGATCACCACCCCATTTTGGTTTCTTGTTCTTCTTCAGTTAGCAGGGGGCCGGTTCCACTCCGTTCTCAGCGTATGTGGGTACACCACCATTCGTTCAGGGATTTGGTCACCATCTCTTGGGTTTCCACATGCGACACGCCCAACCCCTTACTGCGTGTCATGTGGAAGCTCAAACGATTGCGACAGGTTATCAAGGACTGGAATAAAGATGTCTTTGGGGACGTTAACCGTAAGGTGGAATTCCAGATGGAGCAGGTTCGTCAGATTCAGGCAGACATAGAGACTTTGGGTTATTCCGCTGCTCTTCGTGATAAGGAGCTGGACGCCCAGCTCAGGCTCTCCCAGACGCTGCAATTACAATCCGATTTCCTTAAGCAAAAGGCCCCGTACTGCGTGGCTTAAGGACGGGGATCGCAATACAACATTTTTTCATCGGCGCACCTAGGTTCGTGCGGGACGCGCGGGGATACAGGGTCTTATGGTTGAATGCAGTTACACTGATGATGCTCCGATCTTGGGGGACCATATCGTTACCTTTTACAAGGAGCTCTTCGCGGATACCGGGCGTTCCTTCTCGGATTTCTCGCTCATCGACCAGGATATTAGTCGAAGGGTTGGGGTGCAGGATAATGCCAGCCTCACAGCCATTCCGTCGGACTTAGAGATAAAGGAAGCGGTTTTTGATATGGATTCAGATAGTTCTTCGGGGCCGATGGGTTCAATGGGATTTTTTATCGCCATTTCTGGGATGTCATCTCCGCCGAGGTAACTGCTGTTGTTCGCTTTTTCTTCAGTAATTCGTCCCTACCTCTGGGATTGAATGCCAGTTTCATGGCGCTCATCCCAAAGACTAAGGATGCGAATGTCATTGAAAACTTTCGCCCAATTGTTATGAGCAATTTGAACACCTAAACCACCTTCTTCTTTCGGGGCACATCATCTAGCCCAATTAATAGTGACACTCCCTTGAAACGAATCAGGAAGGGGATTTTAACAATTGGTGCGTGCGATTACACCTTAAAGTTTGTGCGATTTTTTTGAATACTATGTCCTCATCGCTGTCGTTCAGCTACTTCATCTCCGACCAAATCCTTCTCTGATTTTCCGATCATGGATGTATTTTTATTCCCTGAGATTCAAACATCTAGCAGCCCAGCCAACGTCACGCTCAACGTTGTTTACCAACATACCAATAGTTACAACCCGGCGAATGTTTCCTTTCAACCATCGTCGCCATCGAAGTCGATCGGGGACATACCTTCTCCACCGGTCACACGCACAACCCTCATGGAGGAACGCGTCGCGACGCCTATGATCAAACAAGTACCATTAACCCAATTCCTAGGGTTCATAAGATAAACCCTAATTCTAAGGTTTGCACTACAACTGACGACTTCGTTTCTCCCTGCTTACGAGATACACTATGAAATACCAAGGATTTTGGCGAAGAAGACGGCACGCAGGTGCATGGGAATAAACCTATGAACTTTGCCCACGTTTTTACGACAGAGGAGTCACGCCCGGTGAAAAAAGGAGACTACTTTTCAGTAACTATAGATGAAAACATCTATCAACAGAGGACGGCCGAACTGAGAAATACGTTGATTGGGAGAATTCTTTTGCCAAAAGGGTTTAAGCCATTAACGCTGCCGGAGCTAAAATCGAAATTGACAACTTTCTGGAAGATTGTGGATGCATGGAGACTGATTCACTTGGGAAGGGGATACTACAACCTGCAGTTCACCAACATTGAGGAGCGGAATCGAATATTTTCAAAATCTACGTGGAATTTGCAACCTGGTTCGATACGGTTAATGAATTGGATGCAAGACTTCAATCCCTACAGGGTTAACACATCAACGACGCAAGTTTGGATCCGTATTTATGAATTAGGATTTGAATATTGGCATCTATCGCTCATCAATAATATAGCTAGCGCTGTGGGAACCCCTATTCTTTTCTTAATAAGCTGGGAGTACTGGTTGGAGAATTTCAAATAAACTGAAAGATACAGGGTTCGAACCCTGGTTAACACCCTATGGGAACCCCTATTCAAATTGATGAATGATCCTTGAACGGAGAAGTTGGACACTTCATTCGAGTCCTTGTTGAAATCGATTTAAATAAACCACTGCAAGAATTTATCATGATAGAAAGAATTGGTCATGGCTCTTTTCAGACGCTTCACCTATGAAAACCTTCCAGAATTTTGTGCTCATTGCAAAATAGTGGGGCACAATGCTAATCGTTGTAGGCACTATACGCCTAAGGAAGCACGCCCTCAAACCAAACAGACGCAAACAATTGATAGTCTGGTGAGAGGAAGATCAGTGGACAGAGGTCGTAATTTCCAGAACAAAGGAAAAGGGGTGGCAACGGAAGAATGGGTTCAAGTGAGGAAACATGGAGTCCGGCTAGTGGATATCAATCCTCCGAACATCATTAATACACAAAACTCCTTCAATTTACTACAGGAGAATGATGAGAATGAACAGGTGGTGCTTGTGGATAATCTGACGGGGACGGAAACAGACAAGGCTAACGAAGGGAATAAGGATCAGACGGATGGGTTGGATATTTCGCAGGCTCACAATCCGGACAGGCGGATTATTTTGGCAGGCCCAAGTAAGACGAACGCAAATACTGACAATGGGAACTTAAGTGATAACGGATTGGATAAAGTACAAAAGTCAATCGACGAGGTGGCTAGTAGCAAACCCATTAACAACTATGAGATCACTTCCACAAGCTATAAGGAAAGCTTTAAGGCAATGGCGGCGGCGGCTAAAAAGCGATGGGCAGACTTGAAGGAAGAAGAACAACTAGGTAATGCTTTCCTAGAGAGTATTGATTCTGATACGCACGTGGTGCGTCCCCCTCCCCCTAATTTATCTTGAATTGCTTGTTTTGGAATGCTAGAGGTCTTGGCAACGATGCCTCTATATCCATGCTCAAGGACTTATGTCGCGTACATAAACCTGATATTGTTGCGATTGCGGAGCCGAAAGTTCAATTTTCTACTATTAGTGATTCATATTGGAATGCTATTAATCTCACCTTGGTTGCAGAAAATTTCCGTGCAAATGGTATTCCAGATATTTGGGTATTTGTTCGTACTAATAATATGCAGGTGCAATTTCATTGGGCCTCCGATCAAATTGTGGTTTGCAAAGTGGGGTTCAGAATTTCCGCTTTTTATGGGCTTTGTGCATGCTCGGTGCTCGTATATTGCTAGATGGCGACTTTGGCTGGATGTGCGTGCTTTGAGGGCGATATAACATGGTTATTGTGGGGATTTTAACACCATACTCGGGAGCTCATGAAAGACAGGTGGAGCTCGCGTCCATGACACTTCGTGCAGGGAGTTCAAAAAATTTATTGATGACAATATTTTCATTCAGGTTCCAATGGTTAGAAACGATTACACCTGGGATATTTTCCGGCCTGTAAGGGGACTAATTCAGGCGAAGTTTGATAGGATTACGCCACAAATCAGTTCATGAATTTGTGGCATACTATTGGTGGTTTGGTGGGTCTCGACACTCCTCGGATCATAATCCTATTATTTTGAGATGCAATTTTTCTACACCTCCTTTGGCCGTTCGTTTCGATTTCAATCGATGTGGCTCCAAAGACGAAGGTTTTAAAAAGTGGTGGTGACTCATGGGGGATGGAGTGCACAAACACGATCCTATGGCCCGTGTTATGCGAAAACTTAAAAGATTATGGTCCATTCTTCGCCATTGGAATCACACGGTGTTTGGAAATGTTCATCGACAAGTTGATGAATTTCAAAGAAAAGCTTACGGATATTCAATCTCACATCTCCACGTTTGGATATTCTCGACAAAGATTATTCAACAGAGTTGCGCTTACATAAGGATCTAAATCACCGCTAAAAGACAATATGAGTTGTTGAGATAGAAAAGCCGCACACAAAGTGGTTGCGGGATGGGGATCGAAACACGAGTTTTTTCATCGGAAGCTACGCGAAAGAGGTCTCGGTTATATCACTCATATGCTTGTAAACGGCCAACGACGGATGATCGTGAGCATCAAAAGCCATGTTATTCAATATTATGAGCAACTTTTTGCGAACCGTGAACGGTAATAACGATTACTCCATGGTGGACAATGCAATTCAGCCAACGGTAACTCAAGCGGATAATTCAAGGCTGTGCTCGATTCCCACAGACGAGGAGATTAAGGGGGCGTTTTTGATTTGAGTCCTGATAGTGCTCCGGGGCCTGATGGTTTTGGGGGTCATTTTTATCATTGCTGTTGGGATATCATCGCTTCGGACATTTTACCGGCTGTTCGATCCTTTTTTGTTAGCAACGGACTGTCTAAAGGATGAAGAACAACAACGCTGATCGTGTGGAGGAGTACAGACCAATAATCTTAAGTAACTTTCTATTCAAGATAGTTACTAAGATCTTAGCCGTCAGGTTTGGGGATATTTTGAAAGATCATGTTCATGGAATGCAATTTGGTTTCATCCCGGGAAAACAAATTCATGATTGCATTGCTTTGGCATCGGAAGGGGTTAATTGTCTTCTTAATCGTTCTAGGACGCCAAACATGATTCTTAAGGTGGATATTAGAAAAGCTTTTGATACACTGAGGTGGGATTTCATTTATCACGTGCTTCGACGTATGGGGTTAGATCAGGGGTTTTTGCGTTGGGTGCTATCGTTTTTTAACTCGGCCAGGATTTCGATCCTTTTAAATGGAGGTCCTGGGAGGATATGTTAGATGCACTCGTGGAGTTCGTCGGGAGATCCTCTATCTCCCTTCTATTTTGTGCAATCAAGACGTGTTAAGCGGGGCATTGGATATTGCTATTCAAGAGGACATATCTCTCTCGTTTAAAACTACTCGCAATTTCGGTTTGCCTCCGTGTTTGTTATATGCGATGATATTCTTATCATGACGGCAGCTTCTTGGGAGAATTGTCAATATATAAAACGTATTTTGATGGGTTATGGACGCATCTCTGGCCAGCAATTCAATCCGGATAAGACTAAGGTCTATTTCCGAGATAATACGCCTATTCGGATTATGAGAAGAGTTCAGACACATCTGCAGATCACTCGTGGCGCCTTCCCTATCACTTATTTAGGCGTCCCTTTGTTCAAAGGGGCCCCCAAAATAAGATATTTCCAACCTACGCACGATAAAATTCTATCAAAATTTAAAAGGTGGAAAGGTACGTCCTTATCGATGGTTGGCCGTATTACTCTTGTCAATTCTGTGATTTCTAGCTCGTTTCTCCACTCGATGCTTGTCTATCGTTGGCCGATGACGTTGCTCGAATCCATGGAAAAGGCTATGAAACATTTTATTTGATCTAGAGATATTACTAAGAAAGGTGTGGTGACAGTCAATTGGGCTAGATGTTGTGCACCTAAGGATGAAGGGGGCTTGGGAGTTCGATCTCTTATTGCGGCAAACAAAGCTTTCCTTATGAAGGCTGCAAGGAAGTTGCTTCAATCTAGATCTATGTTTTTTGAGATTTTGCGGCAAAGATACTTCAATGGTGCGCCCAGAATGGCATATATTGGTTCGTCTATTTGGCCGAGACTTCGCCTTGTTGTCTTGGAATTGATTTCCCAATCCCGTTGGATTCTAAGGGACCGATCTGGTGTCCGTTTCTGGTTGGATAATCTGGTTAGGCTACTCAATTGCGGATCGCATTGGTATTCCTGCTCATATGTTTCAATATTTCGAATATCCAATTTTGGATTATTTTTATAATGGGGTTTGGCATTTTACGGAGGACTTCATGGTGGAATATATGGGGATTGTCATTGATATTCTTAACTTTCCGATCGCCCCACACTCGATGGATAGACGCGTGTGGATTAATTCTAAGGAAGGGGATGTATCTTCTAAAGAGGCTTACACCTTAGTTCGAAATCAATTTCTGGAGGTTCAGTGGGGTAAGTGGATTTGGTCTTCACACATTCCGTTGAGAAGATCAATCACTGTTTGGCATTCAATTCATAATCGCCTACCTGTTCTTGACAACATTCGAGGATCTTGGGGACCCTCAGCATGTTCATTATGCTACGAAGACTCGAGTCGAGTTGATCATTTATTCACACGTGCAGATTTGCATTGGCAATTTGGGGTTGGATTCGTGACACTTTCGAGGTTAGAATGCCCCTTAATGGAGGAGTGAATCATCTTTACGTATGGGCTATTCAAAGAGAGATTCATCCGCATATTGCTTCACTTTGGAAAGCGGCTATCATATCGACTATATGGGTTATTTGGCATGCTCGCAACGAGTGGATTTTCGAGACGTTAAACCCTTCACACGGCTGCTATTATTTTGGTTAAGGCGCTCATTATGGAATCATCAACCAAAGATTGCACTTATATGTCCAATTCGGTATATGACCTTTTATGTTTAAGACGGCTCTCTGTGTAGGGAAGGCCAAAACCACCGCCTGTGATTAAGCACGTTAGATGGTATCCTCCATTACCAGGATGGATGAAGGTGAATACGGACGGGTGTGCGCGGAGCACCGGGCAGATGTATGGCAGCGGGTATATTTCAAAATTGCAGGGGCTTTTTCACTGGTTGTTTTAGTCATAATGTTGGTAGAGGTTTTGCTTTTAAGTCAGAATTAATTGTAGCGATGACGACAATCGAGCGTGCTTATAAAAGAGGATGGGTCAAGTTGTGGTTAGAATCGGATTCTACATACGTATGTGGGTTGTTGGAAGCACGATATCTTGATGTACCATGGAATCTCTTAGCCAGATGGCGGATGACGCTTCACTATATCTCTCACATGGAGTTCAGAGTTTCACATATCTACAGAGAGGGCAACAAAGTAGCGGATAAACTTTCAAAGATGGACGTTCACTTAGATTGGTCCCATACGATTCCTGAGTCGATCTCCACAGAGTTGCATGAAGACATTAGCGGACAGATTTCATATCGATATGCATAGTTTTGGGGTACTCTTTTTCCTATCAAAGGTTTTTCCCTCTGGGTTTTACTTTGATAGGTTTTAACGAGGCCCCAATTTTGGCTATCTGCTTGGCTTGTAAGCAGTTTCTATGGGATTCTTTTGTTTAGATTCGTTTTTTGAACCTTGAGGTGTTACACTTTTTCATTGGTTTAGGCTAGCTGCTTGGCTTGTAAGAAGCATCATCTTTTCATTTTATATATATTTGACCATTCTATCAAAAAAAATTGTTATGAGCAATTTCCTTTTCAAGATCATCACAAAGATATTGGCTACGCGTTTGGGTTTGATTATTGCAGATTATATATCTCCGACGCAGTTTGGTTTTATCCCTGGCAGACAGATTCATGATTGTATTGCCATGGTATCCGAAGGGGTCAATGTCTTACAGGGTCGCACGGATTTGAAAATGATCCTGAAAATCGATATTCGTAAGGCTTTTGACACATTGAGGTGGGATTTCTTACTTTACGTCTTGTGCCGCTTCGGTTTTTCAGAGATCTTTGTGCATTGGATAGAGGTGGTTCTTTAGTCATCCAAGATTTCAGTGTTGTTGAATGGGACGCCGGTAGGATATTTTCCCTGTTTCAGAGGAGTCAGACAAGGGGATCTTTTATCACCGTTATTGTTTTGCATTACGGAGGAGGTTCTGGGTCGGTTTATTCAAGTGGTTTTGCATTGCGATGGATCAGTCTCGATTATCTTCCTTCACGGCGCCAAGGTGTATTATTTTTCCATCGTCCATTTTATACGCAAACGATATTGTCATCATGTGTGGGGCGTCTTCTACAAATGCCCAGGTCTTGCTTCAGATTCTTACTCATTACGCAGATATCTCGGGTCAAGTGTTTAATCCGCAGAAGTCCAAAGTCTACTTTGGTTCGCGGGTTTCGTCATATGTCCGTGGGAGGGTGCAACACATATTGGGGATCCATCCAGGGGCGTTCCCCACTGTTTATTTAGGCGCTCCAATCTTTAAGGACGCTCCAAAGGTTGCGGATTTGCAGCCTGTCTTTGACAAGATAATCCTTAAATTCAGAAGATGGAAAGGTTCGTCTTTTTCCCTTGCTGGCAGAGTTTGTCTTGTTAACTCGATGATCACTAGTTTTTTTGTGCACACCATGATGGTTTATAAATGTCTTGTTAACTTGGACTCGGTGGTTTACAGGACCCTCAGACAACGGTACTTTACAAGGGATGGGGACATTCGGCGGTCCTTCATTCCTTTTCTATTTGGGCTGGGATTAAACCCTGTATCTCCGATTGCTTGGATGGTGCCCGTTGGATCCCAGGTGCTAACTCCGAGGTTTTATTCTGGATTGATAATTGGTTGGGCTACTCTATAGCAGACAGAATTGGCATCCCAGAGGACTATAGATACTTATTTCATCAGCGCATTTTTGACTACTTTTATGATGGGTCCTGGCACTTCACCCTCTCTTTTGTGGAGGCCTATTTGGAGCTGCTCCGTGCCATTGTCCGCATCCCGAATGCGCCGGAGTCCAGGGATACTCGAGTTTGGTTGAACTCGGATGATGGTTCGGTTACCTCGAAGGCGGCTTATAATCATATACGCCCCCAACACCCGGTAGTTAGATGGGGTTCTTGGATTTGGTCGCAACATATCTCGGAACGGAGATCGGTGGTTGCATGGAGGGCAATACACAACCGACTGGCTGTTCAGGATTCCTTACGAGCTAGGGGAAGTTTTACTGGCCCTTCGATTTGTGTTCTTTGCAGGGAATCGGCAGAATCAGTTGATCACTTATTTGTCTCTTGTGCTTTTGCAGGAAATATATGGCGTTGGATTTTCCATTCTTTCCAAGATCACCCTCTTCAGACTTATAGTTTCAATGAGCTACTGGTGAGGTTAATGTCTTTTCATTTCAGTGACCAGGTCGCTTTTCTTTGGCGTGTGGCGATACTTTCCTGCATCTGGCTTATATGGCACATCCACAATGAGCTGATTTTCCACAACAAAATCTGGACACTGGAGGCGGCAATCATTCAACTACAGGTACTCATTGTAGATTCATCATCTTTGGATCGGGGATGCATGAACAATGATCAACAAGACCTACTTATCTTGCGCGGTCTGCGAGTTCCTGGATGGGCTAGATATGCTCCGAAGATTGTGGAGGTTCAGTGGCAAAACCCCTCCCAGGTTGGATCAAGGTTAACACGAATGGCAGCGCCACAGGGGCGCCGGGCAACCTCACAGCTTCCGGAGTCTTCCGGAATTGTAGAGGTTTCTTTCAGGGATCCTTTGTCCATCATTGTGGTTCAGGGTATGCGTTTGAAGCTGAATTGGTCGCAGCAATGTGGGCGATTCAATATGCCTTTGGCTGGAATCGGATTCGATGTATGTGGTGAACCTACTGGAGAAGAGAACAATGGAGGTCCCATGGCGCCATCTTAGTCATTGGCGCCCACCACCGATCTGCTCGAGGGTATTGATCTTGTAGTCTCTCATATTTTTTGGGAACGCAATCGGGTTGCAGACATGCTGAGCAAGAAGACGGAGTGCGGCACATGGTGGGGCGTCCCGCCCACAGAGCTCCTCCACTACCTCACTGATGACTATGTTGGCCAATCCAACTATTGGTTTGTTACTTAGTGCGCTAATGCTTCAGGATTCTTTTCCTTTTTTAGGCGCCTATTTTTACCTGGGGGGTACTCTTTTTCCTTCCAAGGGTTTTTCCCACAAGGGTGGGTTTTACCTTGGAAGGTTTTAACGAGGCCCCAACCATCCAGCCATTTGGCCAGCTTGTGATCATTTCGTTTGGTTTTTGACGTTATTTCCAGGCTTTCTTTCGGTTACCTGATCAGCCTGTGATCAGGACTACTCTTCTTTTCATTTATATATATATATATATTCGAACTTATTCAAAAAATCGTCAGGTGGAAAATTAGATGGAGAAAGTTCGTCAGATTCAGGCAGATATTGAGTCTGAGGGTTTCACTGAGGTGCGTCGTGACATGGAACTAGATGCTCAAAATGCTTTGTCTCGCACGATGCTATTACAATCTGAATTCCTGAAGCAGAAAGCCCGCTTGGCTTGGTTGAAGGATGGGGACTGTAATACGGCATTTTTCCATCGCCATTGTCAAATTCGTAGTGGACGCTTGGGGATCCAGGGTCTGATGGTTGATGGTAGTTATTCAGATGATCCTGTTGTTCTTGGAAATCATATCATTTCCTTCTATACGGACCTCTTTGCAGACACAAGACACACAAGTTTGGACTATACTTTGGTTGATCAAGTTATTTCTCCTATGGTTGGCACGGCAGATAATGCTCTTTTGACGGCTAGTCCTTCAGAGTCAGAGATTAAAGACGCGACTTTTGATATGGGTTTGGACAGGACGATTTCAACGGGAGGTTTTATCAGCACTTTTGGGATGTTATTTCTGAGGATGTGGTGGTAGCAGTCCGTTCTTTTTTCATTACTACTTATTTTCCGTCGGGATTGAACACTAGTTTTATGGCGCTCATTCCAAAGACTAAGGAGGCGAACGTTATTGAGAACTTTAAGCCGATTGTGAAGGGTAATTTTCTTTTTAAGATCATCACCAAGATTTTGGCGACTCGGCTAGGCTCTATCATTTCTACCTACTTGTCTCCTACTCAGTTTGGATTTATCCCGGGCAGGTAGATTCACGACTGTATAGCTTTGGTTTTGGAAGGCTTTAATGTTTTGCAGGGTCAGAATGATGCCAATATGATTTTAAAAATTGATATCCGCAAGGCATTTGATACTGTTAATTGGGGTTTTCTGATACACGTTTTACGTCGCTTTGGTTTTTCAGAAGTGTTCGTTCAATGGATTGAAATTATCCTTCAATCTTCCAGAATTTCAGTCCTTTTGAATGGGTCGACTGTGGGCTACTTCTCCTGTTTTCGAGGGGTTAGACAGGGCGATCCGTTATTGCCATTACTGTTTTGCATCGCAGAAGATGTTCTCAGCAGATTTATTAAAGATGCAGTTACCCGGAATCAGCTTCAGCCATTCAGGACGCCTAAGCAGATCATTTTTCCTTCATCTATTATGTACGGAGATGATATTGTGATTATGTTCGGGGCCTCTTTGGCGAACGCACGCTCTCTTATTCAGATTCTCATGCTTTATGCAGATATCTTGGGTCAGACCTTCAATCCTCGTAAATCTAAAGTTTACTTCGGCAACGGGTCTCTAATTATGTGCGTGGTCATATCTAGACGATTACGGGTATTCATATTGGGGCATTCCCAACAGTCTACTTAGGCACCCCCATTTTCAAGGGCGCGCCTAAGGTGGCGGACTTTACAACCCATTTTTGATAAGATAATTCTCAAGTTCAGAAGGTGGAAAGGGACATCTTTGTCTATTGCTAGTCGCATCTGCTTGGTGAATTCGGTGATTACCTGCTCCTTTGTGCACACGATGATGGTTTACAAGTGGCCTCGAACATTGTTACGGCAAATGGAAAAGGCCATGCGTAATTTTATCTGGACTGGTGATGTCAACTCTAAGGAGTCGGTGGTGGTTAATTGGAACCGTTGTTGCATGCCTTGGGCTGAAGGTGGACTGGGCGTCCGCTCTATTGTGGTTGCCAACAATGCGTTCCTAATGAAGCTGGGTTGGAAGGTTATGACTTCAAACTCTTTGATCTACAATATCCTCAGAAAATGCTTTTTGACCTCGGATGGATCTCTCCGTCGTTCGTTCATCCCCTCTTCCATCTGGACTGGGATTCAGCCTTGCATTACGGGTTTCTTGGACTCTTGCTGGATCCCCGGGTGTAATTCCATAGTCTTATTTTGGCTTCACAACTGGTTGGGATACACCATTGCTGATAGGATTGGTATCCCACAGGAATACAGGCATTTATTTCGGCATCGCATCTCAGATTACTTTTATGACGGGTCTTGGCACTTCACCTTCTCATTCATTGAGGCATATTTGGATCTGGTCTGGGATATTGTTAGAGTCCCCATCGCTCCGACTTTGAATGATACGTGCGTTTGGTTGCATTCTGAAGATGGGATAATAACTTCGAAATCGGCTTACTCTCACCTGCGCCCCCACTCCCCGGTTGTCCAATGGGGTTCCTGGATTTAGTCACCTCATATTCCGGAACGACGTTTGATTGTGGCATGGAGAGCCATCCACAATTGACTGGCGGTATTGGATTTACTGCGTCCTATGGGTTCCTTCATTGGCCCCTTGGTTTGCGGTCTTTGTTGTGCAGCTACAGAATCTGTTGATCATTTGTTCGTCTCTTGTGTTTTTGCAGGGGGCCTTTGGTGGTGGATCTTGGAATCTTTTGAAGTCCGCAATTTTTTGGCTTATAGCTTTAATGAATTCCTGGTGCGTTTAATGAGTTTTCATTTCAGTGAGCAGGTGGCTTTTTCATGGCGCGTGGCGTGTGCTCTCTCTCAGTATTTGGCTCATCCGCGATCCAAAATGACTTGACTTTCAATGACAAAATTGGGCAATGGATGCGGCCATCCTCCACCTTCGCGTCGATTTTGGAATCTTCTTCCTTAGACCGGGGTTGCATGCATAATGATCAACATGACCTTTTCATTCTCCGAAGACTTCGAGTTCCTGGGTGTCCCAGACAGGCCCCGAAGATTGTGCAGGTTAATTGGTAAAAACCCTTACCGGGCTGGATCAAAGTCAACACGGACGACAGTGCTACGGGGGCGCCTAGACGCCTTACAACCTCTGGGGTTTTCCGAAACTGCAGAGGCTTCTTTCAAGGTTGATTTGTGGAACGTGCGGTTCGGGCTTTGCTTTTGAGGCAGAATTGATGGCGGCTGTGTGGGCAATTCATTATGCTTTTGGGAAGGGCTGGACTCAACTTTGGCTGGAGTCAGATTCGGCTTATGTGGTGGAGTTGCTGCAGAAGAGATCCGAGGGGGTACCTTGGCCCCATCTTAGCAAGTGGCGTTACACTATGCACCTTCTTTCTCAGATGGATTTGGTGGTCTCGCACATCTTTCGGGAGGGAAATCGGGTGGCAGACATACTTAGCAAGCTATCGCACGCTGCGACTTGGTGGAGAGCTCCTCCAGCAGATATTGTTTCGTCTCTTACACAGGATTATGTTGGCCAGTCCAACTATAGGTTTGTTTGCTAGTGCGTCCTGGCTTCTGGTTTCTTTTCCCATTTTGGACGTTTTTTCTTCTATGGGGGGTACTCTTTTCCTTCCAAGGGTTTTCCCCACAAGGGTGGGTTTTACCTTAGGAGGTTTTAATGAGTCCCCAACCATTCAACCATTTGGTCGGCTTGTGACCATTCCGATTTCATTTCTGACATTGTTTTCAGGCTTACTTTTGGTTACTTGATCAGCCTGTGAATAGGAAAACTCTTTTTTCATTTTTATATATATTTTCGCATTTATTAAAAAAAAAAAGTACTTGTACTATCACACACATCATTGAAATTCCCTTCTCTTTAATGTCATAATCTCTTTTCCCACTCAGTTTGTGTTTATTCCGGGCCGTCACATTCACGATTGTATCGCTTTGGTCTCTGAGGGTTTCAATATTTTACAGAGCAAGGCTGATAGGAACATGATTTTAAAGATTGACATTCGGAAGGCCTTCGACACTCTTAACTGGGATTTTTTGCTTTATGTCTTGAGCAGGTTTGGGTTTTCTGATAAGTTCATTGGTTGGATTTTGGTGATTCTCCATTCGGCACGTATCTTCGTCTTGCTGAATGGGTTACTTTGCATGTTCTCGTGGAGTCGAGCGGGGGACCCCTTATCTTCGCTTCTTTTTGTGTGGGTCGAGGAAGTGTTGGGCATAATTTTTATTGACTTGATCGCATCTCATCGCCTTATGCCTTTTGTTGCTCCGCAGAATATTCACTTTCCTTCTACGATGTTGTATGTTGATGATATCGTTATTCTTTGCGGCTAATATAGGCAATGCCCGTCATGTTCGTCGGGTTCTTCACTTCTATGTTGCGGTTTTCAGGACAGGTGTTTAGTCCAAACAAATCCAAGCATTTTTCGGGCTTCCGTTTCTAGACACATTAGAAATCGGGTGCAGACTCTTATTGGTATTCATGAGGGCGATTTCCCTACTACCTATCTTGGTGTTCCTTTGTTTAGGGGGGCTCCTAAGCAGCGGGTTTTACAAGCCGCTTTTGACAAGGTCCTGCTCAAGTTCAAACGATGGAAGGGTTTTTCTCTTTCGCTTCTGGCAGGTTTTTTTGGTGAATTCAGTGATCACGAGCTCACTTGTTCACACTATGATGGTGTATAAATGGCCGATTGCCATGCTCAAGAAGTTGGAGTCGGCCATGTGTAACTTCATCTGGACAAGTGACATCAATTAGAAAGGGAATCATGTGGTCAGCTGGGCCCATTGTTGCACCCCTAGGAAAGAAGGGGGCTTGGGGGTTCGTTCTATTATCACGGCTAATCAAGCTTACCTCATGAAGTTGGGTTGGAAGATTCTCACTTCAGACTCCATTGTGCATTCAACCCTTCACAAGCGTTATTTTTTGGCTAACGGGGTGATACGACGCACGTTCTTACTTTCCTTGATATGGGCTGGTCTTCGTCCTCTGGTTCAGAGTTGTTTATCAGAGTCTCGTTGGGTTCCAGGGGCGCATTCATTGGTTAGCTTTTGGAATGATAATTGATGTTATTGCAGACCGGATTGGCATTCCTCCCCGCATCGTATTCACTTCCAGGACATGATCTCTAATTTTTTTAATTTTTTTTTAATAAATGCGAAAATATATATAAAAAATGAAAAAGGAGTTGTCCTGATCACAGGCTGATCAGGTAACCAAAAGAAAGCCTGGAAACAATGTCAGAAATGAAAATGTAAAGGTCACAAGCCAACCCGATGGCTCAATTGTTGGGGCCTCGTTAAAACCTCCCAAGGTAAAACCCATCCTTGTGGGAAAAACCCTTGGAAGGAAAAAGAGTACCCCCATAAGAGAAAAGAGCGTCCAAAATGGGAAAAGAAACCTGAAGCCAGGACGCACTAGCTAAGAAACCTATAGTTTGACTGACCAACATAATCCTGTGTAAGAGACGAAACGATATCCGCTGGAGGCTCTCCCCACCAAGTCGCCGCGTTCGATGTCTTGCTAAGTATGCCTGCCACCCAATTGCCTTCCCGGAAAATATGAGAGACCACCAAATTCATTTGAGAAAGGAGGTGTATAGTGTAACGCCACATGCTAAGATGGCGCCAAGGTACCCCCTCGGATCTCTTCTGCAACAACTCCACCACATAAACCGAATCCGACTCCAGCCAAAGCTGAGTCCAGCCCTTCGCAAAAGCATAATGAATTGCCCACATAGCCACCATCAATTCTGCCTCAAAAGCAACGCCCGAACCGCACGTTCCACAAAGCAACCTCGAAAGAAGCCTCTGCAGTTTCGGAAAACCCCAGAGGCTGTAAGGCGTCTAGGCGCCCCCGTAGCACTGGCGTCCGTGTTGACTTTGATCTAGCCCGGTAAGGGTTTTTGCCAAGTAACCTGCACAATCTTTAGGGCCTGTCTGGGGCGCCCAGGAACACGAAGTCTATGGAGAATGAAAAGATCATGTTGATCGTTATGCATACAACCTCGGTCTAAAGAAGAAGACTCCAGAATTAGTACATGAAGGCGGAGGATGGCCGCCTCCACTGCCCAATTCTTGTCATTGAAGGTCAAGTCATTTCTGATCTGCCAGATGAGCCAAATACAAGATAACACTGCAACTCGCCATAAGAAAGCCACCTGCTCACTGAAATGGAAACTCATTAAACGCACCAGGAATTCATTAAAGCTATAAGCCATAAAATAGCGGATATCAAAAGAGTCAAAAATCCACTGCCAGAGGGCCCCTGCAAAAACACAAAAGACAAACAAATGATCAACGGATTCAGCAGCTGTACAACAAAGACCGCAAACCGAGGGGCCAGTGAAGGAACCCCGATACCGCTAGTCGATTGTGGATGGCTCTCCATGCCACAATCGAATGTTGTTCCGGAATGTGGGGTGACCAAATCCAGGAACCCCATTGAACAACCGGAGAGTGGGGGCGCAAATGAGAGTAAGCCGATTTCAAAGTGATAATCCCATCCTCATAATGCAACCATGCATACGTGTCCTTCGAAGTTGGAGCGATGGGGACTCTAACAATATCCCGGACCATATCCAAATATGCCTCAATGAACGAGAAAGTGAAGTGCCAAGACCCATCATAAAAGTAATCCGAGATGCGATGTCGAAATAAATGTCTGTATTCCTGCGGAATACCAATCCTATCGGCAATGGTGTAACCCAGCCAGTTGTCAAGCCAAAATAAAATGATGGAGTTACAACCGGGGATCCAATGAGAGTCCTCCAAAAAACCCGTAATCCCAGGCCGAATCTTGTTCTAGATGGAAGAGGGGATAAACGAACGGCAAAGAGATCCATCCGAGGTCAAAAAGCATTTTCTGAGGGTTGTGTAAATCAAAGAGTTTGAAGTCATAATCTTCCAACCCAGCTTCATGAGGAATGCATTGTTGGCAACAACAATAGATGGACGCCCAGTCCACCTTCAGCCCGGTGCGTACAAGAACGGTTCCAGTTAACCACCACCGACCCCTTAGCGTTGACATCACCAGTCCAGATGAAATTACGCATGGCCTTTTCCATTTGTAGTAACAATGTTCGAGGCCACTTGTAAATCATCATCATGTGCACAAAGGAACTAGTAATCACCGAATTCACCAAGCATACTCGACCAGCAATAGACAAAGATGTCCCTTTACACCTTCTGAACTTGAGAATTATCTTATCAAAAACTGGTTGCAGGTCCGCCACCCTAGGCGCACCCTTGAAAATGGGGGCGCCTAAATAGACCATTGGGAAGGCCCCAATATGGATACCTGTAATCGTCTGAATACGGACATGCACATAAATAGATACCCGGATGCCGAAATAAACTTTGTATTTGCGCGGATTGAAAACCTGACCCGATATATCTGCATAAAGCGTGAGAATCTGAATAATAGAACGTGCGTTCATCGTCCGTCATCGGGGCCCCGCACATAATCACAATATCATCCGCGTACATAATAGATGAAGGAAATACGATCCGCTTAGGCCCTGAATGGTGCTAATTCCGGGTGACCGCCTCATCAATAAATCTACTCAGGACATCTTCCGCGATGCAAAAAAGTAATGGTGATAACGGATCCCCCTATCTAACCCCTCGAAAGGAGGAGAAGTAACCCACAGGCGATCCATTCAAAAGGGCTGAAATTCTGGAAGATTGAAGGATAATTTCAATCCAGTGAACGAACACTTCTAAGAAACCAAAGCGACATAAAACGTGTATCAGAAAACCCCAATTAACAGTATCAAATGCCTTGCGGATATCAATCTTTAAAATCATATTGGCATCGTTCTGACCCTACAAAATATTGAAGCCTTCTGAAACCAAAGCAATACAGTCGTGAATATGCCTGCCCGGGATAAAACTAAACTGTGTAGGAGACAAGTAGGAAGAAATGATAGAGCCCAGTCGAGTCGCCAAAATCTTGGTGATGATCTTAAAAAGAAAATTGCTCATCACAATTGGCCTAAAGTCCTCAATCGCATTCGCCTCCTTAGTCTTTGGGATGAGCGCCATAAAACTAGCATTCAATCCCGCCGGAAAGGACGCAGTAATGAAGAAAGAGCGGACGACCGCCAACACATCCTCAGAAATAACGTCCCAAAAGTGCTGATAAAACCTCCCGTTGAAACCATCCGGTCCCAGAGAACTGTCCAAACCCATATCAAAAGCCGCGTCTTTTATCTCTAACTCCGAAGGACTAGCCGTCAAGAGGGCATTACCTATCGTGCTAACCGTAAGACAAATAACGTGGTCAACCAAAGTGTAATCCGAACTAGTGTGTCCTGTGTCTGCGAAGAGGTCCGTATAGAAGGAAATAATACGATTTCCAAGAACAACCGGATCCTCTGAGTAGATACCATCAACCATCAGACCCTGTATCCCCGAGCGCCCATTCTGGATCTAACAACGACGATGGAAAAATTTCGTGTTGCGGTCCCATCCTTTAACCAAGCCGAGCGGGCTTTTTGCTGTAGGAATTAAGATTGTGAAAGCAACGTGCGAGACAAAGCATTTTGAGCAGTAAGTTCCATGTCGCGGCGCGCCTTAGTGAAACCCTCGGACTCAATATCTGCTTGAATCTGACGAACTTTCTCCATCTGATTTTCCACCTGACGATTAACATCCCCAAAGACGTCTTTATTCCAAACCTTAATAGTTTGTCGCAGTCTCTTGAGTTTCCACATGACACGCAACAAAGGATTGGGCGACGCGCACGGGAGCGCCCAAGAGGCGGTAACAATGTTCCGAAAAGAATCATGATGAATCCACATGCGCTGAAAATGAAATGGAACCGGACCCCTGCTGATGTAAGTGAACAAGAAACCAAAATGGGATGGTGGTCGGATCCAATGCGAGGAAGAACTAAGCCCTTGACAACTTGCCAAAAAGGGAAAAATTGACAAGTTGCTAGGGCTCAATCCAACTTAGCCTGAAGGAGGGATAGAGGTCTTCGGGGGGAGCACCAAGTAAATGAATTACCCGTAGTCGGCACCGCAAATAAACCAGCATCCTCCAAGAAGTCCTTGAAGTTCTGACAAGAGGCTTGGGATAAAGTACCACTGCCAGAGCGCTCATGATGTCCCAATACAGTGTTAAAATCCCTAATAAGCAGCAGATCATTAAGACCCAAATTCCTCAAATCCAACCAAAGAGCATGACGAGCAATATGATCACACAAACCATGGGCAAAAACAATATGAAAAACCACAGAACCAGATTGAACTTGCAGAATAATACATTGAGAGGAAGACCAAACCTGACTTTGGACAGAAATACCAGCCTCACAGAATACCCAGATATCCGGCCGACCGTTAGCCCGGACACTCTGAGCCACAAACCTCAGTCCCAAACTACTCCAATAAGAATCCGAAATCGATGAAATGTCCACTTTAGGCTCACAAATAGCTATAATGGAAGGTTTATGTTTTGACATAACGCCTTAAGAACATTGCGAGAGGCTATGTTCCCTATCCCCCGGATGTTCCAGGAGTTACAATTCATTGAGACAGTGGGGAGGGGGGTGGCGCACGTGATAATCGCACGGTAAAAATAGGAGGGTGGTGTGCTGCAGAATCTGACGACTGTGAATTGGCCACTTCATCTGCATAATCTGCCCATCGCTTAGAAGCTGCAAAATCTAACTCATTCGGCCCTGGGCGATCTGGCTCAATAGTAATGTCATGAATTGCTGGTGATGGGCCCGTACTAACACTTTGGATTAATCTGGATTTAGCTGAGTCTAGGGAAGTGTCCCGGAAGGCACGACTAAGAGCCCGGATTGGCTTTCCCAATGGATGTTGAACCGTAATAGGCACGATAGTGGAGACGGAGCTGGTGTTGGAAGTAGGGGCCATGGGAACCGTTTCCCTAGCCGGATAATCTGCCTGAGAATCTGCGGATGGGTGATCGGGGGTGTCATCAGAATCCAGAGCCTCAAAAGTATTACCAAGTTGAATATCCGTAGGGCAAGTGACTATTGCGCAGGTAGGGGAACCTGCACGCATAGCCGGACCCGTATTTCCCATTGAGTCATCAACGACCTTGCCCTTGTCCTGCTGCACAGGACGATAAACTTTCCGAACCCTGGAGCACCCTCGTTGAACTGAATTCGAGGGTGTTGCTGGGCCCTGGAACGTCCCTGGTCAGGATATGCGCAACTTTTCGTAGCTCAGTTTCCCGCAGTATTAATACGGTAAGAAGCCATTGAGTGTCCCATAACATTACACTTCGAGCAAAACTCAGGATGTTTCTCATAACTGACTGACACAAAGGAACACTGGCCAACTCGTTCCACCATAATATGGTCTTCCAATGGCTTTGCAAGATCGATATCAACCAGCACCTGGACGAAATATCCCAGAGAACCATCTAGTACTGGCGATCCCTAGGATGGTGTTGGGATCCCAGTATTCCAAACTGAGCTCGAAAATGCGGACCCAAACGTTGGCCACCGAAGTATGCACCTTGTATGGATTGAAATCCGGGACCCATGCATATAGTCTAATAGTGCCCGGGTTAAGCGCCCAATTAATACGTAGTTGAGCATGAGCACGATCCTGCGCATGGAAAAATTTGACACAAAAGTACCCCTTGCCCAAGGGAATTAGTTTCCAGTTATTTATAATACACCATAGTTCGGAAAACCTTTTATGCAAAAGCATAGTAGTCCATGACTTATTACCTTTGCCCAAAATAACCCGCCCGATCAAAGAATAAGAAAACTCAGTAAGGCGTTGTTGGTAAACATTCTCATCAATAGTAACGGAATAATAGTCCCCTTTTCTAACTGGTTTAGGGATAGATTGCAATTTACAGTAACCATATCAGAAAAAGAAGCAATATTACCTGGGGCCTGTGGAAAAGTAGAATCCAACGGATGGGTATTCCCTGAAACCACCTTCGCAAAAGAAGTAAACGGGTTAATATTAGGATTAGCATGATGAGCCGAATGTCGAGGGTTCAATGCATGGGGGGAGCCCATGGTGGCGGAGCTTCCAGCTTGTTGAGTAGTATCTCTGGGAGGACAAGCTACAGTGTTGCGCTGAGGATGGCAGAGATTGGCCCAGGAGCCATCACCCCCCTGGGAGGGGGCTGTCCTACTAGAGAGGACAACCGCCGGCCCCTCATAAGGCCCCTTAGAGGGACCAGTCCCCCATGGCAATAGGCGGCCATGAGGGTAGTCATAGAGCTGTCAAAATGGGCTAGGCCCATCGGGCACCCGCCCCACCTTACCAAAAGTCGGGGGAAGGGCTGTGGCTTTAGTAGTCCGCTAAGAAGTGGGCCTAAACGGGCCAGCCCATTTGGGCCGCGGGTTTAGATGGGCCAGCCCGTGGCGGGGACGGGCCAACCCGCGACATGCTTACTTCAGGAAATTATGTAGTGTCTGGAAAAGGTGAAGCAACATAAGAAACATACTAGTCAAATTTTAATGACGGGTGATGAATCACATTACACTGACAAGCATTGAATATGCTCCAATTTTCCTACTCCATTTCTGATTTAAATATACTTAGTATAAACAAAAGGGAGTTTCTTCTCTACATGTCAGAATCTCACTAAGCTAATTAATCAAGAGAGGTAAGTTTAGAAATTTCTCCCCTGGTTCTTAAAACTTGAACTCTATAAACTAACTGGACAAAGATAAATAAAAAATTAATAAATATATACCAAGAATTCTACAATAGTTAACAGACTAAAATATTAGATTGATTACGTATGTGCAAGAACCATTAATGCAATTCTTATCTTTTTTGCCATTTTTACTTGAATTTTTTGAATAATTGCGAATATATATAAAAATGAAAAAAGAGTAATCCTGATCACAAAAGCGGTCGTAACCAAATGAAAGCCTGGAAATAATGTCAACAACCAAAGTACGCAGCGGTGGTCACAAGCCGACCAAATGGCTGAATGGTTGGGGCCTCGTTAAAACCTTCCAAGGTAAAATCCACCCTTGTGGGAAAAACCCTTAGAAGGAAAAAGAGTATCCCCCAGGAAACATAAGGCGCCTAAAAAAGAAACCTGAAGCAGTGGCGCATTTGGCGCATTAATTAACAAACCTATATGTGGATTGGCCAACATAATCATCCGTTATGTATGGAAGGCAGTCGTGGCGGGGACGCCCACCGATGCCACTCTCCGTCTTCTTGCTCGGCATATACATACCCGATTGCCTTCGCGAAAGATATGAGAGACTACAAGATCAATGCCACTGAGTAGATGCAAGGTTTGGCGCCAATAGCCAAGGTGGCGCCATGGGACCTCCATCGTTCTCTTCTCCAGTAGGTTCACCACATACTTCGAATCCGATTCCAGCCAATGTTTTGTCCATCTGTTTGCAAATGCGTAATGAATCGCCCACATTGCTGCAACCAATTCCGCTTCGAATGCGCACCCGAACCACAAAGAATGGACAAAGCATCCGCGAAAGAATCCTCTACAATTCCGAAAGACACCGGATGCTGTAAGATTGCCCGGCGCCCTAAAGCGCTACCATCCGTTTTAACCTTGATCCAACCTGGGAGGGGTTTTTGCCATTGGACCTCCACAATCTTCGGAGCACGTCTAACTCGTGCCTGGGGACTCTTAAACCATGCGGGGATGAAGAGGTAGTGCTGGCGATCGTTATTCATACATCCCTGGTCCAATGATCTTTGATTCAACAATGAGTACTTGTAGGTGAATGAGTGCCGCCTCCGAGTCCAGTTTTTGTTGTGAAAAATCAGCTCATTATGGATGTGCCAAAGAAGCCGATGCGAGGATAATATTGCCACACGCCAAAGGAAAGCGACCTGGTCACTAAAGTGAAATGCCATAAGCCGTACCCAGCAGATTCGTTGAAACCGTAAGCCTGGAAGGGTGCGTGAAAGGCTTGGAAGATCCAATGCCAAAGATGCCCTGCAAAAGCACAAGAAACAAATAAGTGATCAACCGATTCCCCCGATTCCCTGCAAAAAACACAAACCAAAGGGCCAAGAAAACTTCCCTAGCTCGTAAAGAATCTGAATCGCAATCGGTTGTGTATAGCTCTCCATGCCACCATCGATCCTCGTTCCGAGATATCTTTGGGACCAAATCCAAGAACCCCATCTAACTGTCGGGCGCTGAGGGCGTAAGAATTTATAAGCCGTCTTCGAGGTAACTGAACCATCCTCATAGTTCATCCAAACACGAGTATCCCGAGATGTAGGCGCAATTGGGACACGCACAATAGCTCGAACCAACTCCAAATAAGCCTCCACAAAGGGGAGGGTGAAGTGCCAGGATCCATCATAAAAGTAATCGTGAGATACGTTCGGAATAAATACCTATAATCCTCCGGAATGCCAATTACATCGGCAAATGGAATATCCCAACCCATTATCAATCCAAAATAATACCTTGGAATTGGCGCCTGGTATCCAACGAGAATCATCCACGCAATCAGAAATGCAGGGTTTAATCCCAGGCCAAATAGAAGAGGGAAGGAAGGACCTCCGGATGTCCCCATTTCTAGTAAAGTACCGTTGTCTGAGGTCTTGAAAACCAACGAGTCCGAGTTCGAACCTTCCAGCCCAATTTCATTGAAAGCCTTGTTAGCAGCCTTGAGCGACCGCACGCCCAATCCTCCTCTCCGCCCGGGCGTGCGGCATGTATCCCAGTTGACCACTACCTTTCCTTTAGAATTCACATCTCCCGTCCAGATGAAATTACGCATGACTTTTTCCATTTGTTTTAGCAGCGTGGAAGGCCATTTATAAATCATCATGGAGTGCACGAAAGAACTAGTTATCACCGAGTTAACAAGGCAAACCCTACCAGCGAGGGAAAGGGACGAGCCTTTCCATCGTCGGAACTTAAGGATTATCTTGTCGAAAATAGTCAAATCCGCTACCTTTGGGGCTCCCTTGAAAATTGGAGCGCCCAGTAGATGGTGGGGAACGTCCCTGGATGAATCCCCAAAATATGTTGCACCCTCCCACGGAGATAATGCGAAACCTGCGCCCCAAAATAAGCCTTGGATTTCTGAGGACTAAACACTTGACCCGAGATATCTGCATAGTGAGTAAGAATCTAAAGCAAGGCCCGGACATTGGAAGAAGATGCCCCGCACATGATGACGATATCATCCGCATAAAGAATGGATGCTGGGAAGATGATACTCCTTGGCGCCGTGAAGGCGAGATAACTGGGATGATCCATCGATGTGATAAACCGACCCAGGACCTCCTCCGCAATACAAAACAATAGGGGTGATAAAGGATCCCTGTAATACCCGAGTCTTAAACTGCTCACTGACCAATATAGTTCATGCATTACATTTGAGTGATGTGCTATTTGCATAATATGATTATTTTATGATACATGACTAATTTTATAATTTTAGAACTCAGTTATAGTGATTAGCCGTCGGATTACTAATTTAAGTAGTTAAAAAAAGTATTTATTTATCGGACTATTAGAAGCTAGCTATTAAGTTACACGTGGTAGCTATTCAAAGAGTTACAAGATTACATGTGGTAAATTAGGGATGAAAGGTGGCATCAACATGTACATCGGAGAGTATAAGATGTGAATAAATTAAGTATACGGATTAATAAAAACGGATTAATAAAACACTCGAAGACTAAACGGATATTAGTTGGGAATTGAAACATGTATTATGTGAAATTAATAATAATAATAATAATAATAATAATAAATCATAATGATAAAATATCATATTTTGATAAATATATATATTTTATATATATATATATATATATATATATATATATAGAGCTCATGTGCAAATGATCATATATAACAATCATGCTTAAGAAAATATATATGTATAATCTGTATACATATTTATAACTCATAAATGTAATTATTACCCTATAATCTACATATGGTTAATAAGTGAAGTTAATATATATATGGACATACATACATATAGATCATGATAAGGATATATGACTAATTGGCAAAGAGTATATATATATATATATATATATATATATATATATATATATATATATATATATATATGCAAGTAATATATAGATACATTACGTGTTAGTCCATATACCAAACACCTAATCATATAATCCGATATTTAATTGGCATACATTTGCACCGACTTTGACTGCCACCACCTTAGCAAAGAAAGGATTGATATTAACAAATATATATAGCTTAATTATGGGTTTCACACACGCCTACAAAAACATGGCTGAAATACAAAAGTAGATTGAGAGACAAGATACAACTTATCCAGGAATCAATTGGTAAGGTCTCCAAGACTCTCTTTTTGTTCTTTTTGTATAATTCATGTATCATATATTGGTAATAAAAGGTTAATAAGATTCTGATATTATATTTTACAATTAAGCGAACCCCGAAGCTTATAAACGATAATCAATCGTAGTAAAAAAAATAAAAATAATAAGAAATAATATCCGTATAAATTGTTTCTGTTATGATAGACAAGGGATAAAATTATAATTATGTTTAGTTTTGGAAACTCTATACGTGGGAAATAGTTTGAATAACATTACAAAAAAAAAAAAAGAAAAGAAAGAAAAGGGCCAGGGAATATAAATCATCCAAGTACCAAAAAATATGAGATCTTAGATTTGATTTACCAGATGAAGATAAATGGGAGAGTCTAACCCATAGAATAATGAAAATCAGAATTAAACTAATGAACCTCAATAGCACTTTCATCTTATAGCAAAAAGATATATTTCTTTAGTTTTTGAAGACATAGATAAAAGAGGGCTGTTGAATTACAAATATATTTCGTTTATTATAATATTTGCATAATTTATATTTATATTAACACTTACATTTAATTTAAGGATATTTACCACATTCAAGAGAATTGGTCTGTTAGTTTGGGAATGAAAATGATACCTCGTGTTTTTGATTATTATTGTATATACGCAATTGAGGAGTTATTATAACATATCTATAGGTGAGATAGAAAACTTGGTGTAAGGTAAGTAAGAATCCATCTCGCAATCAAATGTAATGCATGAACATAGTATTGTTTGAATTGATTGTATTATATGTGATTTGGTACCTTGTTGAATATACGTGGATATTACATGTTGCATAATTGACTTGTATGATATTGCAATATGGTGTTTGGTGAGCCATGGAACATGCCATTCACAAAGCATTTGCTTGTGCATGCATATTATAAGAGGATGTTTCGCATGCACGAAAATATTTTACGGAAGAAAATGGTTGTTTGTTGACCACTTTGCTAGTGCACCGAGCACGCCGGGGCGTGCTTATGATATATGTTTAGGTATAGCGGTGGGATACTTCCTGGTGAACACATAGCTAGAAAGGAGATGGGCTCTTGGTGGGTCACAGGAGGATGGTCCATCTGTGAGTACCTATGTGTGGCCGTGCGGGGTGGGATACTTCTTGGCGGACACAAGGGACGCAAGTAGGGACCCTTGGTCAGGCCGCGGGAGGATGGTCCACACGTAGATCCATCTGATATTATTGGCCATTTGATTATTCTTTGTGTGCGAGCTCTTTTTCCGGTGCATAGTAGTTGGGTCGGGGCCCAAATGAAATAAAATGATTTGAGAAAAGAATTTTGATTCATGGATTTTACATGCAAGCATTACATGTTGGAAAAACATCAATATTCTTTGGACATGCATGATTTTTACTTGCTTGAGCTTTAGCTCATATAGTTCATGCATTGCGGTGAGCATGACAATACCGAGCTGTTAGCTTCTCGGGCAATCTTTGGAGCTTCGTCGAGGTTTGAGGATCATGGATATGGATGACGACTGTCGGGCTTGTTTGGGGTTCATTTTGATTTTGCATTGTGTTTTATGAAGGAACTCATCTTTTTATAACTTTTGAAATCAGTATTGTAAAATATGTACATAAGCGTCTTGATTTGAGTTTTGGGTTTGTATATATAATCATCGTGTTTACGTACAAATAGGGTTGGCTGGCCTTTTGCCTCAAAATGATAAAATCGTTGTTGCAGTGTACAGGGTTTTCGTTGATCGTCTGTTATTAAATTTAAACACAGGAAAAGATGAAAAAAACATTTACACGTTTTAAAAAGGCTTTGTGGTCGAGTTGTTCTTATTACATTCTAATAGTAGCAATAAGAGTGGGCGTGACAGAGTGGTATCAAAGCCCGGCTACAGGTTCTGTAGACTATCCATGTACATGAACTCAAAACTTGTGGAGTACAGCAACGCCAGTAAGTTTTACTTTATTGTCTAATGAATTTTATGTTTCATGAAATTATATTGGTCATGTGTTATTAGATTTCCCCTAAGATAGTATTTAAGCTATAATGAGAACTAGAGGTGAGAGTATTGTTGGGAATAGAAACCAAGGAGGGAAGACACTTATACCACTAGTGACCGAGATGATGTCATAACTCGACTTACAGAGCTCATCCAGCGACAATCTAAACAAATTCAACAACTCATCCATCAGAAGGATATCGCAGGAGAACAAAGAGTAGAAATGAATCAACCACAACAAAGGATAGATCAAGTAGAGATAGTGAGAGAAAGATTCTGAAAGCTAAATCCACCAACCTTTGAAGATGCAGAAGTTCCCATAGTAGCAGAAGATTGGTTGTGAACTCTAAATAATATGTTCCAGTACAATAGGGTCCTAGAAGAAGAGAGTTTTTCAAGTTCAGGAGTAGAAATCCAACTTTCAACCACGTCAAGGACAACAACAATGGGACAAGTTAAGCGCCAAAGAGCTGATCAGGGTAAAGCACCTATACAACTACCTTTTTGCCCTAGGTGTAAGACTCAAAATACTGGATGTTGCACGGTAGATACCAGGAGATGTTTTACGTGTGGGATGCCAGGACATTTTGCTAGTGCGTGTCTAAATAACCTAAATTCTACAGGACAATATAATGCACTATCCAGAGCATTTACTATCTCCAGAACAGACGCAGAGGCGAACCCATCAGTGGTGACAGGTAAACTTCTTGTCTTGACACCCCAATATTTGTGTTATCTGATTCGAGAGCTACGCATTCATTTGCATCCACTGAGTATGTAAGGAGACTAGGTAGGACACATGATATAGCTAAAGTGAGTTACAATGTAATAATTCCCTCGGGAGATCTCAACAGACTAACCAAATTTTGAGACTTTGTTCTATTCTAATCAAAAAATAGAGAACTTTATGTTAATTTGTGTTAGCTATGAACGATGATGATTACTATGCCAAAGTGAGGAAAGACATTTCTTTTGGAGTGTCTTCTAATTTCAAAATATCTGAGAATGGAGTACTATGATTTAAAGAACGATTATATGTACCCAACAGGGACAATCTCCGAGAGAATGTTCTAGTAGAAGCGCATTCAACGCCATATTTTGTACATCCATGAGCTACCAAAATGTACATAAATATGAAGATGCATTACTGGTGGCTAGCTATAAAAAGGGATATTGCACAATATGTGGAACAATGTTTAATCAGTCAACAAATAAAGGCGGAACACAAAAGGCCAGCTGGGACGTTGCAATCCTTACACATACCAGAATGGAAATGGGAAAGAATTACCATAGATTTTGGGATAGGTTTGCCTAAAACTGTCAAGGGACATGATGATATTTGGGTGATCATAGATAGATTAACCAAATCCACTTATTTTATTCCTATTTGTTCAACTTATTCCAGGGACCGATATGCACAGCTTTATATACAGGAAATGGTTAGACTTCATGGTGTACCACTATCTATTGTTTCGGATAGGGACTCTAGGTTGTTATCTACTTTTTGGAGGAGATTACAGAAGGCACTAGGAACACGACTGTCGTTTAGCACTACTTATCACCCTCAAACTGATGAGCAATCAGAACGAACAATACAAACTTTAAAAAGATATGCTTAGAGCCCGTGTTCTGGATTTTTAAGGACAATAGAGTAAATATCTACCTTTAATAAAATTCTCATACAACAACAGCTACCAAGCCACAATTGGGATGGCTCCCTATGAAGCATTGTACGGTGGAAAGTGTAGATCACCGGTCCACTGGGATGAGGTTGGTGAAAGAAAGCATCTAGGCACAAATATGATTCGAGAAATGATAGAGGTGGTGACACAAAATTCGATAGAGAATGAAAACTGCTCAGAGTCAACAGAAGAATTACTTAGATCAAAGAAGAAGACTGTTAGAATTTTCTCTAAGAGATCTAGTATTTCTTAAGGTGGGACCAATGAAAGGGGTAATGCGGTTTGGGAAGAAAGAAAAACTCAGTCCTATATACATTGGTTCGTTTCATATTACTAATAGAATTGGTGATGTGGCTTATAGACTTGACTTACCTACGTTAATGTCTCAAATTCATGATGTATTCCATGTTTCTATGTTGAGAAAATACGTTGCAAATCCATCTCATATTTTGAAATACGAACCAGTAAAATTAAAAGCTGACTTGAGCTACGAAGAGATACTTTCGGAGATATTGTTACGAGAAGTAAAGAAACTCAGGAATAAGGAAATCCCATTAGTTAAAGTACTTTGGAGGAATCAATCAGTAGAGGAAGCTACTTGGGAAAGAGAAGACGAAATGAGAGCTAAGTACCCTGATCTATTCCGGTAAGTAAAATTTCGAGGACGAAATTTTTATAATGAGGGGAGGATGTAATACCCGAGTCTTAAACTGCTCACTGGCCACTATAGTTCATGTATTACATTTGGGTGATGTGCTATTTGCATAATATGATTATTTTATGATACATGACTAATTTTATAATTTTAGAACTCAGTTATAGGGGTTAGCCGTCGGATTACTAATTTAAGTAGTTAAAAAAAGTATTTATTTATCGGACTATTAGAAGCTAGCTATTAAGTTACACGTGGTAGCTATTCAAAGAGTTACAAGATTACACGTGGTAAATTAGGGATGAAAGGTGGCATCAACATGTACATCGGAAAGTATAAGATGTGAATAAATTAAGTATACGGATTAATAAAACACTCGAAGACTAGACGGATATTAGTTGGGAATTGAAACATGTATTATGTGAAATTAATAATAATAATAATAATAATAATAATAATAATAATAATAATAATAATAATAATAATAAATCATAATGATAAACATATCATATTTTGGCCATGTGTGAATATATATATATATATATATAGCGCTCATGTGCAAATGATCATATATAACAATCATGCTTAATAAAATATATATGTATAATCCGTATATATATTTATAACTCATAAATGTAATTATTACCCTATAATCTACATATGGTTAATAAGTGAAGTTAATATATATATATATATATATATATATGGACATACATACGTATAGATCATGATAAGGATATATGACTAATTGGCAAAGAGTATATATATATATATATATATATATATATATATATGCAAGTAATATATAGATACATTACGTGTTAGTCCATATACCAAACACCTAATCATATAATCATATATTTAATTGGCATACATTTGCACCGACTTTGACTGCCACCATCTTAGCAAAGAAAGGGAATCATGTGGTCAGCTGGGCCCATTGTTGCACCCCTAGGAAAGAAGGGGGCTTGGGGGTTCGTTCTATTATCACGGCTAATCAAGCTTACCTCATGAAGTTGGGTTGGAAGATTCTCACTTCAGACTCCATTGTGCATTCAACCCTTCACAAACGTTATTTTTTGGCTAACGGGGTGATACGACACACGTTCTTACTTTCCTTGATATGGGCTGGTCTTCGTCCTCTGGTTCAGAGTTGTTTATCAGAGTCTCGTTGGGTTCCAGGGGCGCATTCATTGGTTAGCTTTTGGAATGATAATTGATGTTATTGCAGACCGGATTGGCATTCCTCCTGCGTACCGTATTCACTTCCAGGACATGATCTCTAATTTTTTTATTTTTTTTAATAAATGCGAAAATATATATAAAAAATGAAAAAGGAGTTGTCCTGATCACAGGCTGATCAGGTAACCAAAAGAAAGCCTGGAAACAATGTCAGAAATGAAAATGTAATGGTCACAAGCCAACCCGATGGCTCAATTGTTGGGGCCTCGTTAAAACCTCCCAAGGTAAAACCCATCCGTGTGGGAAAAACCCTTGGAAGGAAAAAGAGTACCCCCATAAGAGAAAAGAGCGTCCAAAATGGGAAAAAGAAACACGAAGCCAGGACGCACTAGCTAAGAAACCTATAGTTTGATGACCAACATAATCCTGTGTAAGAGACGAAACGATATCCGCCGGAGGCTCTCCCCACCAAGTCGCCGCGTTCGATGTCTTGCTAAGTATGCCACCCCAATTGCCTTCCTGAAAATATGAGAGACCACCAAATTCATTTGAGAAAGGAGGTGTATAGTGTAACGCCACATGCTAAGATGGCGCCAAGGTACCCCCTCGGATCTCTTCTGCAACAACTCCACCACATAAACCGAATCCGACTCGGCCCAAAGTCGAGTCCGACCTATTCGAAAGCATAATGAATTGCCCACATAGCCACCATCAATTCGCCTCAAAAGCAACGCCCGAACCGCACGTTCCACAAAGCAACCTCGAAAGAAGCCTCTGCAGTTTCGGAAAACCCCAGAAGCTGTAAGGTGTCTAGGCGCCCCCGTAGCACTGGCGTCCGTGTTGACTTTGATCTAGCCCGATAAGGGTTTTTGCCAAGTAACCTGCACAATCTTTAGGGCCTGTCTGGGGCGCCCAGGAACACGAAGTCTATGGAGAATGAAAAGATCATGTTGATCGTTATGCATACAACCTCGGTCTAAAGAAGAAGACTCCAGAATTAGGACATGAAGGCGGAGGACGGCCGCCTCCACTGCCCAATTCTTGTCATTGAAGGTCAAGTCATTTCTGATCTGCCAGATGAGCCAAATACAAGATAACACTGCAACTCGCCATAAGAAAGCCGCCTGCTCACTGAAATGGAAACTCATTAAACACACCAGGAATTCATTAAAGCTATAAGCCATAAAATAGCGGATATCAAAAGAGTCAAAAATCCACTGCCAGAGGGCCCCTGCAAAAACACAAAAGACAAACAAATGATCAACGGATTCAGCAGCTCTACAACAAAGACCGCAAACCCGAGGGCGATGAAGGAACCCCGATACATGCTAGTCGATTGTGGATGGCTCTCCATGCCACAATCGAACGTTGTTCCGGAATGTGGGGTGACCAAATCCAGGAACCCCATTGAACAACCAGAGAGTGGGGGCGCAAATGAGAGTAAGCCGATTTCAAAGTGATAATCCCATCCTCATAATGCAACCATGCGTACGTGTCCTTCGAAGTTGGAGCGATGGGGACTCTAACAATATCCCTGGACCATATCCAAATATGCCTCAATGAGCGAAAGTGAAGTGCCAAGACCCATCATAAAAGTAATCCGAGATGCGATGTCGAAATAAATGTCGTATTCTGCGGAATACCAATCCTATCGGCAATGGTGTAACTTGACCGATTGTCAAGCCAAAATAAAATGATGGAGTTACAACCGGGGATCCAATGAGAGTCCTCCAAAAAACCCGTAATCCCCAGGCGAATCTTGTTCTAGATGGAAGAGGGGATAAGCGAGCGGCAAAGAGATCCATCCGAGGTCAAAAGCATTTTCTGAGGGTTGTGTAAATCAAAGAGTTTGAAGTCATAATCTTCCAACCCAGCTTCATGAGGAATGCATTGTTGGCAACAACAATAGATGGACGCCCAGTCCACCTTCAGCCCGGGGCGTACAAGAACAGTTCCAGTTAACCACCACCGACCCCTTAGCGTTGACATCACCAACCCAGATGAAATTACGCATGGCCTTTTCCATTTGTAGTAACAATGTTCGAGGCCACTTGTAAATCATCATCATGTGCACAAAGGAGAGAGTAATCACCGAATTCACCAAGCATACTCGACCAGCAATAGACAAAGATGTCCCTTTACACCTTCTGAACTTGAGAATTATCTTATCAAAAACTGGTTGCAGGTCCGCCACCCTAGCGCACCCTTGAAAATGGGGCGCCTAAATGACTCATTAGGAAGGCCCCAATATGGATACCTGTAATCGTCTGAATACGGCCATGCACATAAATAGATACCCGGATGCCGAAATAAACTTTGTATTTGCGCGGATTGAAAACCTGACCCGATATATCTGCATAAAGCGTGAGAATCTGAATAATAGAACGTGCGTTCATCGTCCGTCATCGGGGCCCCGCACATAATCACAATATCATCCGCGTACATAATAGATGAAGGAAATACGATCTGCTTAGGCGCCCTGAATGGCTGAAGCTGATTCCGGGTGACCGCCTCATCAATAAATCTACTCAGGACATCTTCCGCGATGCAAAAAAGTAATGGTGATAACGGATCCCCCTGTCTAACCCCTCGAAAGGAGGAGAAGTAACCCACAGGCGATCCATTCAAAAGGGCTGAAATTCTGGAAGATTGAAGGATAATTTCAATCCAGTGAACGAACACTTCTAAGAAACCAAAGCGACATAAAACGTGTATCAGAAAACCCCAATTAACAGTATCAAATGCCTTGCGGATATCAATCTTTAAAATCATATTGGCATCGTTCTGACCCTACAAAATATTGAAGCCTTCTGAAACCAAAGCAATACAGTCGTGAATATGCCTGCCCGGATAAAACTAAACGTAGGAGAGACAAGTAGGAAGAAATGATAGAGCCCAGTCGAGTCGCCAAAATCTTGGTGATGATCTTAAAAAGAAAATTGCTCATCACAATTGGCCTAAAGTCCTCAATCGCATTCGCCTCCTTAGTCTTTGGGATGAGCGCCATAAAACTAGCATTCAATCCCGCCGGAAAGGACGCAGTAATGAAGAAAGAGCGGACGACCGCCAACACATCCTCAGAAATAACGTCCCAAAAGTGCTGATAAAACCTCCCGTTGAAACCATCCGGTCCCAGAGAACTGTCCAAACCCATATCAAAAGCCGCGTCTTTTATCTCTAACTCCGAAGGACTAGCCGTCAAGAGGGCATTACCTATCGAGCTAACCGTAAGAGAAATAGCGTGGTCAACCAAAGTGTAATCCGAACTAGTGTGTCCTGTGTCTGCGAAGAGGTCCGTATAGAAGGAAATAATACGATTTCCAAGAACAACCGGATCCTCTGAGTAGATACCATCAACCATCAGACCCTGTATCCCCGAGCGCCCATTCTGGATCTAACAATGACGATGGAAAAATGTCGTGTTGCGGTCCCATCCTTTAACCAAGCCGAGCGGGCTTTTTGCTGTAGGAATTAAGATTGTGAAAGCAACGTGCGAGACAAAGCATTTTGAGCAGTAAGTTCCATGTCGCGGCGCGCCTTAGTGAAACCCTCGGACTCAATATTTGCTTGAATCTGACGAACTTTCTCCATCTAATTTTCCACCTAACGATTAACATCCCCAAAGACGTCTTTATTCCAAACCTTAATAGTTTGTCGCAGTCTCTTGAGTTTCCACATGACACGCAACAAAGGATTGGGCGACGCGCACGGGAGCGCCCAAGAGGCGGTAACAATGTTCCGAAAAGAATCATGATGAATCCACATGTGCTGAAAACGAAATGGAACCGGACCCCTGCTGATGGAAGTGAACAAGAAACCAAAATGGGATGGTGGTCGGATCCAATGCGAGGAAGAACTAAGCCCTTGACAACTTGCCAAAAAGGGAAAAATTGACAAGTTGCTAGGGCTCAATCCAACTTAGCCTGAAGGAGGGATAGAGGCCTTCGGGGGGAGCACCAAGTAAATGAATTACCCGTAGTCGGCACCGCAAATAAACCAGCATCCTCCAAGAAGTCCTTGAAGTTCTGACAAGAGGCTTGGGATAAAGTACCACTGCCAGAGCGCTCATGATGTCCCAATACAGTGTTAAAATCCCCAATAAGCAGCAGATCATTAAGACCCAAATTCCCCAAATCCAACCAAAGAGCATGACGAGCAATATGATCACACAAACCATGGGCAAAACCAATATGAAAAACCACAGGACCAGATTGAACTTGCAGAATAATACATTGAGAGGAAGACCAAACCGACTTTGGGCGAAATACCGACCTCACAGAATACCCCGGATATCCGGCCGACCGTTAGCCCCGGACACTCGAGCCACGAACCTCGATCCCAAACTACTCCAATAAGAATCCGAAATCGATGAAATGTCCACTTTAGGCTCACAAATAGCTATAATGGAAGATTTATGTTTTGACATAATGCCTTAAGAACATTGCGAGAGAGCTATGTTCCCTATCCCGGATGTTCCAGGAGTTACAATTCATTGAGACAAATGTGGGGAGGGGGGGTGGCGCTGCGTGATAATCGCACGGTAAAAACAGGAGGGTGGTGTGCTGCAGAATCTGACGACTGTGAATTGGCCACTTCATCTGCATAATCGCGCCCATCGCTTAGAAGCTGCAAAATCTAACTTATTCGCCCTGGCGTCGGCTCAATAGTAATGTCATGAATTCTTTGGTGATGGGCCCGTCTAACACTTTGGATTAATCGGATTTAGGTGAGTCTCAGGGAAGTGTCCCTGAAGGCACGACTAAGAGCCCGGATTGGCTTTCCCAATGGATGTTGAACCGTAATAGGCACGATAGTGGAGACGGAGCTGGTGTTGGAAGTAGGGGCCATGGGAACCGTTTCCCTAGCCGGATAATCTGCCTGAGAATCTGCGGATGGGTGATCGGGGGTGTCATCAGAATCCAGAGCCTCAAAAGTATTACCAAGTTGAATATCCGTAGGGCAAGTGACTATTGCGCAGGTAGGCGAACCTGCACGCATAGCCGAACCCGTATTTCCCATTGAGTCATCAACGACCTTGCCCCTTGTCTTCACGGGACGATAAACTTTCCGAACCCTGGAGCACCTCGTTGAATCGAATTCGAGGTGTTCTTGCCGGGTCTGGAACGTCCCTGGTCAGGATATGCGCAACTTTTCGTAGCTCAGTTTCCTGCAGTATTAATACGGCAAGAAGCCATTGAGTGTCCCATAACATTACACTTCGAGCAAAACTCAGGAAGTTTCTCATAACTGACTGACACAAAGGAACACTGGCCAACTCGTTCCACCATAATATGGTCTTCCAATGGCTTTGCAAGATCGATATCAACCAGCACCTGGACGAAATATCCCAGAGAACCATCTAGTACTGGCGATCCCTAGGATGGTGTTGGGATCCCAGTATTCCAAACTGAGCTCGAAAATGCGGACCCAAACGTTGGCCACCGAAGTATGCACCTTGTATGGATTGAAATCTGGGACCCATGCAGATAGTCTAATAGTGCCTGGGTTAAGCGCCCAATTAATACGTAGTTGAGCACGAGCACGATCCTGCGCATGGAAAAATTTGACACAAAAGTACCCCTTGCCCAAGGGAATTAGTTTCCAGTTATTTATAATACACCATAGTTCGGAAAACCTTTTATGCAAAAGCATAGTAGTCCATGACTTATTACCTTTGCCCAAAATAACCCGCCTGATCAAAGAATAAGAAAACTCAGCAAGGCGTTGTTGGTAAACATTCTCATCAATAGTAACAGAATAATAGTCCCCTTTTCTAACTGGTTTAGGGATAGATTGCAATTTACAGTAACCATATCAGAAAAAGAAGCAATATTACCTGGGGCCTGTGGAAAAGTAGAATCCAACGGATGGGTATTCCCTGAAACCACCTTCGCAAAAGAAGTAAACGGGTTAATATTAAGATTAGCATGATGAGCCGAATGTCGAGGGTTCAATGCATGGGGGGAGCCCATGGTGGCGGAGCTTCCAGCTTGTTGAGTAGTATCTCTGGGAGGACAAGCTACAGTGTTGCGCTGAGGATGGCAGAGATTGGCCAAGGAGCCATCACCCCCAGGGAGGGGGTCATCTACTAGAGGACAACAACCGCCCCTCATAAGGCCCCTTAGAGGGACCAGTCCCCCATGGCAATAGGCGGCCATGAGGGTAGTCATAGAGCTGTCAAAATGGGCTAGGCCCATCGGGCCAGCCCGCCCCACCTTACCAAAAGTCGGGGGAAGGGTTGTGGCTTTAGTAGTCCGCTAAGAAGCGGGCCTAAACGGGCCAACCCATTTGGGCAACGGGTTTAGATGGGCCAGCCCGTGGCGGGGACGGGCCAACCCGCGGCATGCTCACTTCAGGAAATTATGTAGTGTCTGGAAAAGGTGAAGCAGCATAAGAAACATACTAGTCAAATTTTAATGACGGGTGATGAATCACATTACATTGACAAGCATTGAATATGCTCCAATTTTCCTACTCCATTTCTGATTTAAATATACTTAGTATAAACAAAAGGGAGTTTCTTCTCTACATGTCAGAATCTCACTAAGCTAATTAATCAAGAGAGGTAAGTTTAGAAGTTTCTCCCCTGGTTCTTAAAACTTGAACTCAATAAACTAACTGGACAAAGATAAATAAAAAATTAATAAATCTATACCAAGAATTCTACAATAGTTAACAGACTAAAATATTAGATTGATTACGTATGTGCAAGAACCATTAATGCAATTCTTATCTTTTTTGCCATTTTTACTTGAATTTTTTGAATAATTGCGAATATATATAAAAATGAAAAAAGAGTAATCCTGATCACAGGCAGATCAGGTAACCAAATGAAAGCCTGGAAATAATGTCAACAACCAAAGTACGCAGTGGTCACAAGCCGACCAAATGGCTGAATGGTTGGGGCCTCGTTAAAACCTTCCAAGGTAAAATCCACCCTTGTGGGAAAAACCCTTAGAAGGAAAAAGAGTATCCCCCAGGAAACATAAGGCGCCTAAAAAAGAAACCTGAAGCAGTGGCGCATTTGGCGCATTAATTAACAAACCTATATGTGGATTGGCCAACATAATCATCCGTGATGTATGGAAGCAGTCTGTGGCGGGGCGCCCACCGGACGCCGCCTCTCTCCGTCTTCTTGCTCAAAGCATGTCTCGCCACCCGATCGCCTTCGCGAAAGATATGAGAGACTACAAGATCAATGCCACCGAGTAGATGCAAGGTTTGGCGCCAATAGCCAAGGTGGCGCCATGGGACCTCCATCGTTCTCTTCTCCGATGAGTTCACCACATACTTCGAATCCGATTCGGCCCGATGTTTTGTCCATCCGTTTGCAAATCGTAATGAATCGCCCACATTGCTGCAACCAATTCCGCTCGAATGCGTGCCCTGAACCACAAAGAATGGACAAAGCATCCGCGAAAGAATCCTCTACAATTCGAAAGACACCGGATCTTTGTAAGATTGCCCGCGCCCTAAAGCGCTACCATCCGTTTAACCTTGATCCAACCTCGGGAGGGTTTTTTGCCATTGGACCTCCACAATCTTCGAAGCACGTCTAACTCGTGCTGGGGACTCTTAAACCATGCGGGGATGAAGAGAGTCTGCTGATCGTTATTCATACATCCCCCGGTCCAATGATGCCGATTCAACAATGAGTACTTGTAGGTGAATGAGTGCCGCCTCCGGAGTCCAGTTTTGTTGTGAAAAATCAGCTCATTACGGATGTGCCAAAGAAGCGGATGCGGGATAATATTGCCACACGCCAAAGAAAGCGACCTGGTCACTAAAGTGAAATGCCATAAGCCGTACCGTGATTCGTTGAAACCGTAAGCCTGGAAGGGGTGCACGTGAAAGGCTTGGAAGATCCAATGCCAAAGATGCCTGCAAAAGCACAAGAAACAAATAAGTGATCAACCGATTCCCCGATTCCTGCAAAAACACAAACCGAAGGGCGATAAACTTCCCCTAGCTCGTAAAGAATCCGGACTGCCAATCGGTTGTGTATAGCTCTCCATGCCACCACGATCGTCGTTCCGGGATATCTTTGCGGACCAAATCCAAGAACCCCATCTAACTGTCGGGCGGGGCGTAAGAATTTATAAGCCGTCTTGAGGTAATCGAACCATCCTCATAGTTCATCCAAACACGAGTATCCCGAGATGTAGGCGCAATTGGGACACGCACAATAGCTCGAACCAACTCCAAATAAGCCTCCACAAAGGGGAGGGTGAAGTGCAAGATCCATCATAAAAGTAATCGAGATACGTTGCTGGAATAAATACTTATAATCCTCTGGAATGCCAATTACGCGAATGGAATATCCCAACCCATTATCAATCCAAAATAATACCTTGGAATTGGCGCACTGTATCCAACGAGAATCATCCACGCAATCGAAAATGGGGTTTAATCCCGAGGCCAAATAGAAGAGGGAAGGAAGGACCTCCGATGTCCCCATTTCTAGTAAAGTACCGTTGTCCGAGGTCTTGAAAACCAACGAGTCCGAGTTCAGAACCTTCCACCCAATTTCATTCGAAAAGCCTTGTTAGCGGCCTTGAGCGACGCACGCCCAATCCTCCCTCCGCCCTGGCGTGCAAGATGTATCCCATTGACCACTACCTTTCCTTTAGAATTCACATCTCCCGTCCGGATGAAATTACGCATGACTTTTTCCATTTATTTTAGCAATATGGCGGCCATTTATAAATCATCATGGAGTGCACGAAAAAGAACTAGTTATCACCGAGTTAACAAGGCAAACCCTACCAGCGAGGAAAGGGACGAGCCTTTCCATCGTCGGAACTTAAGGATTATCTTGTCGAAAATAGGCAGAAATCCGCTACCTTTGGGCTCCCTTGAAAATTGGAGCGCCCAAGTAGATGGTGGGGAACGTCCCTGGATGAATCCCCAAAATATGTTGCACCCTCCCACGGAGATAATGCGAAACCTGCGCCCCAAAATAAGCCTTGGATTTCTGAGGACTAAACACTTGACCCGAGATATCTGCATAGTGAGTAAGAATCGAAGCAAGGCCGGACATTGGAAGAAGATGCCCGCGACATGATGACGATATCATCCGCATAAAGAATGGATCTTTGGGAAGATGATACTCCTTGGCGCCGTGAAGGCAGATAACCTGGACTGATCCATCGCTGATGTGATAAACCGACCCAGGACCTCCTCCGCAATACAAAACAATAGGGGTGATAAAGGATCCCTGTAATACCCGAGTCTTAAACTGCTCACTGACCAATATAGCTCATGCATTACATTTGAGTGATGTGCTATTTGCATAATATGATTATTTTATGATACATGACTAATATTATAATTTTAGAACTCAGTTATAGTGATTAGCTGTCGGATTACTAATTTAAGTAGTTAAAAAAAGTATTTATTTATCGGACTATTAGAAGCTAGCTATTAAGTTACACGTGGTAGCTATTCAAAGAGTTACAAGATTACATGTGGTAAATTAGGGATGAAAGGTGGCATCAACATGTACATCGGAGAGTATAAGATGTGAATAAATTAAGTATACGGATTAATAAAACACTCGAAGACTAGACGGATATTAGTTGGGAATTGAAACATGTATTATGTGAAATTAATAATAATAATAATAATAATAATAATAATAATAATAATAATAATAAATCATAATGATAAACATATCATATTTTGGCCATGTGTGAATATATATATATATATAGAGAGAGCTCATGTGCAAATGATCATATATAACAATCATGCTTAAGAAAATATATATGTATAATCTGTATATATATTTATAACTCATAAATGTAATTATTACCCTATAATCTACATATGGTTAATAAGTGAAGTTAATATATATATATATGGACATACATACATATAGATCATGATAAGGATATATGACTAATTGGCAAAGAGTATATATATATATATATATATATATATATATGCAAGTAATATATAGATACATTACGTGTTAGTCCATATACCAAACACCTAATCATATAATCCTATATTTAATTGGCATACATTTGCACCGACTTTGACTGCCACCACCTTAGCAAAGAAAGGATTGATATTAACAAATATATATAGCTTAATTATGTGTTTCACACACGCCTACAAAAACATGGCTGAAATACAAAAGTAGATTGAGAGACAAGATACAACTTATCCAGGAATCAATTGGTAAGGTCTCCAAGACTCTCTTTTTGTTCTTCTTGTATAATTCATGTATCATATATTGGTAATAAAAGGTTATCAAGATTCTGATATTATATTTTACAATTAAGCGAACCCCGAAGCTTATAAACGATAATCAATCGTAGTAAAAAAAATAAAAATAATAAGAAATAATATCCGTATAAATTGTTTCTGTTATGATAGACAAGGGATAAAATTATAATTATGTTTAGTTTTGGAAACTCTATACGTGGGAAATAGTTTGAATAACATTACAAAAAAAAAAAAAAAAAAAAAAAGAAAAGGGCCAGGGAATATAAATCATCCAAGTACCAAAAAATATGAGATCTTAGATTTGATTTACCAGATGAAGATAAATGGGAGAGTCTGACCCATAGAATAATGAAAATCAGAATTAAACTAATGAACCTCAATAGCACTTTCATCTTATAGCAAAAAGATATATTTCTTTAGTTTTTGAAGACATAGATAAAAGAGGGCTGTTGAATTACAAATATATTTCGTTTATTATAATATTTGCATAATTTATATTTATATTAACACTTACATTTAATTTAAGGATATTTACCACATTCAGTAGAATTGGTCTGTTAGTTTGGGAATGAAAATGATACCTCGTGTTTTTACAGATTATTGTATATCTGCAATTGAGGAGTTATTATAACATATCTATAGGTGAGATAGAAAACTTGGTGTAAGGTAAGTAAGAATCCATCTGCAACTGTAATGCATGAACATAGTATTGTTTGAATTGATTGTGTTATATGTGACTGTGGTACCTTGTTGAATATACGTGGATATTACATGTTGCATAATTGACTTGTATGATATTGCAATATGGTGTTTGGTGAGCCATGGAACATGCCATTCACAGCATTTGCTTGTGCATGCATATTATAAGAGGATGTTTCGCATGCACGAAAATATTTTCTGGAAGAAAATGGTTGTTTGTTGACCACCGCTAGTGTGACCGAGCACGCCGGGCGTGCTTATGATATATGTTTAGGTATAGCAGGTGGGATACTTCCTGGTGAACACATAGCTAGAAAGGAGATGGGCTCTTGGTGGGTCACAGGAGGATGGTCCATCTGTGAGTACCTATGTGTGGCCGTGCGGGGTGGGATACTTCTTGGCGGACACAAGGGACGCAAGTAGGGGACCCTTGGCTGGGCCGCGGGAGGATGGTCCACACGTAGATCCATACAGATATTATTGGCCATTTAATTATTGCTGTGTGCAGAGCTCTTTTTCCGGTGCATAGTAGTTGGGTCAGGGGCCCAAATGAAATAAAATGATTTGAGAAAAGAATTTTGATTCATGGATTTTACATGCAAGCATTACATGTTGGAAAAACATCAATATTCTTTGGACATGCATGATTTTTACTTGCTGAGCTTTAGCTCATGTAGTTCATGCATTGCAGGTGAGCATGACAATACCTGAGCCTGTTAGCTTACTGGGCAATGCTGGAGCTTCGTCAGGTTTTGAGGATCATGGATATGGATGACGACCTGTCGGGCTTGTTTGGGGTTCATTTTGATTTTGCTTCTGTTGTGTTTTATGAAGGAACTCATACTGTTTATAACTTTTGAAACTGTATTGTAAAATATGTACATAGCGTACTGATTTGAGTTTTGGGTTTGTATATATAATCATCGTGTTTACGTACAAATAGGGTTGACTGGCCTTTTGCCTCAAAATGATAAAATCGTTGTTGCAGTGTACAGGTTTTTCGTTGATCGTCTGTTATTAAATTTAAACACAGGAAAAGATGAAAAAAAACATTTACACGTTTTAAAAAGGCTTTGTGGTCGAGTTGTTCTTATTACATTCTAATAGTAGCCATAAGAGTGGGCGTGACAGAGTGGTATCAAAGCCCGGCTACAGGTTCTGTAGACTATCCATGTACATGAACTCAAAACTTGTGGAGTACAGCAACGCCAGTAAGGTTTACTTTATTGTCTAATGAATTTTATGTTTCATGAAATTATATTGGTCATGTGTTATTAGATTTCCCCTAAGATAGTATTTAAGCTATAATGAGAACTAGAGGTGAGAGTATTGTTGGGAATAGAAACCAAGGAGGGAAGACACTTATACCACTAGTGACCGAGATGATGTCATAACTCGACTTACAGAGCTCATCCAGCGACAATCTAAACAAATTCAACAACTCATCCATCAGAAGGATATCGCAGGAGAACAAAGAGTAGAAATGAATCAACCACAACAAAGGATAGATCAAGTAGAGATAGTGAGAGAAAGATTCTGAAAGCTAAATCCACCAACCTTTGAATATGCAGAAGTTCCCATAGTAGCAGAAGATTGGTTGTGAACTCTAAATAATATGTTCCAGTACAATAGGGTCCTAGAAGAAGAGAGTTTTTCAAGTTCAGGAGTAGAAATCCAACTTTCAACCACGTCAAGGACAACAACAATGGGACAAGTTAAGCGCCAAAGAGCTGATCAGGGTAAAGCACCTATACAACTACCTTTTTGCCCTAGGTGTAAGACTCAAAATACTGGATGTTGCACGGTAGATACCAGGAGATGTTTTACGTGTGGGATGCTAGGACATTTTGCTAGTGCGTGTCCAAATAACCTAAATTCTATAGACAATATAATGCACTAGCCGAGCATTTACTATCTCGGAAACGCAGAGGCGAACCCATCAGTGGTGACAGGTAAACTTCTTGTCTTGACACCCCAATATTTGTGTTATCTGATTCGAGAGCTACGCATTCATTTGCATCCACTGAGTATGTAAGGAGACTAGGTAGGACACATGATATAGCTAAAGTGAGTTACAATGTAATAATTCCCTCGAGATCTCAACGAGACTAACCAAATTTTGAGACTTTGTTCTATTCTAATCAAAAAATAGAGAACTTTATGTTAATTTGTGTTAGCTATGAACGATGATGATTACTATGCCAAAGTGAGGAAAGACATTTCTTTTGGAGTGTCTTCTAATTTCAAAATATCTGAGAATGGAGTACTATGATTTAAAGAACGATTATACGTACCCAACAGGGACAATCTCCGAGAGAATCTTCTAGTAGAAGCGCATTCAACGCCATATTTTGTACATCCAGGAGCTACCAAAATGTACATAAATATGAAGATGCATTACTGGTGGCTAGCTATAAAAAGGGATATTGCACAATATGTGGAACAATGTTTAATCTGTCAACAAATAAAGGCGGAACACAAAAGGCCAGCTGGGACGTTGCAATCCTTACATATACCAGAATGGAAATGGGAAAGAATTACCATAGATTTTGGGATAGGTTTGCCTAAAACTGTCAAGGGACATGATGATATTTGGGTGATCATAGATAGATTAACCAAATCCACTTATTTTATTCCTATTTGTTCAACTTATTCCAGGGACCGATATGCACAGCTTTATATACAGGAAATGGTTAGACTTCATGGTGTACCACTATCTATTGTTTCGGATAGGGACTCTAGGTTGTTATCTACTTTTTGGAGGAGATTACAGAAGGCACTAGGAACACGACTGTCGTTTAGCACTACTTATCACCCTCAAACTGATGAGCAATCAGAACGAACAATACAAACTTTAAAAAGATATGCTTAGAGCCCGTGTTCTGGATTTTTAAGGACAATAGAGTAAATATCTACCTTTAATAAAATTCTCATACAACAACAGCTACCAAGCCACAATTGGGATGGCTCCCTATGAAGCATTGTACGGTGGAAAGTGTAGATCACCGGTCTCTCTGGGATGAGGTTGGTGAAAGAAAGCATCTAGGCACAAATATGATTCGAGAAATGATAGAGGTGGTGACACAAAATTCGATAGAGAATGAAAACTGCTCAGAGTCAACAGAAGAATTACTTAGATCAAAGAAGAAGACTGTTAGAATTTTCTCTAAGAGATCTAGTATTTCTTAAGGTGGGACCAATGAAAGGGGTAATGCGGTTTGGGAAGAAAGAAAACTCAGTCCCTATATACATTGGTTCGTTTCATATTACTAATAGAATTGGTGATGTGGCTTATAGACTTGACTTACCTACGTTAATGTCTCAAATTCATGATGTATTCCATGTTTCTATGTTGAGAAAATACGTTGCAAATCCATCTCATATTTTGAAATACGAACCAGTAAAATTAAAAGCTGACTTGAGCTACGAAGAGATACTTTCGGAGATATTGTTACGAGAAGTAAAGAAACTCAGGAATAAGGAAATCCCATTAGTTAAAGTACTTTGGAGGAATCAATCAGTAGAGGAAGCTACTTGGGAAAGAGAAGACGAAATGAGAGCTAAGTACCCTGATCTATTCCGGTAAGTAAAATTTCGAGGACGAAATTTTTATAATGAGGGGAGGATGTAATACCCGAGTCTTAAACTGCTCACTGGCCACTATAGTTCATGTATTACATTTGGGTGATGTGCTATTTGCATAATATGATTATTTTATGATACATGACTAATTTTATAATTTTAGAACTCAGTTATAGGGGTTAGCCGTCGGATTACTAATTTAAGTAGTTAAAAAAAGTATTTATTTATCGGACTATTAGAAGCTAGCTATTAAGTTACACGTGGTAGCTATTCAAAGAGTTACAAGATTACACGCGGTAAATTAGGGATGAAAGGTGGCATCAACATGTACATCGGAAAGTATAAGATGTGAATAAATTAAGTATACGGATTAATAAAACACTCGAAGACTAGACGGATATTAGTTGGGAATTGAAACATGTATTATGTGAAATTAATAATAATAATAATAATAATAATAATAATAATAATAATAATAATAAATCATAATGATAAACATATCATATTTTGGCCATGTGTGAATATATATATATATATAGCGCTCATGTGCAAATGATCATATATAACAATCATGCTTAATAAAATATATATGTATAATCCGTATATATATTTATAACTCATAAATGTAATTATTACCCTATAATCTACATATGGTTAATAAGTGAAGTTAATATATATATATATATATATGGACATACATACGTATAGATCATGATAAGGATATATGACTAATTGGCAAAGAGTATATATATATATATATATATATATATATATATGCAAGTAATATATAGATACATTACGTGTTAGTCCATATACCAAACACCTAATCATATAATCATATATTTAATTGGCATACATTTGCACCGACTTTGACTGCCACCATCTTAGCAAAGAAAGGATTGATATTAACAAATATATATAGCTTAATTATGGGTTTCACACACACCTACAAAAACATGGCTGAAATACAAAAGTAGATTGAGAGACAAGATACAACTTATCCAGGAATCAATTGGTAAGGTCTCCAAGACTCTCTTTTTGTTCTTTTTGTATAATTCATGTATCATATATTGGTAATAAAAGGTTAATAAGATTTTGATGTTATATTTTACAATTAAGCGAACCCCGAAGCTTATAAACGATAATCAATCGTAGTAAAAGAAATAAAAATAATAAGAAATAATATCCGTATAAATTGTTTCTGTTATGATAGACAAGGGATAAAATTATAATTATGTTTAGTTTTGGAAACTCTATACGTGGGAAATAGTTTGTTTAACATTACAAAAAAAAAAAAAAAAAAAGAAAAGGGCCAGGGAATATAAATCATCCAAGTACCAAAAATATGAGATCTTAGATTTGATTTACCAGATGAAGATAAATGGGAAGAGTCTAACCCATAGAATAATGAAAATCAGAATTAAACTAATGAACCTCAATAGCACTTTCATCTTATAGCAAAAAGATATATTTCTTTAGTTTTTGAAGACATAGATAAAAGAGGGTTGTTGAATTACAAATATATTTCGCTTATTATAATTTTTGCATAATTTATGTTTATATTAACACTTAGATTTAATTTAAGGATATTTACCACATTCAGTAGAATTGGTCTGTTAGTTTGGAAATGAAAATGATACCTCGTGTTTTTACAGATTATTGTATATCTGCAATTGAGGAGTTATTATAACATATCTATAGGTGAGACAGAAAACTTGGTGTAAGGTAAGTAAGAATCCATCTGCAACTGTAATGCATGAACATAGTATTGTTTGAATTGATTGTATTATATGTGAATGTGGTACCTTGTTGAATATACGTGGATATTACATGTTGCATAATTGACTTGTATGATATTGCAATATGGTGCTTGGTGAGCCATGGAACATGCCATTCACGGCATTTGCATGTGCATGCATATTATAAGAGGATGTTTCGCATGCACGAAAATATTTTCTGGAAGAAAATGGTTGTTTGTTGACCACTGCTAGTGCTAGTGCCGAGCACGCCGGGCGTGCTTATGATATATGTTTAGGTATAGCGGTGGGATACTTCCCGTGAACACAAAGCTAGAAAGGAGATGGGCTCTTGGTGGGTCACAGGAGGATGGTCCATCTGTGAGTACCTATATGTGGCCGTGCGGGGTGGGATACTTCTTGGCGGACACAAGGGACGCAAGTAGGGGACCCTTGGCTGGGCCGCGGGAGGATGGTCCACACGTAGATCCATACTGATATTATTGGCCATTTGATTATTGCTGTGTGCAGAGCTCTTTTCCGGTGCATAGTAGTTGGGTCAGGGGCCCAAATGAAAGAAAATGATTTGAGAAAAGTATTTTGATTCATGGATTTTACATGCAAGCATTACATGTTGGAAAAACATCAATATTCTTTGGACATGCATGATTTTTACTTGCTGAGCTTTAGCTCATGTAGTTCATGCATTGCAGGTGAGCATGACAATACCTGAGCCTGTTAGCTTACTGGGCAATGCTGGAGCTTCGTCAGGTTTTGAGGATCATGGATATGGATGACGACCTGTCGGGCTTGTTTTGGGTTCATTTTGATTTTGCTTCTGTTGTGTTTTATGAAGAAACTCATACTGTTTATAACTTTTGAAACTGTATTGTAAAATATGTACATAGCGTACTGATTTGAGTTTTGGGTTTGTATATATAATCATCGTGTTTACGTACAAATAGGGTTGATTTGGCCTTTTGCCTCAAAATGATAAAATCGTTGTTGCGATTACAGGTTTTCGTTGATCGTCATTATTAAATTTAAACACGGAAAAGATGAAAAAAAACATTTACACGTTTTAAAAAGGCTTTGTGGTCGAGTTGTTCTTATTACATTCTAATAGTAGCAATAAGGGTGGGCGTGACAATCCCCTTGTCTGACTCCTCTGGAACATGCAAAATAACCAACAGGCGTCCCATTCAACAACACTGATATTTTGGACGACCGAAGAACCACCTCCACCCAACGCACGAACGTCTCGGAGAATCCGAAACGTCGCAAGACATATAGTAAAAAATCACATCTCAATGTGTCGAATGCCTTACGAATATCTATTTTCGGATCATATTCGAACTCAAGTGCGACCTGTAAGACATTAAACCCTTCGATACCATGGAAATACACTCATGAATTTGTCTACCCGGATAAAACCAAACCGAGTCGGGATAAATAGTCGGAATAATAGAACCCAAGCGCGTAGCCAATATTTTCGTGATAATCTTGAAAAGGAAGTTGCTCATGACGATAGGGCGGAAGTTTTCAATGACATTGGCATCCTTAGTCTTAGGGATGAGCGCCATGAAGTCGGCATTCAATCCCGAGGTAGAGACGAATTGTTAAAGAAATAGCGAACAGCGTCTGTTACCTCAAAGCAGATATGACATCCTAGAAATGGCGGTAAAAATCCCATTGAACCCATCGGCCCCGGGAGCCGTATGCGGATCCATATCAAACACCGCTGTCCGCACTTGAGAATCGGAGGAATGACGTTAGGGAAGCATTGTCCCACGCCCCAACCATTGGAGTGAGCACCTGGTCGACCACAAATGAGAAATCCATGGTGGAGCTCCCATTTTCCGCAAAGAGCTCCTCGTAATATGAAATAATGTGATTCCCAAGAACCGTAGCATCATCAGTGAAATTCCCTGCCACCATAAGTCCCTGAATCCCCGTGCGTCCAGTGCGAATCTGACTACGCCGATGAAAAAATGTTGTGTTACGATCTCCATCCTTAAGCCAGGCAGTTCGGGCCTTTTGCTTAAGGAATTCAGCCTGTGACTGCAACATCTGTGAAAGCTTCAACTGGACGTCCAGCTTTCTATCCCAGAGAGAGGAGGTATAGCCCAAAGCCTCAATATCTGCCTGAATCTGACGAAGATGCTCCATCTGTCTGTCCACACTGTGGTTAACATCCCCAAACACATCCCTATTCTAATCTTTAATAGCATATCGCAACCGCTTGAACTTCCACATGACTCGCAATAAAGGGTTGTGCGTGTCACATGGAGAGCCCCAAGAAGTTGTAACCAAATCTCGGAATGAATCGTGGTGAATCCACATACGCTGAAAACGAAATGGGACCGGACCCCTAGTAATGGTCGAGGAGCAAGTAACCAAAATGGGGTGATGATCAGAACCAATGCGAGGAAGAACTAAGCCCTTGACCTCCTTCCAAAGAGCGAAAAAAGGGCAAGTAGCCAGGGCTCTGTCCAACTTAGCCTTGAAGTAAAGATAGAGGCCTCCGTGGAGAGCACCAAGTAAATGAATTCCCCATCATCGGAACCGCAAACAAACTGGCGTCCTCTATGAAATCCCTGAAATCCTGGCACGAGGCTTGGGAAAGAGTATCATTGCGCGAGCGTTCATGGTGCCCCAAAACCACATTGAAATCCCCAACAAGCAACATATCAGCCAGACCCAAATTCCGCAAATCCAACCATAGCTCACGTCGTGCAATGTAATCACACAAACCATGAGTAAATCCAACATGAAAAATCAAAGAACCAAATTGAACATGGAAAACAATACACTGGGTAGAAGACCAGACCTGATTAAGAATTGTGATAGTGGAGTCGTGAAGAACCCAAATGTCTGGCCGCCCATTAACTCGAAAATTTTGTCCCGCAAGTGTCAAACCCAGGCTCTGCCAGTAGGAGTCAGAAATAGTCGAAAAGTCCACCTTAGGTTCACAAATAGCCATAATGGAAGGTTTATGCTTGTGACATAAAGCCTTAAGAACATTGCGAGATGCAACATTTCCGATCCCCTGGATGTTCCAGAAGATGAAATTCATTGAGACGGTTGAGGGGGAGTCACTTGTGACGATCGCATGGTGAAAACAGGCGTGTGGCGCATAACAGAGTCTGATGATTGTGGAAGATCCACATCATCTGCATAATCTGCCCATTTTTTGGATGCTGCGAAGTTCATCTCGTGTGGTTCTGAACTTTCCGTTTCAATAGTAATGTCATGAGCGGGGGGCGTCGGTCCCGACGTAATTTTCTGGAGAATTCGATCTTTAGCTGAATCCAAAGAGCTGTCCCGGAAGGCACGACTCAGAGCACGAATAGGCTTCCCCAAAGGATATTGTACTGTGATAGGCATAATTGCGGAGGCTGAAACGGTTGTCGTATCGAAGATCTTGACCTTGGCGATGGCCCCCTGGCTGGATACTCGGTGTAGTCATCTGCGGGTTGCTGATCCTGGGATTCAACTGAACCAAGCGCCTCGAAGGTGTTACCAAGATGGATTTTTGGGGGGCAAGTGACTATGGCGCGAGGGGGAGATCCTACGCGCATAGTGGAACCCGTATTTCCCATTGAGTCATCAACAGCCTTGTCCTTGTCCTGCTGAATAGGACGATAAACTCTATGAACCCTGGAACGCCCTCGCTGGACAGAATTGTTGCGATTATCAGGCTCCCGTGACCGTCCCTAGGCCGGTGACGTGCGCGCATCCTTATTCGTATTACCCACTGTGTTAAAACGACAAGAAGCTGTAGAGTGCCCCGTAACACTGCACGTCGAGCAAAATGCTGTTAGTTTTTCATAAGTGACGGAAACAAAAGAGCATTTGCCGGTGCGTTCAATCATAATATGTTCCTCCAAAGGTTTGGAGAGGTCAACATCCACCAGAACCCGAACAAAATGGCCCAAGGAACCATCCAAAGAATGTTGATCAATCTGTAATGGGTTCCCAAGAGCACTGGCAATCCCCATGATGGTATTGGGGTCCCAGTATTCCAGGCTGAGTTCAAAAATCCGCACCCAAACACTGGCTACTGAAGACTGAGCCTTGTAAGGGTTGAAGTCAGGCACCCACGGAGATAGACGGATAATACCAGGGTTAAGCGTCCAATTGGTGCGTTGCTGAGCCCGAGAACGATCCTGCGCATTAAACAATTTGACACAAAAGAATCCCTTGGCCTAGGGGAATTAGTTTCCATTCATTCTTGATGCCCCATAATTCAGATAAGCGTTTTTGTAAAAGCATGGTAGCCCATGGCTTGGTACCTTTTCCTAAAATAACCCGTCCAATTATTAATGAGTAGGAAAATTCAAATGAGACGTTCTTTGGTAAATGTTATCATCAATAGTTATGGAATAGTAATCACCTTTGCGAATTGGTTTGGGGATCGGATTTTTACCGAGAGACCATTTGTAGAAAACAGATTGGAATTACCTGGGGCCTCGAGTCATGAAATCCATTTGTTTGATACACGAAGTCGTGTGAAAGTTGAGTCCGTCGGATGGGGTTTCTGAAACCACTGCGCAAAAGAATAAACTTGATGACCCATGTTACTAGCCGGAGGTTGTTGGGTTGACGAGTTGGGATAGCCCGTGGTGGCGAGCATCCAAAGGTGAGAAGCATTCATTGGTGGACATGCATGAGAGTGCTCTGAGGATGGGAGATCGTAGCTGGGGTCATCACTCCCGGGAGGGGGACCACTGGAGGGCGAGTGGCGGCCGACCCCAAGGTAGCATGGGAGGGGCCGGCCCCCCATGGCCATTAGCGACCATGGGAGTAAAGGGCACAAGAAGCGTTGGGCGGTGATGTGGGCGCCTCCCCTTTCTCTAGCCACATGGTGAGGGGACCGGGGATTGTCGTTCTTTGCAAGGACGTCAATATGGGATCTTTGCGTGGGCGCAACGCTGTACGAGGAGGCGAGATTGCAGTGCGATGACGGATTGCTCCATGTACAAGGTTGCGGTATTGGTATGTGGTTGACGATGAGCATCTGACTGGTAACCTTGAACAAAGCAATTAATTTCTGGGAATAAAAGAACCTCTGCTGCCGTTGATTAATCGCCGAAAGTAGCAGCGACGTGCATGTGGTCAGCGTGAGACGGGGAGGGCGTGGTCTCATGCAGGGTTTGGTGGATGTGAGAAATTAGAAGTGTAAACATGCCATGGAGGCTCGCCATGGGAGCGACTGTGGGAGACGACCGAAAACTAGAAGGACTACGTGCCGGGAGAATACCTTGAGGACAAAGGCAAATCTCACGTAGTGGAGGTGAGATCGCACGCCTATACTCTCAAAACCGGTTAGGTCGCGGGATTAACTATGTCCCCATTTTTACTTAAATTGCTTGAGCATGTAGTGGGTCTATCTATATGTACCTTTTGACCTCCCCTTCGCAAGTTCCTTTAATGCAATATGAGCATCACCTTCCTGGAACCGCAGGCAATTACAAGCTTGTCGATGGCTTCCGTGTTCGTGCGGCAAAAGATTTAAAGGCGGGCTGGCCCGCCCAACCCGCGGGCCAAGATGGGTTGGGTTGAGGTTGAGGTTTTCCCACCCGTCCGCTTTGGCTAGCTCCCCGCCCGCCAAATGGCGGGTTTTGGTGGGTTACGGGTTGGCCCGCCCCGCCAGCCCATTTTGACAGCTCTAGGGGTAGATAGTGCAGCAGCCACTGCAGACATCGCGGGGGGGAGGGGGGGCGCCCCCCCAACTTTCTCCACATGCGCAGGGCGGCGGCCATAGGAGGCGGCGACACGCAAATAGGACTCTGGCGGGACGAGGCCAGCCGCATGTGCGTGTGGCACTATAGACGAGCGTGGGTTGTTCTTAGAGGGGATGAAATCCGACGAGATTGCAAAGACCGAGAAAGAAACCCACCTCCCGTCGTTGCTGTGATTAGCGCTGCGCGTAACGGACGTTTGCTGCTCGTGGAGATATTATCCGAAACCCTAGTAACATTCATCTTTGATGGGATTGAGTTGAAGAACCAAAAGGTGACATCATCAACGTGGAGTGAGAATCCACCGCCCATCGAGAAGCACCAAAGATGTCTTTGTGCGGCGTGCGGCTATGCGCACTTTGCGGCGTCGCGATTGATCATGATGCACCGCTTTGGTGGTGGATCAAAACTCGACGTGTAACCAAAAAAGGGCGGCTCTGCCATGGAGCAGTCGGAGGAGACGACCAGAAAAAATCAAGAAGATGGAGCCGACGGTCGTGCACTTTAGAGAGAGAATTTTCTTAGGCGCAATAGGGAACCTCGATGCTTGCCCAAATTCCTTCTGTTGATTGATCACTCTCAATTTGAAAGACCATTGAAATTAGTGTAAATCTTGTTCACTTCTGGGAGATACTCTTCCTCATCTCTAATTTTTTTATGACAACACTTGGCATTTCACCATTTCTTTTGTGAGGGCTTACTTGGATATAGTTCGGGATATTGTCTAATGCCCGTTTCCCCCGAACTCTGTGGATAAATGCGTTTGGACACACTCTATGGATGGGAGGGTTTCTTATAAGGAGGTTTACTCATTTTTACGACCTTCTCTTCCGGTTGTTAGATGGGATTCTTGGATTTGGTCTCCGTATATTTCGGAGAGGCGATCGGTGGTTGTTTGGAGAGTGATATTCGAATGCATTGTGGTTCTTGATGTCATGCACTCTTAGGGCTTTATTGGGCCGACTTTTTGTAGCCTGTGTTACTCTCACACGGATTCCATTGATCATCTTTTTGTTTCTTGTGTTTTTGCAGGGACACTGTGGGGCTAGATGGCTGATTCATTTGTTGTTACTCTGCATCCAACTCATAGTTTCAACGAATTTTTGATCTATGTAATGGGTTTCCATTTCAGTGACCATGTGGCTTTTTTATGGAAAGTGGCTTTTATTTCAGGCGTCTGGCTCCTTTGGCATATTCGTAATGACATTATTTTTAATGATAACAAATGGTCGCCGGATGCGGCGTTAATTCATCTTTTGGCGATGATTTTGGAATCTACTGGTCTGGATAAGGGATGTATGAATAACACGCAAGAGGATCTCCTTTGTCTTCGCTGTCTCAAGGTTCGGGTCGTACATCGAGGGCTCCTACTATCATTCTTGTTCCTTGCATTTCCTCTCCGGGTTGGATCAAAGTTAATACGGATGGCGGTGCTAATGGTTCACTTGGGCGTCTTGTGGTCGGGGGGGTATAACGTACGGCAAGGGGCTTTTTTCAGGGTTGCTTTGTTGAACAATGCGGAACGGGATATGCTTTTGAGGCGGAATTAATTGCGGTTATTAGGGCTGTCTTCTACGCCTTCAATAAAGGGTGGACGAATCTTTGGGTGGAGTCAGACTCAAGTTTTGTGGTGGATCTCTTCCGTAATCGCGCAGGTTCTATCCCGTGGCGTCTACTAGGTCATTGGCATCACTCATTGCATATGATTTCTCAAATGAATTTTGTCATTTCTCACATTTATCGGGAGGGAAATCATGTGGCGAATTCTCTTTGTAAGTTCACGGACTCCAGATGGTGGGACGCTCCTCCGGCGGACATTATACCCCTTCTCATAGATGATTATGTTGGACGTACTCAATATAGATTTGTTAGATGATTTTTGTTTCTGTGATTTTGTGTATCTTTTGGTTTTCTCTCATGGGGGTACTCTTTTCCTACTGGGGGTTTTTCCCACAAGGGTGGGTTTTACTCCGGTAGGTTTTTAACGAGGCCCCAAACATTGCGCTACCTGATCGGCTTGTGATCAGGACTTTTCTTTCTTTAATTTTATTTTGATCTTATTCAAAAAATGTCATAATCTCTCAGTTGTTGCTTCATCCATAACACTTGGGCACAACAGCTCCCTGCAACAATTTATTATGCTTCAGCTGTCGATGTAGCTATAGAGTTTTGTTTCTTGCGGAACCAAGAAACTAATCTATTTCCAAGCATTTGACAAGTACCATATGTACTCTTCCTATCAACTCTACACCAGCATAGTTTGAATTTGAGTTTCCAATCAACTTGAATCCACCTTCTTTAGGATACCACTATCCAACTTCTTGGCTTCCCTTCAAATATCTCAGAATCTTCTTAGTTGCTGTCATATGGCTTTCCTTAGGAGAAGACTGAAACCTTGCACATACACCTACTGCAAAGGTGATGTCAGGTCGCTGGCAGTCAGGTAGAGCAATGATCCAATAAATACTCTATATCTTTTCTGATCCATTGGTTTTCCTTCTGCATCCATGTCCATCTTGATTGAAGTATTCATTGGAATCTTCACAGATGATTTCTCTTCCATAACAAATTTCATCATTAAATCTCTGGTATACTTGGTTTGGCTTATGAAGGTTCCATCCTTCATTCGCTTGACATGAAGACCTATGAAGAAAGTTAATTCTCTCATGATGCTCATCTCAAACTTTCCTTGCATTAGGTTTGAGAATTTGTCACACAGTTCTTTGTTTATGGATCCAAATATGATGTCATCCACATATATTTGAAAAAGTAAAATGCTTTCTCCATCTTGGATTCTGAAGAGTGTTCCATCAACTTTTCCCTTGGTAAATCCATCGTCTATTAGGAATTGAGACAATGTATCATACCATGCTCTTGGTGCTTGTTTCAAACTATACAATGCCTTCTTGAGCTTGTAGACTTTATCTCCAATAGTTGTCTGCCCAAAACCTGGAGGTTGTTCAACATAGATTTCTTCCAATCTAGGAAAAGGTGCAAAGGTCTCATCAAAATCTAGACCTTCCTCTTGGTAATACCCTTTGGCTACCAATCATGCTTTATTTCTCACAACAAATCCTTCATCATTCATCTTGTTTCAGAAGACCCACTTTGTACCAATTATATTTTGGTGAGTAGGCCTTTGAACCAATTCCCAAACTTTTTACTTTCAAATTGATTCAAAGATAGCTAGAATCCAGTATGTGTCATCCAATGCTTGTGACACATCCTTTGGTTCTTTTTGAGAAATAAACACAAGTGAACATTGCTTCATCTAGAGTTTTGGATCTTGTCCTTACTCCTTCTCTGATATTTCCAATTACTAGCTCACGTGGATGGTCTCTCGGCCATCTCACATCCGTTTGAGTAAGTTAACTAGGTTGGTTCTTCTTGCAACAAAGTTGTCTTGAACAACTTCTTCTTGATCCACTTCATTCAGCTGTGATCCTTCCAGCCGTCTCTGAGATTCAGCTAAATCGTCCTCATCAGGATCAAGTCTTTTGGGATCTCTCTCAGCATAAGGACTCTTCTGAATAGTTGGCTGATTCATCTTCTCAGCTAACTCATCCATGTCTTCTCCATTCATATTATGTTCATCATAAACCACATGGACATACTCTTCTGTTACCATAATCCTTCTGTTTAACACTCTGAAAGCTTTACTCCAGTTGAATATCCGAGAAAGATACCTTCATCAGCTTTAGCATCAAAGGCTTTCAGATTATCCTTGCCATTATTATGAATGAAAACACTTGCTTCCAAAAATGTGAAAATATCCCACATTTGGCTTTCTTCTTGTCCAAATTTCATAGGGGGTTTTGGACAGTTACCTATTGATGATACACCTATCTGAGTGTAGCAAACAATGTTAATGGCTTCAGCCAAAAATCTCTTAGGCAATGCAGCTTCAGCTAACATGGTCCTTGCAGCTTCCTTGAGGGTTTTGTTTCTTCTTTCAACTACTCCAGTCTGTTGTGGAGTTCTTACAGCTGACAACTCATGAGCAATACCAATTTCCATGCAATACTGAGTTATAATCCCGTTGACAAACTCAGTTCCTCTGCCATACCTTATCAAGCCATACCTTATCTTGATAATGGTTTGACTCTTCATTTTGAACTCTTTTCATCAACTGAGGAAGCTTTTGCAAAGTTTCCTTCTTTTTACACATAAAAATAGTCCATGTGTATCTTGAGAAATCATCAACCACCACAAGAGTGTATTTCTTTCCACTTATGCTAGTTGGCTCAACTGGTCCAAAAAGATCCATGTGTAGTAAATGCAAAATCCTTGTTGAAGAAGGGCTTGGCTTATCCTTGAAAGATGATTTAATCTGCTTTCCATTATGACATGCATCACATATGTTTTCCTTCTTATAGACTGAGTTTGGCAATCCTTCAACCAAATGGCTTCTTGCAAGGTTGTTGATAGTCTTGAAGTTTAGATGACTCAGCTTCTTGTGCCACAGCCAGCTTGATTCAACCGTGCTTTTTGCCAATAGACGTGTTTTGTGTAGCGGTAGACCAATCCACTACATACATGTTCTTCTTTCTCATTCCAGATAACACTATTTTATTGGTTTCAACATCCTTAATTTGGCAAACACCCATGTTGAATCCAACATTATATCTTTTATCACAGAGTTAGCTGATACTTAGCAAATTGAAATTCAGCCCTTCAACATAGGCTACATCTATGTTCACTAGTCCATTTCTCTTTATGGATCTAATGCCTTTGGCTTCCCCTGGAGCTTCATTTCCTCCAAATATGACTTTGGCTCCTCTTGATTCCTTGAAATTTGATAAATTCTTTTTGTTTCATGTCATTTGTCCAAAACAACCACTATCCATGTACCAGGTTCCTTGGCACCCTGCTATTCCCCGAACCTGTAATCAAGGAAATCAAGTTTTTTAGGTACTAATATCTATCTGGATCCTGGGGGTTAGCACTATAAGGTGATCCAACTAACCTATAGCCAAATAATCTGACTCAAGAGGTTGCCACCTTTCAGTTCCATAATCATACTGAATTTTAACAAACTGCTATGGAGCTTTAGCAACATACAACTGTCACTTTTGTCTGTATGCTTGTGTAATTTTCTATGCATTTGCTTTTCTAGGGTAGTATGGAAATTGCTATGCATGATATGCATTGTGCTTGGGTGCATATTTGTGATGATTTCTTTTACTAAGGAATGACCTATGATGAGTTTTAGGTTTCTGCCACTTGGGCCTGTATCCAATGGGACTCGACTAATGTTTCATTTGAGGGTTCCAATCAACTTGTGTTAGGTAATTTCTATCATTCTCTTCATATAGTTTCTTTTGATGAAACCTCTGGGGTTTTTGGTAGTTCTGCTTTGACTTCATAAATTATCATCTGTTAGGAGTCTGCTATTGAACTTTTCTGAATTTAGTTTCAGCAGCTCTCTCAGCATACTCAGCTGGCTTCTTTCCTTTTCCTTTATAACCAAGGCCAGCATGTGAGTGTTTTTGATTGTGTGTGGGTGCAACATATTATGTATTTGGCTTCTGGATTCCCCCATTGCTTGAGGATCCTTCTTCCATAACAATTCTTGGAATTTGAGCATTGACAAAGGAATTGAATCCTAGGCCTTCTTTGTCTCCAATTTATTTTTATATCATCATCAATTCATCCAATGTTTTAGATGATTTACTGAGTGATGTAATCACATTTTTTAGTTCTTGTTTCCTCCTTTTCAATAGTCTGCTTTAACCTTTATTATTGTTAAGTTGGTTTTATACCAATGTATTAAGTATTCTACACTAGGATTTTGCATTGTTTTTGGATGTTATAGTGTCGTTTGAGTCTATTTTATGTTATTAGTTGTCATTAGAAAGTCGATACAGGTTTTGGTAGCCGAAATTGGTCAAAAACGATGAAAATGTGGTTAAAAGGAAAAAGGTGTGTTTGAAGAAGAGAAAACGGAGAAACGGGCCTTAAGGCATAAGCGTCAGCTGTGATACTTTACCACCCCGCGCCCAGCATGGGGTCCAAATTGGTCTGTAGCCGGACTTGCGGCCGTGGTGCCCTCACGAGGGCGCCACAGCGCGCAATGGGGCAAAAGCAAGGAACATCAGGGCGCGCGGCGGCACTATTTGGGAGCGCCACACCGCGTGTCTGGGCAGAAAGATGTTATATTTTATTCTTTTGGGGCTTTTGACGGATTTTGGGCCTATAAATACAACAAATGACACGCGGAACAAGGGTTGGACATTTTCGAGAGCACACGGGATGACTTTGAGCAAGGAGAAAGAGTTCGGGATGAGGTTTGAAGGCATTTATCTTCTGGAAACCAAGATGATTCTTTCTCTGATTATTACGAATCATTTTTCCATTATATTTGTTGAACCCTCGTGATGTATAATTACTTTTTCATGAGGTTTTGTACATCCAATATGAGCTAAACCTATCTTTCTAGGGAATTGATGTAACTTACGTTTGAACCTATGTTTTGATTTACAGTTTATGAGATTCGCATGTTATTTAATCTATTTGTGCTATCTGAATTGGTTGCATTTGGATTATTTGATCAATAATTTAGATTGTTTGGCGTGTTTGATTTGACACTCGAGAGAGATAATTGAACACCTGGCCATAGAATAGCATAACCTAGGGTTTCATAGAACTGCGAAGTTTATGAATCTTTTGAAGCCTGTGATAGAATATTCATCGAGCACATTAGGGTTTAATTTATGATTTTTATAGAGATATCGAAATTAGGATTGAACCCTAAGATCACTTGGCACTCGAGAGAGAAAGTGATAAACGGTAGGAATATTGGGCTTATAGATTAATAACGTGTGATTAATAAACTAGATTCAGAACATAGGGGATAAATAGGTGAATCAACCCTCTAGAATTTGTTTCTTAAGTATTTGATAATTTTTCTGAACCAACTTGTTAGTTTAATTTTAGTTTCCATTTTAGCTTAACAAAAATACATCTCTTTTTGATTATCTAGATAGAATTAAGCTATTATAATTACGGTACTTAGTATCAAATTTGATGCCAATCCCTGTGGAGACGATAACCCCACTTTTAAAACTATACTAAGACGACACCGTACGCTTGCGGTAAAAAATTCTCGATCAAGTTTTTGGTGCCGTTGCCAGGGATTGTTTATCCTATTTTACACTAATACTATTACCAAGTAGTCTTAATCCTGAACGTTGTCGGTGCTTCGCCGGCTGTGATCTCCATGAGTTCGTCCGACATGTTTCAGGGTCTAACTTCGAACTTCTTGCCTCCCCCAGTTCGTATTCAGTCTTCCCTCCCATCGCGATCATCCTCAACGGTCGCTGCAACTCCGATTCTCCTCACGTCAATGTCGTCATCAATGGCTGCTGCATCTTTGTCCGCATTTCCTGCTCCGATGGGCTCCCAGGTTGCTATTTCATCTATGTTGCCTTGTTACGGTATTCCCCTTAGTTTTGTCCCTTCGCACGTGACCCCAAGCCCAACCCCCATGCACGCCTTTGCGGGGCTGGTTCTACCGGAAGTCTACATGGCGCCATCCAAGTCACAGTAGGTCTCCTCCGTGGGGCCTGCATCTCCTTTGTTGGATATTAGGGGGGCGGCTCCTCACTTATCTAATGATGCCGCTGAATTGGAGAGTCCCCCCCATGCCTGCCGCTATTCATGGGGGATTCGGCCCCTTTGGGTGCCATTATGGGGAGCCGGCTACAACACTTCCCTCCAAGACTGCCCCCTGAGGGGGGTGATGACCCCTGGGCCCTGTCTGCCATCCTCAGAGCATTCCTCCTGCGTGCCCTCCCATGACGACTACTCAAATGGCTGGAAGCTCCTCCCATGCATCAAACCTTTGACTTTCGGCTCATAACACTAATAACCATATTAATTTGGTTAACTCTTTCGCGAAAGTGGTTTCAGGCAATACCAATTCGTCGGATCCTATTTTAACCCAGGCCCCAGGTAACACTACTTCATTTTCCCATATGGTTTCTGGTAAAATGCACTCTATCCCTAAACCGGCCAGGAAAGGGGATTATTACTCTGTCACTATTGATGAAAATGTGTACCAACAAAGTCTTGCCGAATTTTCTTTTTCTTTGATTGGGCGGGTTATTTTGGGGAAAGGTAACAAGCCATGGCCTACTTTGCTGCTTCATAAAAGGCTATCTGAGCTATGGAGCATTAAGAATGATTGGGAACTAATTCCTTGGGCAAGGGATACTTTTGTGTCAAATTTTTTCATGCGCAGGATCGAGCTCGGGCTCAACTTCGTATCAATTGGGCGCTTAACCTGGGTACTATTCGGCTTTCTCCATTGGTCCCGGACTTCAATCCTTACAAAGTGCACACTTCTGTGGCCAGTGTTTGGGTCCACATATTCGAGCTCAGTTTGGAATACTGGGATCCTAATACCATCATGGGGATCGCCAGTGCCATTGGAAATCCGATACAAATTGATCATAGATCGCTTGATGGTTCTTTGGGGCATTTCATACGTGTGTTGGTGGATATTGATCTTGCAAAACCGTTGGAGGATCACATTATGGTGGAAAGGGTTGGCCAATGTTCCTTTGTGTCGGTTAGTTATGAGAAACTCCCAGAGTTTTGTGCTCAGTGTAACGTTACGGGACATTCCACTGCTCCTTGTCGTCTTTCTACTACAGGAAAAACTACTACGGATAGGCGCACCAGCCCTTCTCATGGGCGTTCCAGGGCTCCGGAGGGACATCCGAATTCATTCAACGTGGTCGCTCTAGAGTCCAAAAAGTTTATCGTCCTATGCAGCAGGACAAGGTCAAGGCCGTTGATCACTCAGTGGGAAATACGGGTTCGACTATCCGTCGAGCTCCCTTCTGCGCAATTGTCACTTGCCCTCCGTGACGTACACCCGCAATACTTTTGAGGCTCTTTACTCAGAAGACGCCCCAGATCAAACAACTGCGGATTCTCAAACAAATTTTCCATGTAGGGAACCGGTCCCCAAGGCGCCTCCTTCCAACACCGGTTCCATTCTGCCTATTACGGTTTAGCATCATTTAGAGAAGCATATACATGCGCTTAGTCGTTTCTTCTGGGACAGCTCCCTAGATTCGGCTAAATCCAGTTTACTCCAGAGTGTTACTAAGGGTCCATCACGAGCAATTCAAGACATTACGATTGAATCGGATCGCCCAGGGCCGAATGAGTTAGATTTTGCGGCGTCAAAGAGATGGGCAGATTACACAGATGAAGTGGCCAACGTTCAATCGTCGGATTCTATAGCACACCACACTCATGTCTTCACTGTGCGTTCGACATGGGCACCATCCCCTCCGTCTCAATAAATTGCATTTTCTAGAATATCCGGGGGATTGGGAACGTTGCTTCTCGCAATGTTCTTTTAAGGCTTTATATAAGAAACATAAACCTTCTATTTTAACTATTTGTGAGCCTAAGGTGGACGTTTCCTCCATTTCGGATTCCTATTGGAGTAGTTTGGGTTTGAGCTTCATCACTCAAAGTTTTCGTGCTAACGGTCGGGCTGATATTTGGGTCTTCTATGATGCTAGTATATCCGTTCTGCAGCAGGTTTGGTCTTCTTCTCAGTGCATTGTTATGCAGGTACAATTGGGGTCTATGGTTTTTCATATTGGCTTTGTTCATGGTTTGTGTGATCATATTTCTCGGCGTGCACTTTGGTTGGATTTGAGGAATTTGGGTCTCACTGATCTCTTGCTTATTGGGGATTTCAACGCTATTTTGGGACATCATGAGCGCTCTAGCAGTGGAGTTTTATCCCAAGCCTCTTGTCAGGATTTCAGGGACTTCTTGGAGGATGTTGGTTTGTTTGCGGTGCAGACCACGGGGAATTCATTTACTTGGTGCTCCCCCCAAATGCCTCTATCTCTACTTCAGGCTAAGTTTGATCGAGCCTTAGCAACGTGTCGATTTTTCTCTTTTTGGCAAGTTGTTAAGGGTTTGGTTCTACCTCGCATTGGATCGGATCATCACCCCATTTTGGTTTCTTGCTTGTCTTCTATTTGCAGGGGTCCAGTTCCGTTTTGATTCCAGCATATGTGGGTTTATCATGGTTCATTTCGGGATCTGGTGGTGTCTTTGTGGGCTCCCCCATGTGCCACGCCCAACCCCTTATTGGGCGTCATGTGGAAGCTCAAGAGGTTGCGTCAGGTTATTAAGACCTGGAATAGGGATGTGTTTGGTGATATTAATTGTCGGGTTGAGAATCAGATGGAGAAGGTTCGACAGATTCAGGTAGATATAGAGGCCTCTGGTTTTACAGCGGCACGACGGGATGCTGAGTTCGACGCCCAGAATGAGTTGTCTCACACGCTTTTACTACAATCTGAATTCCTTAAGAAGAAAGCCCGTTCGGCCTGGCTTAAGGATGGGGATCATAATACAATATTTTTTCATCGCCGCTGTCAGATTCACAATGGTCGATCGGGGATCCAGGGCCTAATGATCGATGGTAATTACTCAGATGATATGGTTGTTCTTGGGAGTCATATTATATCCTTCTATAAGGAGCTTTTCGCGGATTCAAGGGGATGGCACTTCGGATTACTCTATGGTTGATCATGTTATTTCTCCTATTGTGAGGGATTCGGATAATGCCAGCTTGACGGTTATTCCTTCGGATTCGGAGATTAAAGATGTGGTTTTTGATATGGGTTCGGATAGTTCTCCTAGCCCGGACGGCTTTAATGGGACGTTTTATCGTCATTTCTGGGATGTTATTTCGGCAGATGTGTCCGCAACTGTCCGTTTTTTCTTTATCAGCTCTTCCTTACCTCCGGGGTTGAACGCTAGTTTTATGGCACTCATTTCGAAGACTAAAAAGCTAATTCTATTGAGAACTTTCGGCTGATTGTCATGAGTAATTTTCTCTTTGAGATTATCACCAAGATCTTGGCTACTCATTTGAGATCGATCATTTCTACATATTTATCTCCTATGTAGTTCGGGTTTATTCCAGGGAGGCAGATTCACGATTGTATCGCCATGGTTTTGAAGGGTTCAATGTCTTAAATGGTCGATCGGATGCAAATATGATCTTGAAGATTGATATCTGTAAGGTATTGGATACGTTGAAGTGGGGTTTCTTACTGCACGTTTTGCGCCGCTTTGGTTTCTCAGAGATTTTTATTCACTGGGTGGATGTTATTCTTCGATCGTCCAGAATATCAGTGCTACTTAATGGGACACCAGTGGGGTACTTCTCCTGTTTTAGAGGGGTCAGACAGGGTGATCCTATATCCCCGTTACTTTTTTGCATCGCGGAGGAGGTACTTTGTAAATTTATTGAGTCCGCGGTTGCTCAAAATCGGTTAGGGTCATTCATTGCGCCTAGACGGATTATCTTCCCATCGTCCATCTTATACGCGGATGATATTGTTATAATATGTGGGGCTTCTTCAGCCAATGCTCGAATCCTTCTTGATCCTCACCCTATATCTTGATATCTCGGGCGCTTTCAATCCTCTCGAAATCTAAAGTTTACTTTAGCTCCCTGGGTCTCATCTCATGTATGCGTGGGAGGGTGCAAACTATCATGGGATCCATCCGAAATGTTCCCCACAAAGATATTTAGGCGCACCGATTTTCAAGGGTGCCCCTAAGGTTGCGGGTCTCATCTCATGTACGTGGTTAGTTGGAATCGGTGTTACACGCCTCGGGCTAAAGGTGGATTGGGCGTTCGATCGATTGTGGTGGCTAATAGGGCTTTTTGATGAAATTAGGTCGAAGGTTATGAACTCGGACTCGGTGATCTTCAACACCGCCAGCGGCGCCACTTGACGGTGGATGGGGCGGTCCGGAGGTCGTTTATCCTTTTTCTATCTCGGGCGGATTAAACCTTGCATTTCGGATTATTTAGATGATTCTCGTTGGATCCCAGGGCTAATTCCGAGGTATTGTTTTGGATTGACAAGCGGCTTGGTTACTCTATAGCGAGATAGAATTGGTATCCCGTGGGAATACGAGACACTTATTTTAGCATCGCATTTCAAACTACTTTTATGAAGTCTTGGCACTTCACCTTCTCATTTGTGGAGGCTTATTTGGATCCGTCCGAGATATTGTGCGAGTCCCCATTGCCCCTTCCTCGAGGGATACACGATATGGTTGAATTCAGAGGATGGTATGGTTACTTCGAAAGCAACATATTCTCATGTTCATCCCCACTATCGAGCGGTCAAGTGGGGTTCTTGGATTTGGTCGCAACACATCCCGGAACGGCGATCGGTGGTGGCGTGGTGGGCTATTCACAAGCGATTGGCTGTCTTGGATTTATTATGGGCCAGGGGGAGTTTTACTGGCCCATCGGTTTGCGCTCTTTGTCGTGCATTTGCAGAATCGGTTGACCATTTATTTGTCTCTTGTGTCTTTGCAGGGGCTCTATGGTGATGGATTTTTGATTCCTTTAACGTTCACCCATTTGAGGCTCATAGTTTTAATGAATTCTTGGTGCGGCTAATGAACTTTCACTTCAGTGAGCAGGTTGCTTTCCTGTGGCGTGGGGCTATCCTATCCTGCATCTAGCTCATTTGGCATATCCGGAAAGAGTTGATTTTTCACAACAAACTCTGGACGGTGGACGCGGATACTACTCATCTTCGGATTCTCATCGTTGAATCATCTTCATTAGATCGGGGATGCATGCACAACGACCAACAGGACCTTCTCATCCTGCGTGAGGTTGCGTGTTCTGGCGGGCTAGACAAGCACCAAGATCGTGGAAGTTAATTGGCAAAACCTCTCCCGGATGGATCAAGGTGAATACGGACGATAGTTCTTCGGGGGTGTCGGGCAATCTCACAGCTTCCGGGGTTTTCCAGAATTGTAAAGGTTTCTTTCGGGGGTGTTTTGTGAATTGTTGTGGTTCGGGCTATGCGTTTGTAGCTGAATTGGTCGCAGCAATGTGGGCGATTCACTATGCTTTTGTCAAGGGCTGGACATAACTCTGGCTGAAGTCGGATTCGATGTATGTGGTGAACCTGCTGGAAAAGAGATCTGCTAAGGTCCCATGGCGCCACCTTAGCAAATGGCGATACACCTTACATCTTCTCACTCATATGGATTTGGTGGTCTCACATATTTTTGGGAAGGCAATCGGGTGGCGATATCTTTGAGCAAGAAGACGGATTACGGTACATGGTGGGGCGCCCGCTTTGAGGAGCTCGTACATTATCTCACCGATGACTATGTTGGCCAATCCAACTATAGGTTTGTTAGCTAGTGCATCCTCAAGCTTCGGTTTCTTTTCCCATTTTTGGACGCTTTTCATTCATGGGGGTACTCTTTCTCATTCCAAGGGTTTTCCCTACAAGAGTGGGTTTTACCTTGGGAGGTTTTAACGAGGCCCCAACCGTTCAGCCATTTGGTCGGCTTGTGACCATTTCGTTTTCATTTATGACAATGTTTTCAGGCTTACTTTTGGTTACCTGATCAGCCTGTGATCAGGAATACTCTCTTTTCCTTTTATATATATTCGAATTTATTCAAAAATATAGGCCTCATGTACAAAACAAGGAAGTGACACGTGTCCCTATTACAAGACACCTCTGCCAGACACGTGTTACCTTCTTAGACCTACTTCATGAGAACCTGACATGTGTCCACTAACAAGACACCTATCATGTACACATGTCACTTGCATGGACACCTTAAACAGAAAGCTGACACGTGTCCAGTAAAAGGACACTTACAACAATAAGCTGACATGTGTCCCATAAAAAAACACTTACAACACCAAGCTGACACGTGTTACATTACAAGGATAAGTAATCGACATGTGTCCAACAAAAAGGACACTTACAACCATAAACCGACGTGTCCGCTAGAAGGACACTTATTATTACAAACTGACACGTGTCCATTATAAGGACACCTATACAGTGCTGACATCATCCTTTCATCATGGATTGTAGTGGTAGTCGTAGTATTCCTTTGACCAGGGTTCTGTCCAAAACAATCCAAAATCGCCCCAATCGATGTCTTCCTTTTTATATATATTCAATTTATTCAAAAAGTAGTCTTAATCCTAATCTAGATTAGTTTAGGAAATATAATTTCATGTTTCTCATTGACTGCCTGTTTATGCAAAATTCTAAAGATACTAATTTACTTTCTTTTGATCCAGAGATTGAAAGGACACTTTGAGCAATTAGAGCAAAGAAGCGAGCGAGAGGAACAAGCGATGGCAGAGGGCGAGGAAAATGAGAACAACGGAAATTTGGTTACGAATGTGCCACCATATCCTGAGGCATAGGAGAGGGCAATCCGGATTATTTCTAGCCGACTATGAACCAAAACTACTCAGGAATTGTGCGCTGACTATAAATGCAAATAATTTCGAATCGAGTCGGGCATCATAAGCATGGTTCAGCAGAATCAGTTTGGGGGGAGTCTAGTAGATGATCCGAATACACATCTGGCTACTTTCTTGGAGATTTGCGACACCATCAGGATGAATGGTGTGTCTGATGAGGCTATTAGATTGAGGCTTTTTCCATTCTCACTTCGGAATAAAGCCAAACAATGGTTGCAGATGTTCGCACCTGGGAGTATCACTAGCTGGAATGATCTGACAGAAAAATTCATGGCAAAATTCTTCCCTCCCAGCAAGACGCACCAACTGAAAAGCGAGATAGCTCAATTTCAACAGATCAATTTTGAGCCATTGTATGAAGCTTCAGAACAATTCTGTTGAGAACATGACCACAGCATGGTTATGCGAACTGACAGAGGGTCCAGTATTTTTACAATGGTTTGAACGGGCATACGAGGACAAAACTAGATGCAACAGGATGGACACTTTGATGGCTAAAAGTCCGACTGAGGCATTACTTTTTCTTGAAGAAATGGCCACAAACAGCTATCAATGGCCCTCTGAAAGATCAGTACCAAGGAAAGTTGTCAGTGTTCTTGGCCGAACATATGTCGGCATTAGCAGCTCAAATATCATCTTTGTCAAAGCAAGCGGCCATCATGAATTCGGGTGGAACACCGCAATGAGACTAAAGGCAACACCATCGGCTCGTTCGAAAGCCGCCACATTCGATGCCGAGCAAGATAATTATGTGAATAACTCGGGTTTTAGCAATCGAGGTACTCAGTTACTAACTTATTATCACCCGGGACTTCACAATCATGAAAATATCTCTTACCGTAACAATAGAAATGTGTTGAACCCACCTCCATGTTATTCCAACCCATCTAGTTCTAATGTACCAAGAGGTGAGAAGAAAGCACGCTCGAAGAGATACTGATACATTTATTGGAGAGACCATGAATTGGCTTAACGTGCGATGCACGTTGACAATTTGGGGACAAAAATGTCTACCATGGAGACACATCTTAGATCATTGGAGACCCAAATGGAACAAGTTAGCCACCGCCATAAGCTCTTAGCGGCAAAAGAAAGGAAATTTTCCAAGTAATACTGAGGCGAATCCGAGGAACATTGTAAAGCCATCTAATTGAGGAGTGGTACTCACGTATGATGGTCCTAAGCTTCCCTCTCATGCCACCCATAAGAAGCTTCCCAATTCGATTTACCTATTGAGGAGGAGTTGAAACAAGAAGAAGATAAGCGGAAAGCAACGAGCGGATGAAAGTCGACAAGCCTCAATCTGCTCCCACTTTTGATTTTGCGGTTCTAGTGCCTAATTCACTCCCCTTCCTCGGAGATTTTAGAAAAAGAAGCTAGATTCTTAATTCTCGAAAGTATTGAAAATTTTTAAGAAAATTCACATCAATATCCTCGTTTGATGCACTCGGGCAAATGCCTAATTATGCTAAATTCATGAAGGATGTGATGTCGAAGAAGAGAAAGTTGGGCAAGTTCAAATCAAAAAAACTTACGAGGAATGCAACATTATTTTGCAAAGAAAGCTACCACATAAGTTGAAAGATCCTGGAGAGTTTCACTATCCCTTGTACTATTGGTGATTCTATTTTTAATAAAGCCCTTTGCGATCTTGGTGCTAGCATTAACCTTATGCCTTTGTCTGCATTTCATGTAATTAGGTCTTGGAGAGGTGAAGCCATCCACCATCACCCTACAATTGGTGGACGGATCACTTACATATCCGCGGCGTAATCGAGATGTTTTGGTGAAGGTTGACAAGTTCATATTTACGCGAGACTTTGTTGTCGCTTGGATATGGAGGAGGATCGAAAGGTTCTGCTGATTCTACGGAGGCCATTTTGGCTCTGTCGCGCACCGATCGATGTTCAATGTGGTGAACTCAATCATGAAAGTTAATGAAGAAGAAGTGATGTTCAACATTTATAATGCGATGAAGTTTCAAGAAGAACAAAACACTTGTCATTTCATAGATGTAGTGGAGTAGTGTGCCCTCGGAAGTAGCTCGACATGCACTACGTTGATCCACCGGAATGATGTCTCACCCAATCCCTAGTGCAAGGTATGGATTATGATTTCGATGATATTGATTTATTAGATTACGTGTTTTCTCTTGATGCCACACGAGGTTGACACAAGCCAGGGTTTGAAGGAGAGTTTGGGAGATACTGATCATTGAGGAAATCCCAAGGCCACTCCGGAATTAAAGGAACTTCTTGCACATCTCCTCGGTATTCATTTTTGGGTGAGAACAATACACATCGGGTAATAGTCTTCGCCTCTCTATCCCCTTCGAGTTAGATAAATTGTTGCGCATTTTGAGAAAACATAAATCTAGACGACCGGGTGGTCCATAGGCCGATTTGAAGGAATCAACCCTTCTATAGTGATGCATAAAATCCTCATGGAGGACTCTTACAAGCCCTCTATTCAAAGACCAAAGACGGCTTAATTTGTCAATGAAAGAAGTAGTCAAGGTGAGTGCTCTTAAGTGGCCTAAAAGGGCATCATTTATGCCATATCTAGTAGCTCGTAGGGTGCAGTTCAAATAGTTAAAAAAAATGGGGGATGATCATGTAAAAATTCTAATAATGAATTAATTTCTACACGGTGACCGGATGGCGAGTGTGCATAGACTATAGAAAACTGAACAAAGCCACTGCAAAGACCATTTTCTCTTACCTTTTTTATTGATCGGATGTTGGATAGGTTGGGTGGATATGACTACTACTACTTCCTAGATGGATATTCGGGTTATAATCGATTTCAATTGCCCCGAAGATCGGGGAGAAGACCACATTCACATGTCCTTATGGTACCTTTGCATTTCATAGGATGCGTTTTGGGTCGTGTAATGCACCAGCCACATTTCAGAGATGTATGATGATGTCTATTCGTCATGGCATGGTGGAGGAAATTATGGAGGTTTTTATGGATGATTTTTCAGTATTTGGTAATTCTTTTGATCAATGCCTCCATAATTTATCTCTGGTTTTACAAAGGTGCCAAGACACCAATTTAGTGCTTAATTGGGGAAAATGTCACTTCATGGTGAAAGAGAGTATTGTGTTTGGTCATAGGGTGTCTGCTGCAGGATTGGAGGTGGATCGAGCTAAAATAGTGGCGATTGAAAAATTACCACCACCGGGAAATGTAAAAGAGATTAGGAGTTTATTAGGGCATGCTGGTTTTATCGTAGGTTTATTAAAGATTTTTCAAAAATAATCAAACCCTTATGTAATCTTCTTTTTTTTTTTGAATGAATGAAAGATATATTAAAAAGAAAATTAGTGATCCTGATGACAGCCGATCGTAGCCAAAACAAGACAAAAGTCAAATCAAATAAAATCGAAATGGTCACAAGCCGACCAAATGGCTGAATGGTTGGGGCTTTGTTAAAACCTCCCAAGGTAAAACCCACCCTTGTGGGAAAAACTCTTGGCAGGAAAAAGAGTACCCCCCATAAAGAAATAGGCGTCCAGAATGCCAAAAGAATTCGGCGCAGCTATTTAACAAACTTATAATCGATTGACCAACATAGTCATCCTAAGAAAAGGAACAATATTCGGAGGGGACACCCCACAAAGTCGCCGATTGCGACTTCTTACTCAGAAGGTCTCCACACGATTGCCTTCACGAAAGATATGCGAGACTACCGATCCATATGTGACACCAAGTGGAAAGTGTAGCGCCATCCGCAAGATGACGCCAAGGAACAACAAATCGATCTCTTATGTTAAGTCCACAACATAAACAAAATCAGGCTTAAGCGATAGTCCAACTCTTAGCGAATGCATAATGAATGGCTCCCATTGCCGCCACCAATTCGGCCTCAAAACGAGTAACCTGCACCACGGCGTTCCCACAAAGCAACCCTAAAAAGAATCCTCTCTACAATTCGGAAGACCCTTAAGTCGGCCGGATCGCCCGGGCGCTCCCAAAGCGCTACCATCAGTGTGCACCTTGATCCACGGCCGTGGAGGGGCTTTTGCCAATTAATCAAGCACAACTTCTGGAGCTCATCTAGGAAGTACTAGGAACTCGGGCGCATCCCAGGATTAAAAGATCGCTTTGATCATTCTCGCATACAAACCCGATCTAAGGAAGAAGATTCAACAACTAAGAACCCGAAGATGGGTAATGGCCACGTCTACCGGCCCGTTGTCATTAAAAACAAATCAACCACGATATGCGGATGAGCCAAATGAAAGACAACACCGCCACGCGCCATGTAAGTACAACCCGCTCACCGAATCGGAAATTCATTAACGCACTAGAAACTCATTAAAGCTATGAGCCATAAAAGGTGAACATCAAAAGTGCTAAGAAGCCATCGCCAAAGAGCTCCCGCAAAGACACAAGAGACAATCAAGTGATCAACTCTGATTCACAGGCGCACAACAAAGACTACAAACCGAGGGGCCGCAAACTTCCCAGAGCATGCAATAAGTCCAAACCGCCTAAACGATTGTGGATAGCTAGCCACACCACGATTGAGCGGCATTCGGAATATGAGGGGACCAAATCCAAGAACCCCATTGACCACCGGATCGGGCCAATAACGAGAATATGTAGCTTCGATGTAATATTCCCGTTGTCGTGCAGTGCATCCAGGACCAGCATATCCTTCGAGGAGGAAGCGTGGGGGCGCAAACAATTTCCCGGACAATATCCAAGTAAGCCTCAACAA